>JALJVW010003023.1:52625000-53225000 GCA_024865655.1 Emberiza elegans | reverse complement strand
CACACTAAAACACAGGACTTGATTTTTTTTCTGCGGCTCTGAAGAGGAAGAAATGGCGTAAGATTGACTAATTGAAGGGACTTTGTCAGCCAAGTATTCCTGACACACAGAAAGTAACACTGAGGATGTCCATGACTAGAATCAGTAAACATTTCCAGAGCCAGACTTTCCACTCTGTTTTTGTGATGAGAGATCAGCAGATCTTGGAAGCTGGCTGAATAAACACCACTTGTCTACAAAGTGCACAGAAGTATCTCTGCAGAATGCAACATTAATGCCTAAGCAGGAAATTGGGTGAAACAGCAAAATCTTTCACTTACACAGGGTCATTCACATAAAGTAAGTAAAATTGGCAAAGGGATTTACTAGGAATTATTGTTTCAATCACATGAAGGATTAAAAGATTTTTTTCTCCCACATCTAGCTAATATTATCCAAGGTAAGGCTATGAAAAGTAGGAATTTCATTGAAGGTAACCACTGTAGAGGAAACAGAAATAAAGCAACCACATTAGATAGTTCAAAAGCACAGAGTACAAGACAAACTCAAAAAGTAATGAACCAGTGCACAGAAGTGCTGAACTTCCAAGCATGTCTTTTAAAACTCTCAGTGTAAGCTAAGTTTTAATATGCTACTCAATTTTACTCTGAGTAAGAAAGTTACTAAACAATGCACTGTCTCTGCTTGCAATAAATAAATAATCTGGAATCTTAAATGAGAATGAGTCATGATAAACTAGAAATACAAATTACTTTTGTTAATAGGTGTCCAGCTACCACAAAAAACATCCACTTGGAAAAGTGTGTCATGTGGTAGCAAAGGACAACACAAACATACTGTTCTCTAAAGCAAAACCTCCACTCAGTCAAACAAATGACATGTTACAGGACAGCAGAGACTTCCTCACTGGTAGACTTGAAAAAAACCAAATTTCTTTTCCTCAAAACATTTCATAGCTATAACTTGGAAGAACCTTGAGATCTCCTGTTCAATCACAAGCATTTACTTTCATATAAAATAATTATTAGTTTACAGCTGAAAAAAATAGTTTTATAACAAGCCACATAGTCTCAGTAGTAACATACTTCATTTATCTTAAAGAAACAGCTTTCAAACTTTATGCTACTGACTGAATTTCAGCAGAAACACACACAACAGTGAAATTCTAATTATCAAATCTTTTATTTATTCAAAAAAATCCTTAGGTAAATAGCTATGATTGATTTTCTTTTTTAATGCAGGTGTACTGATGCCACATTTCCAGAGAAACTTTAAAGGCGAGGAGACAGGGCAAGTCATTTCGTGCAGAACAAATACCACATTTACTTGTCCAGAAATGTACACTTCTGTATCACAATCTTTACAGGAGATCAGCTACTAGATGTAAATGTTTGCTTGCAAAAGGCTCAGAAGAAGGATAAAGGTCAAGTCATATCTGACCAAATTTGAAACATCTCAACAATTCAATCATTACAACTAATACATTACACACTTTCATCTTAATCCTATTTAAAGTGACCAGTTACCACTAAAATTAGCAAGCATTTGAACATTTAACATAAAAAATACCGGTATTTTATGTTCTGCTATAACCCATTTTGACAGATTAATCTTTATTTTCTTACATCAGCTTCTTGTAACAGTCTTCTTAAAGATTTCTTAAGAACCACTAACCAAAGAAGATGAATGCTTCTCAGCCTCTTTGCAAAGGAAAAAAAAGGCCAAAAATTAACTCAATCAACCTTCTAAACACCAAGATTTGAGTCACACCACTCCACACTGCCCTGTGACCTATTCACAGCTGAAAAATTAATGGAAAAAATAAGCCTTCAATTACTCATAATTAAAGGAAAAACATTACTTTTTTCAGCATGAAATGTATTTAATGTATTGTCAAGTCAGATTGTTTACATGGAATGAATTTTACACTATACATGTTTTTTGATGTTGAAGCCTATACAAACACTGCCACAACCAACAAACTTAAATACCTGTACATTATTTACATTTTAAAATATTTTACACAGCGCAAAAACACCAGCAACATTTAGCTATATACATTTTAAACTGGAGTGCAAAATGCTTACGGTTCTTTAACACAGGAATTTCAACATAAATCCTGCTATCAGTTCTTCCTTAATTCAGTGAAAGTGGGTGTTAACTTTGTTCCATGCCAGCCATCAGTGACAAAGCTAAAGATTCCACTGTGAAACAAACCATAAAAACATAGTTAATATTTGCATTTGCAGCACTCTGCAAGCATTTATTGCAATATTCAGTTCTGTCCTTTAAGAGGATAGCAGTTTACTTTTTAAATTGTTATACTTTAGGACTTCAGGAGAGCAAGACATTTTGTAAGTCTCTGACAGCTTAGATAATATTTCACCACACTCATCACCAGCTACCCATTAGTTATTTCACATGGTAACAATTGGTAAGAAATTAGCTCCTTTGTTTGCAATACTGTTGTACATAAAAAAGAAGTTGCGGAGGTTTATATACACCAAGCCATTCTCAAGGATGGCTCTGCAGACAAGCTCTTGTAGATGTGAGTAGCAGTGACAGCAAATATCGCCTGTTTTAAACACAGGTTTTAGGTTGGGAAATACCTTTAAAATAATCAAGTCCAAACATTAACCTAAGACTGCCCAGTCCACTACTAAGTCAAGTTCCCAGGGTATATCTACAGGTGGTGTAAAAACCTGTGAGAACAGCCATCTGCATCCCAGTAACCCTGATGACCCACAGCCTCACTGAGCAGTTGCCACCCTAACTCAAACTGGCACTGATGAACAATTTAAGCTCATACCAGGTTTTAAGTAGAAGCATAGATATGTCATCCTCTGCTGTTTCTACTTCCAAGGAAATAACTTACAACAGATGGGCAGAGCCAAGAGCCCAATGCAGTTGCAGCTGAGGCACCATAACACTAAAATCCTATCTGCTCAAGATAGATCACAGCTGTCATTCTCAATATCAACAAAAAGAATGCTCTTCTATGCACCCAGAACTTAGTTTCATTAGTTTAGAAAACTGCTTGTCACTTGCTTGGCTACCCACCTTCCCCTCATCAAGTAAACAGATAAACTGAAGACAGCTGTCATGGAAAAGCTTGGCAAAATACTCTAAAAAAATAATGACTTTAACTTAGGAAGAGGTTAAGTCTTGGTGTCCCTCTGTGCATGATTCACAAAAATGACATTATTTAAAATGTGCCAACAAACATTAGAACAGACTAAAACACAAACACATTCCTAGCAAACTTGTGTAAGAGCAGGTATGTGGAAAGCCTCATGTACTTACAATGGGGAAAAGAGCCTCGACAGACAGCTTTGTTGAGAACAGTTACAAGAAACATGTGACAGTTTTTAAAATCAGATTCCATCTTCTCTATGGATTCCATCCTAAAAAACAGTTTAACAGAGAATGCTTAACAGACCAGCCCCTATGTTATCTTCAAAATATGACCAAATTTCACAGTAAATGACAAAAGTTACTCTTTACATAGAATTCTGGCTTGAACTTACCATACTTCGGTTATGCCTGCACACGCTACTTCTAAAAAACAAAGGCAATTTTGACAGGAGCATCTGAGCACCATCAAAGGGTCATCAATAATTTCATCATCATTTTAGAAATCTCCGCAGTGACTTGGAGGAGCTGTGTGATTCTACTGACACCGATCACTCCCACATAGCTTTGTAAGCAAGAGAGCCTTTCCTGGTCCTTACTGCTTTGGAGGTCCTTGGGGACCTACACAGTCAGTGAAACAGGGACACCCACGCTGCTTTACTATCCAGCAATCTCTTGAATTCCACTTGGGAATTCAGCCAGCATTCACCAGTCAAGGGAGAAGATATAGCTCACAACAGTCATTCCTTTTCTTTTTCCCCTCTCCCAAGAAGATACAGATAACAACGGCTATGACGTTTTCCTGCCATGTTTTTCATGCCAAGAGCATGCAACCACACACATGCCCTGAATTTCAGTCTTCATCAACAACATTCATAAATTATTACTGACACTCTGAATGAGAAAAACAACGTCAAAAATAGCAACTTCCTAATGTCACAGGAGAGTGGGATCTAAGTTTTAGATAGCATCTGTGCCAAAGAAAATTAGTCCTGAAAAATATGAAGTAAGTCAGTCCACACCAGCTGGCTTCAGGACCATACATCAACTTCTGAGTGTTTGACAAAGCCTTGGAGACTTGCCCAGCATCATTCATCCTTCAAGCAGCAGGCTGCACAAACAGAAGTATAAATGGGGAAACAACTGGCTGCAAAAAGGGATCTGAGGGCACTGGTCAATAAGAACTCAACAGGAGTGAGCAGGGAGGATGCCCAGGCAGCCAGGAGGGCAAACCCCATCCCGGGGTGCATCAAACACAGCACAGCCAGATGGACAAAGGAGGTGACTGTCCCACTGTATTCAGCATTGGTGCAGCCTCACCAAATGTGCAGTTTTGGGCACAAAATCATACTCAGAGCTGCAAAATTATGACCATGTAAATTTTAGGTATGTGTACTTACTTCCAAGCCCCTAAACCAGCTTGCCAACGGTCTGCAAACATCAGTACTAAATTTAACACTTTCATTATAGCTTCCTTCACAAAGCTCACCTAAAATAATTAAAACACAAGGAAGTAGGTCAGAAATTAATTGTTAAACATAATAATTTTCAATATCACACTGCAATACAAAGGCTTCATATGCCATTTAATCTGACCTGTAAAACAATCTCCTAAGTATAATGTGATTCTTCCCAAGTGAAGATGTTTGTATTCTCCAATTCATTTCCCAGGTGACTACTTGGATGTGGACTTTGCACAGACAGTATGTGAGATAAAAGGTGACAAAGCTATCCAGGTACCTCAATTTCCTGCCATACCACTATGTATAATCC
Source organism: Emberiza elegans (assembly GCA_024865655.1). Lineage (NCBI taxonomy): Eukaryota > Metazoa > Chordata > Aves > Passeriformes > Fringillidae > Emberiza > Emberiza elegans. The sequence goes on along the minus strand of JALJVW010003023.1, from coordinate 53,220,095 downwards.
TCCTAACATTAACAACCCTCACTTAGTCCAAAAACTCCCATCTTCTAGAAACAAACAGTCATGTAGTACCCAATATAAAGAATCCAATTTTATCCTCTTTCCTTGATAGACTTGAGCTGAGAACAGCAGGGAAACTGGATCTCAGTGTGAAAAGCTACCACTTCCTCAAGTGTACCTATATATTTGCTTAGCATATATGCTGCAAAACAGACTGCTACACAAGTACTTTCTTGTTCTGATAACTCAATACATCAAACATACTAATTTTTCACCCACCTTTTCTCTCAGTAAGCAGCGATCATGAATCGTAGATAGATATCTGTAATGAATCTTTATCAATTGATCTAAGTCTTTGGCTTCTTCTACCTGATGCTGAAATTCCAAGCCTGTACTATGGAGAATCTTAAAAAGAAGACCAAAGTTATTAAATTTAATGCTGTACACAAGTGATTGTGATTCTCTTCCAGTATATTTTTTAAGAGCCTGAAATTGCATGATTCATTTGCTCTTCCCTCTCAAATTTTAGGATTAGCCTTCAAATTACCATCAACAGCAAAAATTTCAAGCTCTTCTCAGAACTACACAGCAACATTCCTCACAGAAATAGATATATTGCCACTACACAGGGGCACAATGACTGTCCTGAGAGAGGTTGAACTGGAGCATATACTAGTTTTATTAAAAGCAAAAAAGGCAATAATAGAGCAGATATGTATCTACAGGCATTGCCTTTGAATTTGGAAAGTCATGTATACACTGTGTACTAGAGATTTTTGAGAAGAATCCCTCCAACTAAAATATCTGTTGTAATACTTTTATAAGCCTAATAGCTCTTAAGTTACAGCTTACAGAAACCTCATTTACATTACTGTGCTTAAGTCATCTAGAACTGGAATAAACAGGCAAAAGAATAAGTAACACCCAAAGATCAATCACATGCATATAGAACTTCTAAAGCATTTTTAGAATTACTGATTTAAAATGGCCAAGTTGAAACTGAAACATGTGTGGAAAGGACATTATATTTACATTTTGCTTTTTGTTTGAGGGGGTTTTTTAAGTTTTAAAGCTGCTAATATAAATGAAATTGTGATATAAGACAAACCCTAGTCATGATGTAGTTGTGCAGGCTGTTGACAAAATGCATAAGTTTCACTCTTAAGAGGAACATGCGATGTATTTGTTGTTTTATACTTTCTTTTTGTGGTCCAAATACAGGAAGTGTTCCTTGTTCTAATGAAGTTCCTTCCTTCACCTGTGAGTTTTCTGCAGCAGAGACTAATTCTAAAAAAAAAAAAGGCAAGAATGTTGTGCTTTTTGGGAAAAGACTTAAACAAAAAGTCATACCAATAAAGTTTAAACAGTAAAAAACCACATACTTTCAAGAAGATAATTACTTAGCTGATGTTCAAAATATGGATGAACCCATCATCAAAGACATGAAGTCTATATCCACTTCACATGGGACAGGAAGATTATAACATTAACTTGGTGAAGGAAATACTAAAAAATCTTTCTATAATCCCCCAACAGTTTACTGTTTTTCAACCTCAAATAGAGTATTTTTTTCATCTCGTTTTCTTAAATTGTCTGCAAGGTATTATTCATAAAAAGGACTACACATAAACATTAGGGTGTGGTAGACAGACTTTCTTTCAACAGCAAAGTCTGTAGAATGAAGTAGTAAGTTTCCAATATAACTAACTAGAACTGAATCAAAGAGACAAAGGGAATGCATGAAAGGAGCCTGTCCTTGAGGCTGAAAAGAAGTGAAAAACACACCCAGCTTAATACACATAATTTGTGACACTAACAGAAATTATTATTCTATAGAATAAACCAAAATTCTAACTAGTTTATACTACTGACTGCAGAAAGCAGAAGAAAACAAAAGACTAATCATATCCTTAGATCACAAAACAGACTATCTTTCATTGAAGAAGCATCTTACCATCAAATCGTAGAACATCTAGACTATACTTGGCCCACTTTATTTGCAGCAAGAGCAGAAAAACTTGATTGTAAATTTTTTGGCATTCTAAGCTTATAACTATATCCACAGGCCAAGGAACCTAGGAGGAGGAGAGAATAATAAAAATAAAAAAATCTAAGTCACTTTCATAAAACATTTCAAATCTGTAAGTGCAAGAACTGCAGCCATTTTAACCCTACCTTGTAACTCAATGTCAAACCATCTAAGGTGTGGACAGGGAGTTTCTTCTTTGCTGTATCACCACTTTCAAATGATATTGACAACCTATGCAAGGAAACAGGTGATGTAATTGATTAGAATCTGTTTTAAATGAGTAGTTAGTTTCACTAATTTCTATTTCTCACTGCTAACCATTAACTGTCTGATTTAATCTGGAGGGCTTGGGTAGAAAAGAGAAGAACAGCTCAAAACTTCATTAAAACATATTATTTTAATGAGGACAGAATAATTAGTATTGTGCTATGCAAGTTAAGTACATTAATACAGCTAAGTGTGAAAGAAACATAACTAAAGCATATTTTGCACTTTACCTTGCACTATCCTCAGGATATCGCTGTCCAACTGCTTCTTGTAGGTGAACATTTAAGAAAGCAACATTCTGCCAAGTTTCCTTTTCTCTAATTTTGTCAAAAATAGATGTATAGAAGTCATACATGGTATCTCCAGCTTCAAGTAAGAAAAAATTTCTCATTGCCTGCAAATATTCTACAAGCCTGAACAGGAGAAACATATAACATTGCCTGAGTCTCATCATACAAGTGAATACAAAACACAACTGTTACAGAAACAAAAATCTTAAAAACTCTTCACAGCAAAAACTCAGTATTGAATACAAACATAACAAAGTCTACAGTGAATCCTTTGTTTAACCAAGGCATTTTTCCCTGTAAGCTTTAAAAGCTCCACTAACTTCACTGGAAGCTATCTTAGAGGCTAGGTAATTCTCAGAAACAGCAGAGTTTGGAAATCCTGTCGCTCCCCATAAAATGAATTTAAAATTACAACAGTACTGAGAAGTACTGTTGGAAATAATATTCCCACCAAACATCCACTGATGACAAATGACAGCTTTGCTGTTGATTCAAGCTAAACCAAGTTTTCACCCAAGAGTCTATCATGTCATATCTGACAGGATACATTTTCTCCTTAATGACTTTATAGCTGTTTATCCAACTGGAGTAGAAACACAACATAGAATTGCTTCTTTTAGTGATGACATACGACTGGTAACTAAAAAAAAAAAAGTTAAGGAAAAAGAAATCTACTTTCTTACCTATAATCCTTCTTTAAAGTTTGCATCAAATTACCACAGCATTCCAAGTATTGCTTGTCTATGTGAGGATAAAGACAAGACCTCAGTGTCAGTTCGAAAGTCTGGCAGGTCACAGATTCCGAGGATCTATCCACACAGACATCCCCACCAGTAAACTTCTCATGAAAGTCACTCTGTTCCAAATACAATCTTCAAAATAAAACAAGATACTTAGGGAAGAAGGCTCATTATTCATACAAGGTATGAAACAATGTCATATCTTTAAGGATTTTAATCAATTGGGTTCTTTGCTCTGAAATATATGGCGTAGGGTAATAAAAGCTGATTATAAGCAGAGCATGTATCCAGCCTACAAAGTGATCAATCACACTGTTTGTGTATCACCAGACATGAGAGTACCACAGAGGACAGCATTCTACAACCACACAACTGCTTAAGGCCTACTCCTGAAAAACATTATCTATACTATTATATGATGGGAAGAAAGTGTCTGTGTTACACTTTTGGCAGGTTTAATTGTTTTTACAAAGAAAGCATCAAATTACTGTAATACTTTGTAAAAAGCTAGTTGCCAGTTGTAACCACTCTAAGAGGAAGTTCGGCTCATAGCAGCTATTGCCTGGATAGACTGAATGAGCTAGATATTGAATTACTGGAGCAATTTTGACAACTAGAATAGTCCCAATAAACAAGGGAAACCAAGTCCTAGCTATGATTTCTTTAAAACAAGTTCCTCGTTTTTTAATGTCAGTTTTAAAACATGAAAATACACCATGAGTATTTAATAAAAACATAATTAGCTATTTTTTTATTTATAATCACAGAATAGGATTTTCAGAGTTTATCCTTCCTGCTGATTTCCAACACACTTATACGCTCTATAGGACTTCCCTCACTATGAAAAATGAAGTATTTTTATGCAAGTAACATGAATTTTGGAAGGCTTTTACAGTTAAAAGATTTAACCACAGCAAAACTGAAGCTGCATTCTTCTAAGAATATACTTGGTGCAAATCAAAGACATTGTGTACAAAACCTAAGGAAACTCATTGAAAAGTTCAGATTTACCAATGGCATTCACTATTAAACCATTTATTTGCTAAAACCTGCTATGATAAAGACTACTCCAATTTTCTATGCTACCAACTACAGGTAGCACATTCTTCACTGATTTTAATTGTTTTTTATTTAACCATGCACAAGCAGAATGCCTATTTAGCTTCTGTTGCTGATTGTTGGTGCTTGCCTTTATTCTGAACTTGTTTGGTTTCAGTAGCAGCAGTAATGAAAATGTGATCTACCAAATGTCACCAGGCTGAATATTGCTTTCAACAACACAGCAGGATGATCATTCATTTACCTGGCAAAATTAATAGCCAGCAGTGGGTCATGGACATCATCCAGTTCCAAGTGTCTTTCTGCTATGGATTGCATCTTTATCAGGCTCTGCTTTGTGGCCTGCTGCTCTGTAATAATGTCTGGGACAGACTCCTCCCCATGCCGCAAGCGAGACTGCACCGATTCCAGGAACAGCGTATACAAACTCTTCCTTTCAGCATCTGAATTGGGCAGCACATTGCACAAAACATCATCTCAACTGAAAGAACAGTTCAACATGCACAAGCTAATTTTTAAAACGCTACATTTAGACCACTATTCAGAACACAAAATACCCTCAAATACATGTTTAAAAATATAGGACTAGCCCAATGCCTAATGTCAGGCATACAATCAAATGTACTGCAGAATGGGTATCTGAAATATGAAATAGTTTTGAGATTGTTAAAGAACTTCCTACTTCAGGTGCAGAGGCAATTAACTTTTAGCACCTGACAATCTTTCAGTATGTACTGAAAGTGAGTCTCCAAAATAATTTAACTAACTCTATTTTTAAACATGAAGAAGCAGCAAAATGAAAAAAATATTTTGTTTCCTTAAAAAAAAAGTCAAACCCCCCCCCAAACCCAACATTAGCTATAATGTGGTATTATGTTTTACAATCACTCAAGATGAATATCCTAGATATCCAAACATCTTTGATCTACTTATGAGTAAGCTTTGAAAAGAAAATTCCACATGCTATCTTAGATTACTCAACCACTGAGTAATGGAAAACAATTATTTATTAAAAACTACCAATTTTACTATTATAACATACAAGCTGATTTTGTCTCATAACAAAAAAATAGGTTTTGTAAGCACATGAAAAGAAGTTTGTGAAAAGTTTAAGGCAATAAAAAGAACATAGAACTCTCAACTTTATTCACTTTGCTCTTTTCACTTGTTTGCATTGGAAGAGTGTTTTCCATCAGACCTGAAGTTACCCACCACAATACTGGCATTCCACTGAGTGTTATTCTCTATTCTATGTATTACTCTAAAGCCAGGGGAAGCCCATTACCAAAAATACACCCATACTGTTAGACAGCCTAAGGCACAGTGGTGTACAAACTGACATCTCACCTCTGGATGCAGCCTGCTGTGGAGAACCATCTTTGCATTGAAGGTTCTTCAACAGTTGCATGGATTTTCCAGCCATGATAATTTGCTTTAGCACAGGTTTCAGAAAAGAAACCATTGTGTGCTGTCTGCTTGAAGGGGCCTGATCACTGCCAGAACTGGCACTGGCATTATCACTCATCTTCTCTTCATTCTCTGTCTTTTCGGACACACTATATAACGTGTAGGTAGCATACCAAAAATCTCTGTGATTAACTGGAACGTTTTTATTTCTGCAAAGAAATAAAAAGCTCTTGAGTATTTTCCTTTTCAAAAGGAAAACTTTATTACCAGAGGATATGTATTCTCTTTGTTCTGTGCTTTGCCTTTCTCTTAGAACAGCCACAAAGTATTTTCAAAATTGTATGAAATTAGCTCACCCCTATTTGCAAACTGTCTAGGAAAAGGATAAACAACTAGCTCATGGGAGATAGAACAACTGTACAACCAAATAAACCCCAACAGCAAGTCAAATAGAGCAATTATAATTAAATTAGTGTGGGATGTTAACTATTCAAACAATGACTGTCCTGAGAGAGGCTGAACTTAAGTGTCAAAATGATGAGCAACTGACTTGCCAACTTATTTAAAACTCCAACCTGAAGGAACTACTGCAAGAAAAGCTGAAAAATTCTAGAGTAGGTGAAACTCAATTTGTAGTTTACTTTGGATTCTTTTGTTGTCTACATCAGATACTCAGTTTGGTCTTTGAAATCAGATGGAAAACCTGAATTAGATAATTAAAATTAGTAATTTAAATGAAGCATAAATGTAAGTTAACATCAGCCCCGTTGGTAATACTAAAAACACAACTGAACCACAAAAAGAGGACATAATAAGGATGCTAAGGATCTCTGCTACTAAGGAATTATTACAAAAGTACTGCTAGAGCTGTTGTCTTACTTCATGCTCACCTCAACATGCATTAACAGACACAGGTTCAATTAAGTTTGACAGATAGGGAAAAATGGATTTGTAATTACAAGCCAGAACTTTAATTTCTATATTCACTTTCCACTCCAAGCTGTCAAAAAAAGGGACCAACAAAATTTAGCATAGCAACAGAACAAAAATTAACAGCTCAAGTAATGTTTAGGGTATGCACATGTAACTTAAGACACCATATTAATTTTACCACAAGTCAGAAGCAATGAGTATTTTAATTCCAAACAGCATTTGATACATAACAACGTAAGATCAATAGAAGAATTTAGAAGTAAATTTTGTAATTTTTGCAAATGTTTGGGTTTGAAAAATGGTTAATTGCTTTTTAAAAAAGGCAGTACACTCCAAGTCAGCCTGCTCATTATTTAATATAGATAGAAAAAACCCAAAATAATTGTTTTCTACTCTACAACAATATGTGGTAGAGATCCGTAACTATGTAATTTCCCTAATAGGAAGTTTGAGACAAGTTCTGATTAAGTATGATTAAGAAATTATTTCTTAAGCAAAATAACAAATGTGAAAACCTACTTTTACTGTTACCCTCTATCCTAGGTTCTACAACAGGTTTACTTGCACAGCATTACGTGTGTCTAGTATCAAGCATCCCTACCTCTGAATAATAAACTCCTTTGCAGGATCAAACAAATTACCATGGACTATCCACTCATCCACTGTCTGTAAGTATGGCCTCACAGTTTCAACCCAGAGAGAAAACAAAAGGGATACCTGAATTCAAAGGAAAAAAAAAAAAAAACTGGCTGAGTGTTTTTACACCAAACATTGAAAGCAATATGGTGAAGTCTAACCTCGTAATTGTGTAATCAGTTTGTAACATATACATAACTACACTCAAGGACTTTAAAGATAAAATGTTAAAATATAAATTGTAGCCTTTTTTTTTAATGGAAGCCTGTATTATTCATGGTTTCCCTTGTTACTCTTGTCATCACAAATCCAAACAGCATCTTTTCACCCTAACATCTCTAAAGCAGCAAGGGATAGTCATAGAACACTCTGTGGTTTCATAACATCAAAATCAGGAAAACAAAAGGCTATGACATCAACTACATTTTCAATAGTATAATCAAGTTACTATAAAATTTCATTTCAGCATCAACTGAATCACGCAGTAGCAGAAATAGGAGGGAAAGTTATTCCAAAGTTCCCTCTTTCAAAACAGCTTCCTGGCTTCTGATTTTCCAGAGTCCTTCCCCTCAGTCCTCAGAAAACACTGCTCTTGTGGAGAGAAAACACTCTCATAAACCCATTTTCGTCCAGGTTGAGTGAACTCATGTTAAAAAACAATAGGGCATTAGTTACTAAATCTAGTAACTAATTTAGTTATTTCTAGTGTGCTGTTCTATTAAGGAATTACCGTTTGCTCAGATGCCTCTCCAACACTGTCATATTCCAGAATAGCTTTGTAGAGGGTATTAAGCAGATGAGATGCTCGTACAACATTTCTTGTATCAGGTGGCACTTCTGCTACTCCTGTGCTGAACACCTTGTGAAGCACCTTCAGCTGTGCCAGTCTGGGAGACAATTTATCTATTACTATTGAAAGTGTGACTGTTCTATCTGGAAATAAAAGAAAACACAAGATGCATAAAATGCCATCCAACAGAAATGCAAATTTTGTCAGTATTAATTATTTGTGTATCTCCCTCATGTAAAACTTCCGTTGTACTGTACCTTTGTTGATTATGCATTTTTCAATTTCAGTAAGTTCTTCTTTAAAGCTAATGAAGTATTTATACAAAGCCCACATAAAAGCTTGGTAGGTTCTGAATGGGGCTTCAGTAGTCTTCTTTGGAGTGGAAACTGTTCCATGCATTATGCTTTCTGGGCTGTGTCCCATCACTTCATCAATAAACTTCTGTAGTCTAAATACAACTTGACCATATGCTGCTATCTGCTCCAATAGAGATCTCAGGCAATTCTAAAAAAAAAAAAAAAACAAAAAACACCTTTTAGAATCATCTAACAAAAACTGTATTTCATAAATTGAATTACAATATTATTTTTATGAATTTAAATATTATAAAATTCTGCAATTGCTATTGCTTCATCACATTCTCAGATACAGGAAAAGCCCATTCAGTTTATTAAGCCAGATGCTCTAATTTAGATGAAACACAATTGTAGAAATATGCAGAAAATTTGTAGAAATTTCCACAAGCACTTTAATTTCCTATTCCCACAAATCACATCTTTCTAATGACATATTCCTCTGAGATGCAGAAAGAACTTACATGGGTTAAATGAGTTACAATAATATCATTCCGCACAGTCACTTTTCCATCGTTCAGCTGAAATATAAAAAGCTTTTTCACTCCTGAAAGTAGCCTTGAAAAGAAACAAAAAGAGTAGTAATTTTCTCCCTTAATGGACTTATATATCAATTAATAAAAGAACTAGCTCTCCCTTGCCTAAAAGTTTATTTCCTTTGAGTAACAGGAGACCTCAGATCAAGTATGATGCTATTGGTACTGTAAGTTGTTGCCAGAACAAAAACAATTAAACACTGGCATGAAGTAAATATTTCCTAAAGTTTCGTTCCAGTTGAGATGATTTCCAGATATAGGATGACTCAGCCTGCTTTCTAAAACTGGACACTGTTTCATAAATCTATAAGGACAAGATAAGAACAAATAGGTTCTTTTTAACAATTAGACTTTTAATAATCAATGCCAAAAAAACGTAGCAAGCTACTTTCTTCATGAATCACAGAATGGAAAGGACCTTAAAGATCATCTAGTTCCAGCCTTTAGGCCATGAAGTGACTCCCTCTCACCAAGACCAGGCTGCTCAGAGCTGCACCCAACCTGCCAGGGATGGGGCATCCACAACTTCTCTGGACAGCCTTTTCCAGTGCCTCAAATGTGTATGGTTAACAACACATGCAGCATCTTTACTGTCAGAAACAGTGTAAATTAAAAGCTCAGTGATAATTCCCTCTTCAGACATCTTCAAAGATAGCCCTCTGATCTCCTTGAGAGAAACACCAAAAGTTAAAATGCAAGCTTTGTGATGCTGCACTTACCAAAGAGTTTCTCGTATAACCTGAGTTTCTGTGACCAGTGTCCTCTCTTCTGGCACGTACAAAGGATCACTGGTGTACAAATGGTGGTCCCTTAGAAAAAAGGAAATAAAAACAACTTAATGGCTGAAATAACACCTGAATCACCTGAAAGTAAGAATGAAGCAATAATCTTTAGGCTTAGTTTTCTTCTGCTCACATCTGAGCAGATTCAATGTGCATAGGGACATTTTAAGTATATTAGAAAAGCACAGTTTGTTTTCATATTGCTAAGCAAGATACTGTGGGAAATAACCAAATATCATCTCATCTTACATAGATAAGAAATTAAGTAGCAAATGCCTGAAGTATTGCATTTCCACTATTTTAGGGGCAGGAGGGGGAGGGAGGTTGTAGATTTGGGTTTTTTTTTTTTTAATTATTCAGTTATTTCTATTCAGTTATTTCTCATTCAGTGCTGTGAAATCTTATCATTACTTTCTAGAAAAAATACTAAGCTAAAAAGAAAAATACCAATTTCTCTAACCCATCAAAGAAAATTCTCTTTACCTCTCAAGTTTACTTAAGAAGTGGAAACTTTCATAGCCACCTAAGAATTTTCTCTTATGATCCTGTCTCATGCAATTTTTTGTAAACCTTCCTCAGTACCTTTTCATATTTTAGTGAAGTATATTAGAATTTAGAATGATTATTTACATTTTCAGTATTTTTACTTATCAGTATCATCATCAGTGGAAAAAGTTATGCAATCACAATCAAAATCACAAAGTTCAAATTAAGCAATACTAGCTATATACCATACATATATGTAAAACATACATATCCTAACAACACTGCAGCAGAAGCAGTGTTGCTTCATTGATGTTACCCATTTTCTAATATTCATTGCAAATTGTGGTTCATAGCTGGCTAGACAACCACCTTATACTAAAATAACTCCTTCATTTAAAAAATCATTAAATTAAGAAAACCAAGGGCAAAGCTAATGACCTTCATTACTGACACATCAAAATTTGGTACAGGAAAGAATTAGACTCCCCTTTATTTTTAATTCTCATTTTCTTTCCAAGACCATTGCAGATTATGGCAAAATACTATTTTAAGTTCCATCCCCACACAAAATTTATGTTTAACTTTGTAAGGGAGGCACAAAAAACATTTTAAAAATTTAAACATTAGGGGACTCCTCACTTCCAGGACCATTTACAACCCACCTATATTAGGTCCTCAGAGACTTTTATCATAAGAGTCAAGCCAAACAAAATTCAAGTAAGATTCATGTCTTGGAAAAATGAAACCCCCCTCTCTGACATGAGAAACTTAATAAAAACTAAATAAAATCTATTAATAGAAAAAGCAGCTAATTTGTTCATCTTATTAATTTGCACCCCTTTAATTCTGTTCTTATGAATTGTCATAGCCATAGTATCTTAAAGAGGCTTTAAAAAGTCAATATTTAGCATTGTATGCCAGGAAGGAACATGTAAGTGATACTGGTGCTCTTACCAGACTGCAGCCAGGTTGGAATGCAAGTGCAAGCTATGTGAAAAGCGAGGAGCCCTTCCTGTCCAGTACTGAGGAACCACGTGCTGCTCCAGCCAGCTGCGGGCATCCTGCTCAGCAACTGTGAAAACACAGGACAGGCAGCAAGGTGGTTTTATTTGTGCAGGAAATGATTACAAAACACAGGAAAAATTTATTAATAAGCCTATTCACTCAGCTGCAGAATCACAGATCTTTTCAAATGAATTACCATTTACAACCATTTACCCTTTACTGCACTGGGAATTTAATACCACTGTGCACAAACTAATTGACACAGAAACGCCACATTTCCCAAATGCTGCAAAAATCCTACAAAATAAGCTCTGCTCAGTGCTGGTAATGCCACACCTGGGTACTGTGAGCTGGTTTTGGTGCCACAATATAAGAAAGAGCTATAAGAGAGTCCAAAGGAGGACTAAAGACATTGGCAGCCCTAGAGGGGAAGCCATATGAGGAGCAGCTGTGGTCAACTGGTCTGTTCAAGAGAAGACACTGAGGGGAGACCTCACCATGGCCCACAGCTTCCTCATGAGGGAAAGTGCAGGAACGGACACTGATCTCTTCTCTCTGGTGACTAGTGATAGGCCCTGAGGTGATAGCCTGAAGCTGCATCAGGGAATGTTTAGGATATTAGGAAAAGTTTCTTCACCTAGAGGACGGTTGTGCACTGGGACAGGCTCCCCAGGGAAGTGGTGACAGCACCAGCCTCACAGAGTTCAAGAGATGTTTGGACAACACTCTTAAGCACATGGTGTGTCTCTTGGAGGTGATCCTGCACAGGACCAGGAGCTGGACTTTGATGATCCTTGAGGGTCCCTTCCAGCTTAGGATATATGATTCTTTAAGCTTGAAGATTTACATGGTTTCCAATTTTTTCTCAAAAAATGCTTCTGTCTCAGGCAATTCTCAAATGCTATATACAAAACCAGGCTGACTTAAAAAATAAACTGCCAGATGTCATCAACTTTATCACTAGACTCCTTTTTATTAAACATTTAGTACATTACCTAAAACAGCTTTTTCTAAAATGTGATTGCCAACAGAACTTTGCTTAATCCCATTTAGATAGGTACTGCTTATATAAATATACTATGCAGTTGTCATGTGCCAAGTAAACTGTACCCCACAATATTTCATGGAAAAGAATACAGCTACATTTAATACACCCTGAAGGTATTCAAGAGAAAGCTACTAGTGTTTTAACTAAACAAACCTTTTTTTTAGAAACATTTAATACCTACAAATGAGCCAACTATTTCTGTTGGAAAATAAATTTTGTTTCAGCTTTCTGATACTTAAAAATTTACATTCAATCCATACAACTACATGCTACACTAAGTTTTCATTTCTATATTGGAATACTCATGTAAATTTCCACAGAAATGAACAGAATTCTTCTCCATTGGCAGTAACAGAAACCAGATCAAACTTTCCATATTGTTTCTTTACTGTAAAAAAATTACTAATGAACAATAACATGCATCTTATATTAAAATTATAGATCTGTAACACAATACCTCAATAAAGAATAATAAAAAAAGTAGTATTGCCTTGCTAAATTTTAGTATGTATATCAGAAAAATTACAGCTTATTCTAACCTTTCCAGGAAGCATTAGGTACTGCCTTCTTATTTGGATCTTGGTCTTCTAAAGGCGTCCTGTCTACTTGAATACCCGAGTCCTCCCTACTCAAGGGCTGAGTGTCCTCTTCCTCTTCACTTTCTCCAGACAAATCCTGTGAAGTACAACAAAGCCCAGGGCACTTCAGTACAACACACCAGACACATCTATATTCAGCTCCTATTCAAGCCAAACATTAACTATTCTTTTTACACTATAAAGTAAATTCAGGACACTAGGACTAACATAACTGTCTAACAGAGAATGATTTAAGTTATACACAACATTAATAACCAGCAAATGAGAGATCTGGAAAAGATCACAGAACTGCAGCAAGCTCTGATTAGGTGGAAGCAAGGGTCAGCAGAAGCAGACAGTTTAATTGCAGGACTAAGTCAAAACATTGTGAAAAACAAAAGTATTTGTATTACTGTTATTCTGCTTGGGTCTGTCTTATTTCATGGCATTGAGCAGAGTACTGGGGAATTCTGCAAGAATCAATGTGCAGAGCATACAAACTAGGACAACTCAATCAGGTCTCTAATACACTTCAAACCAGTTTATACAGTTGGGGTTTTTACCTTAAGAAATCACTTACTGGTGTATCTACACCGAGGCCAAAGTAAATTTCTTCTCCTTCCATCAAATACTTTGCCCAATCAAATTCTTCTTCCTTTTCTAAGAAAAATATAAATATAAAATAGTAAGTACCACATAACTCTTTATTTTCCTCTAACAACACTTGAAGTTAAAATTATCTTGACAGTCTATCGCTAAAACCAAAGACATTCCCTTCCAGTTAAGGTTACACCACCGTTCCATTAACAAGGTTATACACTTTCAACATGACATAAATTGTGACATTTCAACCATGTATATCCCTTACTAATTCTCAACTTTATTGCTTATACACTCAAAATATGCAACACAGTGTGCCATCAGCACATTTAACTATATTATGTTACACTACCCCTACACTTCAATCCTGGAAAAACATGCAAGAATGCAGCACACCGGTTATTGTGATTAGGAGGTCCCATTTAGCTCAATGGAAACACTCTAAATGTATAATTTAAATATGCACGAGGATCCCAGACTGTAAACAACATAAACCAAGAACTGTTCTACTCTCCAAAAAGACACCACATATCCATGATGTGATGTGCGATACTTTCAAAGTAACAATCACACTTACAACATATGATATCTTAAACATGAAGCTTACTCAACTGTAATTAGTGTTGTTTGAGATAACTTCTTCATATTCACATTCCTGGAATGGGCTGAAAGTGCATTCAAAACACCGCCGAGGGAATGTGCAGAGATCATTCAAAAAGGAATCTTAAGATGCAAGATTTTCTTTAGGTTAGTCTGAAATATTCTTCTTTCAGTCTATCATACAACACTGTAAACAAATGGGGGATGGTATCCACTCAAGCACAAGCCTCATTCTCAGGCACTGACTGAAAAAGTCCTACTTTAGAAAGCAGGCAGCTGGGATCTCCCTCTGGAAACCTTCAAATGTATCTCCCTTTCCTTGATTATGTAGGAAATGTAGGAATTTACATCATCAAAACTTTTTCAAGAGATATAATATTGAGGTGCAAGACAGAGACTCAGGATAGAAATCCACTGTCTGTCTTTGAGCATGTAAGCATTGCTGAACAGGTGGAGAACGTTTGCTTGTGATAGTGGTACAAGTCAAAGAGAGTTCCCAAGGTACTTCAGTGGCTGGAAAACTTAAGTGATGCAACATAAAAAGGGGTAGGAAAGACTTGCAAGCTACTTAAAATGTATAAATTATAAAGACAACCAATAAAGCAATGTGAAGTGAAGGAGGTAATAAAATGGAAAGGAAAAATGTCCTTCTTGTCAGATTGCATTGCAGATCATATAGTTCATTAGCCATATAAACATCTTGCAAACTTACCCACTTCTTTGACTCTTGGTTTTTCCACATAGGTGGTGTTGGATGGTGAATCAGACAAACACAACAGAAGAGACAGTATGGAATAGTGTGTATCCGTCTTTAAAACACATTAGAAAAAAAGCAAGTCTGTAAGTGGTCTAGAAGATTTTGCTTAGTGACAAAGTCAGCCTATTATCTGCAGGAATGCTCCCCATTAGCTCCCATTCCCCAGTCCTGAATTACAAAAATAACATCTGCAACATGTCATTGAATGTTACCCAATTTCTTCTGCCTATTAATTAGCCCATCAGTATACAAATCCTTCAAAAGCAGCCACAGCATACACTGCCTCTTATGGAGCCAATAATCAGAGAATATGGAAAAGATGCAAGTACTGTGAAAGTAAGAAGTCACCTCAGGACAAGGGATAATGGACAGCCACATAAACGTGGATGAACTGGAAGGACACAGGTGATGGGCCTACAGGAAACCAAGTCTTAGCTTCCCTTTTCACATGGCCAATTATTTCAAACAGGGGCTAAAATCACTACATTTTAAGATCATGGCTGCATTATCTTCTCAGATCTGAAAATCCACACAAATCATTAAGGATGAATCTTTAACTCCAATATTGCAGTTGTGAAACAGAGGCCTTCAATCAGGTTAGAATACTGTGCCAACACTGGTATGGTCCAGAGATTTGTATTATTGTTCATTTCCTAAAATCTGTTTACCAATGTACAACCATTTCTTGCTATAAAAAGATTTTTCTTTGACCTCATTGTAACTTTACAAAGATATTCAGCCACCATTTCACATCTTGACATTCTGCTATCTAAATCTTTATACACTTTCACACATTCATAATCCCACAAAGCTGTTTTGGAAAGAGTTCTAGCTGTATTTTAGAAAAATTATTCAAATTCCTGAAAAAACAGCATGATACTCACGTACTATACAAGGATTATAAAATCTTCCTACTGAACATTACTGATTTTGTCAAAGAAAACCAGTAGGTCACTGACAGAATCTCTTGTGTGAACTGGTGTTCCACTTACTAGTC
Organism: Emberiza elegans; assembly: GCA_024865655.1. Classification (NCBI taxonomy): domain Eukaryota; kingdom Metazoa; phylum Chordata; class Aves; order Passeriformes; family Fringillidae; genus Emberiza; species Emberiza elegans. Next base: position 53,204,205 of record JALJVW010003023.1, on the reverse strand, counting down.
ATAGAAACCAATAAATACTTAATCTTCCCAGTTATGTGTCACTGCTAAAAACTAAATGCCATTTAACTTCCCAAATAGGAGTCCAGCCATACCCCAGTTGGATTTTTAAAAAGAAAAAGAAATTTTAAAAAATCGAAGAATAATTGAACATTCAAGTATTAAGGGCTTGCTTGGGTGTTTGGTTTGGTTGATTTTAAATTTCATTCAAATCTCAAAACAAGCCCTATTAAAGATACATTTTCAAAAATCTAGAGACTATAGTACAGTAACTGAATATGTGTAAGCTATTAAGGGCTCCCGGGTTTTCCCCACAAATTAAAAGGAACCTAGAACACGCAGAGAAAGATAAATGTCAGTTCAATGAGAAGTAAAATCAGACTGCAACTCAGAACACACAACTCTATTAAAGAACACCATTATATGGAACACCACCTCTTAAATCAGAAGCTGAAATCTCCCAACAGAAGAAACTTTTCAAAATCCAATTCATTATTACACTGCCACACTGGAAAGAAAACTGAAACAACTTTTGCCAAAGTCATCCACTCCACATCCTAAACTGATTTGATAGAAAGTGTATCAATGGTGAAACACACCCAGTCTCAATATGGAAGCTACAGAACAGGAGCACTCCAACTGAAAACCCTAAAACCAAAACACCCAGATGGATTACTTAAGGTAAAAAAATTTGGCAAAGAACAAGAAATTCTCAGTTCATTGTTATTTTAGTACAGACAGGAATCCAGATTTACCTAGACTCCAGCTGCAGCATTTGTACAATGCTGACCCTAAAACACCTGCTCTGCAATGAGATCGTGCACTTTAAGTCATGAAACTCCACACATGCTGAAACCCTGAGAAGATAAATTTTCATTTCTGGAAATCCATGACCTGAACAGCAACTCCAAAGCCCACCACTAAGTCACCTGAAATTTCCAACACATTACAACTGAAGCTCCCATTGCCAGTGTAAATGCAAGAGGGATGGAAAAAAAGAACAAGGAAATTGCAACGTACATACCTTTGTTTCTTCAGTACTTGGGAGTGGCAAGTTCAGAAATTTTTCTGTTAGTCTTTTCCAGCTTGCAGCTTTTCCAAGGTCAGAATGAATTACCAATTTTTCATGTATTCTAATAACACAAATAGTATCAAAAAGGCTTTTTAAAAACATATATATAACCAATGCATTATTAATATATAGACATAAAACTTACCCTTCTATTGTTCTCTCTACTTTATGACTGTTCACATCAAGAAAACGGTGAAATCTGTGTAAGAAATCTGTATTAGAATATGTTTAAAAGGAAGGTGAAGTAAGGAAGAAAATAAAGCTGATTGATATATATAAGGACAATACAACTAGTTTAATAATGCACACTTAATTCAGCAACAGCATTAAGCATCAACAAAATTCAATCTTGGCATCTCTTAGTTCAAGAAGGATTAAATATAATTGGCCTGAAAAGTAGAAAAAATTGAATGCAGGTTACATCTAACTAAGCTGAATGGAAAATTACTCCTGTACCAGCCAACTAAGTAATTAAAGTACGCTGTCTGCTAAGTCAAGTAGAGCAAGGAGATCAAGAACTGTGTTGTCAAAGGCATTGATGTCAAATGCATAAAATTATTTGGGACCTGCATCACAGGCATAGGCAAAACAAACACCCACATGGGAAGGCCTCTAAACCCAAAAGAAGTTTTATAAAGGATAAGGGAAAGTGTCTAAGTGAAAAGAGAGCTTGATCAAAAATAAAGACAGATATATCAACAAAGGTATATATAGGTATAGGAACAAAACAATAACTTGTTAAAGGCAAAATGGACTTTGGAGACTAAATTAGGCTATGAACACATTGTCGAGATACAGAGAACTAAAAAACAGAGAATAAGATGTGACAACACTGAGCACAAGGTCAAGACACTATATGCCCTCAATACCAAACCAATGTTTCCAGCAACAGGTGACAGAAAGTGATAAAATTCTCATGACCACAGACAGAAATGAAAACTGCTGAATCCCAGCCATGAGCAACAGTTAAGCTAAATAGACTGAAATTCAAAAGACAATATGAAATCACCTCAATGCCAAAGTAATGAACTAGACAGTGAAACTGTAAGGCAGTTAACAAGGATTTTTAATAAGCAGCACTGCAGGATGAAGATAGGCCCATGTTAAAAAAAAGAAAAAAAACTTTGTTAACTACACACATTAGTCTGATTTCAATTGTGTATAGGGATTTTGCATAAGAGCATGATAAAATATAGCTCTGACTAAATAGATGGCATTTACATTTAAGAAAATATCTGATTTATTACAGCACATTAGCTTACATAGGAAATCATTAATTCAAAATGGTGGTAAGTGTAAGAACTGGAAGATTAAGAATATCACACTGAAAAGACAATTTAAAAAATCAAACCAAGAATCTGTCCTGAAAAGAAGAAATAAGCTGCAGGGAAATTATTAGTGAAAATTCTTTAGTCTGTTACTCAAAGCTTTAAATAATGACTAACATACATGCAAAAAAAAAGGATCTTTTTTTCTTTAGGCAAGTTAGGAGCATCATGAATAGGAGATGACTTGAGCACTCATGGAAATAAATAGGTGGATCCAAGAACTACAGCACAGAAACATCATCAAATGTAACAATACAAATCACAGGTTTCACAAACTTGAAACTAAGGAGAATTTCTGCTGCAACTTAAGGTCTCACTGCTTGGAAACATAATACTAATTTCAGGCTGATGTTCCATGCACATTCCTTGGACAACAATTCTGGCATGAAGAAAAGCTTCCTCTTCCCAACCCTTCCTGACAAAAGTTTCTTGTTCACTTCACATCACCCTGTTTTCTTTACACGTAAAAAATCCAAATAAAACCCCAACAATTCCCCAATCTAAAAGAGCACACAGCTACACAAACACATGGCTGACCAAAACGGAAGGTGAGATTTGCATATTAAAATAATTTTGAGCCTACTAGTAGTTTGCATTAGCAGATGCAATGCTACTGCTTCCCCAAAAAAGCATTTAATCAGCACGAAAAATGTAAAGTAGCACTGATTTTACATGGATTAGCTGCATACAATTTCAAAGAGGGTGCAGTCAGTGATAGTAAGTGTAGCTGGAAATTCACAGCTTTCACAGAACATTCTGAGCTGGAAGGGACCCACAAGGATCATCGAGTCCAACCCAAGCGGGCAGCATAGAATGGAACAATAACTGTGATAACAGAAAACTGTGTGTGAAACTTGAGTGAGGGCATTTTAGGTGGCAGTCTGAAGGGCTACTATGTATTACAAATTAATAAAGACCACGACTCTGACAAGCCCAAATAACACCAAACACGTTATCTTCCTACAGACTGCTAACCTTTCACACAAGCAGCACAGCATTCTCAGCCAGGTTTATCTCAGTTTGGCAGAGTCCTCCTCACTTGCTCTTTATACACAACCATAATGTATCTCCCTCCAACAAAGTTCTGGGCGGCTAAATGAACACGCTGAAAGGCACCTTCTAACAGAGCAGGAGAAAATCCCTAAAAGACCAAGATCCAAACGTGACGGAGTAGCAGCATTGATCCTGCGGCAGAGACTCGTACACGGCGCCCGGCGCTTCCCCAGACAGGGCGCCGGGCGGGCCCGCGGCCCCGTCCCACACCCCGCGGCAGGCACCGGGACCCTCCATGCTCCCGCTGACCTGAAGTTGGACCAGGCGAAATTGAGCGCCGCCTGGAAGCGCTCTCCGCCCAGCTCCTCCTCGGGCACGCTGGTCACGCAGCGCACCAGGGCGCGGACGGCGCGGTCCTGCTCCTGCTCGAAACGGCCGCGGGGGCCGGGCGAGGCGGGCGGCGCCGCCATGGCCGGCGGCGGGCCAGGGACACCGGGCCAGAGACACCGGGGCGGCCCCGCGCCGCTCACCGAGCCGCCGCCGCCGCCTCCCGCCCTTCTCTCGCGAGGCTTCCCTGCGCCGCGCGTGCGCGTGGCTGGGGGGCTGGAGCTCGGCGCCTCCTGGCGCGCGGGCGGGCGGGGGCGTGAGGGGCCCGGCGGGAACCGGGGAGCGGGGCCTGGGGAGGCTGCGGCACCCCCCTGTCACGGAAACGACTCCTGTCTCCCGAGACATCCCTATAATCACCCGGGATCAGTAATTACTGATTGATCACAGAATCAATTCGGTTGGAAGAGCCTTCTGAGATCACCGAGCCCAAGCTATGAGTAAGAGCCACCATGTCCATAGACCATAGGACCATGTCCAGCCTTTCCTTAAACGCCTCCAGGACGGTGACTGCACCACCACCCTGGGCTGTCCATTTTAATATGTAATCGCCCTTTCTGTGAAGAAATTCCTCCTAATGTCCAACCTGAACTTCCCTGGTGCAGATAAAACTATCTGATAGGGTGATTACTTGTGGAAACCCAGAGCACCAGGAATATTCCTCTGTCTGCTCTGGGGTGCCCTGACCCCCAGGGGAGCACTGACTTTGACCCCCATTCATGGAGAAAGTTTCCTAGACTTCAAGATAGACTAGAATCCACAAAAGTGTGAAATAGATTATAGAGAGTAGTCTAAGTGTATCACTTGGTGAGAAATTTAGGTTTGAGGATTTTTATTATGTTGTGGATGAAAGCAAGGTGGAGGGCACAGGGTGTCATCCTGGGTTTCTTCTTCATGCTTCTTCCTTCTTCATGGGTTTGGGTGGCATTTTGTAATTGGGCAGAAAAGTCCCCATTGGATGCTCTTTGGGATCAGTTTTTGGGTTAAAAGGGAAAATAATCTAGGTGTCAGTTCTTAATTGGATAGTTTAGTCTTAAAAGACCTTGTAACAAGAGATTGTGATCCAGTTTGTGCCTTGCTGCTGAATTAATGTTTGTGAGACTGTTCTACTGATAAGCAATAATAAACACCTGAGTCCAAACATGAACTACCGTCTCAAGTGCCTTTAATCCAGACCCAGAGACACCGACAGCTGGTACGCACACAATTACTCATCCAAATAAGAACTCCTGTGTTCCTCCCTGGATGAATCCCTGCTTTTGCACAGCTGGAGAAACCACTACTAGTGGATGTTCTGTACACAGATCCTGAGCAGGGACATCAGGAGTGCAGTGGGAAACTGGTTTGTCCCAGTTCCATGTCAAACCTTTGCTGAGCAGCTTAAAATGCTTTTTTCTGTTCATGTGGTTTTAGAGGACTGCAAGGTCAACAGCCTGGCTATGAAATTCCTTCTGTAGCTAAATCAGTGGGAAATTGTGTTATTGTTCAATTCCTGTAGCAATCTCTGCATTGCTGCAGTTGTTCTATCCTTCACTTTTGGGCTTTGTCCCTCTTGATCTAATTAACAATTATTATTGTAATCCACCTTGCCAAAATTTTTTATTCCTCTTCTCCGTTAAGAAATATACTGGCACAATGAAAGGAGTAGCCAGTAGTGGGTCAGGAGAAGTGGTAGGAAGAAAGCCTCAGAAATGCCCTAATGAAGTTAAAATATATTTAATGTACCAACATAATGTGAAGAATTATGTAAAAATGTAGTGATTAAGATAAAATAACTAGGAAACTCTTATAAGTTAGGGCATATCAAGAAACACTAGTACATTTTTGTCTGGGTAGGCTACAACCTACTGTAGGGTTGAGATGCAGAGCTGCAGGAATTGGCAGAGTGCTCAGCCTGAACATGAGCTCAGAGGGTCTCTGCTCCAGGGCCTTTTTATAAAGCCTTAACTTAATGAACATTCAAAGGAGAAGTCTCTAAAACTTAACTGGTGTTCCTCAATCTCCTCTTGACGTTGCCTGTGTTGTCCATGTTAGATTAGCAGCAGTCTTTTCTTTTTACTCTTTAGTTGATGTAGCCAAACATCAGTCCTAATTTATATATATTTTATTCTATATTTTAACTAATGGTCTACACAGTCAGTAGATACTCCAATGGTTGGTCCAGTAGTAATTAATAATTGGGATACTGTGACTGGCTTTTAAATAAAATTTTTATATACTAAGACTTCAAGTGTTCCTTATACAACATTATTGTGGTTGTCACTTATCTCCTATGTATTTAAGCATACCTACCCTGCCATCACTGTTCAGAGGGGAACTTCCAGGCTTTGCAGCACAACAAGAGTATGTGTGTGTCACTTGTGCCCTTTGTGGTGAGAGGAGTGTGGCAGCCACCTATTTCAGCACGCCATCACAATAGAAATAGTGATATTTTTGCAGTGAGAAGGATTCCAGGTCTTAGCAGCTGCCTCGTCACAAGCTGAGTATCATCAAACATGGACTTTAATGACAGCAGTGTCTGAAAGGTTTCCTGCTTCCCAAATGTCTTGTACAAGTCCATTTCCCCTCAGACCACACCCTCAGCTGTGCTGTCTGTGGAGCAGCATAGTGAAATGAAACAGGGAATAAGTTAAAAATAGTCTTGTTTCTGCTTTGCTAGGGGTTTTAACTCTGATCAATTCACTCATCTATTCCTTTGGAGGTGTCAAGAAGTGAGGGAAGAACCACAATTCCAGGCAGTGAAAAGCCTCCAGGCAATACAAGTACACCCTTTGTGACTGGTGAATCAGAAATCTGTTGCTGGTTTTCAAAACAGGATACCAGGGCTGGGGCAAATGTATAACATCTGTGCTGCCTCAGTCATAAAAGGCTTTAACACTACAAATCTTTTCCTTTTTACCCTCGTCACAAGCCTCATTTCTATTTTTGTTTCTATTTTTGTTTTACCAGTTTAGAGTAGCAAGGCTTGGTATTTGATTTCAGCTCAGAGAGGGAGCACTGGGCAGGGAGAAGGCATGAAGATCTGCTCTAGAAGCAAATTTAAACTGGGTTTTTAAGTAAGGTTTAATACTAAGAAGCTTAATAGTTTACTTTTTTACTCCATTATTTTCATGTGGTAACTGTCTCTTCCCACCCAACTGTCACACTGCTATGAATTAGAAGCATTTCAAGTAAAGTCTTCCTTTCTCATAGGATTAGATTATATTTGGGAGATGTGTCCCTTTTTGTAATGCCATTTTACAATGTCGCCTGTGTCTAGTCACATGTTGGAGGAGGAATTACAATGCAAACCTTCTGGTGAACTGTTTGTCCTTTAGAGAAACTGCTCTGAGCAGGCAACCTCTCCTCTGCTTTTCAATCCCAACTGATGAGCCAATTTGCTAAGCAGCATTCTAAGGCAGGTGAAGGAGTGCTTGAGGTGAAACACAGGCTGCAGGGCGATTGTTCAACAAGCCAGCCACAGGAGTTCATGCTTCATGCATCACTGTTCACACCTCTGTTACCAACAAAGCTTTGGGTGAATTCCACAGAACAGATGGACAGCATATTTAAAGCACTGTGTTTGAAGAAGTACTTAAGATTTTAAGGATGGGGGGTGTAGTGAATCTATAGAAACAGTCATTTAATAATTAGCTGGCTGGCAGGGAGGGTTACAGAACACTGTTGTGGCTTTACTTCACTTTAACCCCATCTTTAGGATATATGAGACTGATGTGCTGAGCTGTCTTTTTATGGTCATGCAAAAATCAATCCAGGTGACTGAATATTAGAGGAGGCTATAGCTCATCGTTTACACTAGAAAAATCATGCAAAATTGCCTCTGAAAAGCAACTGATCTCTATCCTTAACAGGAAGGAGGGCATCTGATAACTTTCTACTACAGTATCTTTGAAGTGCACTCTAGCTTCTTAAACTCAATTCTTCATCTGCTTTTGTAATGCCATTTTACAATGTAAAACGCCTGTGTCTAGTCACATGTTGGAGGAGGAATTACAATGCAAACCTTCTGGTGAACTGTTTGTCCTTTAGAGAAACTGCTGATGAGCCAATTTGCTAAGCAGCATTCTAAGGCAGGTGAAGGAGTGCATGAGGTGAAACACAGGCTGCAGGGGATTGTTCAACAAGCCAGCCACAGGAGTTCATGCTTCATGCATCACTGTTCACACCTCTGTTACCAACAAAGCTTTGGGTGAATTCCACAGAACAGATGGACAGCATATTTAAAGCACTGTGTTTGAAGAAGTACTTAAGATTTTAAGGATGGGGGGTGTAGTGAATCTATAGAAACAGTCATTTAATAATTAGCTGGCTGGCAGGGAGGGTTACAGAACACTGTTGTGGCTTTACTTCACTTTAACCCCATCTTTAGGATATATGAGACTGATGTGCTGAGCTGTCTTTTTATGGTCATGCAAAAATCAATCCAGGTGACTGAATATTAGAGGAGGCTATAGCTCATTGTTTACACTAGAAAAATCATGCAAAATTGCCTCTGAAAAGCAACTGATCTCTATCCTTAACAGGAAGGAGGGCATCTGATAACTTTCTACTACAGTATCTTTGAAGTGCACTCTAGCTTCTTAAACTCAATTCTTCATCTGATGGAGTTTTGCAACTGAATGTAGGACAGATTTAAAAAACTGCTGAGGCTGATGTCAAGACTGCATTTCATAATGGTTTGTACTTCCTGTTTTTTGGATGTGTATTTAAATAGACATTTCAGGGCCTTAGTTCAGAGTGTCATTAATTGTAAATCAAAAATATTTTTGTGCAAGACTGATAAAGATTTGGTATAAGGTTCAGTTTAGTTTTGTGTGATCCATCCCATCAGGGCAGTAGGTGTAGCTGTAATACCTTGTGTTTGATTTCATGGAAGACCCAGTCACAGGACACAAAAATCCTGTTATATACCAACTATCACTATCTCCCCTTGAACAGCAAATTTTTAGAGTATTGAAATATCTGCCAGAGTTCAAGAAGCATTTGGACAATGCCCTCAGACACATGATGTGCTGTCCTGGGGCTGTCCTGAGCAGGACCAACTGTTGGATTTTGATGATTCTTATGGGTACCTTCCAACTCAAGATATTCTATTATCTCTAGTGTTGCTGAATAGTTGCACTGCACTTCAACTGTCAGGCTGTAGCTTAGTGAAACTGGATCTTCACCTCTTTGCTGAAATGATGCTTTACTCTGACTTTTCAATTTTATATAGTACATTTTCCTTCACTAATATTGTTGTAAAAGGTGAGTGGAGTTGCCCTGGTCCCAGGTTTTCTTACCTGTTTGTAAGTCAAGCTGGGGGACCATTCTTTTAATCCCTTGTGAGAAGCAAGCTTGACCTCCACAAATGGTAGATAGTGTTTCAGTTTGTGGAGCTTGTCACAGCCATACTGATTTCTTCATTTTCCCCACCCATTTAACTCCCCTGGGCAGTTTTACCATACACTGTTTTATTCTTTAAAAAAACAGAAAAAGAGAAGATGCCTTCTTATTTCATTGTACCCTTTCTAACTAAAAATATATTGCTCTTCTAGAACTCTCTTGATTTTTCCTTTTATTATAAGTGCACTGTCTTAAGTTTCCACCCATGACAGATCATTTTGGAAATGTGTTGTTATTTTGTTCCTGTTTGCAGAAATGTTATGACTTGTGTTGTGGTATGGTTGCTTGGTTTTGTCAGTTGCATTGATGTGCAGACATAGATAAAACAGTGAATGGATGACATTCAAGAAAAAATGAAGTACGAGAAATTAATTTAGCTTGTCCTTGAGCTGCAAATTTCTAATGAACATAGAGCAAGTGCTATAATTGCTATATAATAGGCTAACTTGCTTGGAAACCTGGTAATTTAATATGACTTTAATAGAAGTGTCCAGTGACAGGACCCAAGGGAATGGCCTGAAATTGTGTCAGGGGAGCTTTAGGCTGGATATTAGAGAAAGGTTCTTCACCTGGAGGGCAGCTGGGCACTGGAACAGCTCCCCAGGGCAGTGGTCACAGCACCAGCCTGACAGAGTCCAAAGCATTTGAACAGTCTCAGGCACATGGTGTCCCTGACTGATGGGGATGGTTCTTTGCAGGGCCTGGAGTTCAGCTTGATAGTCCTTGTGTGTTCCTTCCAGCTCAGTATATTCTGTGATTTTGTGGAAACAAGTTGAAATAATTGGAAGAGTCCTTCATTTTTAATTTGAGATAATTGCAAGAAAATTGCAAAATTCCTTTATCTGTGCTGGCAGCAGAGATTAAGGCAGCTTTCTACCCTTGGTAAATATCTCTTCATAAAAGGAAGAAAAATGATAGATGCTTAGAAGTTTCTCGGGAATTACCACAGGCATCTAAGAACTGTTTTAATCTAGTGACATTTGTAAGGATGAGAGATAGTCCAGGTGATGAAAGAGGTAGACAGACCTCAGAACAGTCTGAACAGACTTAACCATACAACCCTGAGAAGAGATATTTGTGGATGCTTGGTGAGAAGGAGCTTGGTGATAAAAAATGTCAATTTTTCTGATTCTTTGTATGTTCAAGAAAGCAGAATTCTGAGCTTTCTTCTTGATACAAAGAACAGTGCTGAAGACTATGATCCTTCCTGAGTTTTCCTTTTAAAATCGAATAATCTGCATCAAATCCCACACATGTATCACCCAAACCTTTTGCCAGAGTGGGGATGAAATTGATGCCTGCATGCAGTTTAGTTGCACAACTTGTGCAGGTAGCAGCACATCACTACAGAAAAATCAGTATTTGCATTAAATCATGACTGCAGTTCTACAGACTAATTAACATTTGCTTTATGCCTTACAGTACAGCTGCCTTATGCCTTTTGCTGAATTTAGCAAATACATCCCTCTGGAGATGCTAAATTAGGATAAACTCTATAAATTATGAAGGTTTTATTAGCCCATTTTTCTAGATTATCAGGGAACTAGGAATCTTCATCTATGCCATGGTTTAACTCTACCCAGCAGCTAAATCCTGCTTAGCTGCTGGCTCACTTTCCCCTGGTGGGATGGAGGAGAGAATTGGAAGTGTAAAAGTGAGAAAACGTGTGGGTTGGGATGAACAGAGCTTATTAGGGAAAGCAAAAGCCACAAACACAAACAAAGTAATAGAAAGAATTAATTAACTGTTTTCCATAATCAGGCAGGTGTCCTGCCATCTCCAGGAAAGCTGGGCCTCCTTTTGCACCCTCATACTCCTCGCTGATGGGGTGGGATGAGAGGCAGAAAAGGCCTTGGCTCTGGGTAAGTGCTGCTCAGAGATAAGGAAAACATCCCTGTGTAATCAGCACTGCTTCCTGTACAATTCCAAAACACAGCCCTAAACTGGCTGCTCTGAAGCAAATTAACTCTGTCCCAGCTAAACCCAGCACAATCCAGCTGGTCTATGACTGAGTGTAAATTATATAAAGTATATAGTTTGGGGAGCAGCAGGGGAGGAATGTTTATCCAGATACTTAAACATTTTCCCATGAGAGTTATGGGGCTGGAGTTATGAGACCAGAATTTGCCCACCATGATCTCTTACAGCATTCCCAAAAAAGACACAATCAATGAGGGAGGATTTGGGAAATGTAAATAATGGGTTTTAGCATATCATTCCCAAGAGATAAACCCCAGGTAGCTCTGTGGCTAGAGAGGATTATATTTTCATCTGTACCCAAGCACCTCTATGCTTAGAGGATGTCCCATTGCATAAAACACTGTGGAAAAAGCTATTGGGAGCCAGGCTGGCCTCAGCAAGAGGTCAGCTTAATGTGGAGAATGCAATGACCTCTTGCAAAATATACAAGAAAACAAGGCCCTAAAATGTCTTGTAGATCACACCAGTAATGAAAATTGAATTGAACAATATGAAATTAATTAAAGAGAGAAACTGGCAACATTTCAGGTAAAATAGAGAAATTTTAATATCCTTAAAATTACTGTTAACAGGTGGCCCAGTTTGAGCAAATTATACATCAAAAATCACTGTCATCAACTTCCAAAATTTTTGTGACAGAAACCTGGCAGGGCTGCCTCAGTGCTGTTGGAAACAGAAGAATTGACGCAGAGAAAATCACTCAGTGTAAGAACTACTAGAGTTTCTACACCAGAAAAACAAAAAGCAAACATACAGTAGTGAAAACCTATTCTAAAAATAGTAAAGGTGAAGGTTCTTGTTATGGCTTGCTACAGCATGTGTTCCTTGAGGTCTTTAGGGATGACATATAGTGACTAGGTAGCAATTCTAATACAAAATAACAATGATGTTAAAATCTTGGGCACGTTTGGACTGGTTCTGAGACTAGTCCAAATGGTGAATGATTAAGTGAGGTGTTGCTGTGTGAATACACTGTTGGTTCGTGGAGCTCTCCTTCCAGATACATAAAATGCCTTGAAATTCTCCAGAATGTGCTGCAAAGACACTTGAGGAAAATCTATTACTGGCAAATGTACATGCCCCATTGGTTGCCAAACATAGTCATAACACTGGCATGTCAGTGGAAACTCACTGAAATAGAGGGCCAATAGACACCTCTTCAGTAGCCCACCAGTAAAAGAAACACTCAATGTTTCAGCATAAAAGACAGAAACATTCAGTGTTTCAGCATCTGAAGAGCTGCTTCAGTTTCATACCAGCAGCTGTGAAAATGAAAATATGTAAAAACATGAGAGAACTACTGATAAAGCTGGGAAAATAACAGCAAGAGCGAAGCAGCTTAACAGGAAGCAGCAGAAGAAGAAGACTGAAGCAAGCTTCATAAAAGCAAAACAAGTGAAGATAAGGAGTTTCTAAAAAATGTCCTGAGCTCTGTACAGATCAGCTAAGCAGGTCACTGGGAGTGGCTGCAAGGTCCATGGTCTGCTTGCCACTTTCTCCTGGTCTGACACAGAAGAGTTCTGCAGGTGGGGGATGTATAGGGGTTGGTACAGGGGATGATGTACAGGTTGGTACCAGACAGAAATGTAGCTACACTGCTCTGGGAATCAAAGTCCAGGGACAACACAGACACTTTCCCATGACTCTGAACCCAAGTGAATGACAGGAACCCATCAGGTTCAAATGGGCTCCTACGCATAACTCACCCAGATGTGTCTAGATCACCCTCCAGCTGCACTGGGGAGCACAGTGCTGTAAGGAGTTCAGAAATACAACACAGAAGTGCTTCTTCAGAGACATGGTATGCATGATTCCATGATCCCTTCCACTTATGGTCTGCCTCCATATGGACTAAGGTAGTGAGCTCTGTGTGGCAGTTGAGGTGCTGGTAAGCCTTACTAGCTTGGGCACAGGCCATACTCACAGAGCATGGCACCTGCCAGTGCTAACTTTTCCAGAGTTAGAACTGTGATGCATCTCACCCTAATTGCAGTATTGTTTCTGCCCTGCTAGCCATGAAGAGGGTGACTGTAGTGAGCAGATGGATTCCTTTGGATTGCCTTAATTATTATGAATGCTCTGATCTGTTGAAAATATTACTCAATGCAAAAAAAAAAAATTGTACTTCAAGAAAAGAAATCAAGATATATTGCTAGATGCATTCCAAAACACCTGATTGCATAGTATTACAGGAACAGCAAGAAAAAAAAATAGTTTCACTGATCTATATAAGGCAATGAGCAATGAATGTCTAAGCAACAAATCACCCTCATAAATTAAGAATGTCACTCTCAGAAATATATGCTTTCAGTGCAGACTTCATACCTTTTTAGAGAGGGGACAGAAAACCACTAGGGTATCTATTAAGAAAGACTCATTTATTCCAAAGTCAATGATCCTAGCAAATCCTCAAAGATTCTTCTTACAATATTAAGAATTCTAACTAGGACAAGCCCACATCAGCATCAAGCACAGCAAGACAATTGAAAGACAGATTTAGGACATCATCAATATGACTTCCATAACAAGTGATAATATGGATGCCATCTGGAAAACACAGAAAGGGAGTTGGATATGGATGAGCTTCTGTCAAGTTATTTTCTATTTTTTTTCTGCTATTTTTTGTGCAAGCTCCTAGCTGTGATTATTTTTATATAATAAAAATCCTCATACTCTTAGCATGCTTATGGGTGGAGCAGTTCTGAGACTTAAGGGCTTTTGGGGAGCAAATGCTTAGTTCTGCAAGGTTCAGAGAAAGATTTTAATCTGTCTGGAATTGCCATAATTTGCTGTGATGTGTCCTAACAATTTTGAAAAACATTTTTCACTGCCACAAACAGCAGAAAAGCTGTAAAAGGGTTGCAGATTCCTGAGTATATTGTAGCTTGTTCTTATGATCAGGTATACTTTAGCAACTGTTATTCCTGTAGGTCTCACAAGGACTTAACTTGTCAGAAGACAAGCCATTCCTGCCCTGCCTGGTTGTATATGCATGAATTCCCTTCTGAGGCTGGCACACCTGAGTAATTTAATTGAACTTAGTTCTTCTTTATAACACTAAGATGGAACTCTAATCCTTTAAAGGAAGAGCACCTCATTTTATCACTTTCAAATTCACAAACCCCTTAGAACTTGTCATCTTCCTGTTAGCAAAAAAGGGGCCCTGCAAGCTGTAGTGGTAATAATCCCCAATTTATGGTAATTACTCACTGTCTAAAGCTAGTTACCAGCTATGTTTCTTGTTCTCATTGAAACAGCCATAAAATAAGTAGCTGTTGAGGCCTGCAATATAGAAAATTTATGTGCTTTGATTCTCGTAAATTCAGGTCCTGTTTAGCCTCTTTGTCAAAAGGGAGACATTTGCACAAGGTAATTGACCATCTATTGGTAAGTTGATACCAACAGAGGGCAGGCCAGGTGGCCAGCCTGGACTCTGCAAAGCACAGTGGCAGATCACAGGCTAATGCTGAGACAGTGTTTCACAAATTGGGCAGTCATAAATTAGGGCTGTGTTTAGAACTCAAGTGTCATGACCGTGGGATACAGGATGTCTCCAGAAGAGTGTTTATATTCAGCTGAATCACCAGTGTGCCAAAGAAACTCATTGGAAAAGCTTTGCTGTAAACAGCAGGTTGTAGCTCAGGGGATAATGCCAGAGAACACAGCTTGTCAAGGGGATCAGCTCCTGACTCCAGCCAGCTGCAGACATGTCCTGGCAGCTCCTGGCTGAACAAAACTAGGAGAGGACCTTGGGAATCTCCTTAAACACAGATAGCCAGTAAAGTTTGTGGTTGCTCTGTCTTGTCTGTCTTCTGTATCTACTTTCTAGTTTCTTAATTTATTTTGCTTTTCATCTGGTCATCTGGCAGCTGTCACCTGGGTAAATACTTTCAGCAGAAGCTGGCAATAGTTCAGGTGGCTTGACTTCAAAGGAGAGCAGTATAACAAATATCCACTAGATTGCACCTAGGCATTAAGCCACACATGCTTAAATTAGACTGCTACCTTCTGGAAGGAAGTTGTGCAAGGAGAAGCTATGAAGGAGGTGATGCCCTCCAAGCAAGTCAAACCAGGCAAGAAGCCAGCTTAATCCTGGCTAGATAAAACATGATATGTCAATGCCAAAAAAAAAAAAAAAAAAAAAAAAAACGGAGGGAACTAAATGGAAATAGAAAAACAAAGAGCAAGAAAATCAGTCAACAATGCAATGAAGTTGTTGACCAAGAAGCAGATGGCAATAAATTGGGGCTTCTCAGCTTCTGAGAATCCTAGAACTAAGGTAAGAAAGTACTGTGAAATATGATTATCTGATACCTGAGGGCAGGCAGATATTCAGGTACTTGAAAGACGTTTTAATCAAACAAGCTCAAGTTTATTGGTCATTTAAACAAATGCAGAAATTGAATTCTTGCATACAAAACACTGGAGTTGATACTACAACAACAGAACAGGGTGGAAAAAGCACAAAGAGGCTGAGGAGCACTTTGCTTTGCTGGAAGTGGGTTTCCAGCATAAAGCAGCACTAGCCTAGCTCACACTGCGCAGGCTGGGACATGCACCTCTGATATTTTGGATCTGATCTGCGTGTTGGCAGGAGTCAGAAAGAGCCTGGGGGCAGGAAGAGGATCTTGCTTCCTTCAGTCTAAGGGTAGGAACCCCACAGGACACTTTTAGTTTCAAATACTGGAAACTTCCTCCCATGAGCAGGAAATACGCTCTCTCTTTGGCAAAGAGAGACCAGATTCTCAGAGAAGGCTGCCAGAAAGCAATTACACGGGTTAAGTGCACAAGCTACATCTGGGATGGGGATATTGCTCAGTGTATTTAGCAAATTAAGTTATTTCAAGGTAATACAAATAGAAACACATTGCTCTTATTCAAAGGGTGGTGAAAAAGGAAGAAGCACTGGACTCTGTCTTTCATAAGTCAGAAAAAAATGACTTGGCTGAATGAGGCAATAAATTACTGAAGGTATGCCTGAGTGTAAGTAGGAGTGGACATAGCTAAAGTGTGATAGTATCCCATTTCCACTTTGCCCACCAAGAGATTTCTTGGACTGTATTTGTCCTCTCTGACATATATGGACAGAGGCCTTTTTGATTTCTCTAAGGACTCCTAGTAAAAAAGCACCAGATCTGAAGATGCATGACCAAAGTCTGCCATCATCACTTAGCTGGAATTTCAAAACATTTATAAAATGTGAACTAGTTCAGACAGGGCAATGCAGATTCAATCTTGTCTTCATGAGTGAAATTTTCTAGCTCAGCAGTAAGTTGAACACAAAGGGTTCATAAAGCCATGTCAAGAGACTTTAAAAGATAAATACAAAGATGAGAGAGGATAAATCTGCTCCAATTCTACATTCCCAGTGCAGACATCTGCTTTGGCATTGGTCTCTCTCTGCAGTCAACTGAGAGCAACAGATGTTTCTGGGCATGACTCATCCCATTCAAACCTGGTACTTGTGCAAACAAGGTGCACCTTGAGATTGCCGCTCTCTCCAGTGACTGAGGATCAGCTCAGCCTCAAATGTTTCCTACATAGATGCACAAAAACAAGTTAGAAGATTGAGTGTTGGACAAGAAGACTTACAGAGGTCCATTCCAGCCTCAAAAATTCTGTGAAGTTCAAGCCAAGTACCAACAAGTAAAAGTAGAGCAGCCAAAATTAGAGCTGCCCCTCAGGTCACCCAAACTAGCTATTAAGTCCAGTCTTTCATAGCATTCTAAATGAAAGCAGGATGGGCATGAGGGGTCAGTGATATTATCCCTTAATTTACTCAACTGGGTGAAAAAATGCAAACTTTGACAAGAGAGTATGTTCAGAGGCTTATTAAGTGATTGTCAGAAAAGCAAAAGAAGACTTATTGAAGTGTCTGTCTTTTTACTGATTTGTTATCTTAATTTTGTTAAGATACTAATCTGTGTACCATTAGCCATTTTAAGAAGAGATCAGCTGAAACTGACTCTTGAGAACAGAACATAAAATTTTTTTTTCATACTCTGAGACTTAAACAGCTACTAAATAATGGTTTTTATCCCTTGTGGACAGAGAAACAGGTGCTGAACTGGTGTCCAAGCCACTGAGGAATATAAAGTGCTTCAGGCTGGAGGGAATAAATGTGCAGCTGCCATAGGAAAAGGAAACAACAAAAATGGTGTGTTTCTGAGGAGACTATGATGGTCAGAGAAGCAACCAACTAACTAGGAAAAGATCACATTATTTTCCTGAAAGCCTCATTCTGCCACTAGTTTCTGGAAATAGATCAACTCAGAGGAGTAAGCATAATCATCTCCAAGCCATTTATGAGCCTGAGATTAAAGTGGGCTGGTGGGGTGTGAAGAAATATGGAGGTGTGAGGAAAAGAAAATGCTCCTCTGTAACTGCTGTCAGATACAGCATCCAACTGCCCATAGGCTGATTGCATTACAGAGGAAATGTAATACATTTTGTAATCATCACAGGATTTGGTTTTCAGTATTCTTTAGGTTTGTGTTTTAATGCAATTGTCTCAGCTCTCCAGGAGCATCATGACCTGTGATGGCCATAATTCCCACCCTCAAAAAAAACCATAAAATTTCCTCCATACTTTTAATGAATTTGGGAAAGAAACACCAAACAACAAAAAAAAAAAAAAAACAAAAAAAAACCCAAAAAAAAAAAAAACAACCCCCCCAAAAAACCCCACAAAAATAACCCCAAAAAACGCCCAAAAATAAACTAAAAAACCCAAACAACCCACCCAAAAACAACAACAAAAAACCTGAAAACCAAAACAACTAAGAGAAATAGCCTTTTTCACTTGCCCAAAACACTACTGAGTATTAGCAGGTAGCTTGGACAGGTAGGCTTCCATGGCAGCTGTATTGGACTAATGCCTGCTCAGAAGAAAAGGTTTCTATTACTTTATGTGCCCTTTCTCTTTTCAGCACTTTCAGTCTTGAGGATTTTATGGGTAAATCCAAGGAAAATACTTGGGTGTACAGTGACACTATCAAAAATGCACATTTACTAGACAAATAAATTTTGTTAAGCAAGCCAGGATCATGATAAAGAGAATATTAAGGAGAGAAGGAGAAGAAAAAAACCCAAAATGTCAGAATTTTTGGTGACTGTTGAAACTATTCCTTTTCTGACTCCAAAACACAGTCAGATAGAGAGAGAAAAAGGAATGCATTAGGTTGACATTGGCAATTTTATATTCAACCTCTTTATTACTTTGCTGATACAGTTAGTTCATAAGGGATCCGATTCCTCACTTTACTATCCAATTTGAAATTAGGTAATCATGAAAGGTGATACCTGTATCTTTTACTGTGCTAAAGGAAGCAAACTAGCTTATGTGGCAAGGAAGTAGATGATCTACCAGGCATATTTAATATTTTAGTATAGTGCTGCTTAGTTTTTTAGTTCCTTACAGAAGTATTTCCTCATGTTCCTAGCCAAAGGAATGTGCCATGCTCACAACTGCCAACAATTGCTGTCCTGAAGGAGCAGACAGGCTTTGCTGCTGCTCAGCACCTCCAAGTCCCATGTATGAGATGAATTAAGACACAGCAGCAGATGTCACAGCATGATCAATGCAAACTAGGAGTAAATCTTAAAAACCATGGACTCCTGTGCACTACATCAGCAAGGATGTGGTGTGGACACCAATCAGTTTGAAATCACTTCGTCCCAGATCTTGCAATGCCTTCAGTCTATCTGACTCTACCCTGAACAAGTGCAGCATCTCCAGGCCTGGCCAGTGAATTTTCTGGTATTTGATGCATTCAACTCCAAAGTCACTCACATAAATAGACAGGGGGAAAAAATAATCAAGTAATGCTTTTCTAGTAAAAACATCACAGGAGGAGCCCACAGCCCTCCAGAAACTAGAAAAGCAAAATTTTTTAAATTAATAGATACTGCTTTTCAGCACATTTTAATAGTCTCCATTATTTTGCTGGTTTTTCATCTCATCCCAAGCCATATTTACATGTTTGATTGTTTCTTTCCCTCTCAGATTTGCTGTGATGTCATCAGCAGTTACAAATGCTAGACCAAAAAAGCATTACAAATGCTAGACCACATTTATGGATTCTCAGCATTCCAACCCTCTGCAGTTTCTGAAACTGGGGACTTTCCCCTTCTCATCAGGAATTCCTGTGGACTCTGTCCTGGGCTGGCAGAGCTTCCATCTTCAGTGGCCTAGTTCAGATTTACTATCCATGCCCTCAGCTCCAAACATGATTCTCACTTTTAATGTTTATTTTCTGCTTTCTCTGCTGGCTGCAGCTGCTTTAAGCAAATGAAAAATGAAAAAAAAAACAAAGGGTGGAAGGTACTGCTTTAAAAGGAGTGCCCCCAAATCTGCCCCTCAAGTGAATCCTGCAAAGGTTAACCTGCATGACTGTTGTAAGTGCAGCTGCTGCTGCAGGAGCCTGGAAAGACCAGCCCTGTGACCCATTTTAAACACACAATCCCTGATTCATGGCAGAAATCTCATTATGGACATGCATTTTTTTAAGAACTGCTGAGTAGTGGGTAACAACATATCTTCAAATTAAATCCAGTTCAATAAATAGCACAAAATTAAATCATTCAAGGTCTGGTCTGCCTTGAGCTATACTTAAGCCCTGTGCATGATTAACAGATTAGAATGTGAAAAAAAGCAGCTTAATATGTCCACTGCAGAATGCTTTTATTCCCCTGTGCTTCAAATTGTTTTATCTCTAGATACTACAGCAGCCTGCTCTGCCTGTAGGCCTGAGCAGATGGTGTGGCTAGAAGAGCACTGAATTTCCAATTTACTCTGAAACCTGGATATTTGTGTTTTGTTCTTTTAATGATAATAGTGGTTTCAATTCTTGCAAAGAGCTATGTATTTGTCTGTATTACACTCATTACAGTAGTATTCCCAGTCAAGATCAACACAAACAAATGCTGAGAGGCTCAAATTGGTCCCAAGCCATGCAGTAATTCAGTATAAAAGAAAAGGCAATGGCATCCACATAGCCCAAATCCTACCTTCATGCCTTATCTGTAACAACACACTATCTGCTACAGGGCTGTCACTTATTATCCTTTAAATTTGCACTTTCTATTAGGACATTTAAATCCTAAGTATTCCTCGCAATGAACTTTAATTAACAAAGCCAGCATTCCAAGCTTTTATTCTCTTAAATGGAGCCTACTTTAATTTTTTTATAAGACTGCATAGCTGCATGAGCACACCACTGCACTTAAAATAAAACTAAAGTAGATTAATATAAGACTCAATACAACAGAATATAATTTAAATTCTTCTGGCATGGCAGGACCATGTTTCACTTTCAGCAGAAACTGAGAGGGGAGAGGGCTCAGCCTTGTGCAGGATGAAACCATTTGCAATATTACATATGCTGTGTATAGCACTGAGGACAAAGAGAATCAGGCAAACATTGAGACCATGCTCAGGTCTCAATTAGGAATATCAGACTCAGGTGCCTGCAATATCACTGCAAAGCCTGTGGCACTTTAACCAGAAAATCATTGTCATCATTTGCATTTCATAGCTGAAACTCACTTAAATATAGGGACATATCAGAATAGCAATGAGAGGCACTGGCATATTCATGTATTTTTAAATATGAAAAAGACCACCCTGCTGTAGCAGGTGACATTTTGCAGTCTGCTCTGATACCCTCCTTCAATCATGCCAGCTACTTCCAGCAGGTGTTTTCTGCCAAAGTGCCTGAACAAATTAGAATCCTGCTGGCACAGGGGATTTTTCAAATTGAGCAGTGGGATTTTAATTTAGTGATTCTCTTAAACATAACCCCCTTAAACCCCTCTGTGGACTTACAAGCTACATGGCCAAGTCAGACTTGCCCCAGGACAATCAGCCTTCACCAGCTGTAAAAGCAGTGAGCTCGTAAGTACCATTGCAGGGTGGTGGTATGTCACCTGCAGTTGCTGAGGCACAGGCTCATGTCAGAAGAAAGATGTCCTAGGAATAGGTATATCTGTGATATTGTTTCCTTTTGGTAAGGTTTCATGTCATTTTTTTCTACCAAGATTTCAGAAATTAGTCAGGTGATAAATGACCCAGTTTTGAACAGGAAGGTTACCCCAATTTGCTATGCTACTGTGAGCATGTGTAGTCTTCTGATTTTAAGTACATCTAAAGAAAAGAAGAGTTGATTAAATAAATCATTAGTTCTTTGTTGTAAGTTTTCAATGAATTGATGTTTGAGCATCAAGCTTTGTTGTGTTAGAGGTTTTTTCATAACAACAGTTTCTGTAGTGACTTCTACCAAAACAAAGGCAATGTGGTTTTCAGACCATTCAGTGTGATAAGGCTGTGCTGAGAAATTAAGGACTTGCTTGTATATGTCATAATACTTTTCTGAAAAAATAAATCAGAACAGCAGTCTGTAATGTTGAAAATTGTCAGCACTTTTCCAGTTGCTTGCATAAAAATGATTGCATTTTTAGTGCTCTGCTTCAAAGTCAAGTGGCCACGATCCTGTTACCTGATTGATCTGTAAATCTTGCAGTTTTGATTGTGCAAAACCCCTAAAAATAATCAAGTGTGTCTGAGGTATCTAATATTTGAGAAGAGACTGACTTTCCAGACTCCTCAAAACAGAAAATCACAGGAAAACATGCCAATGTCAACAGCTAAGCCTCCCAGATGCTCTCCAGTTCACCTTGAAGCAGCAAGAAAACATCATTTTATGTGATGAGTTCATTGTCCGCAGTGCCAGACTTTGCCTTTCCAGAATCCCAGGTGCTGGGGAAAGAGTCAGTGAGCCCAGCTTCTCCCACCTTTTATTTTCAGTCATTTATTATCATTGCTAAAGGGACATCCATAGCCATGTTCTTTCTCTTTTTTTGTGGCAACAAGGACACTGACAGCTTTGCACATGCCAGGTGTAAGAGGCCCATGTCTATACACAGCCCAGCCAACATCAGCAGCCAAAAGAGACAGCCAAAAAGATTAGTCCCAAAGTCTCAGCATCTTTCAAACGTGTCAAATTTGCTGTGAATATGCTGATCAGCAGGGCTCCTGCAACTGGTCTGAGAATGTCCAACTAAACATGTTAGGTTTGTCCAGGATGGCTGGAAAGGCAACAGGGCTGGCCAACAGAAGTTCAAGGACTGCAGAAGCTCAGAGTGTATCAGCAGCACTCCAACCAGAGCTGCAGGGAGGTCCCCAGCTGCACAGCAATTTCTAGAGTTTGCTGTATGACTGGGGGAGGAAAAAAAAAGCTGCCAGTAAGGCAGAGAGTGTAGGTGAGAAAATTTTCCCCAGATTTAACAAGATCCTAAATATTTTCATCAAGACAACCTGCGAACAGTTCTTTGCATCTAAAATAGCCTGGAGATAGAAGAGTGTTACGTGCTCTTGTTTAATTAATGTTTG
The DNA here is from genome assembly GCA_024865655.1 of Emberiza elegans. Taxonomy (NCBI): domain Eukaryota; kingdom Metazoa; phylum Chordata; class Aves; order Passeriformes; family Fringillidae; genus Emberiza; species Emberiza elegans. The sequence goes on along the minus strand of JALJVW010003023.1, from coordinate 53,181,677 downwards.
TTACAAAACTTACTGAAACTATTTTTCTCGTGTTCATATTATAAAGACTGTGATAGTAACGTGAGACCAACAGGAATAATCCCATCTGTGTAAAAGCTAAAGGGAGATTTGTAACTGATTGAATTTTATTGTGTTTCAACCACAAAATACATATTTTTATATCAGAGACACATAATAAATTGCATTTCTGTCAATAGGTAACACAGATGAGTACCCACTATATCAAAATGAAACTTTAGCCATTTCCTGTTATTAAGCTTATGATTCTTGTAGCCACATCCAGACTTTGGATCCAGAAGCACATCCTTCCAAAGATGTTCCTTCTGGACTGATGCAAGCTGACACAGAAAGGGAAAAGAGAAGACAGAGTTAATAAAAGCAGGAGAACTGTGAGGTGCAGACAGGAAATACCCTTTCTGGTTTTAAGTAATTTGGTTTCGTTTGTTATACAACTTATATTGTTCAAGGAGACACGGAGAAAATGAGTCCTTTTTGATTCCCGGACTTCAAAATTATGCATCTTGAAATTAAAATAGAAAGACACCAGTTCAGTTTGTTTGGAAATTACTTGGGATTAAAATATTAGCCACATACACTTTAATTTTGACTGTTGTTTTCTTTTCAAACTGAAAAAGATAAACATATTTGTAATTTTACAATCCTCTTCTGCTTTTCATTTCCTATAAATGCTGTTCAAGGTATTTTGGATTACAGTGAAAACCTATATATTTTTGCCACTGAGAAGATGCTTACTTACCTACCGACTGCTGAGGGTACTGATGACTGACAAATATCCATCATTTGAAAATTTGAGATTTGTCACTATAATTACTAAGCACATCAAATTATTTTAAATTTCTTCACAGTCTTCCCATTCAATAGCAGCAGAAATTGAGACCGCATTCAGCAAAGCCACAACTTTGGTGTTGACACCATTTTACTTTCATCAGGAGACATTTCGAGGCATCACTAATTAAGTCAGAAAAGACATTAAATGCTTTTTACTAAAGCATGTTGCTGGACAGAAGGAATTGTGGTTGAGGGAGTAAAACTCCATCCTACAACATGCCTGGCTGGAACTCAGATCACAGGAAGCTCTTATTTGGGCCATGGAGGGAAGGAAAACAGGTCTCTTAACACAAACAGAGATAATTTAAATTACTTTAATTGTTTTTGCAGGAACCCTTTAAAGAGAAACTCAATTTTTTAGGACTCCCACAGGATAAAGGTAAGTTAACAAAGTAAACAGACACGGAGCATCTTAGATCCCAGACAAAACATTTAAGCAAACAGATCTATTTGGCTTGCTTGCAGAATAACTGTCTGTATTCCCCAGAGGAAAAGGGATGGCACTGAGAAATCCCTGGGCTTCATCTGAACCCTTCAAGTCAGTAAAGCCAAAAGACTGTGACAAGTGATGATTTAGAGTTCTCTACAAAACCCTTTTGATGGTACAGTGAAGGTGCAGTACATCAAAGCCCAAGATACTCTTGAATAAAGGCAGTTCATCCTGAAAATAAAAAAAAACCCACCCAGTTTTATAAGAGTAAGAAAAAAAATGGATCAAGAATGAAGGAACTGACATTGAAGAGTTTCTCTGAGTACCAGGTATGGCTAAATTGACTGATATCCTCAGTAACTATCAGTAAGTCACTGATGCCAGGGTCCAGGAGAGCTGGATGAGGGTCGTGTACTCCTGACCAAGTCTGTGTTTTTAGGAGGTGTGCCTCAGAAGATGACTCAAACCAGAGCCTCAGGGAAGGTCCTCAGTGTTCCACAGATGAAAGTCTGCTATGGCTGAGTCACTCAAGAGACAAGGTCATGCCACTGCTCAGAAATGCCTCCATTTCAAGTCATTCCATAGACCATGAACTTGGGTGGAACCTGTTTGGAAGCTTATCACCAAGACCAAGTAGATAAGACCCCAAAATAGCTAAAATGTAAAGCAACTGTTTAGCTCCCTACTTTGACTAAGTCTGGAAGCAGGTATGACTCTTCGTGGTGAAGGAATTTTCCTCAGTCCCCATACTCAAGAGGACATCCCACCCCCTTTGCAAAACAGCTGTGTGTGCATCAAGGAGGCTCACAGAAGACAGACCCTGCCATGTTTGTGTTATGTTTGCAAGGGGATATACAGACAACAACTCACTAGTACATGTTTTAGCAGCCCTGAGTGAGTACAAGTGGGAAGGCCTGGTCCCTTTCAGCAGCAGCTCAGCTCAGATGAAGGTGGGTGTCAGCAAAGGGACTCTCAACAGAAATGATAGCCAAAGATGCAGAAAAGTGTCAGTTACAGAATGCTGAGCCCCTGAGGGCACCTCCTGTCCCTGCAATATCCCATGGGGTTCCCCCACCTGCCCTAGGTCAAGGATCCCATTTCAGCCCAGCCTGGACCCATCAGTCAGGTAAGGTCCCCATTAGAGTTACCTGGCTTGAGGTAACTTACCTTCCTCAGAACTCAGATGGAGGCAGCTGTGACAACAATTTCAAATACTTAAAATATTAAAAAATTTAGTAAAACTTTCTTCCTGCTTTGCCAGCAGTCTTGCAGTGTTTTCAAGGGGTATTTCCCAATGGTATGTTGGAGGAGAAATCACTAATAAAAATCTCCACCCAGTAAAACCACAAAGTATGACTATTTCTCAAAACAAGATGTAAAGCAGGGGCACTTCGCCACAGTACCAAAAAAACACGAACAGTCCTCTGTAGCTCCTGCCTGGGCAGCTGCTTCAGCTTCAAATGGATTAATACTTTTCCTTGGAGGCTGAGTGACAGGACCATCCAGCAAAAGGATAAACATAAAAAAACCCATAGGTAAGAGGACTGAAGACAGTGAAGGAAGGACAAGGAAAAAATCAACCACCACCACCAAGAAATACAGCAAAAGAAACTCGAATAAATTTTCCTTTAAGCAGAGCGGAGGTGTAGGGAGTTCAAATACATGCTCCAGCCTTGGCCATTCCTCATGGCCAGGAAACTGGAGCAGCCTGGTTGGACCACCAGCAATGCCTGTATGCTCTTCTGCATACAGCAAAGTCCAGTAGCTAATAAATAATGTGTGAAATCTGCCTGGACAGAGGATCAGGTTTTCCAAGAACATTTCCATAGTCAGCCCAATTCTTATGAGAACCTGAGGAGTATTGCAGAAATTGTGCTGAGATCAGCTTGAAGTTTTCAGGATGAATTTGAATATTTTCTCTTTGAGCTGCATGGTTGAAATAAATTTTTGCAGCAGCTCAGCAACTGCATGTAACTTTTTTGTTGTTGTTCAGCTCGAAAAACAGTTATCTCTCCATAGAAAATCAACCTCTATATCCTGTAATGACCTTTTACTCTGGTGGTTTTTTCCTGTTCACCCACTTGTTTCATGAGCTAGGCTTGCGTGCTTTCTTTTCCTTTTTCTACTAGGTATAATTAGAGTGAAGCTACCGAAGAGCAGATGATTTCTGTGCTAAAGCTTTAGTAAATTTCATGAGGCAGTTTTCGCAGTCATATAAAACCTGAAATTGCATTAAATTGTCTATGTAGCTAAAGTAACAAAGCCTGACAATCAATATTTGCATACCAAAAAGTGCCCAGAGAAAACATCTCTTTATAGAAAACAGTATACAAGTTCTTTGTTTACAGAAGTTTACAGTAAAACCAAGATGGTTTTCATCCACTGTTTACAGCGTACAGGCATAAGGATGTCTGACTAAATAAATGATGTGCTGCAGGTGCCTAGTTGTGCTATGATTGCTTTGGACAAATTTTGTAACGCTTGTAGTGAAGGCCCAAAGCAAGAGACTAACACCAATTTTCAAATCTGCTGCACTCATTAGACAGCTGAAAAAAAAAATTGTGGACTGCTGGCTACCATTCCAGTTGGACGCCCTCAATTAACAGCATAACAAGCCCAGAGAAGCCTTCCTCATTAATAACCAGTAATGACAGGCAGGGAGTTAAACTGGTTCCCAGAGGTTCCAGGAACCCAGGAATTTCTCAGAATCAATATCTTTTTGCCTACTAACATTTTCCTCATGAAAGTTACATAATCTGGCACAAGCATATACAAGATTAATTTCCAGGTGAATTATACATTCTGGCATTTGTCTGTCTTCCATATAGTCACAGTAATGTCTCTTGGAAATACTTTGCAGAAATTATTCAGAAATTCTGAATTTGCAAAATTATCTTTAGAAAACTTGATGGGACATATTTATAAAGTAGGTGCAGTGATTGAGCACTCAGCATTTTCATTTGCATATGTCAGTACAGATTTGCACATATGACTGAAGTGAATAAAAAGGCAGCTAGATGCTCAGTCCAAAAACTATATTCTGTGTGTGAAAGTGTTGCCTTAGGAAGTGCAGGAGAATTGCAAGTATTTTGTTACAATAGCTGTTAGAGGGGTTACTTTGAGGGGGAAAAATCCCCCTTTAAAAATAGGTCTTAAATTTTCTAGTTCATTTCTTCACTTGAGTGAACTGTGAAAGAATTAGTTCCCTAATTATGCCAACACAATGGCTTAATTTGTTGAACGTCAAAAGCCTGCTGTTAATCTCCATTTCAGCATCTCCAATTCAGTAAAAGTAAGCCTGTGACAATGAGAGAAACCAGAGAAAGATTCACAGTTTCTGCCATTAAAAACTATTATTTCCCACACATTTTAGTACAGAGGTCATTCTAGTACTCAAAGCTGTGAGACCCCAAACACATTACCACAGGAATAATTTTACTGTAGCAGCTACTGTTAATGGCCAGGCAGTGGGATGGAGGTGCTGGCTATTGGTGTAGTGTGTTTCTGGGCTGTGAGAGAAGTGCCTTTCTGCTAATGGGACAACAGAGCCCACTCTACAGGGGAGAGGTTTAAAGTCTTCAGATTAGAGTCATCCTTGGTGGAATTTAGGAAAACTCAAGTTACATTAGCATTGAGTTGGATTACAGAATAGATGGTTTTTTTTTTTTCTTTCACTGTTGCTGATTTATCTGAATTTACACTGTTATAAATACTAACAGACTTCCTTCTGAGCTTCCTCTTGAACCTCAACAAATACATAAGCTTACTTTGCTCTGCCTTCCACCTGCTGCATTTTCTTATTACATTTCCTAGTAGCATTTTCCATCATCTTCAATGATGGCATTAGCTTCTTTCTTAGAGGAAGTTAGAGGAGCTCACAAGATCACTGATGACATAACCATGTTTTAAATTTAAAAACCCCAAACCTTCCTGCTTCCTTTTTTTTTTTTTTTTTTTTTTTTTGCCATTTCAATACTCAGATTTTCAGATTTCACATTCTTGGAAAGCCACAATCTCTACTCTAACAATTAAAGTGTAGTATATTTGTTATATTTTAATTTTTAAATAAATCAAAAGCAGAAATAAAATGTCTCTGCTTCTCTTGGGCATAGAAGAGCTCCCCTAGCTAGGTACACATCAGGCTGCTGGAGCTGGTTCAGCAATGCTGCACTGGGGCTACCAAACATCCCTTAGTCCAAACACAGGCTGCAGTGCTGAATTTGGCTTAATCTGAATCCCTTCTCAGCTCACTCCCCGTACCCAGCCCTTATGTCAGGAAGCAGAGAGCAGCAGCAGGCTTGACTTTACAACTTCACCAGTTCTTAAGAATAACTGGAGAAATCTGGGAGAGAAGGGAGCAATGCCTCACCCCTGCTTCTGACTCCACACATGCTGTTGGTCCCCAAACTCAACTGCCCTCTTCCCTCAGTCTGAGGGGTACATTGGTGGCTCATGTTCAGATTGATGAGGACCCCCATGTCCCTTTCCATGGTACTGCTTTCCAGCATCTCGTTCCCCAGTCCGTCCATACATTCTGCCCCATGCCAGGTGCAGAATCCAGCACTTTGTCTTGTTGAACTTCATAGTGCTGGTGATTGCCCAGCCCTCTGATTTGTTAAGTCTCTCTGCAGGTCCTCCCAGCTTTTGAGGGGGGCAACAGCTCCTTCCAGTTTTGTATTGTCTGTAAACCTGCTTAGTATCCCTTCCAGTCCTGCATCCAAGCCCTCATGAAGATGTGTAAGAGCACAAGACCTGTGACAGACCTCTGCACAGCCTCACAAGTGACAGGTCACCAGTCTGAAGCCTGTGTTCACTGTAATCCTTTATGCCTGACGTGTGAGCCAGTTGCTCACCCATGTGTTTATCCAGTTGTGTGCTGGACATTTTGTCCAGAAGGATACTGTGAGAAACAGTATTGAAAGCTTTGCTGAAATCCAAGCCCTTGATCACCTGGGTGGGTTACCTTGTCATAAAAGGAAATCAGGTTTGATAAGCAGGACTTTCCTCTCACAAAGCCGTGCTGGCTGTGACCAGTAACTGCACACCCGGCTTCTCTCAAATCAGCCCACAGAGAAACTCAGAGGTCTGGACTTGTGCCAGTGTAATGATTGGTACACAAGACCCAGGTAGTTAAGAATGCTACACTTTCCTGCACCATTTCCTTGTCTTCCTTGCAGATGCTCAAGAGTGACATCAGGTGTACATGCAGAAAGCTGAATCGCTACCTTCTGAATGTGGCTTTGTGTCTGAAGCCACTTCCACCCAACTGCTTACCAACCCCAGATTAGAAGTCTACTCTGCTTTTGTCTTAATTTCCCCTTTCTTCAGATCCTCTAAATTTCCATTGAGTCTCTCAGAATTTCTGTGACATTTTTGACCTTTTTTAGGTCCTCAATCTCTGTTCCACTTTTGGGGAAAACTATACTGCAAAAAGTCCCTTCTGCACCAGCCATCTCGCCTGCACCAGCTTGTCCTTCCCATTATTCTCAACATGCCCTTTCTAAAATGTGAGCCACTAGGTCTGCTCCCATATGCAAAACATGTGGTATTGCACATGTTGGAACATCTGATGACAAAGTAACTTCCAAAATAAGGACATTTGTCCTAGCTTGTTGGCTTCTGGAAGGTTTTTAAGCTGCTACTAACCACGGACTTCCTCTTGGCTGAAGCCTGTGAGTGACAACATGTGCAAGCAGAAAGCTCATTAACAGTCAGGATGTTTGAGGGCGGTGCTCCGTGTGCAAAGCATGTTTAATTTTATCAGCAAATCAAGCTATTTTTACTTACAAAGTACTCTGTGAAAATGACAAGAGCATGGGAGAGCTGAAAGATTGCAAGATATAGAGGCAACTATTTCTATTTTGAAGCCTCTGCTGAGAAGATAAAAATTATTGAGGCTGAAATGCTGCATTCCAGCATTTACTGTCTCTCTTGACAGTAGAAGCACCGTGGGAGACAGAAGAGCAAAAATTAAGTTAGAGAGATAATACACAGGAAGCCAATGTTATGTTATATTAAAAACAGCCAGTACTTACAGTGACAAGCTTGGAAACTAGAAAGGAAATACTGCAATACAAAAGTATGCACAACATGTTATGCCTATATTCTTTCCCCCATTCTTTACAAAATAATATTAAGCATAGAATTATTACAAAAAATGGCAGAAGCTAGATGTCAAATGGGCAGACAACTTCACAGATCAGTGAAGAAGAACCTTGTTGTCTCCCTTGGGTACAGAACCCTCCTGATGTTAGAAGGAGATGCAGATCATTTGTATATTTAAATGGTGTCTTCGTGGTTTATAGAAAAAGCCTAAATAGTGAAAAATCATCTCTCTTATCTGTGCTGAAGAGACAATGCAGTATGGAACTGAAAATTGAGAAAAGAGAAAGCTGATCTGTTCCCACTCTATGCAGAGCAGCAGTCCACTCCCCAGTGCTCAAATTAGGTACTTCTTGAGAAGTAGGCACTTTCTTCAGGAAGGCTGGACCTCAACGATTACAAGTCTAGCTCAGACACCTGCTGGGTGACAAAACAAATACTGGCTTTGCTGGAATCTCCCTGTGCCAAAAACAGCTGTAACCCAAACCAACTGAAGTAAACACTTACAGGTAATCCTCTTGCAGTAGAGGAGCTGTTGTGAAGGTGCAGAACAAAACATTTACTGTCATTCTTTCTTGATCTGATAATCTTTTAACAACTATGGTTTTATCTTCACTAAAATATGTAACTTGTGATAAAGCTATTTGCATCTTTCATTTTTTCTAGAACAATTGCCATAGAAATTTTAGATCCACTCTCTGAAAAAAAATCAGCGTAAGACGTACATTGCTTTATTTCTATGGTTTCACATTTTTCTGATGGGTTGTCTTACTCTGTGAGATGTTTCATTCTTTACAAGACAGCTTCACTTCAGTTAGGCAGGTTTAAGACCTTGATTTTAGTTCTTAGGCCTAAGTATGTGTCATAGAAACCCACACAAAATTAGTTTAAAGTAACATGTCCTGCGGCATGGCTCATTGGCCATCACTGGTACTGATGCTACTGCCAACCCAGTATTTTGTCTTACAAAGGGGAAATCCTGACATCTCTGAGTTATCCATTCTCATTGGCACTTCTCAGGATCCCATCTTGGTAAATCTATCTAAATTACTATTTTGCATGATGCCACACAAGTCAGCTACACTGAAGATTCTCAAAATACTAAGTATAAATGGTTTTTGGATGGGGAAGAGATTTTTTTGACAAGACTGTAACCTGATTTTGGCAAGTGTGTTTTTATTCTCTTGTCCTCCTTTAGTTGTTTGAGAGTCTGGATGAAATCCTGGTATTATTGAGTCAGAGGTGAAACTCACACTGCTAAGTGTGAGATACTGGTGTATTTTGGTGTTTAAAGACATAAGCAGTGAAACGTATGTTGAGGCAGAATTTTCTTTCCAATGCTATAATTTCCACATTCTTCTGCTAAGGAGCTCACAAATCTTGTTTGGCACCATCTACTCACTCAGCATGCTATAAAGGGCAGGAAGCCCAGTCTTTAACACTTATTAACATGGGGTAAGTAAAGCATTAGCAGGCAGACAACTGGCTCACCACCTGGACAGAAGAGAAGCATGCTTTTTCTCTCTCACCTTGATTTCTGGTCCTTGTGCTTTGCCTGACAAACTCAAAATTATATTATTATTCAATAACTGGACATTCATACTATGTCCAGCATCTTCAGGCTGTGTATCTATAAATCTGTATGGATGGAGCATATTTAGAATGCTGTTGTTTCTGTTGTTGTTTCTGTTCCCTGTTGCATGTGGTATCATGTGTCTAATCACAGGTGCTTATATACCACAAAGACTCTTCTGGGAGTCAAAGGGCAAGAACTGTGTTATCCTCTCTGAATTTCACCCTGCACAACACACTTAACTATTAGTAGTGCTTTACAGAGGATGACACCTATTGCCTAATGGTCAGGACTGTCAGCAGCTTCCACTACACCATCAGCAGGACAGGGACCTCACTTTCCTGACAGCTGGATGCTTGGACCGGGAACATGGGATCATGGGATCATACTCCTTATGTGAGCATCTTCCAAGGTTAGGCAGGGGCTGGGCTGGAGATTCTGAGACTATATATTTTAATTTAAACACCTGAAAACATCTTGTTGACTTTCCATCTCCTAGGAGATTTCAAATAATCTTAGATGTTAAAAAAACTAGAAGTCTACGTTGGAACTTGTAACTTTATGCTCCTACCGTAGTTAATAAAGAGGGTTATCAGGACGACATCCGCAATAGTTGAATGTCCCTCTGTGGGGTCTCATTTCTTCCTTCCAGCTGCAAAGGGTGACCTGCTCAGACAGCTATGGAACTTACAGGTGTAAAAACTGGAGCAATGAGTCATGATCGAGATGTCCGCATCCCATCAGCACACACACGTAGACAAAAGTGTGGCTGAGAAACCCCGCAGCTCTCCACAGCGCAGAACTGCAGCATTTCTGAAACTCACTGCAGATTTTAATAGCTGTCGTCTACCCTAAAAATACATTTGCACCTCTTCTCCTTACTGTAGCGTCTTGCGCGTTCTTTCTCCGGAGCTCTGGTGAATAGCAGGACCAGCCACTCCTCCTCGGGACACCCTCGGCTGCTCGGTACCTGTCCTGGCTAGCACACCTCCTTTTCGGTGCGCCCCTTCCCGGCCGGGGGTGAGTCCCGCCGTGCCGAGCCCGCCCCTCCGGCCCTGCCCGGGGGAGGGAGGGAGGCCGGGCGAGGGGCGGCCCGGAGCCCGGCGCAGCGGCACCGGGAGCAGCGGCAGCAGCCCGCGCCCCGCCGGCGGCAGTGGCTCCTCAGGCGGCAGCGGGGGCAGGTGCGGGCGCTTCCGCGTCGCGCTGCGAGGAGGAGCAGGACGAGAGGGAGGAGGCGGCGGAGAAGCGCGGCCAGCGGCCCGGAGCCGGGCCGGCGTGCCCGTGGGCGTGATCCCCGGCGGGGAGCACCGCCCGCCGCCCACATCCCCGCCGCCGCCGCCGCTAACTTTGCTTCTCCGCAAAGAGCCGCCCTCCGGCAAACAGAGGGTCGGCGGAGCCGGGGTCCGAGCCGGCCCCAGCGATGAAGGGCCGGCGACGGTGGCGAGGCGAACATCGCCGCTTCGCCGCGGTGCTGGTGCTGTACACGCTGCTGCTGCTCCTGTTGGTGCCCTACGCGCTGGACTACGGGGCCAGGCGCGGGCGAACGGACGAGGAGCCCCTTCTGCGGCGCTGCCCAAGCCTGGAGGAGGCGCTGAGTGAGTGGGGCTGGGAGCAGCGGCCGCCGCTGGACGAGGAAGAGGAGGAGGATGAGGCGGGCACGGCCGGGGCGGCGGGTAACGGCAGCGCGGGGACGGCGGGGAAGCGGCACATCTACCTGCACGCTACCTGGCGAACGGGCTCCTCTTTCCTCGGGGAGCTCTTCAACCAGCACCCCGACGTCTTCTACCTCTACGAGCCCATGTGGCACCTTTGGCAGGCGCTCTACCCGGGGGACGCGCTGAGCCTGCAAGGAGCCCTCCGCGACATGCTGCGCGCCCTCTTCCGATGCGACTTCTCCGTCCTGCGCCTCTACACCGCCCCGTCCGGCCCCCGCGACCCGCTGGCCCCCGCCCCGCCTGCCGCCGACAACCTCACTACGGCCAGCATCTTCGGCTGGCGGACCAACAAGGTGATCTGCTCGCCGCCGCTCTGCCCCGCCGCCCCGCGGCCCCGCGGGGAGATCGGCCTCGTCGACGGCGCCACCTGCGAGGAGACGTGTCCGCCGCGGGCGCTGCGGGAGCTGGAGGCCGAGTGCCGCAAGTACCCGGTGGTGGTCATCAAGGACGTGCGGCTGCTGGAGCTGGGCGCGCTGCTGCCGCTGCTGCGGGAGCCCGGCCTCAACCTGCGGGTGGTGCAGCTCTTCCGCGACCCCCGCGCCGTCCACAACTCCCGCCTGAAGGCGCGGCAGGCGCTGCTGCGGGAGAGCGTCCAGGTGCTGCGCAGCCGCCACCGCGCCGAGCCGCGGGGCCCGGCCCGCCACCAGCAGCAGCATCTCCTGCTGCCGCCCGGGCTGCTGGGCGGAGGGCGGCCGCCGCAGCCGCAGCACCGCGCCGAGTTCTTCCTCGGCGGCGCGCTGGAGGTGATCTGCCAGTCCTGGCTCCGCGACCTCCTGCTGGCCCGGCGCGCCCCGGACTGGCTCCGCCGCCGCTACACGCAGCTCCGCTACGAGGACCTGGTGCGGGAGCCCCGCGCCGAGCTGCGCCGCCTGCTGCGCTTCGCCGGGCTGACCGTGCCGCCGGCCCTGGAGGACTTCGTGGTCAACATGACCCGCGGCGCCGCCTACTCCTCCGACCGGCCCTTCCTCATCTCCGCCCGCGACGCGCGGGAGGCCGTGCACGCCTGGCGGGAGCGCCTGAGCCGCCAGCAGGTGCGGCAGGTGGAGGCGGCGTGCGGAGAGGCCATGAGCATCCTCGCCTACCCCCTCAGCGCCGGCGACGCCCGGTAGCGCCCGAGCCGCACGTCCCGGACGGGCCCGAGGGCGGACGGACGGACGGACGGACGGGCGCCGTCGGGCAGAGCTGAGCGCGGGGGTCACCGCTGGCATGGTAGGCGCCCTCTCTGAGGGCGGGGAGCTCCTTGAGGGCAGCCCCGGCTGAGGGACACCTGCCTCGCCTCGGGTACGGGCAGCGCTGCACGGTGCAGGCTCCCCGTGCCGCTGTGGCTTCGCTGTGGCTCTTTTCCTTCTGGAGAGGGCGGGGGGAATGTTATATTTACGAGAAGGGTTTGGTAAGGGGTGTACTCCGAGTACGGTGTCACTCTTGGAGCCTTTTAGCTTGAAATTGTGATCGTGTACAAAGAACAGGTATGCTACAAACAAACTGCATGAAAATTTAAAAATCCCCCAGGTGAAGGCTCTCAGCAAGGAACTAGAGGGCCTGGAAGGTGCTCCTGTGGGAGCATTGCCCTTCTGGATCACACTGACCTCTGTCCTACTGCTACTGAAACACAAGAGGCTTCTGTGAAGTCGCTGCAGGGGTCAGCAGGGGCCTGGACAGCAGGAGGAGGGTGCCTGCTGCAGGGTAGGACTCAGCTCTCCTGCCCCAAACCCACTCTGCAGGGATGGGCTCTGCCCCTGCTCAGTGCTGGTGCTGTAGGGAGGGGGCCGAGGGAAGGGGAGCCGTGCCCAGCTCTGTCCCTCGCTCTGAGCAGCAGGGTAAGCAGTGCAGGGAGGGTAAGCATTCGCCTGCTTATGTGTTTTGAAGATGTCTGTAGCAGGAATCTTTGCTTTTCTAAAGAAATCTGTAATTGTTTTGAAAGTAGGATTTTTTAAAATATACGTACACTGATATAGTTTGGTGATACTTGTGTGAGATACAGGTGACTGACGTGTTTCTTTGGAACACGTGTAGGGATGAATGAAACTGGAAGGCAAATGCTTGACAAAGATTTCTGTTTTGTTTTCTCTCTCAGATGAGAGAATCACTTTTCTTGCCTTGCTTCCGGGCTGACACATTGTGCCCTGCACAGGGGTCCTCCTGATCACATCCCTTCCAAACAATAACATCCTCTCAGCTGGCAACTCCTGGACAAAAGCAAATGTTTCCTAAGAGGCTGAGACAAATTAATCATGAAGTTCCCTAATAAAATCTTACATTAAAAAAGCAAACAAACAAATGAAACAAACAAACAAAACCCTGAAGTTTTATTTTGGATTTTAAAATTACATGTTCCTGCAGATATCCTGCAACTTGTGTGAGAAGAGGGTGTGTATCTGCAAGTAACTTTGTTTATTAATGTCTTGATGTGGGGATAGAGGGTTTAGCTGTAATTCAGGGATGCAGTTTCATAATTTCATAGAGACTGCTTTTGAATCTGTTACAGTCTGGTAGTCTTTAAATGGCTCCATGGGAGTGTACAGGATTATAGGGATGTTTACATGCAGTCCTCAACTACAAACCCAGAATATGAGTTTCAAATTGAGGATAATCCAGGATCAGGAAGAAAGCAGTATTTAGATAAAGTGCTGAAAATGAAGGCAGTTCAAAGATGTTATGGAGGAGGTGTTTGAATTGCTCTGTACATTTTTGTGCTCTGAGTGTTATGCTGTACAGCATGTCACTAAGTTAGGATGAACCTTCATTTATTTTGGCTCTTTTTCCCCTTGATCTTCCCATCTGAGAGTATGTTGGCATAAGAAGGAGGTTTCTTTCATTATCTGACAGGAAAATGTAGTCAAAATAATATTTTTGAAAAAATTTGTCCATTTCTCTGTAGCATACTTCATTCAGTTTTGCAGCCTTGGGCTTCTGCTTGAAGTAAGAATTACAGGGTCTTGTTTTGTGCTGGATAAACTTGTGTATTATCTAAGGGATGTTTCTGCATTCTCTTGGTGTGCCTGAGACACCAAAATTTGTCTCTGAGTGTTCCAGTGGCATTTAATGATGGTATTTGTATAGCTAGTACCTGTACAATGCCTTGATAACCTGTGTCAGGTAACCTATTTTGGAAAGCTTTTCTGGGACTATACCCAGCCTGGCTTGTACTGACAGGTTTGGAAAGAAATTAAGATTTTTGTGCATACCAAAAGATGATACGGTACTTAAATTCTTAAATTGGATGGGAGATTAAAATCCAGTATATCCTCTTGATTTGTTCTTAGCAAGTTGCAATCACAGAATTGTGTGATGCAACAGTTAAGCATTCTCCTCACCTTGACAGAGAATCTCATCATGTTCTTTCTGGTAGTAGATATTTTTCATCAGTCTTTCAAAATTGACACAATTTCACTTAAAATGGTTCATCATCGTGAGCAAAGAAGTGTTACCATCTAGCTTAACTTGATTCTTATAGTTGGGAGGAAATCTACTTACTGGAAATTATTTGGTATTTCCTGAAACTGTTCCCATGTTTGAGCTGAGGAGGTGGTGAAGGGCCTTGAGGGGAAGCCATGTGAGGAACATCTGAGGCCACTTGTTCTGTTCAGTCTGGAGGAGACTGAGAGGAGACCTCATTGCAGTTACAGCTTCCTCATGAGAGGGAGAGGAGGGACAGGCACTGGTCTCTTCTCTCTGGTGACCAGCGACAGGACCCAGGGCATGGCCTGACATTGTGTCAGGGGAGGTTTAGGTTGGGTATTAGGAAAATGTTCTTCACCCAGAGGGTGTTTGGGCACTGGAACAGCTCCCCAGGGCAGTGGTCACGGCACCAAGGCTGACAGAGCTCAGTACGTTTTTGGACAATGCTCCAGGCGCATTATGTGACTGTTGGGGCTGTCCTTTGCAGGGCTTGGAATGGAACTTTCTGATCCTTTTGGGTCTCTTCCAACTCTGGATATTCTATGATAGATGCATTTGCTGTATCAATTATTATTTCTGTCAGCACAAGTTGTTCAGTAGCCTGGTTGCTCTCTGTGAGTGATTATTTTAATGTTTAAATTTTTGTATAATGTGAAAAAGGCTCCATTGGGTAAAGTGTACAAAATATAGCAGGTGAAATTTTTGGTTTCTATTCAGTGCACCTGAATTCATCAGAAAACTCATCTAAAAGGTCCATAGGAAGTATTTAAAGCTGAGAAAGGAGCAAGCAGGCCAGAGAGACATCTTAGAACAGTGTGTGGGTGACAGTTGGTTATGCCTGGTGGTGTGACACGTGTGCTTCAGTCACTGGAAGGTTTTCTAAAATTCCTCTGCCCAAGGAGGACAACTAAGGCTCACCAACAAATGCATCCCATTTTGGCATTGGACAGCATCATTCAGGGTGCTTACAGCATGTACTTGAGCTTGAAATTCAGGCCTTGAAGACAAAGCAAATGTACTGTCAAATGTCAGTGTTGGTATTTATCTGAAAGGGCGAAAACAGGCCTGATTAGGACAACCAGCATGGAGTTTCAGTGGCAGAGATCTTTGGAACCAACCAGAACTTGCTGAGAGCAGGATACCCATAGTTAAACTGCATTTTGCGAGCAGCTGGACATTTATGGCTTGGGCAGTTTGAGGTGAAGTCACAGTTCTACCAGATGATGTAGAAAATTGAACTGCTCATTTAGAGCAGAGCATGGCATGATAAGCAAGAGAACAGTAAACACATTTTTTGTCCAACCTGATCTTGGAAGGCTTAGAATCACAGTGCAGGACTCAGCCATAAAGTTTTAGTATTTCAGAGTGAGATTGGTGAAAATGACCTACTTGTGCTACATTACATACACTGAATTAACAACTAATTTATTAAAAAGTCATAGTGGGAAATGGCTGCAGCACTGACAAATGCTCATAAGACAACTCTGTTGTTTGTTTTTACTTAACTTCTGATTGTCACACATCCAAGTTAAGGGAGGTAGAAACTTGAGTACTGTAATTATTCATAAAAGGCTGGGATACTTCCATGCCATAATTGCTTGTGGGAAATTATGAAAGTCCAGGGCCAAGAAATACTTGGGCCCTGCCTTATTTCTACTCCTTAGGATATGGAGTCCTTGTAGATATCCACAGTATGTACTTGCATGCTGCAGGTACAATAGAAATAGTTTGGTATCAGTTGCAGTATCTAACAGAAGTGCTGGAATGGTTGCGGAGTTACTTATTTAACAACTTCAGTATTGCATGAGTCCTTTTTTGCCCCCTCCTCCCCCATCAGTCTGGGCATCAAGAAAAGTCCTGAGTTTCTTCATTAAGTTCTCAGTATCACCACTTTCAGTAAAGCTCAACAATAACGATGCTGCAGAGTTTTGGGTTTGTTATGGTAACACAGTTAAACCACTGAATTAAACCCCGAGAGCCAACAAGCCCGACAGCATGTTCTGTTCCTTTCTTCAGCACAGAGAGCTGTCACTGAGACTCTGTGATGGTGCCTGTCATTTTTCAGAGTCACCATGCAATCCACACAGCACTGGGACTACCTGAGATGTTTTATCTTTCCTATTTAACTTAACATGACACCTACCACCATGGAGGATGACATGGGAGAAATAGGATTTGTCAAGCCTTGCACTAGCAGTTTTCAACACCCCTCTGGCAGTGTGTGTGTGTGTGTGTGTGTGTGTGAATGAGGGGCAAGCTGGATGCAAACACATTGAGGTGGTGGGTTTCAATGATTGAGGGGCCTGTTGGTTGTTGGCGGGATGTATATCTGGCAGCCTCAGCTCTGAACAACAGGCTGCAAGCTGATGAATGTTTTAGCACTTGCAGTCTGGGTATTGAGTACTGTGAAATTCTTGCTTCCAGCACTGACATGTTCAGCTCTGCTGCTAACCTGGGGCACCTGCAGTGCCATTTCTTGTTGCTGTTAAGTGGGAATGAAGTCCTTCCCTGGAGCTTCCAAACTTGTTGCTCTGTTTCTGAAGGTCCAACTTTGCCAAACTTCAACTGTATATAGACTGAAGCTTTTTGTCATGGGCATAAGGTTTAAGTCTTTTGGAATTTCAGTCAAAGCAGTTGCATATCCTTTTTAACTTAGGATGTGGTGATCTTTTGCCTGTGTTCAAATATTCTCAAAGATATTTCTTTGAAATCATTTGTCACTTCAGTGTTTTGGGACTCCCGTTTGGGTAGGGGAAATGACCTCTTTGTGGAGGATGTCCCCTGTGTTTTTATTTTTACCTCTGCTTTCTATTCTGATTTGGCCAAATATATTAATGTTTGTATAAAATGGATAGCATGTGCTCGGTATAAGTGGTTTTGGTATGTATGTGTATCTTTATTTTATACCAAATAAAATCTGCATTGGTCTTATCTCCAGTGAGCATGTGCAAACCTCTTTCTTTCCCATAGAAAACTCAGTGTGGTACAGAGGGAATCAAAACCATGTAATCATGGCAGGAGCTGCATCGTTGGGCTGAGCAGGGAGGATTCTGCCATTCCTGGTTCCTACTGGTGCCTTCTTCCCTATACCATCTTTCCCTGTTGTAGTTGTTCCTAAGGAAGACCCCCAAAACCACCCAAAGACCCCCAAATCCAGTGTTCAGCTTTCCAGTCCTTAATAATGGAAAGGTCTATAGGTGAGAGACATTGATGACAGATGGGGTTAACATGAGGGAATGGGGAAAGGAATTCAATTTTGGTTGAGGATAGTGGGATTTGTTGGGCCAAGGACTTGGGTGTGAGATGAATGACGGACTGGGATTTGATGAGGAGAGGCAGGAAGTTGTGACTGCTTTAATTGGAAAAGTTGGCTGGGAGCATGTGAGGAAAAGAAGGAACATGAAGAAAGCAATCTAGCAGAAGCAGGGACCAAGAACTGGGAAGTGCCCCAAGTGTTTTGGAGGAGATAGAGGAAGACAGCTCAGGGCAGGAAGAGGAGGAAGATGGAGAGCAGAGTGAGGCTGAGTCCAAATTGCAGGAGGAAGCTTCAACAGCAGCTCTTGCCTTGTTTCAGCTCAAATGGCTGGGCAGACAACTGGCAGTGCACCAGACCCTGGGTGGAGAGCTGGTCCACAGGGCAGTGGTGTCTTGCCCTCCCCTGTACCTTTCCCAGCCCACATAAACACATTTCTGCAAACCAGACTCCCCTCTTTCTCTCTGTGTAAGGAATTTATTAACTGCTCCCCTGCTCTCCTAGCAGCATTGGGGTGGGATGCATGGGAAGAAGTGCTCTCCTGCAAAACTGAGGTTTTAAAGATCAAATTTGTAAAAATAAAGTCTTTGCCCACCTTCTGCTACTGTTGGGCTCAGTCTGTGAGTAAAAGGGATGATGTGAGAGCTGTCTCATCCAGCTGCCTTTGTCTGAGCTCCATTTGGGAGTGCCTTTGCAGTCACTTCCTGCAATGGGCATTACCACCAGCCACCAAACAGAGGAGTCTGGGGGAGGTCCTTGTCCGTGTCCTTGGTTCAAGTGACAGATGTTTGTAGACTGGATTTAAAAGTCCCAGTTCTAGCAGTGACTCATGTGCATATCACCGACATCTATTGTTTTCAGTATAAGCTTTTTAAAAAATGCCAGGAAACCTCTTGTCTATGCACCCTGTTACAGAGGTGTTCAATGTCTGTGCTGCACAGTCAAGCACTGAAGGAGTCAGACTCAGTGTCTGCTGCCTCTCCTTTCATGCTCCTTCTCAGCCATGGATCACAAGTGGTTGTTTTTCCTCCAGTGCAGCCCTTGATCAGCACTCAAGGTTGGACACACCTGGGGCAGGAATGGATCAGCACGACTGGCACCATGAGCACCTGGCACCAGGTCTATGCCAGAGGTTAGAAAGTGGGCAGGAATCTGCTGGGAGACTGAAGGAGGTAAAAAGGATGGAGGCAGTATCTCAAGGCTGAGGTATGTAAAAGCTCTCAGGGGAGCTGGACTCAGTCCCTGGTGCCACAGTGTCTGTGAGATGTTAGACAAGTTAGATTTTCTGAAGAGGCCAAGTCCAAATCAAGCAGAAGCTGAGTGACATGTTTGGTATGCTGGAGCTGGCTTAGCAGCAGTCAGGGTTCAGGTGTGCCTGGCCAGGGGGCACTGGTGGCTCAAGGGGTGACTCTGAACCCCAGAGTGAGCTAGTCATGAAAAGGGCAAATGTATGGTGGCATTAACGTGTTCTTTGTCATAGGCACCCAAGCCCCAAGGGTGTAAAGTTATATTTTTAATAGATACAGAGAAATGTCAGGTGAAATAACTTCTTGGAGAGGACCAAGCTGTGTGATTTATTTAGTCTCAAAGTCAAGGTTGAAAGAGGACAGCAGTGCACAGCAACACGAACAGCAGTGTGGAAGAGAGGTAATCAAGCTCTGAACAATACTGGCATAAGAACAGATTTTTACGCATCAGCACTGAATCATTTCAGCCTGGAAGTTGGAAGAAGGTGGGTTTTTTTTAACCATAAGAACAGCACAGCAGGAAGGGATGGAATAGACAATTCATTTTAAAAGACAATTCCTGTAATTTAGAAATAGAAAGGAACTGATACGGTAGATTACCATGTTATGACTAGATATGAAGCTGATGGTCCAGAAGCCCTGTGACCCATAGGAAATACTGTACAGAGTGCTGAAGTCTTCTGAAAAATCAGCTTTAATGTACAAAAAGACCAGAGCTCTCGTTTAAAGATGCTTTCTACATTTTGTTTGTGCTCTGTGAAAAGGAGGGAATGCTGACTTTCATAGAAATGTTGTTAACTCCAGACTCCAGTTTGTTCTGGAGTACTCTGCAATAGGTTAGTGTCTCATAACATTTCCTATGAGGAAATCTGGCAATTGTGCCTCTGCCAGTATTTGAATAAAATATATTGGAGTTGTACAATAAATCAAGAGGAGCACAAAGCCCACACCATTAACCCAGTAGCTTTTGCCCCTTTTTTCCTTGAGATGAGAGGAGCTGAAGGGAAAGGAAAGGTGGGGTGTGTTTGTGTAAGCAAAGGCTGCGTGGTTGTTCATTTGCCATGGGTAGAAATCCCAGCTGTGCCAGCAAGTGCAGGATGTGGGACCACCCAGCCCTAGCACTGCCCTCGCTGTGACTGAGCAGCCTTTAATGCTTTGCCATGCAGCTGTAAAATGATTAGTCCCTTGTTTATTTATGCACAGGCATGAAACTAGTTTCAGGTGGGCTCTGACAAGGATCTGAAGTGCAGCACTTGTTAAAATAATGGGAAAGGGCTGTGGGAGATCAATCCAAGTACAGCAGAGGCCTCTCTGATGGAAGATTTGAAAACCTTTCCCTGGCTTTTCACAGTCATTTCACCCTGCTTGAGCAGGGGTGACTTGACTGAATTGTTGTGAGTGCTCACCCCCCTCTCTTATTTTTTCCCCTTTTTATAAAAATGGTTAAAGAACATTGAGTGTTACTTAACTTTTTCTCAAATGGATTTAGAGATGAGAGGGTAGAAAATTTGTCACCTGTTTCAAGCTGGTTTTAAAATCATTAAGGACAAAGATTTCATCTAGCATTCATTTACTCCTTTATGTCTGTAAGCCCACTGTTAAAAACTGCTCTCAATAATCTGTTTGAATCATTCTTGATTGAGTTTAAGCCTGGTACTTCTCTTACTGGATGCAGAAAACAGCCCGCTACCAATGCTCTGTGCTTTTTCTTGTCACAATCACATAACTATAGAGTTATTTTTTTACACAATAACAACAACCCTCCCCCTTTCCCAAATACTCAGCTTTCAAGTTTATTTATTTCCAATTCAGGTCTCCATTTTACAGTTTTTGTTTCAATAGAGCACTTTGGTTTGTTCATCCTTGCATATTGATCAGTTTCCATACTCAAGTCACAGTTCTGCCTTCATGCCAAATCAGATAACCAGATAAATATTTCAGTCATTTATATAACATCAATTTCTTGCATGGAAAGAGGTTCTGTTGCTTACCTGAGAATTGGTTTTGTCTGTTCACAAGATTTTTAATGTCTACAATGTGAAAACTGCTAGAAAGCAGGACCTAGCCTCAAGCTGCTGCAGCAAATGAGGAGTTGCTTTAGCATGAATTTCATTTTGTATCCTTAAATTGCACATTGGAAACCATATGTTCTTCTCTGTAAATTCTTATTAAAATATTTGCTAGCTGACCATTCCAATAACTTATAATCAAAGCAGTTGCATTTTGATTGGATGATAATGATAATAATAATAACTAACCGATATTTCTAAAACTTTGTTCCTTAATAGGAAGGGAGTTAAAATCTTGACAAGCAGTGTAGGCCATGTGTAGCTGCCTTGATAGCTCTGCCCTGGAAAGTGGCCCTCCTGCTGCTTTTAGCTCTCTACCAGAGGTTAACATGTTGCTTGTAAATTGGTAATGCTACCCCTGAAGGAAGCAGCTAGTCAGCAGTTTTAAGACTGCATAAACTTGGCTGGTTTCTAGACTGAGTTTCGGGTTGCTTGGAGCTGTCAGTGTTGTCTGGTCATGCCTGAACTTAGAGCTTCACAGATTCCTGCCTGGAGGGATTCCAGTTCTGAGACACTGACCTCCTGAGGGCTGACCTTGCAGCACTCCTCAGCATGCAGAGAGTAAAACTCCTCTACTGGCTACTGAGCAGGTGAGTGATGCCCCCAATCCTCACAGCAAAACTCCTGTCCTTCAGAAGAGTTAGGCTGTGCCTTTAATAATCATTACTTTAAAATTCTTTACTAGTGCATGAAAGAAAAGGTCCAGGGATAAGTGGGAGAGAAGTCTCTTGTGATCTGTTACAGAATAGCTAGAATAATTTTGAGCTAGACATTTAATTAGTAAAATTTTTCATCTTCTAACGATGCTTTGATCTGGGGAATGCACAAGTAGTCTAGAGCCCTACAGAATAATTCCTGGGACTTATTTCTGAATGCCTGCAGGGCTTCATCACTGCTCTACCCAGGAGAAGTTCATTCCAATATTGAGGGGTTTTAAACCAGTGAAGGTAAAAAGCACCCAGGGAAGGTGATAGTTGCTCCTTCATCTGAACCAACTGGAGTATTAGACATATCTAACTGTAAGCAGTAATTTGAATACCTGTAATATCATAAGTACAATTAATACAGAGTGAAGTTTGCATCCTTTGAAATCCTTTACATTGTGACTCGACAGTCAAGTTTTGGAATAACTGCTAAAAGGTAAAATCAGGTTGATTTTTGTAACCAAGTGCTTTCATACAAGCATAGTAGAATTCTCCAAATAAAGTGTGAAATTCTACAAGATAAATTGCACATCCATCTTTGCAGATTTTTGTTGGCTAAAGGCCCAATATGGACCACCTTCCTTTTTAGAAGCTTTTTGGATTTTTTTTTTAAGTTACTGCTGCCCTGCCCTGTGCAGATATAGCATCTGTACTGAAGCATGCAGCTATGGATAGCTTATAGTAACCTGACGGTAGTTCTGTTTACATTTGACCATAGTGTTGTAACAGCTAATTCCTAGTGAAGGAAAATCTGTGGAAATTTGCTGGCATTCCCTTCTCCTCCCTTTCTAGATACCAGTGTCCAGGGTAAATCACATCTTGCCCTGTTTATTTTTCCAGTAGGACTTTACCAGCATGGGTGTTTGTTGTGCTTGAAGAGACTTTCTCCCATGATCCATGGGATGAAAGTGCACTGTGCACCTTGGGGTCCCCTCTCTTTCACTGCCTGAAGCTGCTCAACACCGCTGCCTCTCTGGGGTCTAACCCCAGATTCCTGCTGTTGGCTGAAAAGCCCAACTCAGCTGGTTTTGGCTGGAGAAGTTCAGTTTTTTCAGAGCAGCTAGTGTGGGGCTGTGTTTTGAATTTGTGCTGCAGACAGTGTCAATAACACAGACATATTTTCCTTATTGCTGAGCAGTGCTTGCAGAGTTGAGGCCTTCTCTGCTTCTCACCCACCAGTGAGGAGACTGGGGTGAACAAGGATTGGGGAGGTGACACAGCCAGGACAGCTGACCCCAGCTGGCCACAGAGGTGTCCCAGATGATGTGGCCTCATGCTTGGCATGTAAAGCTGGGGGCAGAGGAAGAAAACAGGAGGTGTTTGGGGTGATGGTGTTTGTCCTCCCAAGTTACTGTTGTGTGAGATGGGCCCTGCTCTCCTGAAGATGGCTGAACACTGCCTGCCCGTGGGAAATGGTGAATTAATTACTTGTTCTGCTTTGCTTGTGTGCACAGCTTTTGCTTTCCCTATTAAACAGTCTTTATCTCAACCCACAAGTTTCTCCCTTTTGTCCTTGTGATTCCCTCCCCCATCCCACTGGTGGTGAGTGAGCAGGTGGCTGTGGGGCCTCAATTGGTGGCTGGGGTTAAACCACATCACTGACCATGGATGCACACAGTTCAAATCCCACTCTTCAGTTAACCCAGCTGGCACTTGGACTATCAAGGTCTGAGTACCAGAGATCTGGGTGGGAGCAGGTGGCTGGAGCTCCACAGCCACATCCAACCCCACAGCATCTTGTCCAGTGTCTGGGAGCTCACTACCTCCCACATGGAGGGCACCACCAAAGCTCTGCTTCCTACTGAGGGCAACTTCTCTTTGCTGTTTCAAAACCTACCACACAAACTCACTGTTTGAATAGCACAGAATTTTCTGCACAGGATGACCAGTGTAGAGAGAGAAATGGGGCATAGCAAACCATGGAGAAGAACTTTCTCCTCATTGCAATGTAAAAACTAAAAGCACTGCTGAGCAGACGACGCTGGCAAAAGACAGGTGCATTCTCTACTGCAATGGTTATAGAAAATTTAATGCCATAAACCAAGTGTCTCTCTATAGCTGTGGCATGTGTTTAAGTACTCATCCTTTCTCAAAGAAAAGGTGCTTTCAAGATACCTGTACATTTACATCAGGTTATAATTTCCCTTTTCAGATTGTATGTAATCATTTAATATTTAAATTTGATTTATTGTCCCATAACAAGAGAGCAGTTTTGGTTTTGTGTAAGATTTTTAATAGGGATGGATTTGATAATTTTATTTCATTGATCAAATGTCTCAGGACACATAGTGTATATAGAAATAGTTACATTTTCAAGTGTTACCCTACACAAAAACTGAATGTAAGCTGTCACTTTTTATTCTTCTTAAAAGGAAAACAGCTCCTAACTGCAAAACACACCTGGCTTATTTTACTTTATTTGCTTCTCAGAAAACACTTTGTCTTGGACTGTGGATTAGTTTAGCAGGAAGAGTTTTTACTTTGTGAGCTCACTCTTGTTTAAGAAAGATAATAGATACCTGAATTAACACAATTCAGTTTCTTTGAGATTACTGAACTTAGTTGTGGCAGGAGGTGCCCTAGTCTTGGAACAGAAGCAATGTTAGATTGACAAATATCCTTTATTAAGTATGTTTAAGAAAATACAGAATAGCTGGGGAAGGAAAGTCAGTTTGAAGAACCTCTGCAGCTCTTCAAGCAGAGTTAAATTCTGGTCACCATCTCTTTTCATTATTTCCACTCCTCCTTTGCTTGATCCAGTTCAAATATTCAGCTGATGTTACTGAAAAATTCCTGTTTATATTTGCTGGGATAATGCAGGACAAAGCAGACTCTCCTCGGAGGACTGGCCGAGCCACCCACACATGGCTGCTCTGGACAGCACGGGCCAGCAGCTCCTGCGCTGGATTGACAGTGCAACAGATGGGTGGTGAGTTTGGCTTCAGCTCTCAGCATTGCCTTTTTAATCACTCCTGCTGTCTTCTGAACACTAACCAGGGTGATTCCAAGCTCTTTCTGACAGACCAGCAGCTATTTTACAGGCTGTTGCACTTGTAGGCGCACACACGCTGGAAATGCTTTTCACTAAGTGCAACACCCCATTTTACAGTCAACCCTGGGTTCCAAAATTAACTGCACATGTTTCACTTTCCTGTGATTCCCTTCTCCAGATCCAGCCCTACAAATCTCTAGATGACAGTGCTAGTTGCTTTTCTCCATTGGGAAAAGATAAAAAACAGAACACAGAATTAATGGTTAGTTATTCATCCTCATAGGTTTATCTTCCTACAGTGACTAAGAGAGCATGAGCCAAGGCTTTTTGAGAAAGGACTTTCCAAATATCTCATAAAATTAAGTATATCATAAAGACCTCCTTTGTCTGCATGATCATTCACTCTTTCTAACAACAGATTTAGAAGTTATAACACCTCTCTATCCCATCCAGGTTGATGTAAATCTGTATTTTATTTCTCTACATAATGTTTACTTTTTCTTGTACCTTGCAACCCTTCCTAGACTGGAGATGCTCCAAGGTGGAAACCATTAATTAGATTTTAAGGAAGGGAACTTTAAATCAATTCTGTAGTGTGAGAAGAGAGCTGAGTTGCTGGCTTTGCCCTGAGGATAGACCTGACAATACCAGCCTTTTTCACTTCCAAGATAAAATACAAAGTTCATGTGTATCACAAATGTGTCAACCCACAGTGAGTTTTGTATTACTATCAGCCAAATAAGAAGAGAAGACATATTTCTAATGACTACAAATGACAGCTATGATTAGTGCAGCCAATGGTGTGACTCAGTGTGAAACAATGAACTCCACAAAAGCTACCTGCTACTTCCCAGTGACTCCAAGGTCTGTTTAAAATAAGGAAGTAATAAGAAATGGAAAGGTGATGCTGATCTACAGCAGTAACACCATCTTCATACCTAACCTGAAAGTTGTTGGCAGAGCAGGAGCTCCAAGCAGCACTAACATTTCCTCTCTTGAGAACAGAAGGCTTGGATGAAGCCTCAGTTGAAGACACTCAAAGCTGAATTTACTGCAGTGTCTTGTCCACATGAATGAAAGTTTAGTCAAGCTTGTACACAAGCCAGCCACTGGCAGAAAGCCCAGCAGGTGTTTATTCCCCATCCTCCACTGCTACTATCCCCACAACATGGAGAGCTTTCACAATATTTTGCTTTCTCTCTCCTCCCCACCCACTGTTGTATTTAAATGATAACTCCTTGCCATTTTACCAATTTAGGATAATGAGCTCCCAGACTAGGACTCGAGACCTGCACACCATTGGTGTGCTGAAGACCAGAAAACCAAGCCCTGGTACTGCAGAGAGTTGCTGTTCTCCTTACATCCTCACTGCTTCAAGGGCAAATATTGAAAGGACAGCTGTTGTGGAGCTGTCAACACGATGAAGAGGATGTGTCAGGGGATACAGGACTATATTCCAGTTCTACTAACCTCTGCTTACAGCAAATACTTCAGCATTGTTAAAGATATTTGGTGCAGTAGCACCCAGTTCCTTGCACACAAGAAACAGTGTTTATCTCTTGGAAGGATAGGACTAGAGATATATTACAGCCCTCCCTAACAGCAGCTGGACCACTCCCAGCTTGAGCCTATGATGCCATGCAGGCTTTAGGTGCCTCAAGGGAAGAGAAACACCAAAGGTTTTGGTCAGACCATCTACCTCAGCAGTCCTAGTCTGGACAGCAGGATATGCTTTGGATACCTAGTGCATTTTTATGTTTGAAGTAACCCTAAGGCGCCTCCTGAAACCTTACTGATATGTTTATATCATAAGTGACAAGAATGGCAAACTGAAAATTCAGGCTAAATGCTGCTTCTGATTTTGAGCATTATGAACAGACCAAAGCTAATTAACAGGCAACCTGTAACAGCCAGCCTGTAACTGCAAAGGCAAGGCATGGCATCCTGTCTCCCTTAAAGGACGGAGCAAATTTGGGATGCCCTTAGATGGCTTACAATCTCCTTGCTCCACCAGAACCAGCTGTGGGTTGTGTGATTTTACCTCCCTTTCTTTACTTCTGATATCCCAAACTCAAATCAGACAAACTTACCTCAAGTGACCCTGTGTGCTGGAAGTTGTTATTTCACAACAGCTATTACTAATCGGCTGATGCGATCCAGAAGAATGCCTTCTGGTGTTCTGCTTTCTGGTATTAATCTGTGTCAACATCAAGACATTCAAGCCAAGCAATTTAGGACTGAAATTCAAAATCAGGCAGTGGAGGATAACCTCCCTGATTAAACTAAAGTCTGGAAACAAAAGTCATAAATATATTACAACACGGAACTGCATGACCTACTTCTCCCTGCCTCAGTAATAACAACTTCAGAGATTTTACTAGTTAAAAAATAAATCCAATTCATTTCTCATAGCCTAAAGTTAAGTATTTTAACATTGCAGCAAAAACCTTTTAAGTTGGGCATTCACTTTCTCTGAGGGAATGCAAATCTGGAGGCTTTTTTTCAATTAGAAGCAGGAAAGCGACCTTTAATTGCAGCATTTCAAATTATTGCCATTTAATTAATCAAATTTGCATAAGTTACCAGTGTAGCATAGCTTTGAAATTGTACTCAGGCACCAAAGTTAAGTTTGACTATTCTGCCTCTCTCTCTCCTTTTTAAAAATCTTTATCTAATGTGTTTATATATAACATTTTCAAGATCCAAAAGGTTAAAAAACTGCAGGAAATGGGGCTTCAGAAACTTAAACTAAAAATTATTACGTTAATAAAAGCTAGAACTAACCCAAATATTTTTATTTTCCTAGGACAAAGATTGCTGCTCCCTTGCATGCACCAATAGAAATCTTTCTGGCTCTGTACTATTGCACAAGAACCTGAGGGGAGCACTGGCTTTACCCTTGGCAGATTAGCAGGTGTTCAATAAGCCAGGGCTTCTCTCCCTCCCTGCACATACCTTTCTCCACCAGCAAGTTCCCTGATAGAGACAGTGCAGGCAACTAATAGTTTTCTATTCCAGAATAAATTATAATGAGCTGTCTCACCCATTTAACATTCAGTCCCTAGATAAATCTTCGAACCCACTGGCATTTTGGATGTCAGCAAGTCCATGTGGGGCAGTGCAAAATAGATTATTATCAAGAAATACCAGAGGGAGAGTGAATAAAGCAGCCAAACCAGAGAGATCATTTTATTACCTGAAAATCTGAACTGATTCTAATATTCAATTGCTTTGTTGCAACTGTTTACTTTCCATAAC
The DNA here is from genome assembly GCA_024865655.1 of Emberiza elegans. Classification (NCBI taxonomy): domain Eukaryota; kingdom Metazoa; phylum Chordata; class Aves; order Passeriformes; family Fringillidae; genus Emberiza; species Emberiza elegans. The sequence continues at coordinate 53,154,086 of JALJVW010003023.1, read as the reverse complement.
AAAAACTTATATAAATTGCAAGTATCAAATGAAGATATGAAATGTCATTTGAGTCTGCAACACAGACTCAAATATTAGATAAGCATTTGCATCCTGTTTCTAAGTGTGCATGTTTCATAAGGCTCCTCCATATTTACCACACTAATGTTACCCTAAGAACTGCTCTTAACTATAGGCAGTTTAGAATCAAGAAAACATAGTAATGATATGAGGTTACTTTAAAAAAATTGTTCAAAGTTACTTTCCTTACTCTGGAGTAGAAGCAAGTCAGTGCTACCCTGTAAAAGCCTTTCATTTTGTGATCAGTTAGAACGGGGTGGTTTTATTACTTTTGCATTATCCCACAGCCCTTGTTTTAGATAAGGTATGCAGAAGCCAACATAACTTCTCAGCATTTAGGACTGCAAGATTAAGAATAGCAATTGTTTACAGTGCTGTTCCCACAGTAGAGCTGCCTGTTTAAACCATTTCCTGGCTTTGTAATTCACTGTTTCCTCCACACTTTCCTCCTCTTTCACTTTGCAGGCTTATTTCTACTGGAAGTTATTTTTCAGAATGGCACTCCCAAAAATTCCAGACCAAGAAGTATCTGTGGTTTTTCACTGTGCCATATTGAGCTTTCCCCTATACCTTGGGACCCTGCTTCTGCATTGAAAATAAGGTTTGCATGGGCTGCTTCTTACAAAGAGTATTTTCCAATGCAGTGATATTTGAATTTGTTAATCTACACTATTTCCACTGATTAATGTGTTCAACCTATTCAGCAGTTTTGTCCTACTTTCTCCAAGTCCGATTATGGCCAAGACTGTTCATTGCCAGTCCAGGGCATTTACTGGCTGTTTTTCTCCTGGATGGTCTGTGTCTCCTGGTCGTGGGTTGTCTTCCCTTTCTTCTAAAGTTTCAGTGGGTCATGAGTTCAGTAGGTTTGGAGAGGAATACTCCCTGCTGATGCATCTGTAACTTCTCTGGTTTCTCCCTTGAAAAGGTCCTCCCCCAAATGTTAAAGAAAAGCATATGAAGTTTAGGGTTGAGAGTATCCAAATTCCATTCCCACACTTGTGCAGAAGCAGACACCATGTCTGCCAAGGCTGAGGTCAAGCATGTTATTCCAGGGAGCTGCTTCAGAGTTAAAAGAAACACTGAACCTTTCTTTGAAAGGCATGCGAGGCATATTAGTTCTTAGGGTTTTATTGTCTAGAATAAGACTAAAAGGCATTCTGCTGACCAATACTGTCTAAAGAGAGACTGCAATTGGAGTTAAATTGATATTATCCATGAAGGACCATGCCAATCTTATTATAAAGATGAAAATCACAGAATCTGGCCTCCTAAGTAGCATGAGCAGCTCACAATATCTGTTAAGGTTGCTTGAATTCCTACTGTGAGAGCTTTTCCTCCCCCCAGGAGTAAAACATAGTAACCATCATTTCATTAATAATGGACGTCATTTTAACCTTTGCTATTTACTTGTTTCAGATGAGCTCTTCAGAAGGTCAGCCAAAAAAAGATTTTTTTTCTCTCCTCCAGTTAAAATTCCTGCAGTCCTTTCCCCAAAGGCAATTCCTTCATTGTCAAAGTAAATAATTTTTTCTTGGTCTTTTCATAGGCCAGAAAACATGGATCCTTGGAATAGGGCTAGACTTGGTCAAGTACCAAGTATGTGATACTTCAGCCTTGTTCAGGCTTATCAGAAAAGCCAGTTTACATTGCATAGTAGACATGCAGCAGAGAGTGTAAACACACTTGTCAGAGTGCTCCTCCTTTCTGATAACTGGAGATCGAGGACCAGAGCTGCTCCTGGAACCAGCGTCAGCAGCGCTTGGAACAGCTCTCACGGAAAGCACCCTGGAAATTCCAGTGTTGGGCCCCTGTTTGGAGCAGGGCTCCTGGCAGTCACAGGACCTGCTCATGGCTCCTCAGCTTTAACTGATAAACTGCCTGTACTCCCAGGAAAGTGAAGGGAATTGCCTTTTTTTTGCAAAACATATGTGTGCCTGAAAAGGAGTTGTTCTGCTCAGCCATCTTTATCAGGGTTTGTTACTCTGCACCATTCAAGAGCAAAGCTCCCTCACTGCAGCCTACAACTTCCTCATGAGGGGAAGAGAAGGGGCAGGCACTGATCTTTCTCTGTGGTGACCAGTGACAGGGCCCAGGGAATGGCCTGAAGTTGTGTCAGAGGAGGTTCAGGCTGGATATTAGGAAAAGGTTCTTCTGCCAGAGGGTGGCTGGGCACTGGAACAGCTCTCCAGGGCAGTGGTCACAGCAGCAAGCCTGACAGAGCTCAAGAGCGTTTGGACAACAGTCTCAGGCACAAGGTGTGACCCTTGGGGATGGTGCTGTGCAGGGCCAGGAGTTGGACTTGATGGTCCTTGTGTGTCCCTTCCAACTGGGAATATTCTGTGATTTTGTATTGGTCTTACAATTTTTCCACAAAAAGATCCCTGGTTTCCTCGTCTCTTTTCTTAATAATGTGAGACAGTCATTACAGATCAATACCCTTTATAAATTTGCCTTGGAGGGACAGACAGGGAGGTAGATCACTCATTAGAGAACACAGTTGAAAGAAAGCAGGCTAGACAACACAACTGCAAAGTTCCTCTGCAGCAGGAAGTTCATGTACTGAGGTTAGCCCAGTAAGTTTAATAGTTAAGGAAAAACAGAGTGGGTATTTACTCACACACAGTTTTATGAGAGGAACAACTGAAATGGCAGCAAGAAAAACACACTTTTTGGACAAACTGATATTACATCACGTTAGTGGGCCACAAACTCTTTAAAAAAATAAATCTTTTGAGACATGAGAATGAAATCACATTTTAGCATGCTTTAAATAGCTGAAAGGCTCTTCAAAGCATACATTTTCAGCTATTGGCAAAGACAATGATCATCTCATTTGGAAATTAAAAAGCATTTAGCAATAAGTTAAAGCTAGCCTACATATAAGTGGGCTAAATACTAGTCAGAGATTCTTCCCTTTTCACATTTAAGATGATACTACAGTTCATCACTTCTGTAGCTTATATGCTGTTGTGCAATGCCCCACTGAAGTTTCACATCTACTCTGCAAGAGAGAACAAGGGTAAACAGCTTTCTTTTAGGATAGTCACAAATGGTAAAAACAGTAGTATTTGTTTGTCTGTTTAATTAGATGTTTGCTGTTTATCACACACAAGAACTGTAAGCAGAGTCCATGAAGTCTTCTGAGCAATATGAAACCTCCTGGTTCCATGCAAGTTCAATACTGCCCCCCTCTCTCTCTTTTATTTCTCCTCCTCCCATCTGCTGTTTTCCCCAGCCCAAGTTTCCAACTATCTTCATATGAAAGAAAGTTTTACTTTGTGACTGCTACCCAAGAGAGCCTGGCTCCAGGCTCACGTTGGCTTCAGGTACACCTTAGACCACAGGAAGCTGGATGTTTTTCTTTTGAGGCACTAGAAGTTAGGCTAAGAGTAATAGTCAAGTTGCCCAAAGCTAAAGGGAACAAGTAGCTTTCATGGCCTTCCTATTTAAACAGCTGGCCAGCGAAGAAATCTTATTTTCCTTTTTTCCCTGAAATAGATTAAGTACATTTTGCAGTAACAGATTCCCCAGTCTTTCATTCACATCTGTAACCCTAATGTTTACTGTCCCATTCACTTGAGTTTCCTCAACCTCAAGAGAGAAGTTAACAATGGATCTCTTCACATTCAGATACACACACAATCTTTTTTGTCTCTTAATAATTTTCAAGTTTATAGTTGTCCTTTCACATTCTCAAGCTAAGCCAAGACAAGCTCAGTTCTATGACAACATTTTCATGTACCTCTCTTCAGAGAGAGAGCTGCTGCAGCTGAACAAGACAATTGCAGCATGCTAGTTATACTTGGATTTGATAAGCAGTTGGAAAGAGGAGAATAACCAGTTTTCTCATTTGTCTATTTTCAGACATTTAGAAAACCCCACTGTCAGCATCTTGAGTAAAAAATAGGTGACATCTTCAGACCCTAGTGAAACCACTTCTGCGTGTTAACTTGTTTAAATAAACACCCCCACCTCAAGTGACACAGTGGCCTGCAGTCTTCCTTGATCCATTCACAGAGCAAGAGTTATTTTTACTGAGTCAGTAATCATGCATTGTATTCCAGAGGAAATACTAGCCGGGTACCCCTGCTTGTAACTTCATGATCTGCTGCTCCCAAATCACGTTCCAGTGCTTCCTCTGAACTACTTTTTGTTCTCCTGCTGTCAAGGTTAGTGGTAGCTGTATGGGGGCCAGAAGAACCATTTGCAGTTATTGTTGTATCACCATATGTCACGGTAAGGTCACCATCATTCAGAATAAAATCAGAATCCTCTTCTCGAAGCTGTTCCTGATTCTGAAAAGAGGAAGAAAAAAGAAAAATCTTTATACAGTGCACAGCACCTTTCTTTGCCCAGAGCATAACTGAAGAATTCACCTACATGTCAATACAGAAGAGATAAGGTTCCACCTTAAGAAATGTTAAAAATAACCTTGAACCCAGTGTTTGCAAATCAGCTTACTGTTCCCTGTATAACTACTGCTACTGGGGAGAGATGAGAGGGAGCTGAAGCCAAGAACTAGGTTATGGAACAGGTAACCCGGGATTTAGTAGCACTGGAAGTACACCAGAAGTACAAGAGATGGATGGTACATACTGGGTTTTGCATGACAATTTAGAAGGCAATACAGGAGATCAAGCACAGTTGAGCCACTCCAGATACAGTTGCATCTTTTTTTAATTAGTCAAATTCATTAGTAAACTTTTCATGCAAGTCAATAAGAACTCAGCCCAAAATCTCTGTATTCAAGAATTCTTCAACACTTTTTTGTTTCACATCAAGAACTAACAATATTTTTTCAAACTATCTCCTTACTTTTACCTATTCCTAAATAAAGAATTACTTGACCTAGTTCTTCGGCATGTTCCTGAGCCATAAAGGATGGATACAACAAAATGCTTGCTTCATAGTTTTGTAACTAGTTCTGATGTGTTTTCTTCTCAAAATCATTTAAGTGGCTCACAAAACCCTGTGAATTTATTTTGGCAGAGATGGATTGAAATATTTAGTCAGAGAATAGAAATTGCCAAAGTGCAATAAAGCAGTTCATTTCTCTATCACAACATAATACAGCAACAATTGTACCGTGCTCCACTCCTGTTTAACATGGTAAAAAGCGAAATAGCTGAATTGGTCAGAAAATGGGCTTTCTTCATATTTGAAGAAAATTCTAATCAGTGCTATAAGCTTGTTTTCTTGCAAGAGAAAGCAATTATTTCCCCACATGAATGGCTCTGCACTGCTTAGCAGGAGCTGCAATGTGTACTGCTGTTCCCTCGGTAGGCTGGACACGGATGGGGCTACGTTCTCAAAATGCATTATTTCCTTGCACTGCAGCAAAGGAAGGGGGGCACAGGCCATGTGAGATGGGATGTCTGGGATCAACGTGAACAGAAAGCTCTGCCTCTACTGCAGAACAGGAGTTCAGGGCATTGGAGATGGAAAGTGCTGATTAACCTGTCCATGATGAAAAATGCAGCTCCTGGCTAAATAAAACTTCCTGGGAAAGCTTCCTGTCATTATGTCAGAAAGATAATCAGACAAAATGAAGCAGTAGAAGCCTCTAGATCATACAGAATATATAACTAACAAGGACTAGAAGAGGTGTCAGGAGTTTGCCAAAATCAACGAAAGAAATGGTGCAGTTCAATGTTGGGTGCAAGACAAGCTCTACTTCGAAGGAATGCTAATTTCTTAGAACCTTTATGGCATCCAAATTTATCATTGCTTTTTTGTGACAGGGTTAGTCTGATAGAGAGCACACTGTTCTCAAAGGGCAAATATGGGTTAAGACACTAGCTTTTTGATCACAAAAAAAATTGACCTACTGTCAACATCTTAAACAGAAAAAAAAAGGGAGAAATGAAGGAGTTCAGCTATAATTGGCATAAATAGCCTTTGCAATCTTTTAGTTGTAAAAAAAAAAAAAAAGTCTGAGGAACAAGACCAAAATGATTAAAAGGGTCACAAAATAATCAGTTTAAGAAAATCTGGTATCTGTAGATATATTGTTTTGAAGAAGAAGCATTCAAATAAGGATGAAAATCAGAAAAATGAGCAAGAAGCAGGAAATCTGTGACTGTTGACTGATTATGTTCTAAAAAGTCAAAGAAACTGCTAAGGTCTATCACACATTCCCCTTCATGGTTTTTGCCCTTGGAGGGGCACCAAGGAGGGGAAGGCAGAGCTAGCAGAGCTCCAGAAGGTATTGCTGTACCAGGCCCACATGTGAAGTGGCTGCAGCAAGCTCCCAAAGCACCTTCTGTCTGCACAATGCTGTTGAGCAGTGAACCCCTGCAGCCACCTAGCAGATAAGAAACTGTAAGAACACACTACACTTGAGCTTCCCCAAAAGGCTGAGGTGCTCTTGGTACATGATACTGAAAAAGAGGGCCACAGGCATTATACTATATGGCAGGTCCTGACTCAGTCTTTCTTGGTTTGTCCCAGGCTGCACACATGTACCTAAACACGATCAGTTCCAGAGAAAACACTGAGCTTTCTCTCAAGGTAGTGAACAAACATCGCCTCGTACAAGCCAAGATCCACTTTTTTGTTTCCATTCTGAATAGTACTGCAAGCAGCGTGGATTTTATTTCCTGTATTTCCCCAAAGAACACCCACGAAAAATCTCATGTACTATACAGTTTTACTATGTTTGCAAACAAAGAGGATGGGTGAATAAACCTATCGTGCTTCATGCAGCATGAACAATTAGTTCAAGAAAGACAGGAAATGTATCCAAATAGATCCACAGAGACTTGAAATACTCCCAAGAATAACCCTAAACAGGCCTCTGCAATCCCCTAAGGTTCTGTAGGAAAAGCTTCAATTCGCTCAGAAAACACAGGTCTGAACAACACTACTGAAACTGACACACTAGAATGGCTAAAGACCTGAATCCAAATCTGCAAAAGCCTGAATTCTGCTTTGATGTGCTGAGCATAACCTTGAGGCACCTCTCTGCAGACTGTCCTCTTTGTGGTAAAAGCTGTCCCTGCTCCTAAGAATACATGCTGGAGATGTTTTTTGTTATAAAAGCTTATTTAGATTGAGTTACTGCTCACAAAGCCAGTCTTTATTGCCTCCTAAGACAATGTAAAAAAAAAGCACAAGCAAAGTACAATGCATGTGCAAACTGCTGACAGTCGTCACAAATTCTGTTGCTGAACACACCACAGACAGCAGAACTTGCATTAAAGTTACCATCTTGTGGCTCCAAAATGAAAGCATCAAGTACCATACATGCAAAATACATTCAGACTTAAACCTGATGTTCTGTTTAGTTTCTCTCTTTCTCAGCTGAATTTAAATTCACCAAGGGAACTAAGTAATTTTTGCTATGAAGCTAGAACCACTAAGGAGGGGGAAGGGGGAAGCCTGGCTGAACAGTTTTCCTATTCATTTTGAGAGTTATCTCCTCCAAAGATTGCAAACCAAGTTTCTTCACTGGACTTGGATATTTATAAATTATTTCAATTCTTTCTAGTTTCATACTAAGTTGTCATACTGTATATGTGCAAGAAATACTTTTTTTAAAGCATGCAAGAGCCTGAAACAAACAAACAACAACAACAAAGTATCCCCACACGGGCTTATTTCACTTGGCATAAATAACTGATAGAACAGAAAATTACTAAAAGTTTCAAAGGACATTTCAAAAGAAAAAGCAAAATAACTGACCTACATCAGTTTGGTCATGCACTGAAGATAACACCAGAAGAGAAAAAAGTAATTATAATTTTTAAAACTTAAGCTGCTAACTGCAGCACCTTTTCGTGCTTTAAATTCCAACTTGTCTGTCTGGGTTGGAAACAGCCAAGTGGCACAGCCTTAAAGCAGTGGGAGAATGTCAGCAAGGAACAGTAACATCATCTCTGGAAAAAATCCACTGTACCTCACCCCTGTGGGCTGACTCAGAGCCCTACACATTCTCCATGCAAATTGAGGCTTAGAGGACACGATCTCAAGCTGAGGAATAAGTTGTGGGTGGGCTGCATTGGAGGATTATTTGACTTTCAGACTTTTGAACCCCCCTTTGGCATTTAATTAAAAAGAGCTACTCCCACTTGTGGAAGTGAGAGTGAATTCTAAGTAAGGTTGTGATGAAGTCAGAGCAGAAAAAAAAAACCTGAAAAAACAAAAGCTAAAACCAATCTACAAATATACAGTCATCATAGCCACATACCTATTGCTTTCTTTTCTATACAGATATCATAACTCAGACATGCATCCGGAATGAGACCCAGGATTTAACACTTGTTTGGGAAAAATATTTTACAGCTATGCTATACTTTATTAAGTATTTACAGATTTTTTTTTTCTTGTTTAACTGACAAGTCTTGAGTCTTTAATTCTCACAGGTGTGCCATTTAATTTTCCTGGAAATACCTCACAAAAACACTATTCCAAGTAGTTTCTGTCCCCACAAAGACATGGCTGTCTCTGTTGCTTCACCTGCATTTAATAGAAAGGCAAAAAGATTCCACAGCTTATTAACCAGTAATGAAATATCATAGCCAAGTGCTGTGGCAAAGTCAGCCATGTAAAGAAACAAAGATAAAGCAACTGCAGGGTTCAGAAATCTTGAAAAGAAGCTAGAAATAAAACTTCAAAATCATATTCTTTCCTAAGACAATTGCAGCACTGCACTGAAATAGGAACGGGAAAGAGAATACAATAGGAAAGTTCCATATTATACACCTTAACAAAGTATACAGCCTAACAAGCATTTTTAATGAAGTTAATGTCCTGTGTGTATCACAGAGCCAATCCATTAAATAGTAAGTTTCCACATCTGGTGGTAGCCAACAACGATGAGTAATGAGGAAAAAAAAAAGAAGAAAAAGAGCCAACTAGAAGAGAAAATGAGAGTCAAAGCTTGCATGTTCATTCTGGTTAGATCCTCAGTTACTGGACAATGACTCTCATAAGATCATAAAAAGGCAGACGTATGCATAGTGCACAAGGGCTAATTGGTCTGATGGATGCCTTCCAATCCCTCCAATGCCTTCAAGGCTTCCAGTGCCATTGCAAAGGTGGGAACAAGGCCAATTTCTTGCATTACTGTAGTTCCAAATGGGCAACAGGTATCTCAAAGTTCTTTGAAATTTTTCTATCAGGTACAAGTAAGATGCTGATGATACTTAGAAAGAAATGTGGGGAAGATTTCAAAGCTGCAATTAGAATTTGTAATTTTTAGGAAATTATTAATAGACAACTGGTCCATGACTACTTGAGCATAGAGATATTAATATCCCAGAGAACCTGCAAATTTGAGAAGTCCCACATAGTAATATGGCTTTATTTACAAGCAGCTCTTGAAAAGTTGTAGATTTCAGAAGCACTGTACAGATAAGAATGACAAATATCAGGATCCTACAAGAATAATATGAGAACATAGCACTAATTATTGCAAGACATGGCTGTAAAGACAGTGTGGTGACCTGCTAGACTGAGATAAGTAACTGATTAATTGTTTCTGAAATCTGATCTCAAATTTTGCAGTGGAAACAATGAAGGGAAGTGCTATCAGGTTTTTTTCCAGCTCAGTAAATGTGTCGATGACATCTCTAAGCAGACCTCGAAGTTCAGCAGTAACAGGCAAAGAATCTTGTCCAAAAGCCTTGAGAAGCAACTGAGTATTTTGAAGTGATTCACTGAACTGGGTTATTGACTAGGCATGTAACTTCCCCATATCCTTAAATGTTATTTTTCTAATGTAGTATTTGAACAATAAGATAATTCCTGATCTCAAACACCAGAAGCTTTTGCCTCAGGGGAGACAATCAAGCCTAGGAAAACCAGGACTTTCTTGCAGTATGTCTATCAGACCAGCTGAAACCAGGACATTACCTAAAAAACCCCACTGATTTGCTGGAGTTTAATACATAAAAAACAAAACCAGGAGGCATTGAATTGTTCTACTTACATCATAGACCTGGGGACTTGTCAGACAGCGGGCGATCAGGCCACACCAGCTGGGCAGCGTTGTGGTCAGCGGAGGGCCACTGTGAGTGAGAATTGGCTTTAAATAACTTCAGTAGTTAAGGAAAACACACCAGTGCTCAAAAACCACTACTGAAAATAAAGAGACAATTGTACATAAATGTGGTTCTGCCTTTGAACTGTGATAGGCAATAATTGTACGTAAAACACCCTCCCGACATTTTCCCCTTGGTTGTTTCAAGGGCAGTTTCTTTACTCACTAATCTTCTGCAAGAACCACTAGATAACTTTCTTCTTACAAGTTTCAAAGAGTTGTAATGTTTCTAGGTTCTGTGCTCTCAAGTAAAAAGGAGAAACCAAAGGTGCTTTAGTGTTGAAAGGTCCAAGGGGAGCATGGTGTCAAGACTGGAGCATGGTGTCAAGGCTGCAAGCTATAGGCAGCAAGTTGACATTCCTGCATGGCTCAATATAGGGAAATACAGAAAATCTGTTCATTCAACATCCTCAAAGCAATATAGCCACTTGATCTGCTGGTTACTGAGCCACAGAGGTGCAACCAGAGGTATTACCCTGGCAGTGCTCACAGACATTTCTGCAGTGCACATATATTTAGCACGTGGAGCCAGAAAGGAAAAGGGAAAACTGTATGAACCATGTACCACAGTGTCAAAGGAAACCAGTGCTACCTAGATGACACTGAGGCGACATGGGCATGGGAAAGGAAAGCGTCTTTACCCCTATTTTAAGGTCTGTGCCCCGGTAAATCCACACTTTTCACATGAGTACTCCTCACTGATGATTTGCCTGAAAAAAAAAATACCCAAGAGTCAAAATATATGTTTTGGTTAAAAAGCAGCATGTTGATCTTGACTGACTAGCACATGAATCAATCAATCTTATTTTAAATTCAAATATATAAGTTGCAGGTATTCTAGTTACTTTCTTAGGCCTCTCAGAACAGAGAGAATCAAGTCCATTTGGAAATATAACAGTTTTCCTCCCAACCCATTAAGATGCTTAGGGTAAAGAGGGGGTTAAAAGGGGGCTGTTTTAGCAGAGAGCTATCCCTTCCCTTTAGCAGAGCCTGGCATAGCTGTTTCTCCAGCAGAGTTATGTTTCCTCCTTTCCTCCTTCCCTAAGAGCGTGGTTACACCCATTCCTGGAAAGAAACAAGCTCTTTGCCCTTGCACTAACCCAGGCTCCATCCTGCCCTGTGCCAGACAGGCAGCAACTCAGCCATGAAAAAACAAGCCCAGTTGAAGGCATCTGCTACTTCATCAAAGTTGCAGTTTTCTCCATGTTTAACAGTTGTGGGTGAACCCAGGGAGCAGCCCACAACATTAAGTGAACTCTGCATTCCACAGGAGAGAAGTTCCCACTCATCCATGTGTACAGAGCCCTGCAGGCAATAGTGAGCTCTGGAGCACACTTTTCCATCACTTACATCTTTTTCAAGTTAAGCTCTCTTGCAAAGAGTGAATTTTGAGACAATATGCCTTTCTACCCAGAAACCAAGTGAATGCACCAGCAAAAAAAAAAAAAAAAAAAAAAAAAAAAAAAAAAAAAAAAAATTAGCCATGGATATAGAGGTGGCAATTCTAAAGATATCCCATCTGTACCAATGCTTGTCTGAATGCCTTCTTCCAACAGAAGGAGCAGACTTTTACCTCTACCTAGAGTAAGACAGTTCTGCCTCTCAGTGTCAGTTTCCTCGGCACAAACTTCACAGAAACTTTTCGTAAATATTGCTAGTCACTACTGGGGAAAAAAAAAAGGGAATGCACAGTCAGGATCTTTAAAGTTTCTGTGAAGCAGGTAGTTAGGCTGTAATTTTCCCAGGCACTCCCCCCGCCTTTGCTGCAGCTGCAAGGGAGGGACTGTTCTCTCTGCAAGCATCAGCTGAGGGAAGTCAGCATTGCCAACTACTCCTTTCATCAGGCACATCCCTTTTGTAAAGGCAGGGGAAGAGGAGAGCTCTGCTTCCTTCTTAAAAAGACAAAAAAGAAGCAGTCAGCCACAGCCAGATCCTTTCATGATTTTAGCACCAAAGTCTCTCTGTTGTTTTGGGGGTTTTTTTTAATAATAAAAATTGACCTTAAGGCACTTTGAGGCCAGTCATCAGAATTTGAAGAGTTAACTTGGAATTAGGCACATTTATGAATATTTAAAATAGCCCATACACTCCCTTCTGTGCTTTGGGTCAGTACTACTGCATCTGAAAGCCTTGGTGACAAACAGATTTTATCCCAAAGATGCAAGTGCTATTAGATCCAAACATTTTCAACATGCTAGGTAGGTTTGCATGGGTGTGAAAGCCTCATGCACAAGGCATGGAAGGAAATTAATGTGCTCCAACCAGCCCAGCAATCTCTCATCAATCAAAGGCCAAGATCCCAGTGAAAAGATTCACATGGAAGCTACAAGAACATTAGGGCCCTATCTCTGGTCAGTGTGTATATTTAGCTGCCCCAGAAATTGCTAGGAATTCAGTATTGAAATTTCTCTGGGTTTCTAGGTGTGACTTGCCATGGCCACAAGATTATCTTTGCATTTTCTGCTAAGTGACTCTAAGCTGTTGAGGAGGAGCAGCTGTGACATACTTAATGTGCCATAATTAATATTATACTGATTAAGTTAAGTAGATTTAAAAAACCCCAAAACCGCAAGCATGAAATACAGGACAGTTACACAAAAGTTTCTCAGAACCTTAAACAAGGTGATCTAAAGAGTATAATAATAGCTTCAGAAAGGTTGTACAGTACTATATATCACTCAGAGACACTCTGCTTTAACACCCGTAGTACCTTCTGGATATACTTAAGGAGATCAGCTGGATCTCATGTAGATTTTTAGTTCCAGAACTCCCTCTTTAGGAATCAACCACAGATTTTGGGACTTCATCACAAAAGCAGATGGCTCTGCAGAGCAATGAGTTGAGGCTTAGATATGTACAATGAACTGGAAACCTAGTTTGTGCTATTAGCATCATTGAAAATAAGCACAGATTAATAGAACAAATCAGAGGACCTGAAATAGTTAATTGTCTGCCTTATTTTTTAGGAAGGTACTTCATCTCTGACTGGTTTCTGTCCTCCAGCAAGTGTCACACACGCTGCATTAGGGAAATGAAAGGCCTGACTGCTGAGCCAGTGAATTCAAGCTTCAGTTCTGTGTCTTGAGCTTGTCAAATACTTGAGAGAGTCAAACAGGATAAAGATCAAGTGCTTAGGGCTACATATGGGTACATGGAAAGGGAAAAAGTGAACATTTCTTGCCTTGAAATTAAGCTGTGTTTTCAAAAGGATACTTATGATCAAAGCTGTACCACAGCCTGAAGAGCCAAGCGCTTTCCTGCTTCGTCCTGTTCCTTCGCGCAGAATCTTGGCCATCCTAAAAGTAAGATAAAAACACATTCAATTACTTCAGGCAGAAAAACGCAGAACTACACACTCCAATAATTCATAATGTAATGTTCTGTCAAAAAAAAAAGAGGCCAAATTCAATACTGTACTTGAAATGCAGAAGAAAGCTGTTTGGAGACTTGCTTGTACGGAGTTTACTCTCCCTAGAAAGACCAGAAATGACTGCAGAGAACCAGGCTGTCTTCATTGCACTCATGTTACTTTAACAACTCCTCTACCACCAATTTCTCTGGAGCCTAAAACCTTATCTCACTGTTAGTCTAGTAACAGATATAGAAATAACTTCCAAACTGACAAATAAGCCTTGTGATAGTCCAAGACTGATTCCTATTCATTGCTTGGTTGGCTTCCTTAATTCTAGGTCTAGATCTAGCTCTAGGTTTGTTGGTTTTTTCTTAAGCATGTTGCTTCTTTGGAAAAACAAGGGAAATTACAATATCTGATAAATTCTCAGAAACTTGATGAAATATATCACATTTAAAAGAAATGTGCTTAACAGAGAATCCATATAAAGATTACAATTGAGGGAGGTCATGCTAATCTCAGAAATGCTGGATCAACCTTGAAAGGGCTAACAGTGTTAAATATAATCTCTTAACTAGCAGTGCTGCAAATCATCACACCAGCTGGTCTGCAGCTGCATTTGTTTTTATTTTGTTACTGTTTAGGGTTTGAGTGTTTTGCTTTGTGTTTTTGTTTTGTTGTTTGTTGTTTGGATGGGGGGAGGGGGTTGTTTATGGCCAGAGGCCAGAGTTAAACACAGGAAAACAAATGAATGCCTTGTATGAATCAACTTCCAAACTACTGGAAAAGAGCAAGACAGGATTACACTGTGTACTTCTGACCTGCAAAAAGCCATGATCCACCAAGAGTTAAACCTAATACATTTTCACTCCCTCCCCTTCCCAAATGATATATTTTCTTTAACTGTGACATACTGCTAATCTTGGCGTGGTGAGAGAAAGATGAATCCAAAGGGAACTGACTGATGAACTACATTAGCAATGCAATGCACAGCTAAAGAGGGAAACAAAAGGGTAAGTTCTTTATGTTTGCATGGGAAAAAGCAAACATGATATTTCCACAGCAGATACTGAATGAGAACAGAACACTCATGCTCTGTTCCCATTAGAGCAATTCCTCAGTTACTGAGGACAAGCTCAGCCTGAACTGGCCAAAGCCATCTTTCCATGATACCACTTCCTAACCTTGGCTATATGCAATAATTGTGGCCTTCACTGTAAAAGCTCTTTTGAGGCCCGGACTTCTGGTTACTTCCAGATAGTTACAAAACAAAGTTCACCCTTACTCGCAGCCAGCTCCACCATTTCAGCATCTATTTTGTGTGCTGGACACAGACTTTCACAAAGAATATAGAGATGTCAAGTAAAGTGTCTGAAATGAAAGAGGTGCTTCCTGAGAAAGTATCTCTTCCCTGTACAACATGAACCAGGAAAAGAAAAAGAAAGGATGGGGGGAAAAAAAAAACCACCAAAAACCCCACAACCAACTAACAAGAAAAAAAGCAAAACAAACAAAAAAACCCACAAAAAAACCTGCCAAAAAACCCCAAATCCCAACAATAACAAAAACCCACCAAAAAACCAACCAACCAACCAAAAACAAACCCACAAAAAAAACCAACAAACAAACAAACAAAAACCCCAAACAAAACCCATGGCAGGAGAAACCACTATGAAAGAAGCTAATCCCAAATACATTCATCTATCTCTGACAAGCCTGAACACCAGCATCATCATACAACACTTGTTCCCTAAGCATCCTCTAGATCCAAAGTTGCCTTGCTCAAGTAGGTTCCTACAAAAGCAACAGCTGTGCTGCTGCTCAGTCAATGTCAAGCAGAACTCTGGAAGAATGGAAACTAAGATCTGGATAGAGAAAACTCCCAGTTAAGCCTGAGGAATCTTTGAGTTGTTTTGGTTTTTTCCAGACCTTTCCTTCCTCCTGTGAATCAACTCTAGTTTATAGATGAGCAAAATTCTGCTATGAGCAACATTGTTCCAATGATCTTGCTTGCCAATAGCATATTCCAGGGGAAAAAAAAAGTCAACTCTTGGGTTGTTACTGATGCATGGAAAGGTCCACTGAAGATTCACAGCCACAGTTTGCTGAATACAAATGGCAATTTTCCCCTGCTCCTTCTGCTTCACCCAGGTGATAGGTAGTCCAGGCAGGATCCAGCAGGCATGTGGTTTGGTATACAAGAGTCAAGATCAGATTAGCAAACTTAATCTTGAATTCTAACCAAGCTCAAGGGCTAAAATTTGGTATCAGTTAAGGAAGAGGAGCAAAGAGTATTACCTCTGAACTGAGAAGAACTATTTGTGCAGTAGCATGCTAAGAGCAAGCATGTTGGGTAGGTGGGGAAAGAGGAAAGTGCATTGTTATACAGAGTATTAGTAGATTTGGGGAGGTTTGTGATGCCTATACACAAAAATGTAACCATGACAGCATTACACCCAAAATCACTGCATATTTTTCAGTGGGCATTACTTGAATGTTACAAAGCAAAATCTCCTACTGACTTGCCAGCTAGGACAGAAAGGTTTTACCCATGCATACAACTTCTGCAGTTTTCTATTGTCTTAGTTATAAAATAAGAACAGCCTAAAAGAGAAGTTATGTAATTACTTACTCCTTGTAAGACTTGAAAGCTGTCATTAGTAGGTGGAGGATCCTGATCTGGGTCAACCCCAACCCTACAGAAACATTAGGAAAACAAAGCAAGTGGTGTTACTGAGGGTTGCAAATGCTGCAAGTTTGGCAGAATGCATTTTAAAAGCACTTTAAGCACCCAGCAAAGCTGCATCAGAGAGGTTATAAGAATAGATTGAGGAAGAGCTGTCCATTACTCCCCTGCAGTTACACAGTTATGAACAAGATACTTTTTCACTCAAGAAACTGCTTTTACTCAACATCAACTTCTAATGCTTACCTTTGTTGCCAATTTTTTAGAACAATGGAAAATACTATTTTTGCCTTAAAAAGTGGATGGCATCCTCTTCAGTGGAGAGTATCCCTCATATCCAGCAGGAAGAAAACAGAAACTAAGGATAAAGCCCAGCCTAAATATCTCCCCAGCAAATAACTGCCAGATAAATCTGAGAATGGCTGAAATACATTATTTTAAAAAGACACACACAGTTCATGTTTTAAAACACAATGGGAAGCAAAAAAAAATTATACAACATTAATTTGCTGCAAGGTTCATTCACCTAACACAACACAGCCACAGTGGACTAGCATGTGGCCTGTAGTCCAGCATCCCATCTGAGTGAGGTAGAGTTTGTGTAATGAGGGGGTTGACAGAATAATATGTTAAGAAGAAACTGTCTACTCAGTTTTGAATAGTTAGAAAGCATCTTATTTCTGAATCGTCCTTGCAAATAGGGCTGCTATCCAAGACTGGCATTTAATCCTTGTAATTATGTTCACGTTTTTTGGTCTGGTTTGGGAGTAGACTGGACTTATCTATTTTATATCCTATTCATGTCCCTGATTTCTGTCATTTCTTGTAGAACCTAAACCTTCAACCTCAAAAGTCAGATAAGATTCTCAGTCTCAAAGGAGTTGTGTTTCAGTTCCACCATGTCACATAATAAATGTGGGGAAACACATGTGACAGCCATTCCAGACAATAAGATTTTGTTAACACTGTTACTTCTACTCTCAGAAGGGACTGAGCTGGCTTGGGTGCAATGTCCTTGTTACTTAGACTGTTTGTCAGCTAATCATTTTATAGCCATGGTGTTTATGCAGCAGCCCTAAGGATCACCAGAAGCCAAGAGAACCTTGCTGGTCAGACCATATCAGACCCTGGTTTGTCCCAGGGATATCATGCTTGGATCAAATAAAAAGAGAACAGTTTCAAATAGCTTCCAGGGTAGCGTCTTTGATAAAACAATAGAAGAAGAAAAGTTTTAAGCCATCCTTGTGGACTCAGAGCCATCTCAAGGCCTCACATGAATTAATGTAGCTCAGAGAAAATCCAGAAGGCTGCTCTGCAGCAGCCACATACAAAACTAGTGCTGACCCTGTCCTTTGCTTGGATTTTTTTCTTTTTTTCTAAGCATCTTGTTCTTTCCTCATTACTTCCTTTTTCCGTATATAGAGTCATCTCAAACTTTAGGCACATTTAGCCTGCAAATTCCTTGGCACTGACCAGCCTCAGAACTGAAAACTTCACCAGTTTAGGAGAACACTGGATAGACAGATTGAGTACTGGATTGTAACACATGCTAAAATAAAACACCACACACAAGAGCTCTGAGAGCTCACAAGGGCTGAGGTGTTACTGCCTTGGCTATCACTACATAAGAACAGGCTTTGGCAGGGAAACTGGGTTCTAGTGCAGAAAGCTGACAAACAACATCAGGAAACCGACTCAGTACAGAAATATATGTATATACACAAGAGTATGCATTCCTTCACAAGTACACATGAAAATAAAAGAAAAATACTTGTGGCCTTCCAAACTGCCTGTGGGGGAAGGTTCAATGTGCTGTGCAAAGCAACCAGGCTCAGGTTGGCTGCATAGCTGACACTGTGAATGGGGAGTTCAAGAATTTTGTTCCAAAAGATGAACATAGCTCACATTCCCCAAATAGTTTTTACTCCCTGGGCTACCTGTTCACAGAACATAAGAAAACCAAATGATTCAGTGTCTCAGCTTTTACTTGACTTACAAAGTTGTGCATTTGTTTTGAGAATTTCAACTGCCCTTAGGCAGGGGAATGGGGCATAATGGAAGACCAAAACAGGATAAAGACACTGTTCAGTGAAAAGTCATAGTATATCACGGACCAGAAATTTGGGTTCCCTGTTGTGCTGAAGAGACAAAAAAAAACCTTTTCTATATTAAAATGGTCAAAGTTTTAGGAAAAAAAAAATCATACTGCAAATGTTCCTTTCAATGTTGAAATAGTATATCCACACAGATTGTCCATTTAACTTTTTTCAAAGTTATTCTTCAAATTAATTTATATTTTGAATATTTATAACTAACTATTTTCCATAAATCACATTTAAAAAAAACACTCTCAAAGTCTGTTCCTCAGTTCAGAGATTAACACAAAATACATTGCCATTTTGAATTCTCACAATTACTTTCTGTATCTTTCAAACAATATGCTTTTATCCTCTATTCCACCACCAATTGTATAGGAAGCTTAACTTTTTGGTAGCAAGCCTGCCTGTTTAAGTTTCAAGGCTAAATACCCTTATCTCATGACAAGCATCACTTTTTTTTGCAGCTAGAATTTTAAAGAAGTGTCACTTTTATCACCTGAAACAAAACGATATGAAAAAAACAGTCAAGTCTGTCCCAACCTCCTTTACAGTGAAAAGAAGCACAGAAAGCACTCAGTTACTTAATCTTTGCTTAACTACTTCAATAATTAAAAGTATGAGTAAGGCTGATGCATGTATGTCTTCAACATTGATTTTCTTCTTATGCTGAAGAAAAAAAATCCTTTTCATATGCTTAATATATTTTAAAAGCTTCCTGTCATTTACATGTGCTACAAAGGTCAGTATCAGCTCTCATTTATTGAACCTGCTTTATAAATCAAACTGTTACTGGATAGATTCACACAGATCCCCTCCCAGAGGTCAGAGGCACAGGGAGGGCAGCCTTGCTCAAGGCTGGGCTGTTTTGCTCAAACCCCATAGCAGAAAGGCAGGGTGAAAACAATGTTTTATTGAGGAGGCACCTCTGTGATGGGGACTGAGGGGCACAGCAGATGTGGCACAGCCAAGGCCAAGGTAGTGCAGATGCCAGCAAGCATCTCTGTTTTCCTCTCCACTCTGAGAGCCCTTTGCAGGCGTTGCGTGGTGATTCCCCCAAGGTTGTACAAATAAGTAACTCTTAAAAAGAAGATTTTGGATGAGGAATATTAGCAGTCTTTCAGTTGTAACAATGCATATATGTTTCAAAATTGGTGAAAAATCCATTTATTTTCCCCATTGGAATAACTTTGGTATGTGATAGACACCTTATTCCTTCAGTACAGACAATTACTAGTAAGTAAAATTCAGACACCTTTATTTCAGCCTTGGGAAGGCCATTAGAATCTGTAGACAAGAGTAAATGCTATAGTAAAATTAATCCAGTTTAAGTGTATTTCTTCACTCCTCCCTAATGAAAACTTCTTTTTAAGGCAAAAGAGGCTTTTTGTGCTTTAAGATCTCTGTAACAGCAAAGGGACTAGTGTTGATCTCCTAATGCCCAACACCAAAACACAGCATTTCTGCCCTTAACTGACCCTGGACTTCTTGGTCTTTATCCTACAGCTACAACTCCAGCGCCACATGTAGGAGAGGAGTTACTCAGATTTGATCTCTCAAAACCTTAAGCTTATGCATAATTCAGTAATTTAAACAGTGTGGGAGAAAGTGGTTCACACACAAAACTGAGCTAAGTGGATGGAAATGAGTGGTAAAAAGGCATGTAGAACTACATCAAGTTCTCTGCTGCACCATTTTAAATGGGTGGAATAACTTCTTCTGATACTTCAGAAACTTCTCCAGGGCCCTACAACACATGGATGACAAGTTACTGAAATAACAGGCATTATTAGATTCAGCATGCGTAGTTACTACAGCCAAGAGTGACTATAACAGATAATAGTTCTCAGATTGTCTGTATAAACTATCACATCACATCTCTGGCAAATCTAGTGGTTTGCTGGAAACCTCCAAGTGTGACAAGGTGCATGAAAACCTTTCATTGCCCCATCCCAAAGAACTTTCTTTACATAAATATTCTGTATGTTTTTATACACACACACACATATATATATATATATACACACATTGCCTATAGATGTCAGTTAGATTTTTATCTTATTTTAAATTCTCTCTCTAACCATTTATCTGTTCTAAAAACACCATACCAGAATCCTAGTCTTCTCTGGCTGATATCTCTGTTTTTGAAAATATATCCCCAAAAAGGCTGGGTTCAATCACTTATGAAGTTCCTTCCAACCTGAAGAGTTACACAAAATAACCTCAAGCAATGCTTAAGAATGTCTTTGTGATTAAAGATCATAAGATCAAATCCATTATTTGATCTTATAATCTTTTTCAGCTCTCAAGTCTTCCAAGGTCAGAGATTCAAGTTTTGCTTTATTAAATATCTATACACAGAGTGAAAGAATGTGTTTTATAGTTTCATATTTTAGACATGATGTGTGATCCACACTCTCACAGCTCAGAAGAAGTGAATAGACTCAGAATTGAGGAACATCTCTATTACTCTCAGAAAAGAAGCAGCAGCAGCATGCCACAGTATAGAAAAAGAGCACACGCTCAGTGTTACAGAGATGAAAAAAGCCAAGCACCAGGTTAATGTGGTATCAAGGAAAGCACAGTGTCACCTGAAATACAGCCAGTGGCTTTCACTCATCTCTTCCACCGATGGAACATGGTCACCAACTCTGGTACAGTACAAGAATGCAATGTGAGTAACAAAATGCTCATGAGATGGGGGCTCTACAGAGCTCTTCAGCAAAACAAAGCAAACAAAAAAAAATCCATACCCATTTAAAAAAGACAAAACATACATGAAAAACAACAGACAAAGTGACCAAAAAACCAAAATTAGCAACAGCATCAATTTATGATTGATGTATCCAGTAATATTCTTCATACATTCAGATCCCAGCTGGCAACTGTATTAATCTGTATTAACAACAGACTACATCCCCAAAAACCAGATTCAGTAGCTCTCTTTGGTGCTGCACACAGGCAGAGCCAATCTAAGACCCGTACATGGTCTGAAAGAGAAAGAGACATCACAGGAATAGTCAGGGGAAGCTGTACATGTGTGAGAGGGGTCAGCAATACTGCCTGGTTCCAGAGCACTCCAAATCAACTGGGAACAAGCCCTAAATCACTCCATTGCTTTAACTAAAAATTGACTATCAGTTTTTGATTTAATCTCCAGCCATAGCAGAGTCTGGTTTTACTCACTGCTTTGCCTTTTTCAGTTCTGTTTCTGGGGGTTATTTTAGGTGCAAATGAAAGCAAGTTTGCTTTCCAGTATTTTTCATATACATTCCTTAGCAGCCTGTGGGGTTTTTTCCCCCCCATATTTTTCCACAAAGGCATGTGTCATGAACTACATACTGCTTATGTGAAATAAAAGCCCAGATGATCAGAAATCCACAGAGACCTCACTTTAGAAAAAGCAAGTGTACACACCCTGTGTTGGGTTGTAGGCTGACATCTTGACTAACCAAATATTTAAGGCCATAGCTTGTGATACAAAAAGCATGTACTCATCTAATCCTTGAATACTGAGGCAAATACCAGACTTGAGATAGCTGTGATTTGGATTCCAGGTTCAATAGCTCTTTTCCCAGGCCAACCTACACTCCAGGTCAGAGTACTCTGCTCCCCAAGGCCATCACAGAGATGGTTCTGCATGTACAGCAAAAACTAAAATTAAAAACTGCCCAATAACTTCCCTTCTATGACTTATTTCTCTTTCCTGTATCTTTGCTAAGTTAGTATACTAAAGTTTTCCCAGATGTCTGTAATGAGGACAGCATTTTTGGAAAATTTTAGCTATTTTTGAAGAGTTCAACAGTTTCTCAGAAGATGGCTGAGAAAGAAGAGAACTCCCACCACCATGTTTTAAAAAAGAAATTAAAACCGGATTCCTAAAAACCACTGGAATTAGGAAAAGTTGTGTTGAGCTGTTTTAGGATGCCTTTGGGTATTTGTTTACTTCACCTAACCAAGACAATGACTGCAGTCATTGTCTGCCCAAGGCTTGCCAGAGCTTGGCAGTTCAACTCATGTCATCTATGTGCTCTAGATGTGCCTCAACCCAACTTCTACTGCAGTGTGCCTCAACCAGATGTGCCTCAACCCCACACCCACTCCAGTGTCTTCCCCACACTTTTCCTCTGTGGTCTGAATCGCTGCATTTCAGAACATGAGAAGAGAGAAAAGGAAACATCTCCCATGCTCACTTCCAGACTTCCAGAGGAAGAGGTGATCTCTTTCCTGCTAAGGGAAAAGCCCAGAGGGGTGAGGCTGGAGGTTTGGAGGCTGGACTATCCCACTATTAAGGGAGATTTAAGACTGATGACGAAAAACTAGAGATTGGAAAAGGAGGAGGTAGAACAGAAAAACTAGGGAAAGACAACTGGAAGAAACAGTACAGAGAGATGGGCAAGGAAAAAGCCCATGGCAGAGGGGAGGGGACAGCCCCTGTGTCTGTGCATCTGCCTTCAGGGCAGCAGAGTGGCTGAAGGCAGTGAAGGATCTAAGTAATGCAATAATGGAAACAGCCTGCAAACCAGGAGGATGTAACCTCCTATCAGGCATCCCCCAGCCCAGCCTGGAGCACAGCATGAGGCTGGATCCCAGCAGCAGCAGCTCTCTCCTCCTGCCATCCCAGAGGTGTGGTACATAATGCACATTTTATCACTGCACCACCTGGTAAGAGAATGGAGAATAACCACCAAGCCAGCACTTTTACCACCATCCCAGTTAGTTAGGTAGTTCACATAGCAGCTGGATGAGAGTTAATGTTTCCATATTGCTTTTTAAGTTTCCTCTTTTACAAAAAAAAAAAAAAAATCACTAAATAGAAAGTTCATTAAAGATTGTATATGCAAAGTCAGACATAAGGCACTAAATATCTAAGTTGGCTTTGTCTGTGCAACCTTTAGCTTTTATGGTAAAAAGAAACCTAAATTAAAGTGTGAGGTACAATGCTTTGAGATTTATAAAAAGGTTTCTAAGTATAACTGAAATTGCTTCATTAAAATAAGCAGTAACTTCTGCATTTGCAGCAGGTTATGAAGAAGAGGAAGGCACTAATCCATGTGTTGCTTCATTGAACATGAACAGAACCAGGTCACCAACCTCTAATCAGAAGTGGAAAACACACTGTTTTGCAATACAAATGCTAGGAGTTCCCTTTTTTCCTGTGATAGATAAATGAAACAAGAAGTCAGCTATTTTTTTGAAAAGAGGAATTTTGCCAGTGGTTTTGATTTACATAGCTCTCAAGTTTGCTGAAACTGTTAAAGCTTCAGCCAGGAAATTGTTTCTTTGCTTAGGTCTTAAAGGATGACTCTATATTTTTAATATCCAGGTCATGCTTTAGTTTCTAAGGAAAAAAAAATCTACTACTGAGAAAATGTAACTGTTTACCACTCAAATGTTGGATGTATCTCACTGATAGTCCGCCAAGGAACGCTAACACATGATATCATGGCTTTAACTCCAGTTTCTGATGTTGGTTTTTAATTTCCTCAGCATCAAGTGGCAGAAATCAAAAGCATCTCAAGATCCTGTTATTTCTCTACTCAGATTTTGAAGTTGTGACCTCACTCTTCCAGCCAGTTAAGCAATAAACTGAAGTTAAGCCTCTGCTACAAAACATAGGTCCTTTGCTTAGCTGTATATAAAAGCCCAGTCAGTGGTCCCTGGTAACCTACCCTATCTGAAAAGATACCTGCTCATCCAAATATCTGAAATTTTCAGAACGCAAGAGAAGGCAGAGAGTACTTTTTGCCTATTTTCTTCCTTGTACTGTTTTTTACTTTACCCAGCTGAATTTTCACGTTAGCCTCTCTACCCTTTACCTACTTTTAGTATTTTGTATCATGGGAGGGAGGGGACCAACAGTAAGTAAAGAACCAAGCACACATCCCAAATGGTACACAACTCACGGTGTGGCCAGAAGGCCAGTGCCTCTTCCTGGAAGCCACAGCCAGGCAATTCTGGATCCCTGTGCAGGCATTTCCCCTTGCATGCACACAGCTGCTTCCCCATGAGCTCAGAGTATCAGGCCAGGCTGACGCTCCTGGCTGGAGTCAGCTCCCTGGTACAGCTCCGCTTAAATCACGCCGGCACCACCTTACATAATCCCCTCTGGTTTTCGTGTCTGTCTTGGCTCCTCTGACTTGCCCAGACACGGGCCTTCTATTTACCTCCACACTGAAGAAAGCCAACTACTTCACAAGGACTTGGCAATGGCTGACTAGCCTGCCTGCCTTCCTTCCTGGTACAATGGGTATGACCTTCACATCAGAACTGGACTCTTAGGACGCCCCACAAATCCTGACATTTAAGTCCAACATACACATGGCATTAATTTTCTATATCCCTTCACTTCATCTAGGGAGCAAACCACCTTTTATCTTATAACCTCTTTTCTGCTAAATAATCCTGCATGTGCCCACTTCTTATTTCCAGACTCTGGCAATCGAATTTAATGGGCAAGTACCAAGGCTCAGCAAGCACCCTAGGGACAAGTTACCTATTGCTCAGCCTCGGGACTGTATCAGCACTATGACCTGCTGCTGAGTGAGGTGCTGGGACAGCACTGGGACAGCTTCATCTCCTCCTCTTTACCCCTTCCACTGAGTAGAAGGGGATGGAAAAAGAGATAACTGGCATAATTTAAAAATTCAGCTGGAAAATAATTTGTCCCTCTATTTTTTAAAATCTGTAAAATCAGGGCTACTTAGTTGTTTTTTTTTTTTCCAGCAGAAAGTGTTCTAATCACTGGGGGTACCTCACCAGCACCGAGTTTCTCTCTCGATCAGCTGCACACAGCCGCCACCTCCTGGCACAAATCTGATTTCTTGTGGTCCCAGAAGGTGCAGACTGCATCTCTGGCAGGCCCGTGCCTACCGAGCCAGCTGTAAAAATGCTTCTTATGTAGAACTTCCTTGTTAAAGATGTTATCCTCCCCTTGATAGGAAAGTAAACCCTTTATTTTCTATCAACCGCGCCAAAAACTGACAGCTAAAATTACTGCTTACTCGCAAGGATGGATAAACTTCCCCCTAAACCTACAGCTAAACACTCAAAACTATGCTTCAGACAGCTACCTTTTGGTAGTTACTTCTCTAGGAATGGTACCATAGCCTTTGCAGCTGTTCTGCCTTGTTGGTCACAGTAATGACTCTTGCAAGTCTAGCCGCCTCGAGGGATAAGCCTGGAATGGATATGGAGTTGGTCCTCTCTGCCTGCAGGACCAGCTCATCAGGCAGGCTTATGGAGTCTCACGATGGAGCTAGATTAGCCAAAGGAGGAAGTGCATAATCTGGGATGCTTCCTGGTTTCGATGGAGGAGGATGGGAGGAAAAAAAGCTGCTACCTCAGAACCATTTTGCAGCTGGCCAGGGGCTGGGCCACATGCAGGAATTCAGTCCTGTCCTACTGCTGGTGACTGAAAGTGTCCTGTGGTAGAGGCAATGGTTGGTTGCACTCAGGGCTTGTAAAGCTTGTATTGTTTTAATTCCCCTCTATTTATCTTTGCCTCCCAAACTGCCAAAACTTCCAAAATTATAATATATACGTCTTTAACTATGATTGATTTGTGATTCTCTAGCACATCTCTTGATAAATAGTCTCAAATATGAAAGTACATACAGTCAAAAGTACTAAGTATTACCCAGGATTTACAGTCAGACATCTATAATCATGCAACTTAACATTTTCACAGATCTCAAAACAGGAGGAAACATACTCCAAAGACCAGCAGGATCCCATTTATCCCAGTTACTTCGATAACATCAGATTTTGTTTAAAGTACATTCACCTTAACACCACCCAATAAAGAATCCACTGAATTAAAAAACTTCAACAGGCCCATTATGAAGACCCAAAAAAAAGGGAACAGTCTTAGTATAGTATGAAGTTTATATGGGACTAGATTATTTCTTTCTTTTCAATATAGAGCTGCTTTATCAGGCAATACTATTCCATATCCTGCTGGACTGACAAAGACCTAGATACTTTCTTGCAGAGCACAAGGGCACCTTCAGGCTGAATCCCAGCAGCACCAGAACATTTTCTTCACCAGACTGCACTAGCACCTTCCTCTAAAAAATACCATGTCCTAAATACCTACATATATATATATATATATATATATATATCTGTATAAATACAGTGTTCTAAATTCTTCTTGCAAGCATCAAACAAGCTCTGTAGAGCTATGCCAAATTAGCACAGCTGCCTGTTGAAAAGTGAAGTTTCCCCAGCACACAGCTGCATACCAACCTGATGTTCAGCCAGGACAGCATGGGGGTTGTGCCTCCACCAACAATCCACACAGTGAAAAACACGATGAGCAGAGTTGTTGAGAACATCATTTGGTGGGAGTAGGTGGCAGTATCCCGTATAGCCAGGGCAAATGCCATGGCTCCCCTGAGACCTATCAGAAAGAATGAAACAGCACAGCTTCACAAGTGCAGGCATGACTGTGGGCAGCACAGCACCTTTCCTTGCTCCCTCCCACAAAGTGTCAGGCAGAAAGCACTGGGCTACAGCAGCTTTTAATTTCCTTAGATTCCCTGATAAATTATGCCCTGGGATAATTTACAACAGAATCTTGTCATTCTCCTGGTTTCCTATAACTTATAGAATCCACAAGTGCTGTGAAAAGGTGTAAATGCTTCCAGAAACTAACAGGAAAGGAAGAAGAAACAAACAAGTTGTGAACAGCAAAACATTATGTAAGTTAAGCAGCTCCCTGAATCCGATAAAAACTCAGACTTTTCCAGTTGAATCCATAATGGAAATGTGAGTTCTTGACCTGACATTTTTATCAGCTATAAAAATAGTCTAATTAATTACATGGTCACAGGCAGACTATATCTTTCCTCCTCTCCTCTGCTCCCAGTTATGAAACTTCACTAGCAAGAACAAGCCATGGCATTGGACCACCTGCAGACTTCTTATGTAAAGGAATCACAGGATGGTTAAGGTTTTAAGGAACCCCTGGAGTTCATCTGGTCCAATTCTCCTGTTTGAACAACCCCTGCTCCACCTGCAGTGGGTTGCACAGGACCACGTTCATGTGGCTTTTAAATATCTCCATGGATAGAGATGCCACAACCTCTCTGGACAATTTTTACAATGCTTGGTCATAGTAAAAAAGTTTTCCTGGTGCTCAAAAAGAAAACCTCATTATGTTCCAGTTTGTGCCCATTATTACCTCTGGGCCTGGCACAGGGCACCACTGAAAATAGCCTCTTTATATCCTCTATTGTACAGAAGATTCCCTGGAATTTCTTGAGGATGCACATGTTTAAAAACACAATGCATAGTTTGCCTTAAATTACAAGCTTTAACAGTTATCTGTGTGACAGAAATTATAAGGCAATTTCAGTCAAATACCTTTGTCCAACCAAATGGGAAAGGGTACCCATAAATACACCTCGATTTTCTCAGCAGGTGTCTGTTTCTGCACATTGTGAACATCCCCTCAGTTAGAAATAACCTTTTGGAAGAGATACATCCCAATTCTTCCATGTCCTTCACAAGCACTTCAAATGAAAATGCTCTATTTCCAACATGGGGTGCTGCTGCCTGCTGTGAGCAAATAGCATTTCAAGATCTCACCCACCCCAGACATGGCTCACTTTCTGTAAAGGCTGAAGGATACATGATGGCATGCTGCAACAATCAGTAAGTAAGCCTTCCCTTTAGGATGCATGAATGGGGATCACAAAAAGAGAAGGTAGCAGAGTCAATTGCTTATGAGTCTTAAAATAAAGACTTTTTGCATTGCCCAGAATATTTTCTCTTACCTGAAAACATCATCATGTGCTGAAAGCTCCAGCTGATCTTATGCCTTCTGCCCAAATTCAACAAGAAGGAGAGAGGGTAGATATGTGCAGCTCTGCCCAAAAATATTGCAACCTGTTTGCAGCTGAGGGTTAAGGATTTCTTTTTCTGAGGCATGCAGTTTTTTTGGTACTCAGAAACCTCATTATGTTCCAGTTTGTGCCCATTATTACCTCTGGGCCTGGCACAGGGCACCACTGAAAATAGCCTCTTTATATCCTCTATTGTACAGAAGATTCCCTGGAATTTCTTGAGGATGCACATGTTTAAAAACACAATGCATAGTTTGCCTTAAATTACAAGCTTTAACAGTTATCTGTGTGACAGAAATTATAAGGCAATTTCAGTCAAATACCTTTGTCCAACCAAATGGGAAAGGGTACCCATAAATACACCTCGATTTTCTCAGCAGGTGTCTGTTTCTGCACATTGTGAACATCCCCTCAGTTAGAAATAACCTTTTGGAAGAGATACATCCCAATTCTTCCATGTCCTTCACAAGCACTTCAAATGAAAATGCTCTATTTCCAACATGGGGTGCTGCTGCCTGCTGTGAGCAAATAGCATTTCAAGATCTCACCCACCCCAGACATGGCTCACTTTCTGTAAAGGCTGAAGGATACATGATGGCATGCTGCAACAATCAGTAAGTAAGCCTTCCCTTTAGGATGCATGAATGGGGATCACAAAAAGAGAAGGTAGCAGAGTCAATTGCTTATGAGTCTTAAAATAAAGACTTTTTGCATTGCCCAGAATATTTTCTCTTACCTGAAAACATCATCATGTGCTGAAAGCTCCAGCTGATCTTATGCCTTCTGCCCAAATTCAACAAGAAGGAGAGAGGGTAGATATGTGCAGCTCTGCCCAAAAATATTGCAACCTGTTTGCAGCTGAGGGTTAAGGATTTCTTTTTCCTGAGGCATGCAGTTTTTGGTACTCAGCTTTAACATGAATCTTTTGTTTTAGTGAGAGATTTACATCATTATGTCAAGTGTTCTTCCTATAGCTGGGTATTTAAAGCAGACTTTCCCCAATTTTATGCAACTTGTGCATTCAGAAGTGATTGCACAAAATGCACATTTTTTACTAATATAACTAAGTTTTTAGATGAGCAGTGAAATTGTAGCTAGTATTAAAACGACCAATTGTACAAATGAAGACTTTACTTTGGAAATTCACACTTTAAACAATTATCACCAGCACCATTCAATTTCGAGTTTTGGAACAACAGAAATGCAGAACCCTGTATACAGAGGGGAAACCAACTTAAGACCAGCAAGTGGCCACCCCATTATGACTCCAGCAGAGGCAAAATATCCTAATGGCTAGCAAACACCGGTACAGAGTTACTGAGAATATAAATCCAAAAGACATTTGTCAGCACTAGAATGAAGCTGAAAAAGAATAATGAAAGAGTATTGCAGAAATTCATGACAGCAGGTGGTAAGCATCCCCACTGTGGTGCAAAATATCCAGTGGAGAAGCAGAAAGCTGACAATTCTCTCCACTGTTTAGGGAACATTTGGGAAAAACTAGAGTGGTGGGCTGAAATCCTGTAAAGTGCCAGCACGGCCAGAAGCAAACAAACACTGATTATTTGCTGCTGGGATGGGAACATTAGAAGAATCATACATCTCCCATGGAAAAGAAATAAAGAGAATGTAAGAGCTCTAGACACCACTGGGTTGTTGCCATAACTAAAGTAAAGCAATACTGTCAGCAGGGAATATATCCAGGAAAATCAGATTTTGATTATTACTTTGTACAATAACCTTCACATAACTATTCCAAGCAACTTTTATACCAGTCCTTTTGAGGACTGCAGAAACCAGACATCAGAAGCCATCAAGACTAATGAATGTAGGAATAATAGCTAAGATTTTGCCAAGGATGCTGAGGCTCTAGCTCTGTCTTTACAGTCCAGCCTTTCGCTTTCAACAACTCTGTGATGTCACTACATTTCACCTTTGCAAGTTGTTAACTCAATGGTGACCAGAGGTGTCGAGTAAAACACGAGTGCTAGTACTAGTCACTCTCCTCACAAAGGTAGAAAAGCACTCAAGAGGTAACAGAGGTTAAATGCAGTGGTAGAAAAAGGTGTGGAAAATGTATTAAAAGGCAACGAGGTAGAGAAACAACTACTGAAAACAAACCCAGGGCAGACAGCACAACTTGGAGAAGATGGAAGGCCACTCTAAGCATAAAAAATTGCATTGTTTAGTATACCAGGTGCAACTATTCTGTTCATATCCTTATCCAATATCTGCAGGGCTCTAGAGCATTTCTTAGGTAAGGAAAGTGGACGTGAGGTGACACAGGAGAAAATTTATTGCTGTTCCAGAAGAAAGTAAATGGCCAAAGGAAAATAAAAACAGATGTGGTAAATCCTGAGAAGGAGTACAGAAAACAGTAGAAAGAAGAGAAAATAAGTACATCTCATATATGGCCATCTTTATATGTCCTTTTACAGGGTTTTACCTCCATTGCCAACAGCCCTACTCCTACAGCAGGCAGAGGGAAATGAAGACTGGTTCCCATTTCTTCACTCACACTTAAAATTCTGCTGAATTTTCAAGCAGCCAGGAATATAGTGAGGAGAGAGTTACACAATCCATTTCAACAGCAGCAGGATGCAGAGCTTACATGAGTGTGACTACTACAAAGTATTCAGTTCTGGGGAGTTTGAGAGTCAGGTACCAAGTGAACCAGAGACAATGGCAGAACCTTTAATTGTGTACCCTTCATGTAATGGTCTGCACCCCAGTTCAATTCTTCTCCCATCACCTGAGGAATTGCTGAAAGAGGATTTATTCACCCACATTCCTTTTTACGTATTTGAAGTTTGCCCCTTAACTTCTCAAGGGGCCACTGGAAGTGGAGAGAAGAATTAATCCTTTTCTAGGTCTCCAGAGTTCAAATACAAGAACAACACAAGCAGTGTTGGCTGTCAGTAGCCAAAGCACCCAGTAAAATATATTCATTTCTTTATCTAGTGAAATTATATGGCTTCTAACATTCAGGTACAGAGCCAACAACTATGTGCCACAGAGGCTTAGGGCTTTGATGTGAGGTGTAACCAAAGATTTTTCTCCAAATTATTGTGCTTGCAAAACATTAGGAAAATTTAGGCCAGCCACCATTCTCTGTTTGGTAAAGCCGACAGACATCATAAGTTTTTGGGCACATAAGAAAATAGAGAAACCTCACACAATGTGAAAAAGGATACAAAAGCTCCAATAATGAAAACTGGGCTGAATATGTGCTTCTGGAAAGTAAACAGTGCCAAGCCCATATAAGAAAATATGAAGTTCTCAGCCAGGAAGTGCAACACCTCAAAGAGCTAGAGAGAAAACCATCACATGTTAAAGGCCAAGTAAAAAAGATGCTGTAAAAACAAAAGTACATGGACTACCACAGCAATGCACTGTAAGAAAGGTAAAAGATATCCTTGCCTGCTTAGTGCGACTTCTTGATTCAACTGACAAGTTATTGTATGTATAATGTGCCTGGGTAATTCCACAGAAGAGGACAGCCACCACACCTGTGAACAGAACCACATGTAAAAATCAGCCTGTTTACCGCCAGCTCACCACACTTTCCCTTCACCCGCTCCATTTAATTTATAGAGAATCCTTAACCTTGAGATTTTATGACTCTTCCATTAAAGTGATTGAGATACCAGGTTAGGGAGATGGTGTCTGAACCAAATCATTGCCTTTGTTACACAGTGAGCTGCAGCTTCAACATTGAACAGAAGGCAGAAAAACCCAACAACCCAACTTTAGGCACTAACATATTTTTCATTGAAAAGCTTTAGTGAAAAAGTGGAAAAATAGCTGCTGAGATGGACTTCTGTGCTTAAATGCAAGCAACTCACCAGTAAATCCACATGCTTCTGCAAGCAAGAAAGTGCTCCAGGACATCAAGAAGAAGAGAGCTGTTTCCAGCAGGGGGAAGCAGTGCAACTTGGTAAACTTTGTCACGTTAAGTCACTTGTTAAGGGATCAAAAGGAAATCCTTTGGCTTCTCTGTTCCCAGTACTTCTGAAAAATACCTTTATGTACTAACAGCCCATGCTTGTTGGAAAACAAAACACTTTTGATGCTGAAAAATGCAAATTCCAACACATCAAGGCAAGCTTCAGACTCAACTTGCAACAATCAGTTTTGGTTATTTTTGTTGCATGTCCATAGCATAAAGTGTGGCTCTACCTCTTAGAAGTAATATTGTCTTATTCCAGGGTTCCCTTTGAAGTGCTAGCAAGGAAGGGATATAGACCTGCTGTTCCTTTTAGACTGTGTGTGCCTTGGCTTTTCAGGGGATTGGTGGGGGAATGATGTTCTGTTCACCCTGCCAACCTCAATTATGAGTCCCACTCCCACCTTCAAATAAAGCATAAAACACATTCAAAAGCATTTAATTTACAGAGCTGTTCTTGACTACAGCAACCCTAAGATCAACACGAATTTTTCTTCTCAGATTTGTTAATAAGTCTTTTCCAGCAAGCATGGCTACTTCAGTACTTTTAAGGCAAAACAATTGCTGCCTACAAAATGTATTTCCTCTCCTTGTGCTGATGTGTTTTGGAGAAAAAGGCAACTCAGAGCAGCTCAGTCTTTCAAAGGAAAGAAAAAACAAGTTCATATTGCAGAGGAGAGCAAAACCTGAGGAACATCAAAGCACACCCTGAATTAACGATTCATACAGCTACTGACGAAGCAGAACAGATTTCAGTAGTGTTAAATTTAGCTCTTCACACACTACAAGAAAGTTGCTCACCTATTCATAGAGTCCGTTCGGTGTTGGTTTTTCTCCTGAGCACTACTCTGGCAGCAGGCACACGCTGAACAGCACACTGTATCTGAGGTGCTGAGGTGCAAACAGCTATGTGCAGTTCATATGAAGGCAATCAGTGCCAACTCTCCACTCACACCTGCTTCTTGCTGACATTCCCTGCTAACTTGGACTAGGGCAAACATATACTCCACACACACCTTCAGTCATGACCTTACTTTGTCAGAAAGTTGCTCTCAAGACAAAGCCCAGAGCATGATTAAAAAAAAATCCATCTCCATGTTGGCATTATACCAAATATAAAACACAGCATACTTTTCAAACAGCTGTTAATTCTGCACAGAAACCACCTTTAAAACTTCTGAGCTCAGCTGAATTCCCCCCACCACTTCCTCCAAACAGATCTATTTTCTAAGATCATGCTTCTGAAGCAGCAACACCCACCATAACAAAAATTGGAACCCATTTCCCCACAGAGTACTCAGATAATCCCAGTGCCTGGCTCAAGGGACATTTGTGGATGCCTAAGGAAACTGGATAGCCACAGTCACTCCATGGGAGAGGAAGAGGTTGAACCTTGTTCCCCCAGTAAGGCAAGGGACCTTGTCAGAACCAGTTCCTTATTTCCAGTCATTTCTGCCAATTTTGTGACTCAAACTGTTTAACTTGCTGTTATTGTCAGTAACCACACCAAATTATTTCATTAAATCTGAAATGAAAACCTGTGCTCATCGTTTTGGAGGAAGCTCAAGGCGAGAGAAAGGCAAGAAAAGAAAAACATTTTATTATTTCATATAACTGATCAAATTGAAATGTTATCTGAAACTAAATTATTCTTTATTTTTCTTAATTGTTTTCTTTATTTGTTAGACATGGCCTTGTATTTCACATCTTTTCAAGCAGTCAGGTGCTGATATTTAGTAAAAATATACAATGTGGTACTATAACTTAACTATTAAAAAAAAAACCACAGACAGCTTGCTGAAAGCCAGAATAAGTCCTTGTATATTATCTGCATAATTTGGAAACTGAGCATTCTATCTATTCTCAAAGGACAGTGCATGACTGCATGAAACCCCTTACTCAGAGAGGTACAGGTATAGGTACTTCATGCTATAGGAATATTAACTTAATCCTTAATTTAGGGGTTCTAACCAGCTATGAATAGTAAAATGCAAATTTTGTTTGCTTCTATATCATTGCATGACATTAAGGATGTTTCCAAAAGAAAATAGTCATATAATTAAACAACCAAAGAAAAAGAACAACACAAAGCCAAAACAGAACAAAAAGAAAAATATTCCCACCACACAGACAAAATGTCACCACAGAGGCTTTGTTCTGAACAGCCTCACATCACCTTCCTGAGCACAGCCATTAGAAAAAGCAAGGATGGGTTGCTGCTTCAGAAGCATAATTTTACAAAGTGGATCTGGATGCATTTCAGCCAAAACCCACAACTGCATTTGAGCAGTGAGAGCTATGCATGGCTGGTAGCCTAAAAGCCAGAGGAGGAATTGTGGTTCTGGGTCACATAGATTGCAGATCAGTGGAACTGAGACTGAACATTAAAGCATCAGCAGCACATCTTCCCCATCACACTTAAAGGGTTTCCATCATGCAGATGTGTCAGGGAAATCCGCACAGTGTGTATATAAGATACAGTTCAGTCAGTACTGCTTGAGAGCCACAGGTTCATGATCATTGTGCAGAACATCACATTTTACCCCTTTCAGGTCAGTGTTCAGAAGCCTGGGCACATCAGAGCAGTCTGGGATGTGTACAGGTATGGCTACACTAGCCTGTCAGAAAGCAGAGACTTCATTTTGTTCCTGAAGAAGCATCATGACTCCTGGAATAGTTCTGGCTGAAGGTCTACTGCCTGAGCCTAAAACAAGACCCACACAATTTGCTTGCTAAGCACCTCAGAGATCTAACCAAATAACAGCAACAAGCATCAAGAGAACAGAATAGATTATGCAAGGCATATAATGTTATTGAGTTAAACTCTCATAGAGGTAAAATCTTATCCAAGATGTGTGACATCAGATTTCTGGCAAAAAGTTTAAACGCAAGACTCAAAGAATGCTGTGGGCATCAGAAATAGCTGAGAGATTTTGCTGAAGACAAAATCAAATACCAATTATCATAGGAGATGTCTTTCAAGACTAATAATTAACACTAGGTTTTATAATTCCATAAAAAGAAACCAGACATTATTAGGACACGCCTTGGTTTGCTGAAGCAACATCACTAAAACTTCTACTATGGCCTCAGTTTTATTGGAAAGGATTGATTTCTGTGGGTACCTGTAATGTCTTTCTATAGAAAAGAAGTCAAATAAATACTGATCACATCTTCACACTCACAATTGAACAAGCTAGAGTCAATTCTGCTATAATGGGAAATAGGAAAGCCCTGATAATATCCACATGTACCATCTCAGCTGGAATACCAAATATGAAAAAGGATATCAGAGCTGTCACAACCCCTGTCACTGCTCCCATCATGAAAGAACCACTGAATATTCCCAGGAAAACACCAACAGACTTGAAAAATGCTGCAGCATCAAAAGCATGGGTATTTTCACCTGTTGGCTGATAGGCAACTATAGATCTAGAAAGAGAGAACACAATGGCAAGTTAGAAGTGGCATCAGGAAAGATTTTTTTCTGTAGCAACACTACCAGAGCTACAGGGAGACAATCCCATGCTGAAGGCGTACGTGTCATTCTGGCCTGTGTATGCATTAGGGGCCTTGGAAAATGTCTGCAATGGTTATCAATCCAGTTAAAGGCAATCCATTTAAGCTTAAAATAATGTTTCTCAGAAAAAGCATTTATTTTAGACAAATGCCAAAAGCAATTTAGTGATTTCAGAGCAGAAATTCCCATAGTTACTTACGAGGATAATACAATGGCAACAGCATCATTCAACACGCTCTCTCCAAACAGAAGGGCATAGAGATCCACATCAGCATGCAGCTCATTAAATATTGCCAGCACGGTTACTACAGACAGAAAAGAGGAAAACAACACTGCAATGACTGCACGAGCTGTGGAACAGTCTTTCCAGTTTGGCTAAGCAAGAAAACCCAGGAACTGAAGTAACAGGATCAAAACTAAAATGGGAAACCATAGTCATGTTTACCTACAAGTAAGCAATTCCTCCATCTGTTTTAGGACAGCTCCATTAAGAGGAGGCTCTTTTGTCCTCCTATCTGCAGTGTTCATAGCAAGGCCCCCATGAGCAAGGGGCATGGAGCAGACAAAGTCCTTCTACAGAAGCCCTGATACTATTTTAGAACATATTCCATATAAAACAGTAAGCAAAATGTTGCACAGCTCTCCCTGCTTTTAAAAGCTGTATAGATTGTTGACACAGGTTTATTATTTCAGCCATTGTAAAATAGCACAAATAATCCTAAGTGTCCCCCTAAGTATCCATTATGCCACAGGTGTGAATTTCCACATAATTTATAAAGGACAAGAGTGCTAAATATTTATAATCATTCTTTCAAGAAAATTCTGAGATGAAAGACCATGATCTTGAAGATGTTCCCATATACGCACTTCAAAAATCACATGGTGATTTTTTGCATAAATTGTATGCAGCCACCAGCTGTTCAGAGCTCAGCTCAATCACAGGAGCCACTTCCCATTTTCACAGTAATCACCTCAAATAAACTGCTTTAAATGTCAAGCTGCATACTTCAGCACTCCCCACCTTGGCCCCTGACCTTTGCCAGCCCTACAGATCTGACAAGTGGAGACCTCAATGTGAGCCTGCTTGGCTCTGAAGGATGTCCACATTGTTTGGGCAAAAGCTGAAATTACTTGGCCAGAAAAGCATTCTTTTGCCTTAACTTCTAAAACATGAAGCCTATTTGAAAGAGGAACAGGAAATCCCCCACCTAAAGAAGCTAAAAGTTTCAAATACTGCTCTTAAACTACCCAGCCCCAAGCAATGTAGCTGAAGAAGGAAGTCCTGCTAACCAGAAAAAGCAATAATTTCATCTATTTGCCATCCTAAACTTGATGCACACTTAACAAGAAGCCACTTAACAAAAAACATTCTAAGTATTTGAACAGGAGAGTTAGACTTTTCTCCAAATATACCATGGTGTCATGCCAGTTCAGTCACAAATCAGCAGAGAACAGCTCTCAAAATGCTCAGAATTTGCATGTGTTTCAGAGAAGAGGTTCAGAGATACTAATATGAGATAACTGAAAACAGAGTCCTGTTAATATGCAGCTGAAAATGCTAACAATAAGGTTATTTTTGAAGGTTATTAAAAATGTTCATCAAGATACCTGGATCAGTGGCAGATATTATGGCTCCAAAGAGGAGGCAGTCTGTATAATAGAACTTATCAGACAGCTGACCCACCAACTTCATTAGCTTCACAACCCCATACATGAGATTCCTGAAGAGAAAGAAGATGAAACATTCCAATTCAAACAATCTGGTGCATTTCAGACAGATCAAGGGGAAAGCACAAGCAACAGCATTTCAGACAGGCTTGTTTATGCTACAGCTCAGTGTAGCAGAAAGCTCTCAAAGTCAACTTTCTTTTTTTTTCCCTATGATGCAAGTCAAGCAATATATGATCCAGAAGACATCATATAAAACCAATAAGTAAAGTCTGAAATATTCACACATTAGCCCAGAGTCTACATGTTTCTTCCATTTCCCACCAAGTTTTCTCTGCTCAATATTTCCCCCAGTATTATTTCTCCCAACACAATACATAGGCCAAAAGCTCTGAGGTAAGAACAATCTATAATAATAGATTACTTCTCTAGTGAAATTCTTTGAGACACAAGCCAAGGCCACCAATACAATTCAGGATTTCTGTTATTCAGAATATCCATATACAAGACAGAGTAATATGAGCAGGATAAGAGATTATAGGCAAGCAAACCAACATGACCAGCTATCTTAAATTAAATGTGTCTGTATATACATACATAAAATATACATATGCAGGCAAAGAGAGAGAGTGTTTATCAGCTTACGCTTTAGTGTAGAGAGGAACTGATATCAGAGTTCACTTACCCAATAATAAAACAAGACACTGCTGTTCCTAAAAAGGCATAAGCCAAAATGGACCCCAAATTCCTGAAAAAGTGTCTCTGCACAAGAAAAAAGAGGTTTATATACTTACTTTAGAAAAGTTATACTGCCCATTCAGAACCATGTAGCACACTACTTCACTTGTATCAATACACAGAAGCACATGTCTATTTCAGAGAAACATTTCAATTACTGCTATGCAAATTCAATCTAACTTCAATAAATTGAATAAACCAGATCTTAGTGCCATGCATTAGACCCTCCATGTAGCTTACTGACAGAAGGCTTATTGACAGAAACCAGCACTAATTCATGGTGTCTTCAAGCAAGATCAGAATCTGGGCCCTTCTGCCATAAAGGGTCTGGCACATCTCCACTGGGATTCAGGGTTAGGTCTGCCTCTCAGCATAATTTACTGC
The DNA here is from genome assembly GCA_024865655.1 of Emberiza elegans. Lineage (NCBI taxonomy): Eukaryota > Metazoa > Chordata > Aves > Passeriformes > Fringillidae > Emberiza > Emberiza elegans. The sequence continues at coordinate 53,115,743 of JALJVW010003023.1, read as the reverse complement.
ATTTTGGACATTTGAGAAGGACCAAAACTATTCATAATGGAACATCATTTACTTTAAATGAAACTGACATCAATGTCTGGCTAAGTTCAAAGGAAAACAAATCAGCAAAATTAAGTAAAGTTTAATATATTTATACTTAAAAATAGATGTATTTTCTCTTAAAACAATATGACCTAACCATCTCTGGAGGAAATTAGATTTTTTCTTACTGTAAGTAAATGCCTGAAAGGAGACTACAATCCTGAACAAATCAGCAATCTCTCACTAAAAAAAAAGGATCTCTTCTCCTCAGAGGTTATTGCACTTACTTTCTTCAGGCTATAACCAGCATGAAAAATAATAGGAGGCAACAGAATGTTGAAGAAAACTTCTGGGTCAAATGTTACCTAAAAAATAAAATATAAAATTTCAATTAGAAACAGACATATACAAATTGTTAGGGCTTTTTCCTCATTCATTTGCTGGCAACCACTATTTTTGATTAATGAAATAGGTAAGCTGAGTCTCTAAAACATTGGCCAGCTCTATTTGTACATGGCAGCAAAAAGCTGCAACTCCTGTTGGTAAATAGCATCTAGAAAGAACAGGCATTACATTGGTTACTGATGATCTGGCAGCAGTCCCAAACACAGTCCCCTATTTAAATTAAAAATTTCTAGCAGAAATGATGCTGGAGAAGACCTCTGCTATTGTGATACCTGATATTGGTATAGCTGCAGATGAAATGTTATTTTAGCTTACTTTTTTGTGCAAATTTAGCCAATGAATAGTTATTGTAACCCAATCAAGTCAGATACAAGACCAGTTTTCAGAAATTTGGATCATACACCTCTTCCATGTATTTCAGTAGGAGTTCCCAGATATCCATGAAGGACTACACTACACTAAGAATAAAAAACAACAGTTAAAATGCTATCAGAAGGCCTTCACATATATGAGACTAACTAGGCTCTCTTCACCTGCTGCCTGAGCACTACAACTGTGCCCTCCCAGAGTAGGACTCATTTCAGCTAACTTGAGATACCTACAGTAGACAGATACACATGGAAGCTAAGCTCTCTTCATAATCTGCAGAAAGAAGTACTTTAAGATCACAATCAAAGTCTAGCTTTGATACACACAAAAGATGATTAATTCCTGACACTGAATAAAAAGGCAAATAACACATCTGAATAACTGCTGATAGGTGAATTTTATTTCCAACACCAGACTGCCTCATTTGGTGGTTTATAGGGTGGAAGCAGTAACTATTTCCTGACAATAAACAGATTTTAAAACCCTAGGGAAGAAAGACAAGGAACAATCTATTTTCACTAAGAAACTATCATTTTCCTTATGTTCCATTTATACAAGGCAGCACAAGCCTTTTATTTTTCGGTTCAGCTGGTCTCTGTAAATTCTACAGATGCCAGAAACACACATTAGGTCTTCAAACCAAGGCCTTTAGGAAAGCACTACGTACATGTAACAGAGCACAGTTTCTCCAGCAGTGATATAATACAGAAGGTGCTTTTGAATTAAGCATTAAAGCTCTGTTACTATCAGGAATACTGACACTTGACACTGCCTGAGGTTCAAATGGGATGGAGGAGGGAGGAGGGAGGGAAGCATAGATGAAGGAGAAACACTTAGCCAAGCGTGGTACAGCCTCACCTTTCTCAACATGTCATTTTGCTCCACGTTGTGGATCTTGCCAGGGCTAATTTCCCCTTTGAGCGTGTACTCAAAGAACTTGCCGCTGACGTTGACCAGCAGGGTGGTGAAGGGCCTGTCCTCCTGGGAGCAGCTGAATGGTTTGTCATGGCCACTCGTGGAGGGGGTCCCGTACCTCAGGATCACCCCAACTATGAGTCCTGGAAGAGAGGTAAAAATGCACGAGGCTGATTTGCTACTCCTGCACTTCTACGAGTTTCAAACATCATCCAAGGGATTGTGCATGAACTTTATAAGCATATGGGAATCAAACACACTGCAGTGAATTGGTACTATCAGTTTTCTGCAGGGGAAGAGAGGCCCTGAGCACATCAAAACTACCAGAGAATCTGAAATATTTGGTACTGTCTGAAGTGGCAAACAAACAGCTCCATTTCAGTTTTTGTCTTCCTCACCCTCATTCACACCTCGAAAGTGTAAACCCCCAGTCACATGAGAGGCCAAACATTAGGACACATCAAATACATTTCACCTGCCTTAGGACAGAACCAAACAAACACACTATTGCCATAAAACAGTGACTGCTGGAAACACATGACCGTAACTGATCTGAAATGGTGATATTTGCCATATTATTTGATGGCTGCAGCAAGAACACAGTTTTTAGTCTTACAATTCTAGGCAAGTAAACAATGCCTGCTGCACATTCTTCTGTGTACTCCACAAACTTTAAAATTAAGACAGATGACATGTACAAAGAAGCCGCTATATGTCATTTGCAAGCATTTTCCACGTTTCATATAAACAAAAATAAAATAAGGTGTAAATGAGCAATCACAAGAGATCCAGGATTCTATTAAAGGACAAATCTCTTAGGCAGCAGAGAAAATCCAACCAGAAAATCCTATCAATAACAAATGCTTCAGACTCAGTGACAAAAATAATTCCTAACTTAATGCCAGGGGGCTGGAGAAGCACAAAGTTCTAAGTGAGCACCATTCCCGTTACAATGTACTAAGAAAAGAACATCTGCAGAAAGAACATATTAGAGCAGTCAAAGTAGTTTTGGTCTGGTAAGTAAACAAACTGATATCCACTTACTAAAGGCTCCCTGTTGTCCTAGGAGGATCTGCAATTTAATCCTTGTTCCAGACAACTGCAAGATGAAGACGGATGTTTGGTGCTTTTGTTGATGAGTCAATAGTCAGTGTTGGGTTTGCTCCCTCTGACCCTCCCTCTGCATCCATAGTTTCCCCAGAGAGTAAATGAAGCTGACAGGTAGTAACCAAAAAAATAAATGAGGTAAAACAAACAAAAAAAATCTACCACACATAACAAAAATCCCAAATAGACTTATTGTTATGACATGGTGCAAAGAGTAACCAAGCTGCACCCCCAAAAAAGCCAACCAAAGGAGCACACTTCATTCTCCTGAAGTCCATAGTAACAAAACTGTTTTAATGCAAGAAGATACAGCAGGAAGCAGCTGTGGCACTAGTGGGAGGCTCATCTCCAGCCTTCCTTCTCTAAGAACAGAGCAGCAGCATGATCATTCCAAAGTAACTGGAATATTAAGAGACATTTTATTTAGAAAAGGAAAGTACATACTCAGAGACAACACAGGGAGAGATCTCCTAAACAAGATAAATCTGCTTACTGAAATTTCAATGCTAACAATTTAAATACACAGATTTATAGAAGCATCTCCTAACACCACCAGAGCATTTGGCAGCTATGTATGATGGATGAGGCAGAAACACAGCTCTGCACAAAGTGAGTTTACAGCCAGTCACCTCCAAGCCACTTGCACTACACCAGTTATAGCTACAGACCCCTTCACCAACCCAGCCAAGCAAGCAGCCTAAGCTTTCTGCTGCTCTCACCCTACTCACAGCTAGGAAGGGCTACACTCACAGAATACATCAGGAAGACTGACTGTGGTAAAAATCAATCTAACCAGCATCAGGCAGAAATCCTGTAGTAAATCAGAATGCAAAAAGACAACTGTACAGATGAGCTTATACATAGCTGTGGCATAAAGCCAATTCCATATTGCTACTCAGCTGAGAATAGAGAGGGGGACACTTCTTAGAGTAGCTTCTTGGGGTCAGAGACTGTCCTTACTGAATGCATTGCAAAAGCAGATGGGAAACCCCATTACTATTGCACTAGGAAAAGAAACCTGAGAGCAGGAGGTGATTGCACTACAGAACTGGCTATAACCCACTTGTACATTCTCCCCCATAATAAGATATACTGGTTATATGACAATTATATTCATAAGTAGTACTTCTCATTTGAAGTGAAACATTCTATCCCATATCCTCACTCTCCCATGGTCCAGTTGCACAGCTACAGGGAATTTTCATTCACCTCCTATTGATAAAACAGCAAAATGGATGAGATTTTTATACTGAGCACCATGCAGTTTAGGAAGATGGGGTCTCTGCTGTCAGGGTGCTGTCTTGCAGCAGGATGCACCTGGACCTTTCCTGAGGCAAAAGGCTGCCAGAAGCAGTCAAGTGGGTAAAGCCACCCACAGCTCAGTCATTAAAGGAAATATGTATGAAAACAAAAGGGGCCCAAGGAAGACATACAAATTCCACAGCCAGTTTCATTAGCAAAATACTAGACATTTGTTGGTTCAAAGGTGAATTAGAAGAATGGGAAGCTCCCTGATTTTACAAAGCTACAGGCATACTGCTACATACATCATGTAGTCTCAAACCAAAAGGTTTTTAATATTGAAGTGAAACATTAAAGCATACATTTGACAAAAGTCGTTAGTTCTTTTCCTAAAAATATTTGAAGTCTTCACAGAAAACTATTTGGAAGAATTTTCTGTTTTCCAATGAACATTGCATATTTTACACACTAAAAAGTTACTGGAACTTGTTATGTGATTTCTGTATCATGTCTCACTTGATATTACAACATTAACAAAGCTCAGACAGCTCAGTCAGTTCCCCAAGATCACCAAATGCTTTTCAGGCAGAAGAAACTGCCTGATTTATAACCTCAGGAAGGATGCCCCCCTGTGCTGTCTGCCATTAGGTGTTATACAGAGACCAGGGCATCCTCCATAATTCTCTCTGGATACTTGATTTCAACCATTCCTGAAACATCAGAGTTGCAGCTGAAGGACAAAAGTAGAATAGAAAGGGAGATTCATGGAATTTTTCAATGGACAAGCCTAGACTAAATCTTACTGTTAGCATGAGCATAAATTCAGTATAGCTCTGTTGTTTATTTGGAAGCAAGGAATGGCTGCTGGAACCTAGGAACAGACACAGAAGAATCAGTACATAAACTCTGTGTCACTCCTAACCAAGGGGTTACTGCTGAAGAGCTTATGGAGAACCTGGAACAAAAGCAAATATTTTTCTGACTGCTTAAGAACACTCTACCTCTTCTAAAAGAGAACCTCTAGGCCAAATAAATCCAGCACTGCCTTTTATTGCAAGACTACAACAAGACAGAAAAAGCTATAAATGGGTACAAATACTTCAAAATTTGAGAAGGGCCTTACTTTCAAAGTTTTGGGTTGTGGTAGCTATTGCAAGGGCAAGTTTACATCATTGCTCAAAGGCTCTTTTGAAGGACTATCTCAAAAACTAACACCCAATAACCTGTATGCATGACTTGCATTCTCACTTTTAATAGAGAGCATTTATGCCAGCAGCTTGCCTATACAATGCTGATCATGCAGGTTGTCCACAGAGAACATCTTACTAAAAGTGAAGCGTTAAATCCTGGGAATATTTTGTCCCTTCTGAAACAAACCACTATTGATAATGAAAAATATTAGATTTCAGACACAGTCATAGAATCATTTAGGTTGGAAAACACCTAAGATCCCGGAGTCCAACTGTTAACCAGGCACTGCCAAGTCTACCACTAAACCATGTTCCTAAGTGCCACACCTACACATCTTTTAAACACCTCCAGGGATGGTTACTCATCCACCTTCCCGGGTAATTCCAATCCTTGACCGCCCTTTCAGTGAAAAAAATAATCCTAACATCCAATCTAAACCTCCTTTGATGCAAATAGATTGGTCAACACCAATCTAACAATGCACTATTTAAAATGTCATCTTTACTTTTGGTTTTGTTTGAGTACAGAAGTCACTGAAGCGAGAACATGCATTCAGAAGGACACACACATCCACGAGTGCCTTTATCTGGTAAGAGCTGTGGTCTGTGTGATTTCCAGCCCAGTTCTCTGCTGAAGCTGCCCTGAGGTTTCAGGGAGAGCCAGCTGCCAGCTGACTGCAGGAACCAGAGGCATTCACACTTCACATCACACAATCTGATCAGTGAACTCAACTCGATCTGAGAATCAGTGGAGTGGATCAATCCCTGAGCTCAAACCTGTTTAGATACAGTTTTTCACACACTTCTGGTAAAAAGTCAGGTGCTGAAAGCTGAGGGTCCTCCCCCTCCAAAATTCAAACTGAGGGAGACTTGGTAGAGATTTTTCTGCTGTTTGCAGCTACCCTCTGGGGAGACAGAGAAGAGAGGGATAGAATCTTCTGGAAACCGCACTGTCATTAAGAATAAAGGCAACAAACTTGTTGCAATGTAGGTGAAAAAAAATTAGGCAAGGCTTGTTTTTTAAAACAATGACGTGGCTAAGCACCAGAACAGGCTGTCACAAAGCCTGCATAATCTCCTTCCTTGCATGCAGCCAAAACTCACTTGAGTATGGCCATGAGCAACCCAAGCTGTGGGGGCCTGCTGTGAGCAAAGGGCTGGACAAGACCCTCCTAAGGTCTTTCCCATGAACATTTGGACCCCTCAGACTGACACCTCATACTGCAAACATTTCTTTTAAATCACCTTAATTGCTTTCTGGATCAGGTCTTAGAGCTATCTGTTGCTTTGGAGCTGGGTTTTTATTTTGCTTAAATGACAGACTGCTCTCCTAACTCAGTAAGTCAGAGCAAAAGAAATAGCAATGAGTCTCACCATAAAAGCCAAAGAGATCCAGCAGGCTAGGAGGGGGCTGCTTTTACTGCCTCAGTCCACCCTCACTGGCCACCTGCCTTGGGCCTCAACTGACCCTGTCAAAAGCAGCCAAAAGGGTGACCAGGAGATATTCAGCTAATTCCCCCTAAGTACAGGAAAGCAGGTACTGTGACACATCACATAAAACACTTGCTGCTAGTAGTTCTCTTGGGTTTTTTATCTTTTTTAATGCAATAGTAGTATCTTTTGGAAGTGACACTACAGCAAGCCACTGACAGGTTTGTGGAACTGGGCAACACTGTCAGTGGTGAGAGCCAGTCTTGGTTTGGCAGAGTTTGTCATCCCTTAGTGCAGCCCATGAAGAGGCAGAATAGCACATTTTATGTACCTGGACACCAGCTTCTTCAGTGATAGAGAGCAAAATACTGCTCACTTTTGAAAATACACACAAAGAATGTGGGGGGAAAAAGGATTTCTTATGTTTACAAGTCTAGATTTTTCTTCCCTACTTCCAAACTGAACTTTCTACCAGCTTGAGGGCAAAGAAACAAAGCTGAAAAAGACTTGGCAAGAAGGATAAAAGAAGGTCCTGTATGTATTTTCAAGGTGAAAGACTAATAATAATACAGAGTGTTTATCAAATAGATCATTTTTCTTCTGGATGTTTGTGTGCATCAAGATATCACACTTGGAAAGTTTTACTTCAAATAGCCTAAACACCAACAAAGAAAGTATTTTTCCTATTAAAGTGTCATCCTTTGAACATCACAGTCCACACCTTCAAATTTCACATTTTTTTGATGAAGTTTCAACACTTGTACAAAATAATTCGCACTTTTTTTTTTTGATCCAGAACTGAGCCAGTAACACTGTATATTAAAAAAAAAAAAAATCAGATGACATGTTACATACCATCTCCAGAAGCACTAGTAACTCCCTCTCTGTACCTATATTTGCTTGCCATTGACTGTAGTGCCCTGCACAGGAGGGCAGAGGAGCACCACCATACAACCCCTTGAAGAAGGGTTAAACCAGTGTCTGCAGAACCCCAGGCCTCTGATAGCATCTGTATTTTCCATATACTCAGCACTGGCGAGGCCACACTTTGAGTCCTGTGTCAAGTTGTGGGCACCTCCCTTCAAGAAGGACATTGAGGGGCTGGAGCAAGTCCAGAGAAGGGCAATGGAGCTGGTGAAGGGTCTGAAGCACAGGTCCTGTGAGGAGCAGCCAAGGCACTGGGGTTGCTAACCTGGAAAAAAGGAGGCTCAGGGTGGCCTTATCACTCCCTGGAACCCCCTGAAAGGAGGCTGTATCCAGGGGGGTCAGCCTCTTCTCCCAGGCAACCAGCAACAGGACTAGAGGAAATGGCCTGAAGCTGTGCCAAGGAAGGTTGAAGCTGGACATTAGGAGGAACTTCATCACAGGAAGGCTGATTAGACATTGGAACAGACTGCCCAGGGGGGTGGTGGAGTCACCATCCCTGGAGGTGTTTAAGAAACAACTGCATGCGCCACCCAGTGCCATGGTCCATTGACAGGTGGCATTAGGTCCCAAATTGGATTTGATCTCAGAGGTCTTTCCCAACCTAATTGTGATTCTGTGATTCTGTCTTGCACTCAGCATGGCTAATCATCAACTACTTTCTCAGTGGTGCAATACTGCCTGTGTGGCATTCACCAGCTTGTCACATTGCTGCAGAAGATGCAAAATTTGAAAAATGGGAAGCAGTTTATGTTCAGCAGTGCAAGCACATAATAAATCCTCACTACATTTCAGTTTAAAAAATAATTAAAACCAGCCTTTTTCAACAGGAAAGGAAGGCAGAGGATGTCAATTCTTGAAGTCTGGAAGAAATTTTGAGGATATCCAAACTCTAAAATTCTGAATAACAAGTTCAAGGTTATGCTTTGTCATTGCCTTGGGGCTATTTTAGATAAGGAAGTTAAAAGACAATAAACAAGCGGGTAGTTCTTCCTCCTTGTAGGCAGACATAGCACTATACAATCAAAGGCATCTTTGTAATAAGCAGTTGATTCACTTTTAAAATAAGCCAAACTAAGCATAGTTTTGAATTTAAATAAACAGATTACACAGAAAAGTTATTGGCACACTGCAGAACCAAATATGAAATTAACTTGCTGGCTTTGTGCTGCCAGACACCTGTGCACTGTGCACTTGTGCCTTCTCACAAGCCTTTGGTTCAAAAAACTTACAGAAGTGTGGGGATCTAGTTCTTTTTCATTTTGTGTCATGTTGTGTGATTTACATACTTACATGTATAGCAAAATGGTAAAAAAACATGAACTACAGGGGCAGACAGGTATGCTTTATTCTGTAATGCACATTCTTACTGACAGTGGGGTTAAAGAACAGGTTCAAAGTAGAAGAAGACTGATTTAAAACACAACTATCAAGAGATTTAAACAGAAGATTGCTTTGGAATTTCAAAAGTTAATTTCTGAACAACTATTAAGTTTCACATGCAGCTTTACATTTGCATAGGAGAGCTATAGCCCAGAAAAATTAGTTTGTTCCAAATAATTTGGAGGGATGAGTAGACCCTATTAGCAAGAGGGCAGCCACAGAAAGTTGACAATAAATATGTGGCAAAATGACAGCCAGTAAGAAAAATTGCTGGTTTTATTCTCCCTAGAATCTAAAATCTAGAAAAGACCAAAAAAAGTTTAGAAACATTAAAAAAACCTTAAACCCACAAAACATACACACCCCAACCCAACAGCATCTGTCAAACAAACTGAACTGACAGGCAGCCCTGGAAGGAGCTGCTGTCCTGGGGAAATCACGTGTGGCCTCTGGTCCAAGCATGGGACTATGAGTCAAGGCTCCTGAGCCAACCCCAGCCTTAGCAATGACTCAGTGAAAGACCTTGGACAAGCCACAGAAGACAATTTAAAGAGAATCTTTAAATAAAATCATTATAAAGGGCACAGGCAATTGTCAAAGATTACAGTCTGCAACTGATTTCAACTCAGGTGTTTTCAAGTTACTGCATAATCATTGTTTCATGCAACACAGACTAAAGCATTTAAAACATTTTCTGTTAAATACTTTATAAATAACATCCTAAAACCTCCTTTATATTTTTCAAAATTTAAGTTTCCCTGCTTATTTATAAAATCCAAATAGTGAAAGCCATACATGTACCAATACCACATATGTTCCTGGAGGTGTGAGCAGCAATTGGCCATCAAAAAGACACCAAACCCTGCCAGTCCCTTTCTTTCATTCACACAGGAGTGACTCCCTAACAGAGTGCCAGCTGCAACTGGTCCCAGTCCCCTGCAGCAGCAGCAGCACACCTGAAGCATTTCTTTCAGCACAGACTTCTAAGCCAGATGAGTAAAACCCCAAAAACCAAGATCCTTTCCTCCAGGCACATCAGTGACCATGCTGGCAGGCACCAAGAAGAGCAGCAGGACCAGCAGCAGTTTTTATGATGTATAACAGAAAGCTTTCTATTTAATCCTTGTGTTCAGTGACTGCTTTTTCTCCCATTTGCATGTTAGAACACTCAGCATATCTCAAACAGGAGGCCACAACTTCATCAGAGTCTGAAAAATAATAATGTCAAGTCTTTTGTTACAAAAAGATTTACAGTAATAGCACCTGGCTCAGGCATAGTAAAAAATGAGCTTTCCAGTTAAAAAAAAAAAGCCCAGAAAATAATTATCCCCCCCTCCTAAAGCTTCAGCAGAAGGAGTTATTAATCTGTCATTGCAAGGAGTCAGGCTTCAATCTGTAACCCAACTGAAGCTCATTAAGCAGCAACAATCTCTTTCCTGAGACTGTCATTTAATTTTGAAGGTTTAACTGAAGGCGAGGAGGAAGGGGGAAGGGGCAGGAACTGCACCCCTCTTGGTACAGTTTTGGGTTCAGAGATCCCACAATAGCTACAAGGAGTGTAGCTAGGTCTGTTTTCTCACTAGGAACATTTTGACATCCCCTCCTCAGGCCTTTGCTCATTTGTAGAAAGTAACAGATATGTGTGGAGGCCTTCATCCTAAAAACCATTTCTTGGAACTTCTGATTAGGACAGGGGCCAAAACAAAGTCTTAGGAGGAAAAGGACAAGAAGAAATGTGAGCAAAGTGAATGAAATGAAACCTGCACCAGAAAAGTTCTCATTGAGACAACTAAAAACATTCCAGTGCTTTTCTTCCCAAAGATCTTTTTGCACCAAGCCCTTTCCAGTTACAACACAACCTTCTACATGGAGAGGGGACAAAAGTTTTAAGTTGACTGAATTTTCAAGAAAACCATGTTTTGCTGAGGCAAGCCCCACATTCTGTAGCTGTGGGCAGAAAAGCAACCAGCACTTGTAGATAAAATGGTTTGTGGCTTACAGAGAAATGTACTGACCCAGAAGACAGAAATAGCAGCAAGATGACAGCTCTGCCTTTCTGTGATCATTATATCTGACCATAGAAGCCTTGTTATTACAGCATCCAAACACACACAGTCCAACAGAAGATCTACCCCATCTCATAGAAGCAACCTGCCCCTTACAGATATGTCCCAAAGCAGAGCCAAGAAGCCACATGTTTCCTGTTTCTCCTTTCTGGGTGACTGCTCTGAGCACAGGCACTTCATTGGCCATGGCCTTCTCACAACCGCACCACAACTGTCAATCCCACTGTACAGCTGTTCTAACATCCATCCCTCTACATCTGCTTTGAACCATAAAAAGCTGGCAAATGCTCTTCTAGGACCGTATGGACAGTGTCCAGAGGAGCAAAGGAATCTACTATTACTTATTTTCATATGTAGTTCAAAATTGAAGCAGTTTTTTGGTACTAACTGCAGAAGTCAGCAAATGACTTCTGCCACAGCCTGCAGCACATGAACAGTTTCACAACACTTCTGCCTTCCTGACTGATTCCCATGAGCTGGAGAAGAAGAAAGAACGCACTTTGAGCTGTAACCAAAAAAAGCCATCCAAATGCTCAGCCTACTTACAAAAAGCACATTGTCCAGAGGTCCCACAGCTGCAATTCCCAACCTCCTACACAGCTCATTACCACCCTTCTTTCCTCCTAAATTGGCACAAGCTTTACCTTTTTCCAGCTGAGCTCACCCTACAGTTCCTAGCCACCGACTTCTTGCTCTGCTCCCACTACACACTGATGCCTCCTTGCCTGCTCCAACAGACCTCAGGTGCTGCTGCAGCCTGACATTTCTGCCATCCCTTCCACCTTTTTTAGCCCCAGTGGTACCAACAATCACCCATTTCATCTCCTCTCTGCATGCCACCTCAGCTCTAACCCCAACATGTCTCACTGGTGGCCCAGAAGTGGAAGGGAACCTATCATTTCATGTTTCCTCCTAGGCAAAAGGTGCCAGATGAGGGCTGATAAAATCAGATTTACTAGAGATGAAGAGCAGCCAATTGCTGCTACATGGGATAATCTGACCCACTGACATCCAGGGCAGCTACTGACTCCACAGGGTTTTGGTGCAAGACCCCTTGGCAGGACAGAAAAAGGTAAGGACTAAAACTCCCTTCCAAAGGCTGATCCCACCTACATGAGCAGAACCATCATGCGCTCCACGAGCTTCCTCTTAAACAACCCCTTTTAAGTGTGTAAACCATATTTTTTATTTGTGCTGTCTTTTGGCCATTCATTCCTCTCCCTTGCATGTTTTCTTGAAGAACCTCAAGAACAAACAAATTCTCAGAAATTCTGCTGTTAAGACAGCAGATTTTCTCACACAGTTTCAACACAACAGCTTTCAGCCCTACACTAAAATTGTGGGTTTGGACATTTGCAAATCAATCACTATAAAGCAATCCTTGCATCCCAAGGTAGTGGAGTACCCTCTCAGGAAGATATCAAGCCAGAAGGAGGACTTTCATTTCACTTTTTTCACGCCACAGCACTTTCAGGGCTGTTTCAGATAAGCACCACCAGAATACCCTCCGAAATTCCCTAACTTTTTTCTCATTACATGGTTTATATGAATTCAAAAATATCCATCTTCATCAATAAAACTATGTCTAACCAGTTAGGCAATTAACTGCACATGATACTTATAAAAACCCATTAATTTAATAAAAACCCAGGAATTTATACATTTGCCACCAGAAGTATGAACAACTCCCCCTTGACATAAAACTAGAGGATGGGATGGACCCACAGCCATGCTCACAACTAAGGACAGAGAGCAGCAGGCCTTGAAACCAAGCACTGCTGCTCAACATGCACATCCTTTCCCCTTTTGGCACACATGACTTTAAGTAGCCTGCCCCATCACTGCTCACATGAAACCTTCACAGCCTTTTCTTTCCACTTTTCCATTCAGATTTTTCAAGTCAAGTACCGTATCAGCTAATTCTGGCTTCTATTCAATTTCACTTCTCCAAACACTAAGAAAGCTGCAAGACAAAATAGTGCAAGTGCCAGTGACAGCAACATGTAATATTTTATAATGCATTTTGTCCAGCTTGCAACAGCCATCCCAAACCACAGAAAAAGCACCTCATTTAATAGCAATGTGCCTGCTAGGGCCCTGGTATCAGATACGTAGTTAAAACTAACAGAAAAAAACCCCCAAAAAACCCCAAAGAACAATGGTATGTATAGATAAAAGGTTACCCCACCCTGCCCTAAGTGCTGAGACAATCTATATCCATTAACACTGCTCATGGAAAGAGCTACCTTGGGGAGCATGCAACTGGATTTTTGTTTTTAAAAATTATGCGCTAGCACTGCTGCTCATGGACAGCATGGTTAAGAGACAGGTGACTAATTAGATACTTGGAGAAACTCCTCTTGAAACTTTAAAAAGTACTTATTCAAGATTTTCTACCATGTGAATTTGCAGGTTAAATGGCAGGGTATGGCACTCATTAATATCCTCACAGCACAAAAGCTTGTCCAGTAGCTAACACAAAGACCTCAGATTTACTCCCGTGGAGGTAGAGTATCTAGGGCAGCTCATTGCTACTCCTATTTTGCCTGCACCAAGGTTGGTTTGGTACCAGCCCTCTGTATACCTTGACATTTAGGGAAGCCACCAGAAGTGGCGAATGGCACTTGCCCAGGGCCAGCAGGAAACACAGTCTCATCTCTTCCTCTTCCAAGCATTAAAACAAAGAGAAACTAGCCCAGGATTTCCCATATCTCCCACAGCTGCTCAAAGCACCAAGTCAGAAGATAAATAACTTGTCCTTTCAACCCACTGCTTGAGGCTTCCAGTCCAACACAGCATTTTCAGCACAACATGATACTTTTTACACCTCAGAAGAAACGTTTTAATGTCTCAAAGTATTAGAGTTGAGTTCATATACACCTCATAGGCAAAAAACTGAATGTCTTCTGTGTAATTCATGTTAAAAAAGCTACAGATGTGCTTTAAATGAAGTTCATTTTTTTCAGACACAAAGCCCTGGTGCACTTGAAGAGAGTTCTGATTTAATGATTTGCCTTTTAAAAGCCATTAGCAGTTTGTAGCAGCTCCCACACATTTATCTTCCATGCTGTTCATCACAATGGGTGGAGAAAAAATAAAAGTACACAGCTGCAAACAAAACAAATTAAAGTGTTGAAGAGTTAGGACTGACTTAAGCCTGACAAACAAATCTAAAAGTTCAAGCTCAGATTCAAAGTTTAAAGACCTACTAGGACTAAACATTTGCAACTTGAAACTGTCATAACTACAGAGAAAAAGAAATGACCAAAAGTTTACTCAAGCCTCCAGGGGAAAAAGAAAAAATAAAAGGAAAAATTACTTTTTTTTCCCCTTAGATGTCAGCTGAATGTTACTTGCTAAAACCACTTTTGAGTCCTAAAAAAAGCCACTTCCTGCGTTTAAAGACTGAAATGTTTTGGAAGAGTTTTCTAAAACTCCCAAATCATATAATAGAGCTTTTCAATTTCAGCTACACAGCTTCTTACACAAAAATAATTCAAAATGTGATCAACTATAGCATGAATTGCCTTGGTGAAACACACCCATTTATTGACAAATACTTTTAAATTTGTGCATTACTTTCTACTGGCTAAGGGTTTGCAGAATGAAGGAAGATTCTTCGCTTAGACTGTCCAAAAACTGGGAGGGGCAGTAGTTTCAAAGACAGCCTCCAACTCGAGGTAGCAAATTTGGAATACACAATGCAAGGGATGAACACTTTCCTCCATGACAAGTCCAGCTGGCAGGAACCTGCAGGATTTTAGCATTAGCAATCCTAAAAATTGACTCCTGTGTATACAAAGATAAAAACAGAGTTCCAATCAGAAGTTTGGAATGAAAGTTTACTCAGACTATATTTTCTAAGATTCTCATGGCTTTTTCTAGAGACAAACACAAAAATTTGTCTTTATGGAGCAGGCTTAGCTGCTTTTTTCCTAGCACATCAGCAGACTTTCTGGCACATCTGCTGCTTTCACTGTTGCCATTCCACTGGCAGATATGGGTTGCCCCTCTCATTTATCTCCCCTGTTCCCTGTGGAAAAATCTAAGTCCCAGCGAACCATTCAGCAACAAGTGGACAACCAGAACATGCAGGCTGCAGCACTACCTGGGCACTCCCTACACTCATCCTCCTGAAAAGGCAACTTGAGCCTTGCCACAGTCCCCACTGACCAGGAGCAAACCCAAGGTCCTGATGCACTATACAAAGTATTTGTTCTGCAAACTCCTTAAAAGATTCATACAACAGGAACATGGAGGCATAAAATTGATGACTGCTCTACCCATCACACATGCAAGCACACCTCTAACTTTGCACAGAGTCTGGTCAGAACTCTGACAAAAGTAAAAAGGGGTTTTAAAAGAACTGCTCTCACTCTGAGGTTGCAGAGTATGAGGCTTATTAAATATTAAGGCCAGACAAATTGCAGAAATGTCAACAAGACTCAAGACTTTGCAATCCAATACTGACAGGCTGAGCAGTCACTGTGGTATCCTTATCTAATACTGCTGGAGATTTTGCAAAAGGCATAATTACAGAAAAAGTAATTTGATGTTTTTTCCAGACAAGGAGTAGAAAATATTTCTGTTGGAACAACATTTCACAGTTCCAGTTTCTGAGGAAATGTCTCATAAAAGCAAAGCAAGTTCTATCAAATAAAATTTGTATAATTCTATCTTGCGAGACTTAAGCCTTATCTTCACTGATGCCTGTGCTTTAAAATAAATTTACTGTAAAAGTTTAACTTGAGACCTCCATAAAAGATTTTTAAGAGGGATTAAAAAAAAAAAAAAAAAAAAGTCAAGACTTCTTAAATAAAAAACAAGCCAAAAAAGTGACAATAGTCACTTTGACAGCTATTTTGGCTGTCAAAAGAATCACTTACTACACTAGGAAGAAAAAAAATCCAAATAAAGTTATGAATATTTCCAAAGAGGCTTCCATAACAATTCTGCCATAAATTATGAAAGATTAGAAACAGTTATATTTATCTGTACATTTAGCTAGGCTTCCACAATTACCTTGATCCAAACTACAGCCCTGATTCACAGGACAGCAGAAGACACACAGATGCTGGGGCAGGGAGGGCACTGTGACATAGCTCAGAGAGCAAGGAAAAGGGTGGGGGATGGCAAACTGTCTGACAACAAAGCAAAGACATAAACACTTCCCAAGAAGCAAAGTGCAAAGAAGCTGTAACCAAAACTGCATGGAGCTGCATCCCCTGGCTTTTCTTTTCCCTCCATCACTGGTATCATTGCTTCATCTTGACTCCAACACCATGTTTCTCTGCATAACACAGTTTCCTAAAGCAAACTGAAGTGTTCCACTCTGCACAAGCAACACAATAAACTTAATTTCAGTTTGCTCTAGAAAATTGCTCTCCACTCCCAGAAATCAGCAGGCAGAACACGAGAACGCTGCGCTGGGTTAGACAGCTCAAACACAAAACCCAGCCTCATTCCAACACATGCCTTGGATTTACTCTAAGATTAGCCTTGCTACACCTCACAGGAGGCTGCTGAGCACTAGGATCATGTCCAGTTTGTTGAAATTTGCTCAGGATATCAGCAAGGTGGGTCTCTTCCAAGAGTGACAAAACCTTTAAGCAAAGCCGTGCTGTCTGCTGAGTTAGATTCCAGGCTGGAGCCTATAAGAGCTCCCAGGCGATGCCAACAACCACAAGACCCTTTTCCAGGGGCATGACCTGGCATTCTTGAACAAATAAGTATTTATGGGTTTGGTTGAGAAGAGTAGTGGGCTTTCCAAGTTTCACTGATACATGAGACCATATGTGGGAGCATAAGAAAAGAAAATCCCAACTGCAGGCATCAGAAGGGAGCAGCTGAAAGCTGCAGTGAATGCTTTGGATCTTGTTCCTTGCCACAGTTTCTCACCTGCAAGATGAAGCCATAGCACTGCTCTGCAAACACGCCTCAGGGTTTGATGATTGTGTGAACCTCAGGAGTAGCCATCAAATTCCCAAAGAATAGAAGGAAGGAGGAAAACTTTACAGAAACATGCTCCATGATAACAGCTTGATATACCACGCTCAAGCTCTCTGCTAGGAGCTAACAGAGGCACCAGGAGCTAAGTGGGCCTTTCCAGTCTAGCGGCGATTTGCTATTTTGGATACACTATCTCCAACAGTATCTAGGAGCTGCTCCTCACTGCTGCTGGAAACACAATACCCTTCAGACTAAGATAAAGAGCAAGTTGGACTAGTGCAGCCAAAGCACAGTGGAACAAACACAATGGTGCATTTTCTTAGAATGGGCAGAAGCAGTGCACAGGCTGAGCTGGTACACTTTCCGAGTATGAATATGACAGTCATTATTTTTGCAGTATCCAGAGACCTGGTGAAATATCCTACGAGTCCACATGAATCTGGGGTATAGTAATATCGGACATTGTTACTCAATTTTCTGTGCCAGAAGTAGCATGAAAGCTGGTTCATACAAATGTACAACACAGTCCAGTTCCTTCAGTGTGACCTCTCAAAATCATCAAGTAGGAACATGAAAAAAATTTTATCTGTGACATGGCTATAGTAATACAAATCCAGCCTGACAGATAACAGCTGGGCAACTGATGTCTAGAGAAGTGCAAATATTCAATTAACAACAACATCTCTGAGCAATAATCACAGGTGTCCTGATGTCAGGAAATGCAGTCACACCATTACCTGTCAAACCAGGGAACATACACACATCAGCAGAGAAGTGCAAAAAAGCACACCAGTGTGTGCTCAAGTCTAGCACTACCAAAGATCCTAAAGACGGCGAGTACATACAAAACAATTTCACTGAAAAGCTGAAGAAAACAGTGTTCAAAATATGCACCTAAGTGGCTTCTATAGCACTGTGTCTTCATCAGGGGAAAACCTTCCCCCATTGCTTGCTGCCTGTCCTCTCTCTCCATCTCTCTGAAATAGCTGCTATTTTCAAGCTCTCAGTTTGCTGTTCAAAGGCCTTCATGCAAGAGTTGTCAGTAACAAACTACCAGTAGCAAAATACTGTTCAGAGAAAATTGTCTTCAAAAAGCACCACTAACATTCACCACTTCAGTAGCTGTATCAAAGTCTGGCTATATTTGCTTGTTGTCTCAACCAGAAGAGACTCCATAGTGACATCTCAAAGGCAAGAAAACCTTCTTCAGACCAGAATATTGATATTGTTTGCCATAAATGACACTCACTGAAATGCTGTATTTTTATTTCATATATTTGGTTTGTGCAGTTGCTAAACCAGCTACTGCCAATGGAATCAGAAGCCCCAGGCAGTCAAGACATGTCTGTACCAGACACCCTACTCACACATACCCTCCAAAACACTTACAAAACTATTTCAATGTAATTCTCTATTTTAAATTACATTGTACTAGCTTCCTATGTTTTATCTATTTGAAGTGTTGGTTGTAGTTGAGCCAGGTTGTTAACGTGAGACAATACTAAACTGCTCCACTAATGGAGCACTCCATGGAAGTGCTGTATGCCACCTGAAGGTACAGCAACTGCCCAGTGGTCATTTACTCCTGATTAACATCTTTTGCAGAAGACATGGTTATCACTGAGGATAGAACTGTAAAGTGCTTTATCCAAACATCACGGGGAAAAATTTGCATTTACCAACACCTACTCCCCCAAGGGCAAATGGGAATATGAAGGCACACAACTCTTGGTCACAGTACTATTTATATTTGAGAAACACAGGGAACATTTCAGCCTCCAGAATCAACTCTGATCTTCAGCCAGCAGAGCAGAGTGTTCCCTCTTCAGTGCTCCTGGCATAACACAGTGCAGCATCCCACTCAGAATTGTAAGCACCTTTTGATAAGACTTGTCTGATAAGATAAGCACAGCTAGCAATGGAAAGTAGAATTAAAATCCAAAATTACAAGCTTTCAGTGAGAAATAAACAAATCAATCACACTTAGGAAGAAAGACAGCATGTGCTGTACTAGTGTGTCTTGAACTACACACAATCTCTGAGTACTCTACTGTGCTTTTAATAAAAAGAGTATGTTACCCAATGCTAACATTTTTTTCAGCCCAAATACTCCACAATATACTGACAACTGAATAAATGCCCAGGACAATCTGCCCATTCATGACTGCTGGAGTTCATCATTCCTACTTATTCTTCATCCTTTGCAGATGCAGTAATCCTTATGAATGCAGGCTTTCTTCAGATTGTAAAGAATGGCAACAGGGCCATAATGAAAATCAACCCAAAGAAAATCCAAGCTTTCAGAGCACGCACTGAAGATTTGCTGATCTGTACAATGGTCAGCTAGAAAGCATACACACTACAAACAAAACAGGAAAATGGTGGGAATTGAATAAAAATGGTTTATGAAGCACTGCCTCATTTAAATGTTGCATTTCAGAAATCACATGTGCTTCTGTATGAATAGTTTTTTCACAGTACCTTCCCTCTCAAATATGCAGAAGGGCTACCTTTCCCCATTCCCTTTTATTTAGGGATCAGTAACTCACAAAGAAGGAATGATAAAAATAAAGAGAAGTTACAGATAGGCTGAAACATTGTTGCAGGTATTGTAAAGCTTTCTGCCACTTCTGTACAAAAGTATGTTCATGTCAGGTCCTGATGTGTTCTGAAGCTGCAGCAGTTAAAATAGTTTTTGAGAAAAGAAAAATTATTGCTGCAATGCCTATTCATTCCGAGGACCTCAAGAGAATTACTGCTTCAGTGAGCCTTTCCTCAGCAGCAGGCAAACCAGCTTCACAGTGCTTTTGCTAGAGCCCAACAGAAATAAAAAGGAAAAAAATCTGTTCCAAATTCTAAAAATAAATTACACAACTGCAAATGTAACCCAGCAAAAAGAATTTTTTTTCTTTTAACAAGCTGTATCAGTTTAAGAAAGAGGAATTATTATGAAATATGAGCAGGTTAAATAACAATAGATGGGAAATCAAACTGAATAACTGCTCCTTCAGTGAAGTTTTACCTAGCTGTTAGACTCAGGTACAGAGAACCAGTTTTGGGCTTAGAGCTAATTATCCTGAGAAAGCAAATAAGACTCTTCAGCCTACCATATTCTTCTGGAATAAATAGTTGTAATATTTCAAAAGGAACAACAGGACTTTGGGGATGAGCACAGCATTATCATTGTTACCAAAATGTTTCAGGCTATGAGACCCAGATGGGTGCAGGAGAAACTGTCATAATTGTTACAATAGCAAAGCACTGACAAAAGGTGTGCCCAATTGCTCATGCTAAATGCTGACAGACTGAACGGCCAGATCATTGGGAAAACACTCAGAGTGTCAGGCTGCCAAATTGTAGGCCACTAACATAACAATTACAAAAAATTGGCAGACAACATCACTACAGATATAAAATTCACATATTCATTATCCTGCATAATGACTGGTCACTACTAAAGTACTTGCTTTGAGGACTGGATTTAGTTTCAATTACTCTCTGAGTAAAAGATCGTATTTTCCAGCAGTCTAAGTGGAAAACTTACCATTAAACTCAACTCAAAGTTACCAAGGTGTGCCACTATCCTTCTGGCACAACAGTAACTAAAAATGGCACCAAATCAAATGGATATAAGGGACTGAGAGGATTTTGCAACATGAGTAATGCACACAATGGCCAATATGAAGACACTTGTGGCAAACACCAAAACCCCACAAGGCAGGAAACCCCCCATTAGTTGTTTTACCAATACTCAAGATACCCTTGAAAAAAAAAAAAAATTGATCACCTCTTTTTATAACAGTTGACTATAAAGAAAGGGCCCCAGGAAGTCCCTCCACTCCTCTGTGCTGGGTTAAGATCCATGGGCACTCTAGCTCCCCCCAGTCTCTAACTCACACTTCTCCCATAAGAGAGGCGGCAGCCCGCCTGCTTTGCGTGGCTGTAACAAAGGAGGAACATGGATGTGTGGCACGCACAGGGAGATATGCAGAGTCAGATCATGTTTAGCTGCGGCCCTGTGTGATCATTACAAGAGCAAAGAGCATGCACAGCATCAACTGCTTCCGAGCAGAGGTTCCGCTTTTCCTGGAACTGTAAAGGCAGCACCGATGGAAATCTCTGAGCAAGGACAGAATCACAGCTCATGATCTGATTCAGCAGCGACTTTCCCAAGCTGTCTTGAGCAAACCTTTCCTGTTGCACTTCAGACCTAGTATTATTTTCCACCTTTAGGAGGCAAAAATTAAAATGAAATGGTTTTACAATGCTTGCATGTAAATACACATACTTTTTTTTTTCTCCATCCCATATAAAAAGGCAGTGATAAAACCTGGGTTCCAGCTCCAGGCAGATAAGCAGCATTAGCCCAACTATTCCCCTACTCCCTGCTATCATACTGTTCCTGTAGGTGTACCAAGCAATGAGGAATACAAAGAAAAAAAAGCAGCAGCATAAACAGGTGACTAAAATATTTTTTAAGGGCTGAGCAATTTACTTGTGGTGGTTCAGAGATGGTGCAACTGACATTGACTTCTGAAAACCTTTGTCACTATTTACCTCAACAGCCTAACCCCAGCCACAGCCAGGACTCCCCTCCTTCATTAAGTTCCTAAGAGAAAGTGTTCTTTCTCAGGATTTCCTATTTATTATCTCAGAGGTTTGAGGTTACTGGACTGTGACCCACATACTAAATGGAAAGGTCAAACAAATAGCACAGGAATATAGCAAGGAAAACTAGACTAGTAAATCAGAATATTTTTCTTCTTTGCAGAAAGCCTCTAGTTTTTCAGCAATTGATTTGCTACCCTTTAAAGCAATTCATATCACCCCCAATATTTCTGTCTTCCCGTAGTCAGCATCTCAGGCCATTTCAATAAGTTTGACTGAGTCCTCTGCCTTCATCTCTCTGCAGACACAATTCAGACAAGCATTTCTCCTTGGGGTACCTTTTGCTGCAGGAATCTGTTCTGCAACTCCTTCTGGCCTGGTTAGGTGACTTCTTCAGTTCTGGCTGACCTCCTGCTCACTGAAGCCTACAACAAGCCTGCTTGATTCTCAAGCCCATGAAGTCCTAAGTCATAGATAAACTTTCCTGGCCAATACGACCACTTGCCTGACAGAACATGTCCTACAAATGTGAAATCCCAGTAATAGTAACTCCTGGTCCAGGAAACTTGGTCAGTTCAAGTTACAGCTTGAAAATGAGGTTTGTTCCAGACATTACAGACATTTTAAACATACAATACTGTTTTCAAATTTATTTTCCTTAGCTCTGAAGCCCAGCAGTATGGAAAGGACCTCTGGCAAGCTGCTGCTAACAGAAATCAGTAATATCTTCCCAAACTTTTTAATCAGCTCCTGGTTGCACCAGTTCACTGCCTCCAATGCTCAGAAAGCCCCTGTTTGAACAGGAACTTCCCATAAATCTGTGTTTGTCAACGAGCTGCTGTCCCAATCCTCTCAACCAGTAAGGCAAATACAATGTAACAGGAAAACCACCTACAGTAAGAGCAGTTAAATTTAGGAGAGTACCTAACTATTAACTTCAGGTGTATCAGCTTTCCACCAGGCATATATTTATCTCAGTATATGATTCACAGACTTTTTATATTCTCCACACAACATACACTCAGTTTATGTATCAGGACAACAGAACAATGACTCTAAGTTTTAGTTGAAATGTTTTTTCTGGTGTTATTTAAAAAACCATATCCCCATGTAAAATGGTATATTTCCTATATTAAATCAAATGCAAAGAATTAGTGTTTCCAATCAAATGAGGCATCAGAAGTCTGTCTGTGCTCAGACAGAGTATTACACAAGAACAGGCTATTCTGGAAAGTGAGCAATTCAGCTCTGAGGTGTGCATGTTGTGTGTGGGTGCATACACATGGGTCAAATGTGATCTGTTCAAAGATCAAAAATGCCATGCGCGTGTTGCATCACTGGGATTCTGGCACGTTAACAGAATTACAAAAACTCCAGCTATTGTTCTTATGCATTGCCCTTTCCTGCATCTAAGTACTCTGAAGATCTTGGAAGGTTTAACTTACTGAAAGACTGCTTTTTTTATAAACTTGTAATAAACTTGTTACTTATTATAAATGTTACAAAGTAACTCAAATTTCCTTGCTGACTGTGCAAGGAAAATTCTATAACATAATCCTGGTGGCAAATAGTCTCAATGGTCCACATTTTTTTCTTATAGCTGTGAAATCCATACGTTGCTCATGAGGCAAACTTTAAGCCTTTTTTTAAATTATAAGGGCTAAAAACTAGGTCTTGGTCTTGACACAGTCTATTAGCAAGTTAAAAAATATTAGTTTGATTCTTGTTATGATTAAATGGTCCTAGAGATACTGGCATCTTTATCTTTCACTTTACTGAGGACAACTGAGAACAGAGAAACAAAGCAAGAGAGGGTCAGGGAAAAAAAGTGTCTTAATAACATACAGCAAAAGTTTAATCTGAACAAAATTCTCCTGTGCCTTGAAAACCAGAATGTCAAAAGATCCAATGTTGAAGAGAAAGCCTTAGATATGTAGAGAGACATGGGAATTTATGCCTTACTCACATGTTACCTAGAAATATCTTCCACAGCTTAAGCAGCTTGCAGGTGAAGACAAGGCACAGATAGTTTCATTAATGGTCAGGGGAACCAGTCTCAGTGATGAAGACTGTGCTAGCAGGAGGAAGATAATAATGACAAGCTATTTCAGCCATTCCAATATTGAGCCAATCCTCACATTCCCATGACTCAGGGAAGTGGGCAAAGGTTTTTAGTTTAGAACAGGAAAAAAAAAGTAGGTCTGATGTTTGGAGAGGAATCCAGGCTGTCAGCTTTAAAATAAACTATTGGGTGCACCATGGAGAGAAATGAAGTAACAAGGGAAGGGTGTTAGGAGATTCACACAAAAAAGCAGCAGTCAGCATAATACAATTTCTGAGAGCTAAAACACATGACAATTTTAATACCCACAGGAACCATTGGAGAGCAAGGCTTATGTGTCATCATCATGCAAATGAAGGAAGAAAAGCAAAATGAGGCTAAAAAAATTGTATAGACAGCATGCTCCAAAAATTGTGGGAGTCTCAACCTTCTCTTAGAGACGTGGTAGAGGAAGCACCTAATGCAGAAAGATAAGATGTGGCCTGGTAACAGATAGGTAAAAACAATCTCTAGGGTTGTCTGGTTTTTGTTTTAAGAACATAACTATAAGTTTAAGGAGTACCTAGAAGATTGAGACCCTGATGGGGGGCTTTAGCTTTCACAGACTAAGGATAAAGTGATCATAAATGCAGAGAGATCATGCCTACACCTCCTGCCTCAGCTTTTCAGTCTTTAGAAGAGGAGCTATACAGAAAATAAGGCAAAGTTTCCCCTGTCTGTGATTAAGGTTGACAAAACACTACCTAAAATCATAAGAACCTGGTGCAATGAGGTTAGATATTTGTGTTTGAGGTACAGAGAACAAAACAATGTAACTGGCCCATCTTTTATACTCTGGAAGAGATCCCAAAACCATTAGGATCAAAAAAATGAAAATGTTGAAACAAGTAGACTCAAGCATTTGCCAGCAAAAGCAATAAACCCTTTTTGATGGCTCCCTGAGGAAATGGGGGACATAATCAAGTACTAAGTATCACCAAGATATCTATGTTGACATTTCTCTGTTTCATGCAGGTGCACATATAATCAGAGTATGCTGCAATTGTATTTTGTTGCAGCAGCTTAACAAGCAGACCATCATTAGGAAATCACTCACTAACTCTCCTGTCACACAGAGCTGAGGAAAAGATTAATTTTATACCTATGTATCTCTGTAAAAGATAATCAGAAAGAGATTGTGTGTGTTTGTGTGTGTGTGTACACACATTGCTTTTCCACAAGTGAACATGGTTGAAAGAAGGTTAAGAGTCTCTAGATATAAAAATCAACTTCATAAACAAATTTTTGCCAAGTCAGACATACTGCTGCGCAGAGATCAAAAGCAATAAAGGTTAGCCTGAAACAGTGTCCTGACACTCAGTTGCCTCTGTAAAAGTCTATTCCAGCATTAAGGTTATTTCACACACACCAACACATCTTCAAAATACTTGTCTTCTTCCAAAAATAATTCACTGTAACCCATGTCTGGTGGGAATATATTCCTGTAAGACACTAGTATTGAAGATAGGTATGACAAAGCCACAACTTTTATGCTGTGCAGACTACAAGGATGCCTCTCAAAGTATAAATCTTCAAGACAAACCAAACAAGCAGAAGTGCCCACTTGAATTTTGTGAGCCAGGAGAAGATGCTACAGCCAAACCTGCCAGGCATGTCTGTGGAAGGTCACTTACAGTCAGCCTCCTCTTCTCTTAATATATAACATTACATAATAAACAACTAAAATATCAAAGATAACCCAGGAGAAAGAATGGGGTGGCATTTCCCCCACAGAAATAAACCTTTACACCAGTTTTCTTCTTCCATATTTTTTCCTGTATTTTCCAGAGAGTGCAAAACTGCAGTGTAGCCAGCGATGCCAACTCCAGCCACTGCTTCAATTCTCCTGTGAATACCCTTTCCTCCCAGCTAGCCAGGGAGCCCTCTGTGTTTGCCACCTTGAACTCTTCTAGGGAGCCTAATTTCTAATGCATCAATTACACAGCAAAGCTAAAAGACAATTAAAATAAGTTGGTATTCACTCACTAAGAAGGCACTTTAAGAAGAACAGCCATTTTAAGAAGAACAGTCAGGTTTTTTCCCGGATGAGGAAAATCTTTTCAGGAGAAAGGTCATTACACCATCAGTAAGTAAAATGAAAACTGTCACAAAGGAATGAAAAATAGGAAGGATTGTGCAGCAGTAAAACAACAGCAGAGAGGTACATCACACTTAAAATGCAGGTTCTCTTTCACTACTGAAGGACTTGATGTCAGATGCTAAGAAGTACATGTGTGGGGGAAATAATTTCTTAGAATTAGTGTGGAAGCAATAGCATTCATTTTAATGGATTCTGAGTAAAAACCATAAGCTAGTCATATCCATGTGGGTCACTTGCTATTTTTAAACTATCATCAGTTACAACATCCTTCTGTTAGTATCTCATATTCAAAGCAGTGGCAAAGGTTAACAGCAGTTTTCATATTGAATCCAGTTCTGGAATGAATGGAGCAGCCTCTGACCCTCAGAAGCAATAACTCCATTCCCAGTGTGTTGGCACTGCTCATGGACGTGGTGTGCCCTGCTGCACAACTGACACAGGGAAGGCTCTCACACGTGGGTGACACCAAGCCACATGAGCAGCTCTCTCTTCACCGAGCTACTGATGGCAAGAAATGCAGGTGCACACACCACACTTCCATAAACAGCCAGCACATTAAAAACTGTCATCTTATGCACAGACAAGTTAATTGCATTTTAGAATCCTTTTGTAGCATGCTCCTTTGTTTCCATCTCTTTTATTGTTAGGAATAGTCCCCCAGTTTTATAATAAAATAGCAGGTGAATATGTCAAACTTACTTAAAAAAAAATCTCCATCTGAGCTTTTTTTAAGTCTAAGCGAGAAGTGATGACAGCTATGGAGAAGCAGGACATTCTGAATAAGCAGACCACTTTATTTAAACATTTCCACAAATCCAGCACACCAAGACCCACAGCTTTGCTGCTCAAACTCCCCTCTCCAAGGAGATTACAGGGTAACAAGAGGAATCAGTAACACACTCAAATACACTTAAAATATGCAACAGGTACTCTGGTGGCTTCATCTGCCTTTAAAACCATCTACTACAGACCTATTTCAACAAGGAAGAGGCATTTTGAAAAACGCTACAAACAGAGAAAGTGGCAGCTGTGGAGAAGTCCACAAGTCCCACCAGGGTGGCATCAGGGCCAGGACCCTCCGTGGCAGCAGCTCCACCCCACTGCTGAGCCATCAGGGACAGCAGTGCAGCCAAGCCCACAGACACCCCTGGCAGCAGAGCTGACCCACCAGAGCTCTGCCATGTGAGCTTTCTCCATGGACCACTCACACATCCATCTGCATCAAGAGAAATGAAGAGCTTCCAGCCATGTCAGCTTCCTTTGGTATTCCTTTGAAAAGCAACACGGAATACCAAAGCCTAAAGAAAGCACAAGAAGCCACTCACCTCCTCTGGCTGAGAGCAGAGCTCATCTCCTCAACTGCAATTTAGAGGGAGCCTCCAACTCTTTCTTCCCAGTAAAAGATTAAAAACCCAACAGTTTCTTCCACCATCGGCTCTTGAGGTACTTCTAAAGTAAAGTGATTTGTCTGATTTCAGGACATGGAAAAAACCCCAAACCAACAGTTTGCCACAATTTTGCTTTTCTCCCTTCACACTTGGTTAATTGCAGGCTGAAGTGCTTTTTAATAGGGGAGAAAAAAGCAGTGCATTTTAGCTAAATTATCTATGTCTGGTAGACAAAAAGATCTGAACTGCTGAGAATGACTGTGTATTCTTACAACACTAGTAAAAAACCCTTCAACATAAACACTCCTCTAAAAAAAAGGCATGTATCATATTCTTTCAATGTAGACACCACTTAGTGTAAAGCAGGGCAAAAAGGCTATATTCAGAATTTAACAGGGATAAAGATTTAATCCTGAGTCACAAATAAATACTCTGTGTTGGGGGAAAAAAAAGTCTACAAGCTGTTATTTCTGGCTGTCAACATGGAAACAACAGACTTAAGTTAAATACTGAGGCTGTCTCTTGAACACACAGGGACAGTTCACAGCCCAGTGCTGAACTCAGAGCATTCAGCGCGTAAGCAAGGAGAGAACATCCATGGTACACAATGCCTGTTAAAGACCTAGATAGGAGCTACAAAATATTTCTACTTCTGGCCCCTAACAGGCCAAGATACCTAGTTCTAGAATGCAAACTGTGTCCTCTAAGTTTTTTTTTTTTAATAATGGTGGAGCTGACGTTCCTGCTTCAGATATCTGGTTTCTAAATCAGTTGAAGGTGAATCTGCCACCTCTACCTAATGGAGATAATGTTGGGTGGGAATAGCTCCCTAGCAGAAGCAGGAAAAGGTTTCACCCAGCTCTCTAAAATGTTTTCAACTACTCTGCAGAGCCAATAGTTAAGGGGAGCCCAACTTTCAGAAGGAAGGAGTGGGGGAAAGGGCTGCTATGCACCCACAAAGGGACTGAGGATATAAGAGGGTCATGGCTAGTTGAACCATGACAACTTTCTGTCACAGGGAATCGAGCCTTCCCATCACTGCTTCCAGAGCTATCTCCATGCACTGCAGGAAACCATCCTGGCTTGGAGTCCAGGCCAAACCCTTGAGAAGGGAGAGTTTGGGTAAGTCAGAGGCAAGGTAAGTCTGTTTCCAGTTGTGCTGGGAGCACACAGAGCAGAGGTCTAGAGTTCTCTCTAGTCACTCTGTTAGTGAGCCTGGGACACACAGTGATTTCTAAAGGTGTTTCACAGGTTGCACAGATACTCCTAAATAGTGCCCAGGACTGCCTGCACAGGTGACCCAGAAGCACTTCCTGATGTATGGATAATTACTTTGGGTGAAGGTAATTTCAGTGTTCAGGTGTTCCAATCTTTCTATAGCACAGGAATTGAGAAGGGTTATTAAAGATGCACTGCAAAGGAATACACATCTATAACCTCTTCTATTCAGCACAACATTTTAAAATTAAATTTCTAAAAGAACAATATCTGAATTGTTCATTCTGTCTGAATGATCAATTACAGTTCATTACATAAAATCTACAATGCAGTATTGCAAAATCCACAGATAAGATTACACACTAGTTGCCACACAGATTTTTGTTAACACAGCAAAGAAACCTTCCCTTTCACCTTTCTCTCACCATCCTTAAAACAAAGGCCTACTTTACAAGCAAACAGGAGACAGGTGAGAACCCAGGCTTCTCTCCCATCAACCTCTTGCTAAAAACATAGACCCCTAAAGACTAAGTAAAGAAACACTGAGATGGGGACACCATCAACACCTGACAAGTAACTCTGGGCATCCTGTTGGACTTGATAGCTTTTATAGACTCCCTCACCATCTCCTTTTCTGTTTTCTCATCTGCACCAAGAGCAGAAGTTACTAGAGTTGCTGCAGATGCTCTGCATCTATAGACCAGTTCAGTCCTTGTTCTTTCAGGAAGAATCATTGGCAGACCTGTTCAGAGACATATTTCTACTGCAAAGCAGCAAAGAAAAGCTGGAAGTTGTTCCAAAAGAAATTTTCTGAAGAGGGCAAAGGAAAACCTCTAGCTCCTACAGGGCCCAGACATGTGCAACCTTAACTGCCATGGAACCACCTCACTGTGACAACAAGCTTGTGCTGCAGACATCAGGTTACCTTCCCCCAGCTCAGCACGCTCCAGCCAGCACAGCCAGAGCACTCACACAGGAGCAGAAGGCAGGCAGGTGCCTGAGCTCTGCAGCATTACAGACCTGGCATCTGTTTGTGATAACTTTCTACGTTAGATGAGAATTACAAGACACGCAGTGGAACACCTTCCCCCTTCAGCCTTTGTGTGGTTCCTGCAATTACACGGTGCTGCAGAGCAGTACCAACTTTAACAGCCACCAAAGGCTTCCTCAAGCAAAAGAAATCCAAGTTGCCATTTCTCTCTTCTTTGGCTTATGTCATATTCAAGAGGGTATTCTGGTGCTGATTTGACAGAACTTCCCATGAAGATGAAGTTAACAAACAAAAATGAACTACCTCATCCTAATTAAGTACACCATCCTTATAGAAACAAATTAACAAAATCCCCAAACCCACAGAAACAACAACACCCCATCCTACAGAAACAAAGAAAGAAACCCAAAATCACTGCTCTGGGGACTGTAGATTGATTGTACTCCAAAGATATTTCAGAAACACCAGCAATTATAAGTTATCCAACCACCCTGCCTGAAGACTAGATCTGAAATACATGCAGGTTAATAAAAGCTATATAATGTTTCTTCTAAATTTCTCTCAAAAGAAGAATTTATAATTTTTCTACCCAGCCACATGCCATAAAGCAAACTTAGAGGAAAGATTTGAATTACAATTAAAACATACTGAGCAGTCAAAAAGCTGAGCAAGACTTACTTTAAAAGCCTGTAACAAAGTGTTTTAAAATAATATTCAGGAAGAACAAGCAGGTTGCCAGAGAAGGGATAATGTTCTCAAAACTGGCTGCTCAGTTATGATCCTAAATCTAGTATTAGGAGGCTTATGTCAAAGTGGCTTATTAAAAACCAAGACTGACATTATTTTGCTGGCAGTGGAGATGAGTTAGGTCATCTCTAGCATGTGTAGATAGATACTAGAATTCTAGCAGAGAGCACTACAGCCAGATGAGCTAAAAATAGACCTTTTCTGCATCTACTCTGTGGATACAGAAACTTAGTCTGATACAGAGTATTGCAGAACAGATATAACGCTTTTACCCTGAAGATTTACAGCTTCTCTCTCATTTGTGTTCCACAAAAGGTAACAGCAGTATTATGTTCCTCTTCATATACTGTTTTTCTTTCACTCTACCCGAGTCCAGTTTGCTTTTACTTTCATCTGCAGCGCTAGCACGTGTGGCCCACAGACAAGGAGGCTCCTGATAGGACTGACACCCATGCTGATTCATGGGTGGCCAGTTGCCTGAATTACCACTTATGAAAAGGGACAAAGTAATTGCCTAGTGGCAGTGATACCACTGCTTCTGCAGGAGACATCTACTTATCCAGGTGGCTGCCTCCTAAGGAGCAGAGTAACAAGGGCCCACCATCACCTCCCACCTGAAGTCCACCCTGAACTGTCCAGGTGCATGGTCCATGTCCTGTTGCTCCTACTACTTGGTGATGTTTCTTGGTAGAGAACCAAGAAGCCTGCAAAACAAAGTCACTACCAAACCTCTTCAGGAAAAACATGTTGGAATACTTTATCCTCCAGCTGAGACCCACACTAAGAACAGCAAGCACCATGATCATTATCACTAGCTGAAATACATGTGTCAGCAAAGTTTCAATTCCCTTATTTCTCTGTTATGGATTGGTGTTTGCTTGGGTTGTGTCAGATTCTTTAATTGTTCCATAATAACTTGCATTAGCAATATTAGCAATACTATTGCTGGACCAGCTGACATTGCATTATTTAACTTCCACAGAGCAGCACCCTTGTTACAGTTTCAATGCTAGAATTCAATTCTATTTAGCACTAATAGATATGTGTGCTTTTAGGACTACAAACTCTTTCTTTGACATATTGCCTTATGATTTTGTGTTCAAGGCAGAGTGATCAAACGTATGCACTTTAAATAGATATACAGCTTCTTTAAAAGTGCATTTCTCAGACAGCAAGTTATCAGCAAAATAGAAACCCATCTAGTTTAACTGCTATCTTTTAAACAACAAGGAAGGAAGAGGAGACTTCAGCTCAGTTAGCAGAAGTATAACAAAGTTACTATGGCACTTGCTGCGTTGTTCTTTGTGTTCTATAGAAAGTCTGTGAAATGTAAAAGTGAAGCCAGGTCTCAGCAGAGCTTTACCAGCATGGAGGTTAACCACATTAAATAGGAACTGAGCATACTAAACATGTTTCCTAGGATGTTTGCCATGAAAAGGCAAGAGTCAGTTTGTTTAGGAGGGAGAACAGCAGGTATTTTGATATAATAAGGGTACTCGTTTAGAAGGCAAGTATATTGGGGAACAGCCTATGAAAGTAAAATTATTTAAGTGAGGGCGCACCTAGAAAATGTAACAGTTTGAGCCAATTATTCTTTTATAGATGCTGCCAGTGGGGCTGAAAGAAATAGTGCCTTTCCTAAGACAAAATTTCATCATTTGCACATCAAATTGGGAACCTAACAACCCTTTCACAGATCATGAACTGCGTGTTAGAGCAAACTAATTTGAGTTTAATGAGAGGCAGAATCTCTCCAGCTGAACAATTTCTCATTTCCCACGCAGCTCATCAAAACACATACCCAAATGCCCTTGATGCCCTGACACTTGTACTGCATGCATTAGCACATGCACATACACAAGATTTTCAGCATAAACTAAGCCACTAAAGTGACCATAAAAACACAATAAATGAACTTTCCGAAGGCAACAACACTAGGGTAATATCTAATACCACCTTACCCTGTCTCTTTTCCGATCAATACACACAGTTAATCTACTGTCTCCTGGGCACTCTTCAGCTGCTAAGCATTACCATGCCAGTGCATAACTTACTTATGTGCCCAGTTGTTAATTTGTCAGTTTTCAGCAATGAGCATATGTGAAGTACACAGCAGTGCAGAAAAGAGATCAGTGACTAAGAGCAAATTGGGATGGTTTAAGGGAAGCATCAGCAGAGGAAAATTCCACTGCTTTGCAAGCAATCACATAGCTCTCAAGAGCAGTAGTACTTATCGGGGAGGAAATGCTTCACTTTCCCCCTCCCCTCGAGTGCTGAATTTCTCATGTGTGGTTACCCTCAATGTGCTTATCCCGACCAACATCGGGCAGGTGCTTCACACAGCTCAGCAGGAACAGATTCCGCTGGCGAAGGAGAAGTGCCCCCCCGGCGCTTGTGGCAGTAGCCAATCACCAGCAGACAAATAATTTTTCAAATGGATGGCTGCTCTTCACCGCAGCCCACTATGCTCTGTGCGCACCGAGCACAGCCGTGGAGTTCTCCGCGGAGCGAGGGCTCTGCGTCCCCAGCTCAGGCTCACCTGCCTGCTCTGTGCCAGGCACTGGCAGCACCAGGGAGAGCAGACCGGCACCATGAACACCATCCTGCAGAGCCCAGCTCCTCCGGGCCATCAGCCCCACAAACGCAGGGAGACACACAGCTTCTCCTGAGGGATTTACTTTCCCTTTACTCACATCCCCGAGAAGAGGGGCCTGGAGTGGGCGAACTCAACTCAGTGGAACCCTCGTTCCACCAGGATGGTTCGGGATGAGCCGCAGCCAGTGTCAGGGTGTCTGGTCAGTGTCACTGCGGTCAGTCGGGATCCGCAGACGCGGGCCGCCGGTGACAGCAGCGCGCCCACAGCCAGGGAGCAAACCCGGAGGCTACACTCGCTCCTTTCCGCGTGGAGCGGCCACAGCGCGGCGAGGGCAGTGCGATGGCGCTTTCCAAAGTCATCTCTGCCATGACCTGCACGGCCCGGCACTCCATGCTGCTGGAAGTACGGCCGGCGAGCCGCCTTTCTGCGGCGGGAGGGTCGCCGGAGCGCTGTCCCCGGCAGCCCGGCCGCGGCGGAGGGGCGCGCCTCCCGCAGCACACCGCTCCGCCGCCGCACGGGAGGCTGCGGTCCGCGCGTCCCCCCTCAGTGTCCTTCTGTCCCCAACCCCAGGAAGGCGCCGGCGAAGGGAGGGGATCCAGGAGCACCGGCGGAGACGGTCGGGCTCTGCGGCGAGGGGCTCCCCCTGCCCGGGGCTCGGCCTACCGGGCGCTGCCGCCCGCCCGCCGCCGCGCTCGGTGCTGCTCCGGCGGCACGGAGGGGCGCGGCCGGTGCCGGGCCCTCCGCCGCCCCCCGCCCCTCCCGGCACCTGCCGGGGCTGACACCGGCGCTGAGGCGCGGGCGGTGCCGCGGCCCCGGCGGCACTCACCGTAGATCATGGCCAGGCCGGTCTCGTGGAGAAAGCGGACGCGCCGGTGCTTGAAGAGCCAGATGGTGAGGATGGTGAGGGTGAGGAGCAGGATGAAGGTGAGCAGGCTCACGCTGTCCTGCCGGTGGCTCTCCTCCGCCTCCTTCTCGGTGGCGAGCTCCTCCATGGCGCTGCTGCTGCCGCCGCTCCGCTCCGCCGCTCGCAGCCCCCCGGCCGCCAGCAGGAGCAGCAGGAGCAGCGGGAGCAGCGGGAGCCGGCGGCGCAGGGGCCCGGCCATGGCTGCGGGAACCGGGATGCCGCGGGGCTCCGTGTCCCTGCCGCGGCGGCGGCCCTCGGGCACTGCCCACCGCCCGCCCGGCCGGCCGGCGGGGGAGGGAGCGGGGAAGGGAAAGAAGGAGGGCGGGAGGGAGCGGCCCCGGCGCGCAGGAGCCCGCCCGCCGCCGCCTGCCCCGGCCCCTTAAAGGCGCAGCCCCGCCGGGCGGCGAGCGCTGCTCCGCCGGGAGGACGCGGTGCCGCTGCTGCCGCCGTGCCCGGCCCGGCCCGGCGGAGGTGTCGGGGTGGGCGAGGTTTCCCCCCCCCGCGGAGCTGGCTCTGCTCCGGCAGCTCCAGGAGCCGCCCCGGTGCCGGTGCCGCTCTCCCTCCACGCCGTGCGGGGCGAGCCTGTGAGCGGCTCTCACACCGGGGCCGTGCTGGAAATCATCGCCTCAGAGCCCGCCCTGCCCTCGGCCCGGCTCGGACTGGGCCAGGGGCGCACGGCCCAGTGAGATCTGGCAGAGAATAAGCGCTCTCGTATTTTTTTCTGTCTTTCTTTCTTTTTTTTTTTTTTTTTTTTTTTTAATAGGACGTCGGAAAACTTACTAAACGTAAATTGCTGACTTGGAGGTTTTCATCCAGGTACATCCTACTGGACATTCGCTTCTAGGAAACAAGACAATTGTAGGAAATTAATAGAGAGCTAGTCAGCAATTTTAATTTGATTTTTTTTTTTTCTGAAAAGAAAAAGAGCATATATTTACTGTTTGAAAATCATCTCGAGTTGGGGAGATGAAGGAAAGAAAAGGAGAAGGAAAGAAAAGTCACTTTTTGCAAGCAACCCAAAATCAGCACTTTCTCCTTTAGATTTTTTCCTTTTTCTTAAATGAGTCATAACCCCTTTGAAAGATGAAACAGATGAAACATTGAGCAGTGGAATTGTTTGGGTTTAAAGAAATACAAACAGCTCTAAAACTATATCTGTGGATTTTTTGGGTGTTTTGTTGGTTGGTTGGTTTTGCTTTTTTGTTTTACCAGCCTTGGCAGGAGAGTGCTCTGCCTTTTTCTACCAGAGGAATATCTCCCAGCTTCCAGTGGTGGTGGAAGCAGTGCTGACATTTCTGCTCCTGGGGCCTTTCTCTCAGAGCTATTTTCAATCACAACATCTAACATGCATTTTTAGCCATTATTTTGCATAAAAAGAAAGAGCAATAACTTTGGCCATATTTTAAATTAGTTACATGCCAGATCTTATCTCCTTTAGTGTTGTGCTCTTTCTTAACATTGTTGTCATATTTCTGAGGGTATTTATTGGGATGCTCTAGTCACAAGAAACTTTTATCTCCTGCTAATGCATCTGGCATTGTCTTTGTGTTATATGCTATTTTTTAGAAATTCCCTTTTATAAATATTTCAAGATGACAGCTATGTAAATCTACACTTCTATTTATATGTAGTCCTTTTAAAGTCACTATTTATGCAAACTCTCCTTAACAACCTTAAAAATTCAGCATAATTAGGTGCAATTATATTTAAATATTTGATTGTGCAGGGCTGAAAGCTTACTTTGATAGTGCCATCATTTGTAAACCTCTTAGAGATGAAAAGGAGTAATTTGCCTTGAAGACCTAGCTCTTAAACCTATATGAACCATTAAAAATTACTGCCTCAAGGCTGACTTATGTTAAATCTCATATTCAAAATTAACATTTCTGATACAATGAGAGCATTGTACCACTGAATCTTTACTGTGTATCTTTAGGATATACAATCTACAAACAATGTAACATATATCTTTAGGATATAACAACCTACAGGCCTCCTAGCAGACTAGAGCCATGCACTACAGTGCTAAGTATGTGTAATGCTAATGAAGTTGTAAAATAAAAAAAAATGGATAGCAATAGCAGGCTCTCCTCTGTGGGTTTGGTTTTTATGTGCTGCATAGTGCTGGGCAGAGTCTGCTACTGCATGATGGCTTTTTTTAAGGAGACAATTTCCATGTATATTGTAATTTTATCCACCTCTCAGCTACGCTGCAGTCAGGGTCTTAAGTTACTTCCTGACAAGTCTTCCACCAGTAACCTGTGTTTTATCCTTCTACAGTTCACTACATACTATGCCTCTTGCTCTCCATGCAATAATGAGAAATATCCAGGCATTCGTTTTAATACTTAAGGATAGTAGACAAATTTTTCCTTTTTTTTTTTTTTTTTTTTCAGCTGAACTCTGTTGTTTATGGAGGAAAGCATTCATCCATGGTTTGATGTGTCAGTGCTACCCTTCCAAGCTCAAGCCTTGGAACTCCCACATGCACATTTACCAGGCTTTTTCACTGCTATCCTGCCCCTGTAGCCTTGTACAGGTATCACCTTGTCCTAAGAATCTTTCTTCGATTATTTTTATCAAATTAAAAATATAATGTTCACTACTGTTGTGTGCAAAGGTGAGTACAGCTTATTCTTTCTCTGGACTGTGTGAGTGTAACTGAATCCTGTATGCAAAATGGTGATGGGAGCATGATTGTTTCTGTCTGTGCAGAGCATCAAAGTTTAATAGTGATGTAATTGACTTCTCTTCAACTCAGTGTTCCATCTAATAAGTTGTTGCCAGGGAACTTGATATGCAGAGCATATTTGATTTGTACAGGCCATAACTTGCTGTCTCTTTACACTCATGGATTGGTATCATGGTGCATAAATACTTAAACTGATTCAAACAACATCATCTAGAGTGTATGCTATCAACTAAGGAAGAAAAGTATCAGGTTGAGCTTCTTTATCCATCTCTGTAAACCAGGCTGCATCCTTGTCAGAGGCTTGCGTTGACACAGCTCAGCTCCCCACAGTGCTGTAACTCCCAGGTCTCCATGCTCTTTTCAGTCCATTAGGAACATCAGTAATCTCACCTCAAGGGGTAGCTCCACCACTGTAATAGCCCTGCAGCTACAGTTTTTGTTCCAGACTGTTTTTGGCAGGTCTCCACCTGCCTTCTCAGCCTGTTTTGCACTAAAACTTCATGTACTCCACAGGTGGGACCTCTGCCTGACAGCCACCACGTATGTTGCAGAAGTCAGCCTGCCTGCTTAGCAAAACTGTCATTTGATTCTACTCCTGCTTTCTATCCATTTGTTAATTTTGATCTGGAGTCAGGCAGAGATCTTTGATCTGCTTGCTGTTTGAGAGGCCCATCTTGAGGCAGAAACAATGAGGTGCACTTTG
The DNA here is from genome assembly GCA_024865655.1 of Emberiza elegans. Taxonomy (NCBI): domain Eukaryota; kingdom Metazoa; phylum Chordata; class Aves; order Passeriformes; family Fringillidae; genus Emberiza; species Emberiza elegans. Next base: position 53,078,692 of record JALJVW010003023.1, on the reverse strand, counting down.
GGAGATGGAAGGCCAAGCAGATAACAACAGAGGAATAAAAAGCTTCAAACCAAACTATAAGATGGCAATGAAATAGGTCAGAGGACAAAATATAACCATTCAACAGAGTTCAACCAGACTTGGATGGATGCAGGGAGGATTTTTGTATTAAATGCTAATGAATATTTGCATTTGTACATAGTTGGTAATTGACTTGCAGGATTGAGTCATGGGAGTCTGGCCAAAACACCACAGAGAGACCAATATGGTTCAGCCTACCCTTTTCCTACCAGTTTTGTCTAATTAAAATGTTCATTCTGCCAGAAGCACCATCAAAGGGTCCATTGAGCATTTTTATAGCTTTGTTTGTCAAGAAAGTCATTGTTATCATGTGAACTGACACACACTTTGGGTTTATTCTTATTCCCAGAGCTGAATAATGTCACGTAAGGCAAGTGCAAGGTCCTATTTTCAATTGCTGTCTCTCCAGCTGTTGGTGGCAACATCATCCACGCCTTGTCAATCACACTGGAGAACTGGTGCTCTATTGAGACCTCTTCTGTATTATACAAGTCTGTTGAGACTGACCTTTTGTGCTGCTGGAAGCAGCATTTTGAGATTTTCACTGATCAAACATGTTGTTGTAGGACTGATTCTGGTAGAGAAAGGTCTTGCTGTTGCCTATAAAAATGGAAAATCAAACAAATCCTTATCTTAATTCCTGGCATGTTTATGAAACTGCCTTTGCACACTCACATTTTCTAGCACATTAATCCAGAATGCAGTAGCAAGTTGATTAGCTGTCAGGTCAGCCTTGTAGAGCAGCTGCCATGTCAGCCACACTCCTTTCTCCCCTTTCTTCTCCTTTCTTCCCTTTTAAGCCAAACCCTCCCATGACTATGCTTTAAAATGCCAACCCATTTTGAACCTATAGCTGACTTCTGGCACCAGTGGCATTATCTTGTGGGCAACTCTCCTTGTCTGTGTAAGATATCCACGTACCCCAGGATCCCATAAAATATGCCCTATTGAGATTGAGGTTAAAGACAACTAAGTGTTCTGCAATTGAATTCTGAAGAACATGTCATGTTTTTTCTGAAAACCATTTCTTTTCAAATCTCCAGCTTGTTGGAAGTGCTAACAATTGTGACACATTTCTCTGCTTGTACCGATTCTGCAGAGGTGTCATAGAGCTGAGAAAATGTCAGAACTGCCATTTTCCATCAATGCAAGTGCAGAAATCATAATTAGCCTTTCCAGTAGACAAAGTCTAGCTAGAGTAAAAGCTGTTTTGTGTTATTTGCAAGACACAGTAGTCACTCATCGTGCAGCCACAACTCACAGTTTTTGAGTCATGCTAAATTTTCAAGGTGTCTGAGAGGGATATGACTAGAAAATTTATCTATGTAAGAGTGCTCTGTCATCTCCCTTGTACCCAAACAGATTTATTTCCCCTTCTAGCTGAATGTGATATCAGCAAGTGTCATTCTACTAGGGGCAAAGCAAGTTGTCTCTTTTTCCTCAGAAGAAGGAAGTTCATTACCCTTGGCAGGTGCACATCAGAGTTATGACTTTCAAAGTTGTAATCACTCAAAGAAGAAGCTAAACAATCATTCTTCTCATCACTCATCACTTCCCACCATGTTCCCCATAAATATTAAAACAAGTGAATATCACAGCTCAACAAGTGCCACAACTCAACCTGTGCCAGAAGAGTCTGAAAAAACATTCTGGAAAAGAGTAAGTGAGCCCCAGTTGAGGCTTGTGAATTATGATTCGACCTTGTGCACAAAAGAAGGGGCTATGTGAACATCATTTGAAACTGCAAACATGCACATAGATTCTCTATTAGTGACAGCTGTCAGTTGACCACCACCAGAAACTGTGTCTGCAAAACTGAATGCAGTTCAGAAACATAAAGGAGGAGAGATTGGGAAAAATGTGGATACAGTGTTGTGGCATTTAAATTTGTTGTAAAATATTTCTCTTCCATATTTACACAATTATACAAAACCTTATGACAAAAAAAAAAAAAAAAAAACAACAACAACAAAACCCACCAAAAAATCCTCCAGAGTTCTCTGTTCTCTTCTTGATAGAGAAACAGAAAGTCAAAATTATGCTTCATTAAATCTTGATTATGTTCAATATGTATGCCTGTAGACACTGCACAGGCTAGAAAGTGAATCTTAGTAAAGTTATGCTAAGTATCTTGGCTTCATCTGAATTAGGCAGCCCAGAGGTGGGGTGAGATATTGGACAGAAAAAGGTTAGGCCTGTCCCGAGGAGTTGTGTCTGAAGGTGCTAATTTTTGCTCTTGTTCTGGAAAGAAGTGATCAAACAGGAAACTTGTAGTTTCTCCTACAGGAAAACAAGTTTTCCTAGAAATATGAGATCCTAAAACACCCATGGATAAATGACTCCCATCATGCTGGACAACAGAGGCTCTGCAGTTTAGAAAGAAGCCTAGAGGTCTGAGGTATAACTAGATGTCAGGAGGTATAGTCTCTAATTCTGCTGAAAGAGCTGAATTATTAACAGTGTACTAATACAGTCAATTCATATAATCAAAGCAATTTTCTGCACAGATTAGAAATGACTAAGGTAGAGAAAGAATGTCAGAAACTGGTCAGAAAGCATAGCATGGCCAAGATTGGAAGAGATCCCTGTAGTCCATTTTGCCCAACCCCCCTGCTTAAGTACAGACACTTAGAGCTGGTTGGCCAGGACCATGTCCATGCAGCCCCTGAATAATTCCAAGGATGGAGATTCCACAACCTCTCTGGGCAACCTGTGCCAGTGGTCAGTCACCTTCAGAGTAAAAGCTGCTCTGCTGGTAAGAGGGAACCTTCTGTGTTTCAGTCTTTGTCCATTTCCTCTGGTCCTGCTACTGAGCACAGCCTGGCTCCACCTTCTTTACAATTTTCCTTCAGATATTTATAGACACTGATGAAATTATCAATAGATGATAAAATTATATTAGATTATTAATTATCAATTATGAGATTGTGAATGTAATATCTATTTTAGCAACAACATTCTCTCCAGAGCTTTCCATATTGACAAAAGACTGAGAGTGGTGTTTCTAAACCAAACTTAAATTATAAATTTAAATTACTGTGGAAACTAAAAACTTTATTCATGGTTGACCAATACCAGCTCATTTTGAGTTGGTAAAATTCAGTCTGGGAGAACCCTGAGTCAGGGAAGCAGAGGTGGCTGCCTAGCTGAAAGATGAGGATTAGACATAAGTCCAAAACAAGACCAGGTGATTGCCAGTACTGAGAGCTGGTTGCTCCTTTCCAAGAATTACCAAATTTGGGCTGGTCAGGCAGTGCTGTTGGGAAAGTTTCAGCTTCTGGTGGACTCTGGCTAATACCAATGGGAAGCTCTAAAGGGAAACATGCTGGCTCCAACAGTAGAAACCTTCCACCACAGATCTGCATCTATTGGAAAAATTATGATAATAGGTCTGGGCCAAGTTGTGACAGAATGAGACATCTAACAGCTCCCATGGACATGGAGCTTTCATGTGAATGATGCAGATAAGGGTTTTTTTTTGTTTGCTTGATTGCTAGGCTGCTGGCCAAAGTCAAAGAGGAGAAAGATACATAAGACTGAAATCAAAAGACAGAGAGTAGTTGTCAGCTGCTTCAAGGTGCAATCAATATAATTGCAGGCTGTAACCCCAAGATAGGCAACATCCAAGACAGATGTGTTGGTGGAATCAGCATCACAGTAGTCAGGTCAGACATAATTGGTATTGAAGGAACAAATGCCACCTACAGTGCCGTAAGGAAGGATTTGATGTTATACTGCACTGTCTTTGCCTGTTTATTCCTTATTTTAGTAAATAGAGTAGTTAATTCTATAAAGAAGGGTTTTCATGTTAATATTATTTACATATTCCCAGTTCCTCATGCTTCCCCTGTTGTGTGCTGGTCGAGATAAATTCCAGGTTTGGGCAGTAGAGTAGGTGGGGTGATCTATTGTGGTGTAGTCACTACCTGCACACAAAGCTGGGACATCTAGAGGCCACAGCAGGGTCTGCAGGCACTGTGAGTACAAATACATCTACTAGATGCGGGTATTAGAGCATTTTCCAAAAGCAGCTTAGATAATAAGTACATCGCATGACCTCTAGTGGTATTAAGCCCGAGGCACTGTCAAAGTCACACGTAGCAGTTTCATGCTGCTGGGGAAAAGCCAAGGTCACAGAGGAACTATCACATGTGTGACAGCTGCTGTACCCCACCTTACTGCCCGGTTTATGCCAGCCCCAGTTTTGGCCCATTGCCAGGGTAAGAATGAGAAAAGTTTTTAATTCAGCAAAAATTCTAAGCACTCAGCAGGGCGACTGTTTTGCAGCAATGTTTTCACTGCCAACTAATAACACATTGTCATTCATCTTTCCTGGTGTCATGGTTTAACCCCAGCCAGCAGCTCAGCCTGGCCCAGCCACTTGCTCACTCCATCCACAGTGGCATGGAAAAGAGAATCAAAAGAGAATCCAAAAGTGAAAAACCTCTTGGGTTGAAACAAATACAGTTTAATAGGGAAAGCAAAGGCTATGCAAAAAACCCCAAGGAGTTAATTCACTGCTTCCCATGGAGAGACAGGTGTTCAGTCATCTCCAGGGGAGCTGGGCTTCATCACACATAACAGGGACTTGGGAGAACAAATGCCACCACTCTGAATGTCCCCCCCCCTTTTTTTTAGTTCTGCCCAGCTTTACATCCCAAGCATGAAGCCACATGGTGTGGCACATCCCTGTGGCCAGCTGGGATCAGCTGTCCCAGCTGTGACCCCTCCCAACTCCCTGTGCACCCCCAGCCCCCTACCTGGTGGGGTGAGGAGCAGAAAAGGCTGTGACTGTGCAAGCACTGCAGAGCAATAAGGAAAATATCCCTGTGCTATCAACACTGCTTCCAGCACAAATGCAAAACACAACCCCACACGAGCTATTATGAAGAAAATTAACTCTATTCTGGCCAAAACCAGCCCCCCTGTTATTATCTTCATGAAGAGAAATAAGGAACATGGAAGAACAGTGCAAGAAGGAATGACAATGTGTAGGGGATACAATATAAGAAAATAAAGGTAGTATAGAAAGTAATCTTACCCCCTAAAGAGTTGCAGCTGGGTTAATTTTTAGAGATTGGGAACAGGCCTGATTTTAACAGGCCACACCTGCAGCCAATCAGAAGAGTGTTATAAAAGAGTGGATTGGTTGGTTGAGGGGAACTGGAGTTTCAGCTGGCTGCTGTGAGGATAGGGAAGAGGCAGTGCCTGGAGGAGCTGCCTACAAGAAATATCAAGGAGATATGACAGTCTAGCGATGTGGAACCCTTGCAATGTAATGACAATAGAACTCTTGCACTATAATGACAGCAACAATGAGAATCAGAAGGTAAAATTTGCAGTGCTTTCTCTGTAGTGACTCAGAAAGTCAAAGAGGAGTAAGGATTTCTGTTATTGTCAGCAGAAGAATAATGTTCTGATTCCCTGTTTTTGTGGGTTCTGTTTCACTGAAGAGGTGCAGCTGTCATGGCTGACATCCTCTCAGAGGGTCTGGAATTCCCAAACCTTGAAAAGGAAGGTAGAAATTATCTGCTGCTGCCTGGGATATCACTTTGGCAGCAGGGAAAGGCAGGACCCAGGTGTGCCAGAAAGAAGTTATTGACATGAAAATGAGGTGGAAATGGCAACAAGTGTGGCAACAGAAGATACTGAACACCTAATCAGCTGTGTGGTTAGGAAGCCAGGCTTTCCCTCAGGACTGGTTGGAGAAGCCTTCTCTCATGAGCTGGTGATGCAGCCTCTGGGTGCAACAAACCAGTTGCTGGACACCTTGAGACAGGCAAGTTAGGCTCTTTAAAGCTATAGAGCCTGTTCCCATGGTTTCCCTTCTCAAACATCTTATTCTATGGTCCCTGAGACATGCAGAGTGTGCAACGAGTCAGTCCCCAACAGCCCATCCAACAAAATTATTTCAGTGCTCTGCTACAACTGAGAGAAATGCACTCACATTTTGATAAAGTGCTCATTATGGAAGGCATATTTTGTTTCATTTGCTCTTAAATCTGGTTTCACTCACATTCTGGTTTGGGGTTTTTCTCTAGTGCACTTCTTTTACATTCATGGTACCAGGCTATTTTGATGTTTTCTGTTGGAATGTTGGAGGATACAAGACAGATTATGGACTTTGGACCTGGTTAACATAAGAGATTTGATAACAGGATGGCTTGGGAAAAGCAAACGGAATGTTGAAAATTAGATCTAGATTACAAGAAGATTAAATCAAACAGGTTTACCAGAAAAAGAAAATCCCATTAAATGCTGAAAGCAAGAACTGTTGTTATATGCATAAGTTTGTGTATGTGATTTTGCCCTAATCATTGTAGTACACATCACTAGTCTCCCTAAAATAGTATATATGCATTTGTATCCCACAATAAAATCGGATTCTGGTCACTGAGTCAGTCTGCTGTCTCTCTCCATCGCCAACGGTTTTCTAATTATATTCCTGTTGCTTCCTATTATTTACTCTTTAGTCCTTTGGTGTGTAAATAGAGAGAGGGACTTCAAAGTAAATTATTTTTAAAAGAAATAATTTTCAATAGGCAATGCAATATTGACCTCAAGCCAGTTTAATCCAGAAAATTAATATTATGTTTACCATAAGTTATTTAAGTTCTAACATCTTTTTGTTTGCCTGAATAAGATCTTAAATGGATTTGTTTCAGGGTATGATCCAGGGTTATTTACTTACTATATTTATCTCAATAGATATGTCACCTTTATAAATAACAAGTGAGTATAATCTAACCAGTTGTTTGAAGCTGAGTTGTTATAGCAGCCACCTCTTTAATGTGTGAATTGATTTGACCTTTTATTGTGTGTGAGAGCTGATTTGAGTTAGCTGCTTTCCAGATGTAAGCCATTTCTGTCATGGACTGTGGTTTCATTTATGTATCACATCTCTAACTTAGAGAGAACTCCTAGAAATAATCAATGACAAACAATTGAACATAAGAAATGTGATTAACATAAAACAGCCTTGCCTAAAGTTTTAGTCCCTATGTCTGTGTTCATAAATCTTTGTTTGCTTTACTAAGAAAAAAAAAGGAAGTTGAGATAGGTCTGGTTAGCTACCATCCAAAAGTGTTTATCAGAATTAATTGCCTCCCCCACATTCTTTTCCACAGCCTACAAAAAGATTGCTTTGTGTGATGAACTCAGAGCCCCATATCTAACTAGTAGACCTACCAAATTATGGCTGAGGAAGTCTACCCAGGACTCTAGTTTGTTTGGCAGCAACAGATTCCAGTGAGCTGTGAACTGAAAAAAAAAAAAAAAAGGCACTTTTTGATCACTTTCATAAAGATGTTCAGCCACTAACAGAAGTACAGGAGAGGCAGATTTTTCCTTATATAATTAAAACCAGAGACAACTATTAGATTGTTTTTCTGGGTACATAGGTCCAGCTCAATAGGTCTAAAACAGAGTAAAGTGTGAGTCCCAAACTCAGCTGTCATTATTGGATACTGGTTCTCTTTTTAAATTTGGCTTTGTCCTGGTGCCTCTCTGGATGAAAGCTTTTAGAGCGGTTACTGCAGTTTGAACAACTCCTGAGCTTCTAAAAAGAGAAGGATTGAAAATCATAAAAAAAGCAGAAGGTTGAATGAGAAATTACTTAATTTTTCCTTAAATCAAAGATATTCACCATTTTCACATGGCTCAGTGGCCAGCTCTTCATCAGTTTCTCATTACTTGGCTGTGCTTCCCCTCTTTATTCTTTTAACTCTGGACCAATTTGCCTGACTACATGCAGGTCATGTGTAGTGTGCTTAACCCTGTTTATGATCACAGGACTCCTTCGGGATTTCACCTTCCAATATTAGAATTTATGCTTCTCTCTAGTGAATAAGTCTATTTTGTAAGAGAAGATACCCTTCATTCCACATCTGTTCCTCTGTGTCTGAACATTTTCTTTACTGATTTCTATGCTGAACATTTTCACTCCTTCAGTGCAAAGCACATTATTTGAAAACCAGTCCTAGTGTGAGTCTTCCTAATAGCCAAGCAAGCTCTAGAGTTTAATCTTTTCCCAATAATAATTACTTCAGTATTTTCTTGCCATCTGCTGTCTCTGCAGTATCCCTTGCTATTTTGTATTATCAACAGTTTAACTAATTTATTCCTCAGAGTCTTACGGTGACATAGCACAATTTCCAAAAACAGTGTCTAGAATGTTAATTGCACATTCTGCTGAAAGAGAGAAAGGGAAGAAAAGGCAAAACAAATAGAATCCTGTGTTTGTTTACTTTAACAGCAGGATTTTTTCACAGTTAACACTGAATATTTAAATGTGCAGTTTAGATCTGATTCACTGGCTCGTTACTATGCTGATGAAATTTTATAAAGTTTCAACCTGTGTGAGAACTGCTCAGGCTTATAGATTCCTGTGTAATTCCCTAAAGTTAATGCAGGCAGACTACTGCCTTACTGCAGCCTTTCAGCATGTTTTGGCAGGATTACAAGGTTCCGATCAGTGATTTTTGTCTACGTTTTTGTTGAGGATCCCACTTTTTTCCAATCTGACTGGGACCATCAGGCAGCCACTGTTCACACCCACAAGAACAATATACATGGCAGGTTGGTGCCATAGATAAAGACATCCCACAAAACTAATGTTAAGAGCTCCAGACTGGAAGAGCATCAATAAACTGTGCAACAATGAAAAATGAAACTTCAGATACTCAAATTATGATTAATTGTGCAATAGCAAATTAACACGTTGCCACTTCCAATTATTACCCATTTTTCATGGTCTGCTGCACCAGAACTAGGAGGACAGCCTCTACCCCAGGTCTCAGCAATCCTTTTTCCACAGTAGCAGCTGAAACCAACAGTGAAAGAGGACTGGTATTATGTCAGACACTAAGCAAGAAACCCCCCCCCAAAGGAACAGAAGGTAGTCAAAAAGGCTCTAAAATGCCAAGTGATAAGAGCAAGCCACTTTTACCCAAGTGTTTTATGGACTTTTCTGCATCAGAACTATGACAGAGGGAAACTTTCTATGACCCTACCTTTGCAACAATGCTCCACCGAGCACCCCATGTCAGATGCTAGAGACATGGACAAAGTAACTGGAGACAGATGCTGACAGATGATTTTGTCAATTTTAATTCAGATACATGGGGAAGCAGAGCACCTCTCACTTTTATACCAAAAAAGAAAAAAAGGTAACTCTAAGCTTGGGAAAAATTCAAGGGCTGCTGGGCTATAATGCAGCAAGCTGTTAAAACATATCTTATTTAAACCATGAGCTCAACTCCTCACACTCCCTCAAATCCCTCTGAAATCTGTAGGTTTTAGCACATGCATACGTCCCTTGCTGAATCAGCACTGCAACTTGTTTTCTGAATTGTCGCCCTATTAAGCATGAATTAAAGACATATAATTCATAAACTTTGATGTAACTACATTGCATTTTCATTTAATATTAAACTGAAGGGTCTGTCTGGTTCAGCTGGAGGCTGAGATAGAACACAAGGCTTTCTGGCAACCTGAATGTTGGGTAATACCCTCATCAAGGCAGCTCTCTTCATATCGCAAAACTGGATCTCGGGTATAGACTCTCGTGTGAGATGTATCGCCCTGTAAGTGTTACATAAGGATATGCTTTACAGCTGAAAACTTAATTGTGCTCTGTTGGGTAACTGCACCCACTACATTAGCTGTCCTTAAGCCAATTGTGACCTTTCCAACTGCAGAATTGCTGTCTCAGAGATGGCTTGAAGCAAAGTTCAGAATTAGTGTGGGGTTTGTATTGTGCATTATGCTGTCCTTTATGCTAATATTAGGATATAGTCTTTCATTCCTTCAGACAGCAATATTTAATTTATGCCTTTTAAAAATTATTGACTATTTGGATCTTCAGTAAAAAACACTTCTAAAATTACTTGTAGTTCTATGTGGTGCCTTTTAATAATGATTTCAATTACTGTGCAGTCTCTCTGCATCTCATGTACTGCATAGAACACTGCTCACTTTGGTTTTGAACACCAGCAACAGGAAAAGATCTGTAAACAAGCTGTAATTTCTCACAGGGAAGGTAATTTTTGTTGGAAGTATGTGGAAGGTAATTTTTGAACAAGCAGCTTAGCAAACATTAACCATTCAGTTTGGCTGTTTGTTCCTTGTCCTATCAGGCAAGTCCACAGTAACCTGGGGCACAGGCACACCTATCCATTGTTCCCACTTAAAGAACCCCAGCATTAAAGCTGCATATCACAGATTCTATGCTAGGGACAGCTACCCAAAAAACTACAAAAAAAAGAGTGCATTTCCTTGTTGACCAGCAGTAATGTGATTTAGCACAGTTACTGCTGACCAGGGCTAATTTCTCTATGCAAGGAGATGCTGAAAAGCCATATATTGCTTGAAAATGGGGAGGACATTAGTCCAAAATAACCATTAGTAATGCTAAAAAGAAGATTCTAGTACATTTTGTCACAAAATTAGCCATTTTATTTGTTCTACCTTACTTGTTCTCAAGTTGCAGAGTAGCTTCTCTTGGTGTTCAGTCTGGCAAGAATCTCCAGCAGTAGAGAATCTGCTAAAGAGACCAAAGAAGGGTAATGTGATCTCATAGTATGTAATGACTCTGTGTGAAAAACTTAGTCTGCATATTCATCATCTGCTTCTGAAAAAGAAAAAAAAAAAAAAAGGGAAAAAAAGGAAAAAGTATATAAGACTGAAATGCACAGATGTCTGATTGAAATGGTTGTTTTACACATTTGTCTGTTTCCCAACACAATTTACCAAGTCTGTGCAAATATTTGTGCTGTGCAAGGGATGTTTTCTGTGACAGTTCTGTCTTAAATGTGTATGAAAACATAGCCTCAGAGAGTGAACCCAGCAGTAAAGTATCCTTCCCTTCCTTTCTGTTGAACACTATGTAATGAATTCAATACTGTGGAAGGATCTATCTGTAATTCACAATTTTGTGTAAGTATAGGTTAATCTAATCTTAACTAGGAATTCTTTCCAAAGCTTTATATCAATTTTAGATAAGTTGCTAGAATCCCAAGCACAGGATTTATAATCTTTCCTGATAGAAAACACAAAAGGAGCTTTTAGAAAGTATTTAAGCTCTCTTGTTTTCTTTATTTTCATGTCTTAGAAATTGTATTTTCAAGGTCTTCTTTATAACCAACAGGATTAAAAACCTGCTTTAAACGAAATGCACTTCAATTTTGTCATAAAGGTATGATTACAAGAGCTTTAAGAGACACACAGAGAATACAATGAATCTCATGAAGGAGAAGGCCGTGAGAATTGGCTTTGTGTGTTTTGTCAAGCTTCCAACACCACCAAGGAAAACAGATTCTAACCCCTGATAGGGGAAGTGCAGATGTGCACACAGTGAGCTCTTGCTTCCCTAAGATACCTGCTCAAGACCTGGGCAGGTTTCCAGGTCCTGATGTTTCCTGAGAACTCCCTCTCTGTGCTTTTGGGGCAATGCAGAAGACTGTCAAACAAAAGGAGGAAAGGGAGTTAGAACCTGATCTGTGGGCATGCAAGCACTTCTGGGCAGTGTGGGGATGAGATCCACTCCCTACAGACACACGGCCCATGCTTTGCCTGTTGCCCGAGAATGGCATCACTGCCCTCCTGGGAAGGACAGCAGAGATCTGAAAGGCTCCTTGCAAGCTGCATGTGCCCAGTCTCTTTCACCAAACACCTTAGAATATAACCTTTACAAAGAAAATGTTTTGCTTTTCAGTTACCTAGATACCACTTCTGGAGACCACAAAACTCTGTATTCTACTTTAATTAGATATATTTCACCACACCCCCATGAGGGAAATCACTAATTACAGCAGTTTGTTGAAATTAAGGTGAGTGTAGTCACGGTTGGTAGTGACTATGATACTATTGCAATTTTGTATTACTACACTTCAGGCTATGATTGTATCAAATCTCAGAAGCCAAGAGGGCTGGGTCTGGCTGGCAGATGAATAGAGAATGAAGAACTGAGCTATGCCTTTGGGATTTCTTAAGAAGTTACGTGCTTATAAATCACAAGTCATATTAATTTGATCAGGAGCAAGTACTCTGGAGCTTTGGTGTCAGGAAACACCCTAGAGCTTGAGAGGTTGTGTTATGCCAGAGAAATAAAACCTACAGCCTTTCCTGCTCAGCTGCAGTCATAATAAAATCCTGTATTTTTATGGGACTGATAATTTTGCAGGACAAATATATTGATCATAGCAACATGGGGAAATCTCAACTCTGAAACTTTCATTTGCCTTGCATCTGCTCACTAGTGATGTAAAAGTAACTTTATTTTTCTTGCATTTGAGTACTTTTTAGAAACATTACTACAGCAGTGGTGAGATATTTCTATTAGAGAGCTCAGTGCATCTCAGCAGGGAAAGAAGTCTCTCTACACACACAGACTATAAAGTTTTCTGTTATGATAGGTAATCCAATAATTGATGTGAGATAGCTGTGTTCTGGTAGCATAGGTTTAGGTTTTGTTAGTTTTACCTTAATTAAATGGTATTTTAGTTTTTAATGAAAAGGTATCAAATGTTGCTTTTTCTTCCTTCTATTTTTTGTAAATGGATGCACAGAAAGAAGAGCCTGGTTGCCTAAAGCCTGCAGAACTTTGCTAATCTGTATGAAATACAGAGGTCTAGGAGGGCTGTTAATCTCCCAGAGAGTGAGCTAGAAGAGGTGAGGGTGTATCAGACTCCTGCCTTAGCAAACAGTCTCAAACTGTCCTAGCTGGACATGCTGTGTGTCCTGGTTTGAGACAAAATTTGGGAGGAAAGAGCTGGTGCACAGAGGATTAGATGAAGATCAGCAAACCAGTGCCCAAGAAAATGGCATAGAGCAAACCCACTTTTCAGCTGAGATGTAAAACTGTGCTTGGTGGTGTTGAGGGTAGCTTCAAAAGCTCAGAGCAGGCTTCACTACTGCCCAGGCACACGGTTTTGAGGTAAAGACGACGCCTGAACGAGTGTCAGTCACACCTCCTCGTTAGCAACCATTTATGAGCAACTGGTTTCACTTCCTCCTTTCTGCTGTCCTCGGGGCCCTGAGCGGGACAAGCCTTTCAGCCTGCTCAGCTGGCAGAGCACTGCTCTGACACATTTCCTGGCTTCTCATCTCTTCTGCTCCTACAGCAGCAATGTCATCCTTTGTTTTACACAGAATGTCTCAGAAGTTTTGTTGGGCCGGGTGTAGGTGGCCAGGTGCTGGCAGCACGGCTGGTGTCTGTGAGGAAACAGGGCTGTCCCATGCTGGACACAGCCACTTCCAGACAGCTCCAACAGACCCACCACGGGGAATGGCTGAGCCCCTCCAGTAACACCAGTGGCACCCCTGGGAAAACGTATTTAAGGAAGGGCAAAACCACTACATGCCAGTGAGAGAGAGAGGGGAGTGAGGAGAAGAAAGTGGGGAATTCCACTGTGAACAGAAAGGTCAAAAAAGAAAGAGGGGATGGGGGTGCTGCAGGTGCTGGAGCAAGGATTTCCCTGTAGCCCATGTAAAGGACCACAGTGGGTGCAAATATCCGCAGTGCGGCCCATGAAGGACCCCAAACAGAGCAGGTGGATGCTTTCTGAAGGAACTGAACAAAGCATCAGAGACAACTTTGAAGTATTTCACCTCAACCACAGGGGAAAAAAAATCTGTAAAATCTCAGGAAAAATGTTTTTGACCGGTCAGACAGTCTGATAAAAAAAAGTGAGTTTTTACTCCGGGGAAAAAAAACAGCCAAAGAAAACCAAGCCAAATAACAAACTCGCAAACTACAACCCATCATAGGAAGCCCGACTATTTGCAAAGGGAGGCGCAAAACAGAACGCTGGGGGTTCTTGTGCCGCCGCTTGCCGCTTCTGCTGCTCTGAAACAGTTGCAGGAAGCCGGGTCTGCTGGGCAGCGCTTCCAGGGAGGGAGCACGGCGGGGGCACTGTCCCGAGGAGCCGGGTACATCCATGGGATACACCGCCGGTGTATCCACAGGAAAGTGACGCGATGCAGGATTAGTCGGTTTGTATTCACACCCCGAACCGGGCGGTTTGCCTCCCACACGCACGGCTGAACCCGCACACGGCTCCGGGCGGGACACAGGTTTCTCCTCGGTGGAGCGCTGGGTTCACGGGCAGCCGCCGCCTCTTCCGAGCCGCTCCCGCGGGACGGGCGGGAGGGAACCCTCCCCGGGGCGGGCAGCGATGGCGATCACGGACAAACCGCACTGTCCCGCTCTTCCCCGGCCCCCGAGCCCCGCGGGTGCGCTGCCTTGGGCGGCCCTGGCCCGCCGCCAGGCACCGCCCCGCCGGGCGCGTCCGCCGGCCCGAGGCGACGGCTGGAGCGGGACGGGGCGGGGAAGGCGAAGGGAAAGGCGGGGGGAAATGTCGCGGTCGCTACGGGAGACGGGAAAAAACCGGAAGCCGGCGGGGCGGGGCGGCGTGGCGCTGGCGAGCCCTTCCCCGCCGCCAGCCTCTCCCCGCCGGGCGGCGGCGGCAGCAGCAGCGCCATGGGCTGCTTCTTCTCCCGGCGCAGGAAGCCGGCCCAGGGCGGCCAGCTGCCGCTGCAGCAGCCAGCGGGAGCCGGGCAGGACGCGGCCACCGGCGAGCAGAAGGCGCCGCAGTACAGCTGGGACCTGCGAGCCAAGGTACCGCCCCGGCGGCTGCGGGATGGGGCTGCGGGCTAGGGCTATAGCCTCTCTCAGTGGGCAGCGTCCCGCTCTCTCCTGCCGTCCGGGGTGTGCGCTCCGGCAAGGGAGCACGCCCTCCCCGGTCCCGCTGTTACGGCTCGGTCCGCGCAGTTCAGTGCGTTTATTTGAACAATTAAGAAGTGTTCAGCCTAAGGATTTTCTGAGCCAGGCAGTCTCAAATTGTGCAAGCGGCGAGGGCGGCGCGCTGGATGCCGCGGCTGCCGGCGGGGCGAGCATCGGTCCCGGCGCGGGGCTGCTCCCGGTGGGACAGCGCCCTGCGGGCAGGCGGCTTGGCTGTGACAGTCCCCGGGGTGTCTGCCTGCCCTCGGCACTCCTGAGGCAGCGCGGAGTCCCCCGGGTGCGTGCTTCGCTCCAGAAAACCGGGATTAATGGCTGGGGAGCTGCTTGTGCCCGGGCGAGTCCCCGCAGCGAGCGGAGGCACAAAACTCGTGCCGTGTGTCCTCACTGTGAATATTGATTCTTCCTGCTCGGGTGTTTGCGCCGTTGGTTTGGTTTGTTGTTTGGGTATTTTTTTAAGGTTTTGGGGGTTTGTTTTGTTTTGTTTGTTGGGGTTTTTTTTGTTTTTTGTTTGGTTTTTTGTCTTTTTTTGGGGGGGGGAGGTTGTGGTTTTGGGTTTTTTTTTTGTTTGTTTGTTTGTTTGGTTTTTTGAGGAAGTAGAACTACCTTATTAGGTCCTAAAAAGACAGATGAAGTCAAATCCTTTCCCGTGCCGTTTCCAGAGCTCCCGGAGGCAGTCATGAAGACTGAAGCGGAAAAGCATTTAAATGCTGGATAAAATGTATTTCTTCCTAGCCCCATTTCAAGTTTCACTTCCTAAATATACAATGACATTGATTGTAGCCCTACTAGGCCTCTCTTCCTCTCCTCTCCAGCTGTCTTCGGGTGGGGGAAGCAGAAAGTGAGCAGGCGAAAACCCCAATTAATGTGGTTTCAACAAACAAAATCCTCAAACCTTTAGGCCGTATTTTACAAGTATGGAAAAGAAAATGTGTGAACTTATTTGAGTGTTTAGCTTGCTTGTGTTTTGAACTTGGCCAGGTGCTCTAGGGTGTCCCTTAAGTCTTCCAAGGAGATTAAGGCAAGCTTAGATGGAGATGAGCTGGAGAGTGTGCGTGTGGCCTGGAGGAATTGGTTCCTTGAGGATAAAGATGAGCAGTCTGTGTTGGGCTTATTGCTTTGACTGCATAGCAGATATTTAGGGAGCAGACAGAGACAGAGGGGAAAACAGCCTGTCACTTGTATGGAGACTATTCTCACAGCCAGAATGGCTGTCCTGGAGCCACATTTTAGTGACAGAACAAAACTTGGTCTAAAAGTAAATTACTAAATCAGCCTTGGGAATAATATTTTTTTAAATTTTAGAGCAAATTCTCCAGCTAAAGCTCAACAGGTATGAGAATTTTTACCCCATCTACTTTTATACAGCTAACTTTGAAAACTAAAAGAAGGAAAGTCAGGATATAGAAAGACTTGATTCGGAGAATAGCCAGCCTTGTTGCTAAGGAGATGATTGTTGTTAACTTGCTGGAAGAAGGCTCAAGCTAATATGAAACTGTTACAGCACCAACAATCTATATGTGTGGAGTAAAAAATATGTGGTCATGTATTGCATGTGAAACTTCCTCTTTTTCTATAAAAGACTCTTACAAACCAGAAGAATCAGTGAATTTGGGCTGTGCTAGTGAACTGTGTAAACCATCAAATTAGCTGCTTAATTTTGTACTGTACAGCCTAAAAATGGCTATTTAATGTCTAAGATCATTTCTCTTGCTCTTTGCAGCCTTATTTTTCATTGGGCTTTTTGGGTGTAAGATTAATACATTAAACTAGGAAAGCACCTGGAATCACGTTATCTTAGGTGAAGGAATACAGAGCACTTGCTGCTCAGTTTGTATTAAGTGATACCCTGTCAGAATTAATGTAGTAATTTTAAATGTTGTCTGTGATACCTTGTCCTGTTGTCTATTGTTTTCTCATTTGTGATGCTTCACATATACTTATTTATTTCACAACTTTGTGTTTGTACACCAAGTTGAATTGAAGTCAGTTGGAAAACTTGTGGCACCAAGACCCCTTTTTATCCATCCAGTGCATTGAGTTGTATTCTAAACCCTGAAAACCTCAACTCTGTCAACAGATGTGCTAAATTGTCTTTTGATATTTATTTCCACCATTTGGGTTGGGGATCTGTTTCTAATTTTAGGCTGTCCTACTCAGTGACGCAGCTGTGGTTATATAGTTCTGTTTCACAAGCAGGTTTGGCAATTGTAGTTTTTGTAAACTGTGCTCTGTATGTTCTTACAGGTGAGTATGTCTTGCTGCTCAGACACTCCAGCTGTCTTCCTGTAAACTAATGCCATGCTGACATGGCAGAAAAATGTAGGCACACTTGTGTGCATGTTTGTGTGACTAGGAATGTGTAGAGGGATGACTGAACCTGAGGGGTTCCTCCAACAAAACTATTTCTTCTGCTTCTGAAGTGCATCATTGCTAGTTGAGCCTATTTTAATGATGTTTTAATGGCAAAGGATGATTGTATTGACACTGTCTGCTAGTGCAGCCCCAGACAAAGAGAAGTATGATGATATCCCAGTGACTATATAACTCTTGTGTAATAGTCCCAAAAATGGACCATGTGATAGAAAATGCTAAATAGAAAACATTATAAGATGCTGATAGTTGATTTGAAATTAAGGAAAGTATATGGATTTGAGGAGCCTTTTCAGATTTCTGACTTTATTAAGTGAGGACAGAAGTTTTAAGATAAGCAAAATTTAATCAAATTTAGATTACATTATAAATTTGCTGGAGTCTGCTGTAATGCTTTCTGAGCCTTGGGTTCAGAGAACTGCGTGAAGAATACTTAGGGTGCAGTAGAAGAACCAAAGGATCAGATTATTTTGAAAACAGAAAGGAGAACGATGAGCATTCAGTTTCTTGCTGCTCTGGGATTCTCAGTCCATGAGGGCAAGTAGAGCACAGTTTATTCCAGAGTCTGTTAGTACTGCATTGCATCCTGAGGACTTATTATGTCCCTTGATGTCTTTGGGCTGTCATGAGAGTCACTTTCTGACCAAGTGTGGGAGAGGATCTTGGTGGTGCTCAGCCCTTCCCAGCCTCCTTCAGCTGGCTTTCCACCTGGGTAGGTTTTGTTTCCCACTGCATGACTAACAGCAGCAACTGAATGTGGGTATGTACAGACAGGAACTGGGGCTTTTGTGTCTTGTGATGATACAAGATGCACTCGTGACCTCCACAGGAGAAGAAACACAAAGAGCAAAGAGCTGCATCATCTTTTTTTGCTGTTGTCTCATGTTCAGAGAAGTAGGATTAGATTAATTAAGATCATAGTGGCATTTAGCGCTTAGAGGAACTTTCCTTCCCAGATGATTTTTTAAACTTTTAGGAGGAACAAGTAAAGTTTTGTTTTATGCCAACTGACTTGCAACTTAACTGGTTTAGTTGTTAGGAAACATGCAGCTATCATTGTTATTGTGCTGTGTAGCTGTATTTAAATGGTTAAAAAACCTCAAGAGGTTTCACTTTTTGCCTAAATCATAGTCTTTTGTTAGTTACCTTACGTTTGAGGATTCTTCATGAATGGTCTGAGCTCATGTGGGTATCTTGAATTGTCTAGATCTTGTTTAGGTAGCCATTTTGTACTTTATTTTTGAGTATTAATAAAATAACTTTTTTTCTGTAAACATTGCATTTAAGAACAAAAGAATTCATTGTATCTCCCATATACTTTTTGCTGCACCAGAAGAACTATTGCTGTTTTTCTCAAAATGTGGTCAGATCAACTGAGAAACAGTCAGAAGGTTCATATTAAGCAGTATTTCCAGTTAGATCAAATACAGGCCTGTGGTAGCTTCCTTTCTTCTTTCACTTTTTCTGTATGCAGTGTTTAGCAGTGGTTTTGTGCTGTTATGGGCATTATGGAAAAGCATGAAGATTCCCAAGAATAGAATGAAATGAGCATTCAGACTGTTGTATTGGCCACTTCTAAAGTCAGGGTGTACAAGAGATGCTCCAAAATGAAAAACTGTTTCCTAGAGACAGGAATCTTCACTACACTTTCCACCTTTTCTTGTTGTGCAAGAATCTTGAAATCTGCCAGTGGGTGAGTAACTTCAACAAGCAATCTCCAGAGGATGTTGCAACTCATTACTTGAGGGCACCAAACCCATGCAAGTATGAATATGCAGAAGTGTCTAGGCCTGGGAATGCACTTTTTTTTCTTATTTCCCTAATGTTAATTCCCCTGCTGACAAAAATAGTGCTTAAATCTTCTTAAGTTGATATGCCTACCCTATAGGTGCAGCTTTTAATGTCACTGGGTCAGCAGCCAACTTCTGTATATTGTCAGCTGTAAGTTCTTTTCTGAACGGCCATCTGCAGTGACTTAGAGAGATAGGGGATGGTTTTTTGAGAATGATATTTAAAAGAGAAGACCTTAGTGTAAGTGGTTTAGAAATACTTTGCAAACTGTTTGCTCAGCAGCCTGAACAAGGGTAACTGGAAGAGAACTGTAACCTTTTAAGAGCAGCAGAACCTTCTCACATTTGTAGGGGTTTCTCACTGTTGACTGAAACTCCTTCCTTGATGGATCCTGTGAAAAAGTCTTGCTAAGACATGAACTCATACCAGAAACACTTCAAGATGTTGGGATCCTTTATGATTCTGGGTACAGTTACCACTAACAGCTCTGAAGGTACTTGCAAGCCTTCTTCCAAATGGGAGTTGCCCAGTTTTGTTGCCAGTAAACTCGATAGTGGTGGCTGAAGAGATGTATGTCATGTGCAGCTTTCACATAGCCTCTGACCTTCTTGCAAGACAAGCGTCTGCAGGAAGGAAAGCTGCTTAATGCACCTTGCACTTGTAACAGGATGCCCTGGAGCTGTAAGGAGCTGTGACAAACTCATTTGCCTTCACTTCTCTCCTTTTGTTTGTTCTTTACAATCCTTGCTCCTTACAGTTTATCCTCTAGCCCTTTGTAACAGACTTCTCACCATTGTGTAATTGCTAAGAAACAAAGATTAGGCTTCTGTGCCTGTTTTGAGAAGGAAAAACATTAGCCTTGTAAGAAGGGCTGGCTTTTTCATCATCTCATCTGGTTATTTTAGGTCATTCTATAGAGTAATTCCTGAACCTGTGCATAGCCACTTCAGTTAGAAGGCTTCAACTCCTGAGCTGTGCCAATATCCATTAATGGACAACTCTTATCTACTCTAAGAACTCTTTAAATTCAACTGAAAATAGTAAAAGTTACTGCTATGAATACCTTTTGAACTTATATCAGCATGGGGGAAAAAAGATGTTGAGGGCTGGAGAGTCTGTCTGGGTGAGATGGGTGGATTTGGACAAAGGTTTTTGAAACTTTATCCAAATAGATAGGACAAGTAGAGGAGTTGTCAAATAGTTGAGTTTTCCTGACCTGACATGTGCTTAAGATTTTATAACCAGTGGAGCACCAAATGAATGGGCAGAGAAATGTATGAAGCCCTGGTTATGGTTGTATGAGACTGAAGATTTTACTTTCTTCTGTTTCTTTTGGCTTTCCTAGCCTTTTTTTTTTTTTTGCTGTGTTGCCAAGACAGAGCTTAAGAAGCAGTTGGTGCTCACTGTCAGAGGAAGGAAGGTGGTTGCAGTGATTTAATGTTAACCTGTTATGATACCTGAAGACTTCAGAGATGGTGAATATATGCCAAGAAGGCTGATGGCATCCTGGCTTGTATCAAAAGGAATGTGGCCAGCAGGACTAGGGCCATGACCTGTGCTTGGCACTGTTGAGGTTGTACCTCAAATCCTGTGTTCAGCTCTGGATTCCTCACTTCAAGAAAGACACAGAAGTGCTGGAGCATGTCCAGAGAAGGGCAGTGGAGCTGGTGAAGGGTCTGGAGCAGAAGTCTGATGATAAGCACCTGGGGGAGCTGTGGTCGTTGGAAGAAAAGGAGGCTCAGGGAAGACCTTATTGCTCTTTACAACCACCTGAAAGGAGGCTGCAGGAGGTCAGGGCTCCCTGGGAAGTGTCCGAGTCACCATCCCTGGAGGTATTTAAAAGATTTGTATAAGGGGCAGCTGGGGACATGGTTTAGTGGTGGACTTGGCAGTGTCTGGTTAATGGTTGCACTTGATGGACTTAGAGGTATTTTCCAATTTAAACTATTCTATAGTCCTATGGGCATATAAGGTGCTGCTGCATGCATCCTCATAGTCATGGTTCTGCCTTCAGGTCTGTTCCTCTGGCATGTGTCTTTCACCCAGGAGAAGTGAAATATTTATATCTGCTATAGTCTTATATCCTGTCCTCTCAGGGGCAATAACCTAGTGTGGGGGGAGAGTATCAAATCTACTCCATGCAGTCCCTCCAGTCTGTACTGCAGTGTTAATCAATAAATACTCTTAGTCTTTAAAAGGATAACTGCAAAACAAAATCAGGGGAAATGTGTAAATTCCTTGGCAAGGTCAACAAACTGAGAAGTAAAAGCTGTGTGAGGGTGAAACTCTTAGTTCTGGAAAATAGGCAAATAAACAGGAGCTCCTGAATCTGATAATAAGCTGAGTTTTTATCTTTAACTTGACTACTGTTGGTACTCAAAAACTCTAATTTGAAACTGTCTATAAGCTGTGAGTTCGCTGACTAACCAGTGTTTTTCACCTAGGCCTAAGTAAAGTTGCAAGGTGAATTTTCACACATCCTTGCAAAGGCCACTGGGAAGGATGAGCTAGTGCTGTTTCACAGGCTTTGTAGAGCAGAGCAACTCAGAAAGATGTGCTTGGGTTCCAGGTTTCAAAAGTACTGTGAGTTCTGGAAACACTGAGCTTCTCATTCCTAAGAGAAGTAACTGTTCCTCTGTGCCTCTTTTGAAAGCAGTAAATCTGTCTCCCATGGTCATTTAAAAAAAAAAAAAAAAACATCCAGCATACAGATATATACACAGACATACATATATGTTCCAGGAGGTGCCTGGGAAGAATATGTCCAAAAGCAATTTTAATATTTGTGTTCTCAAGTAAGAGGGAATATGAGGGTAAGTAACTTGTATATTCAAATATGTAACATTACTTGGGACTAAAGACCTTGGAGAGTTTGAATCCAAAGCATGCTGTGTGACTGAGTCTCCATGAGATGTCCCTTATCTTTTGAATCTCCCAATTTTATTTGTAACAGTTCCAGCTAACTTTCCTGGATGTGTGCTAGTGGTATTAAATGATTGAGGAGAGAATTCTAGGAAGCCATCTTCATTGTTGCAACTTGCATTTTATTTGGAAGATTCATCAGCTGCAAAACTCCTTTCCTCTCTGAAGGCCATATATGTTGCATAAAATGAAATACATTTTATCAGCTGATAGAGATTTTTAGCTTCCTTTGACTGTTCCAGTCAAAAGCTACCAAGACTGGTTTAATGAATGTATGGTGCTAGCCCATTCTGGTTTGTGCCTTTTGCTGGCCTCTAAATATTGTGTCAATGTTTGACATGCTAGGAAGAAGTATTTTTAGGAATTGAACTACACCAAAACTGTGGTATTGCATGGTAACTGATTATGGTACAGCAAATTTTAGGAGCTTCAACGCTGATAATCAGATAGCAAGTTGGTGAAGAGGTCTTGTGTTAGTCATTCACTTATACACTTCCAAGTGCTATTTTAATGAGCTTTCACAAGAGGGCAGAGTAGAATTTGCTCCAGGAAATTGGCTTGAAACTTTTATCTAGAAATAAGCCAGTTCAGCTTCCTTTGGTTTTGGGACAGCATGGGCTGTATTATTCATACTTTCCACCTGTATTGCCTCCATCCCAGGTGCTGTGTGGCTTGTGAGTTGCTCCTCCCTAAAGGAGAGTCCCAGGGAAAGCCACAGCCTCTCTCAAGGGTTCTGCCCCAGCCAGAGGGATGCTGGAGTGTGGAGGAGATGTGCAAACATGCCCTCTGTACCACCACTACCAGTTTTTGATTCTTGGACATAGCTAAAACAATCTCATAAGTTTTGTTAGCACAAAAGTCTTGTCATTGTTAGCACAAGATAATGCTGTAGCACACAATAATGAGCTCTGTGTAGTTTGCAAGCATAATAGGGAAAATACAGTTTGACAGCAACAAGATCTCCTTGCAATGTGTTGAGATAAAATATAACCAAGAAAATTACTCAAAAAAGAAAACACTGTGTATCTCTAGCTTCTCCAGCTTTATGGATCTGTAACTATGTTGGATATTTTTTTTTGTTACAGTTACTACTCTACTCAGAACCATCATTCTTGTTGAAACATTCAGAGTCTACAGTTAAAACTAGCTCCCCTTGCCCCTTTGTTTATTAAAGGACAAACTGAGTTGTGTTTTTTTTATTCCCCTGGAGATTCTCAGTGGCGTAGTTTCACATCTTAGTTGTATCTCAATACTGTGTATTTCAGTAGTTTAGCTGAAAGAGTTGCTTCTGATCTTTTATCACTCATTGAAGACTCTTGTGGCAGTACTACTCAGTGGTACTTCAATCAGTGCAAGTCAAGGGGCATTTAGCATTTTAATGTTCTCTGCATTTGAAGACTTTAACTTTTTTTTTTTTTTTTTCCTCCTTCAGATTGACCCCAAAGATTACACTTTTTCTGGACTTAAGAGCGAAACTGTGGGTCGACTGCCTGGAAAAGTAGCAGGGCAACAATTTGTCATTCAGGACTGCGAGAACTGTCAAATCTACATATTTGACCATTCTGCTACAATCACAATTGATGACTGTGTAAATTGCCAAATCTTTTTAGGACCAATAAAAGGCAGTGTGTTTTTCCGTGACTGCAAAGATTGTAAGTGTGTGGTTGCCTGCCAGCAGTTCCGCACGCGGGACTGCAGAAAGCTGGAGGTGTTCTTGTGCTGTGCCACCCAGCCCATTATCGAGTCCTCCACAGGAATGAAATTTGGATGTTTCCAGTACTATTATCCTGAGCTTGCTTTACAATTTAAAGATGCTGGTCTGAGTATCTTCAATAATACATGGAGCAACATCCATGACTTTACCCCTGTGTCTGGAGAAAATAACTGGGGCCTTTTGCCTGAAAATGCTGCAGTCCAAGATTATGTTCCTCTGCCCAGCTCTGAGGAGCTGAAAGCTGTCAGAGTTTCTACTGATGCCACAAAGAGCATAATACCCATAACTCGAGGGCGGAGGCAGAAAAACAGCGATGAATCGTGTTTGGCTGTGTTTTTTGCCGGTGACTACACAACTGCAAATGCCAGGAAGTTAATTGATGAGGTGAGCAACCTTTGTCTTCATTCAGGCTTTTCATTTCCTAATTCAACATTCCTGTGGCCAGCCTCTGATTCTCCCTGAAGGGGGACTATAGAGGCTCTGTTTGTCTACTGACCATACTGATCAACTGCATTGTTTAAAACTTCAAAGCAAGGTAAGAGGCTGAATCTCATTTGATCCATCAGTTGCTTTACAGCTGGCATTTTGTGAGTGGCACATCTATCCTCTAACAATTCTGGTGTACTTTTCCATCATGGCCCAGCAAAGCAATGCTCTGAAGAAAATATGTAGTTGATTGGATGAATTTGGTCAAATATAGAGTAAGTGTTTGACAATGTTTGTGAAAGGGATGTAACTGATCAGCTTGTTAGCTTATTGTCCTAAAGTCTCAGCTAATAAAAGTCTGTTCTGAAACATTTTCCAGTACTAACAGAGAATCTTAAAAGAAAGAAAGAAAAAAAAGTGTTTAAATGTATCCCCCATGTCATCCAGTGCTGGAACTTTTTTCTGAAAGGGGTAGTAGTGAGTGTTTGTCATGGCTGGTCAGCTGTCTTCAATGACTTAAATAGCTTTTTTTTAATTGGTCTTTCTTTTTCTATTTTTTTTTCCCTGAGAGACAGCAGCTTCCAAGCCTGGCTGAGTTTGTACTTTCCTGGGGCTAAAACCTGGGAATGACTGGCTGCTTTCACCATTCTGAAGTGCCAAGGCTGTCACAGAGCAGAGCCAGTAACCATGGGCTACAGCATCTGAGAGTGGTATCTGCAAAAGATGCTGATCACAGTGTTGTATGATCAACTAAACATCTGGTGGAGCTCTTTCCCTTGGGTTTTTGTCTGCAAGGAAAGAAAGCTGCAGGGTGCTTCCTTGCCTTCCCACTGCCCAACTGGACTTTGTGGGTCTGAGCTACTGAGTTACTTGAGTGAAGGGAGATAATGATACTTTACAGGTGGTTTTTTTTCTGACAAAGGAATAGCTACAAGAGGAGGGTAATAGATGTGTTCTCCTCTGTTATTAGTTATTTAGAAGTTAGAGTTAAGAAGACTGTTAAGGGCTGTTGGATTTCTGTGGAAATCTAACTGCTCTGTAGATTAATGGATGTTTTGGATATAAAATTGTATTTGCTCCTTTCCCACATGCTTTTAGTTTCATAATAGATTTGGAGTAAAAATTAGGGGGTGGGACGTGTGTATGTGTTTTCAAATGTTGTTAACTCTCGTTGCAAAACTCAAAATTTAGCAGTGGATAGATGAGTTTGAGTTAATGCTTGACTGAACTATTGCAGACTAAAGAGAACTGACTGCTTGTTTCCAGATCCTAAATGCCTTTAACTCCCATTAGTTTATGCTTGTGAGGGATTGTGGGGGAAAAACACATAACCCTGGGCCCTAATATATAAAACAAAAACATTCACATTTATTCCTCTAGGTGCACTAGGGCAGAGAAGAAAATCTGCATGAATGGAATGAAAATAAACAGAAGTGTAGAAGAAGCAAATGATCTCTGAAAAGAGCAAAAAGGGTCCCTTTGCTCTGAGACCTAAAGTGTATGGGAAAAATGAGTCTATTACAGTGTAATCTGGATACTCAACTTGAACTCTGCCTTAGAAGCATTTTTAACATGAATTCTTCCTCTGTTAACAGATGACTAGCAAAGGCTTTCAGCTGGTACAGACTAAAGAGGTTTTAATGAAGGCAGAGGATGCTCACAGAGTTTTCCAGCAGAGTGCATTAGAATTCATTCCACTGCTGGAAAAAGGTGAGTTTGTGTTTTCTTTCTCCTCTTGATATAGAAATCTGTCTCTAGAGAGTTCTGGAGAAGAAAGAGGAATGAAGGATGAATTTGTATTTCAAGGGCATACTGTAAAACCTGTTGAGATGAGTTTTGGAAGCCTCAATGAGGCCCTAAACCAGCCAAAACTCCTGAAGGCATCATAAATGAGTTACTTCACATTTATTTTGTGTTTCTGCTCCCCCTCTAGTGGTCCAACCGCATAATTCAGGAGCAGTGGCACATGCAGATCTGCCTGGAGTGGTCAAAAAAAGCTCATGCTTTTAGACTATTTTCTGACTCATTGCAAGTGCTGCTCAACCACTGAGCTGTTTGATGTTTCTGCATAAATTATTTAAGCAAATCAGTATAGGTATAGATAAAGCAGATGAGCGTTTAAAATTCTTGTTTATAACTGGTGTACTGTCTGAGTATTTCAAAAGACTTTCTATTGATATGACTGCAGTTGAAGTGTGTCTCTTCTTTCAGAAGTACTGACATCTTGTTATCTGTTACATACTGAAGCTCACTGCACATTCCCAAACTTGGTAGCAACATGTGGGTTTTCTCGTGGTGACATGAGAGGTCTGTAATGCCCATTGCAAGAACAGGACCAAAGTCACTGCACTTGTAAGATGGTAGTCCAGCTTATGGGCTATATTGCAGTCATGTGGGAAGAAATACCATGTTCAGAATGAAACCAGAGAAAGCAGATCTGCAAATAGTGGGTGAGAACAAGTCTAAAAATCAGGCAATTCACTATCTTGGGACTGAAGCAAAGATGCTTGAATGACTCAGTCCCACTCCAGATGTCTGTGAAATGGCTCACTATTTGAGCAGTGTAGTCTGACTCACTTCCATGATGCCTTGACTCCTTAGCATTTTTGTGCTATTGCTGCCTTTCATGAAGTAAAACTGGAATCCTGTCCAAATCTCTGGGAAAAAAAAAAAAAGGCATGAAATTGCAGATATCACTGTACTTTTTTTTTAAACATGTTTAAGTCTTTTTAATTCTTTATGTTCTGTTATGGGGCTGCTCAAGCAAAAAAATAAAATGCTTCTTGCAAGCTTCACAATTCCCTATGGGTTGAGACCATGGGCTGAGAAATCTACTGTTTCAATGCCAAGCTTAAAAGTATTATTGATTTTAGATGAACCTATTTTCTAGGTCCAGTGGTTGCTTTGGAATTCAATGGAGATGGCGCTGTGGAACAATGTCGAAGCACCATAAATGAAGTTTTTAGTGGCACCAAGGTAGGCTGGTGTATTGCTTTATTCACAGAAAATATTACAGAATGTGTAGTATGTCAACACTATATCTTGACCATGAAATAGCTCAAACAATCTTTTTCAGTTCATGGGTAGTAAAATTGGAATATCCTTTTGTTGTTGTTTTGCTTTTTTGTACTCAAAACATGAGTTACTTTTTGCTGACAATATAATTGTCCTAGGAAAGAAAGTTCTGAATCCCCATATCCACTGAAGAATACAAGATTTCCACTTAAAACTGTTATTTCACATAACACAAAATCAAGTTCTATAATTGTAGTATGAAAAAGTTCCACTGAAGTCTTGGATTTAGTCACTTAACTGGGGTGGCCTGTCTATTAAACCACAACAAAGATAATATGATGGGATTTCAGCTTTTTTCCATGTTTACTTTTGCTGTGTAGGATACCACAGAACGCCTTCCTTCAAAGACAGTGTTCTTTTTTCTTCTGTTAGCTTCTCTCACTTTAGCTTCCTTACACCACACCTCTTTCTCTAAATGGCAATGGATTTGAGAAAGTTTATGGAAACATTTACAGCACTCCTGATAACAGGAGAGTGACACACCCTTTGCTTTCAGGCAGTTGTTCAAAGAAGACTTGAATATCTTTAAGACATCTAGCATCCATGCAGCTCCTTGCTGTCTTTCAGTTTCTTTCAAAAGACTTACTTGGAACTAGGCTGCCCAGTTTCTGGAAAACCGTCATCTTGTAGCTGGAGCTTGGACTTTCACATACATTGATAAATTTAGAAAAATGAAAAAGGTAATTGAAGTTACTTTTTAAAAAACAGTCATCTGCTGGAGAAGCAATGATGATTTTTTGAGGGTAATATAGCACAAAGAAGTCTTTCTTACAAACTCTCCCTTTCTGTTAAAGGAAAGTAGTAGTCTTAGGATTTTGTGTATTTATTTTTCCCCCGCTCTCCTGGAGAGAGTTGACTTTACCAATCAAAATACATCTAAATAGACACTAACTGAAGCTGTGACCCCTGAATAATAAAGCTCCAAGCTCCTGATCCTGAAGGCAAGGGTTAATGCAGCCAGCATGTGTGCTAGGAAAGGGTGACAATAACAAATGGTGGATGCATCAGGGCTGAGAGAATACTAGGATTTGTTCTGTCACACAGTGGGAACCAGCAGAGTTGTCTCTCATGAAATGCAAAACTAAAAATAAGCATTACTGGTTCCAAATGAGCATGAATGCTTTTACTGATGCATAACTATTTTCTTGTTTAACAAAACAGGTTTTTGTATCTGAAAGCAAAGCATCAGCATCTCAAGATGTAGACAATTTCTACAATTTTGCTGACATGCAGATGGGAATGTGAAATTTAGCATGAAGGTACTCACGTACGGTTTGTCTTAGACTGGGATGTCACTTGGCTTGAGTATTGCAGTAGTTTTGTCATTTAGTTTTGTATTTCTCATATATCCTTTTTATAAAGCCACTGGTGGTTTTTAATGCAATATTATCTGAACTGGAGTAAACTGCATAGCTAGCCATGTGCATTGTGTTTGAAACTTAACTTCAAAAACAATTGAGCTTTTCTACTAACTTTTTTACAGTGATTTCTAAACATCTATCGACACTTGAATGTTTCTTGACAACATCTAATGATTATTCATATTTTAAAAGTGCAATGCTGATCCAAGTTTGATGCAGTAGTAATTGTTATCTTTCACTCAGACACATTGTTTAGAAAGTGTATTTATGTGAAATTTGCCCTTCAAAATTTTCCCACATGCAAGTTTGTCTTTACTGGGGGTCCAGAAAGGAAGCTGTAGTCATTTACTCTTTCTGAAAGCTTAGTCTGAAATTAATTGTCCTTGTAGCATGCTTTCAAAAGCAGTTTGTGACTTTGGCTAACTCTCCTTCAGCATGCTTTTTGAATAAAGTTGTTTGCAGCAGCATTTGTGGTGAGAGTTGTCACAACAGCATTCTGGTGAGTGAGCACTTGCCAGGCGTTTCTGCTTTGGGGTGAATCCTGAGCATGAGTGCTCTGCTGAAGCTCCTCTAAGGTCTGCTCAGGTTCTTTGGTGATACAGCTGCCTCTGGCATTGCCAGCTCACACATGGGATATATTTGAGGCTTCTTTGCACTTGAGCAATATACCTCTGGCATATTGTTGTTTGTTAGAAGGGACATAGCCAGTAGTCAGAGAAGGATTCTGATGGCATTAAAAACCCCTTCTTCCTTGCTAGACCCCAGGAGAAGGCTTTTACTTGCAGAAGTAATATAGAAAGTGCTGTAAAATGCTACACACTGCCATAGGATTTATTTTGTATTAATTCTAAAGACAGACTGAAGAAGTACTACCAGCATTTTGTGCGAGATGCATTTGAATAGTGTTCAGAAATAATGCTTATTGCTAAATAATGCATATTAGAATGCAAATCTATATTGGTATTAAATACATGATTAATTTATTTTTGCATATTACATCCCTACTGATTTTTCTACTTAAAGCTTCAGTCCAGGTTTACAAGCCCTCTGTAATACTTGAACCAATTGTGCATGCAGACACACAAAACCAAATTTCATAATTAAAACATTGCTTGCCAGTTTGCATAGCCTTTACAAATCATTGAAAGGACTGGGGCTGTGTTGAGGTGCTAAAGCCATTTCGTCATTATGGTCATCCATCAAAAGGGAAGATCTTGCAAATTTTAACTGAAGATGAGTTTTGACTCATCAGTTTCACAGCTCTGGAGCTCCAAAATGGGTGGCTAAAAACATTTCTAATTTTTTGAAATTAGCACATGAAAGAATCTCTTCTCCTGAAATTCATAATTCTGTAATGCCCAAGAGAGGTTCTGAGCTGTCATTTTGTTGCTACTGGGCAAATCCTTGCCATTAGTTTAAACTCAAGAAGATGTCCTTAGAACCTCTTGTTAGAGTTATTCATATATTAAATAAGGAAGAATATGTCCTGAAGAAGCTAAACCATTGGTGTACTAGAGGTAAGAAAATTGCCACTTCTTTGAATGTTTTTATTTAACAAAGTCAAGCCACCACCAGAATTAAACTGGTAGCAGAAATTACCGCTTGCACTTAGGCAGCCAGGAATTTATTGGGTTTTTTTTTTTGGTAAGTGTGAGGTGAGGTTTGTAAAAAGAGCTTAAAATTTTATCTTGCTCTCCAAAGTACTAGCACAACTCATCAGTCAACATTTACAGGAATTAATCTAGACATGTACAGGAAATGTATTATTTTGGTATGGACAGTACATTGAAATTGTATAATGTACTTCAGAGCTGGCATTGTGTGATTTGTATCAACAGTACATATACCAGACTATCTTGGTCTCTAAACCTTAACATATAATATTTCCAAATTTACATGTTGACACATGATTATGTGTATGTTTATAGCTTATTTTTTGTATCCTCAACCTGCCCTGGAAGCAAAGTGCTAAATAGACTTTTGTGACTCCTTTTGCTGGAGGACAGGAAGATTAATTGAAAATTAATCTAGGCTTGAAACAGTGGAATAACTTTTCTACATGCTGGGAAAGAGCAGTGTTACTTTTTTTTTTTTTTGACATGGATGGTCTGTTTACTGACATCAAGAATTTTTAATAAAAAATCCCTAAATAATGAAGGAGTTTCTCAATCCAATTATTTATCTATCTTTTGATTTCCATTTCTTGCTAACAGGTGTTAAGAACACTTCTAGCTTAAGAGTCAGGAATTCTTTGCATTACAGAATGGTACGTGTTTAATGTATTCTTTGTACATTTCCTGTGTAGCTTTTAATGTAATTTGTACTGCACTGTGAATGTGATTCATAATAAATATTTGAAATATTTGAACTCTGGATTCTGAAGACTTCTTAAAATTATGGTATATTGAAAAACAATTACATTATATTAGGTATAAAAACTGGGATATTAAACAGGGATATATCTTGAAATAGATACTTATAGCTAACTGAAAATAAGCTTTAACTCTCTAGGCATTCAACCTCTGAAAAAACGTGATTTTTGACAGCAGGGATTTTTCCTAGTCAGAGATTGTGATGTTTATAGTAGTAAAATTGTTCTTTTATAAATATTATAATATAATAATATTATAATATTTCCATATTATAATATCTACAATATTATTATAAGTATAATTTCTATATTATTATATTCTAATATTATAATATCTGAAAACCAGTAAAATCCTCCTGAAAATAGGCAAACATTTAATACATTTCCAAATGTGGCTTTACACTGGTCAGAAATATGGTCCCTAGCAGAGATGGTCCAGGGTAACTCTCTCTAGGCATAAATGTTTGGAAAGAACATGAAGTACCGTATCAATTGTCTTTTGAATATATTGAGTAAAATTGTGAAGCTTTAAAGTATCAAAGCTTTTGGTTTACCTTTAGCTATTATTGTACAATTTTACAGTTTGAAAACCATCTTGTTACCCCAGCTAGATCCAAGTGTCCTAATAATCTTTTCTTTTATGTATCTGAGTCATACCAAAGCTGCCCTTAAGTATTTTCACCATTTTTAGCCATCACATCTTCAAAAATGAACATGAAGAAGTATCTGTGCCCCAGTTTCTAGAAGATCATCCAATTTCTTTTGTCATATCTAATATACATGTATTCTTTTGCATGACTTTAATCCACATACCAGGCTGCACTTATATAACTTGGATTTTTTTTTTCAATTCCATAAAGCAGCCTTAACCTTTTATTACAAAATACTTGCTTAAGTCATTCTGACTAATAAAGGGAGAAAAAGTTTTACTAACTTAAGCATGTGTAAAACTCTGTAGCTGAATATTTTCTTATTTAAATGCTGTTTTTTAAGTATTTAGGTTTTATTAATACAGAATTCAGTGTTCTGCACAAATTTAAATCAGCATTTACAATAGTATCTGCTAAAAGATGTTGATTTCAAAGGCTGTTTTCATAAAAATTTAATGCAGGACATAGTAAAAGAAATCTTTTAACACCTAGGAGTAGCCCAGTTGCCTGCCTGATTAGTTCTTAAACTCTAGGTCTTTTACTATCAAGTTCCTTGTTGACTCATTGGGGCCTTTGTGCCATTTATTTTTGGAATTAATGAGTAAGCCTCCTGAGTCCACAAGTGTGATATAGGTCTTAGGAGGCCTGCAGAAGCAGCTCTTCCAAGGCATGTTTAAATCTGATCTAAACCATGTAAATTCTACTCCAACAGTTTCAGAAGCTGTGAATAAGTGCCAATTGCAAGTATTGTCTCTAGTATCCATGGATTTGAGTGGGATGGTGCAACTGGCTGTAGCACTTCCTGAAGCTGTGTGCTGTAGTGCTGCATTTTGCTGCAGTATATGTTGGAAGGCAGCTAGTTCTGGGAGTCCACCCTGTTCCTTGGGCATTGATTGCAGAGTTTGCAGTATGAGCTACAGTAATTTGCTGAGAACAACAATTTCTGAAAAGTAATATTTTACTGTATTGCCATCCTGAAGGTTTTTCTATTCTGAGCTCTGTCTCTCAACACAACCATCTACATATGGTAAAAAAACCTTGCAAACATCAAACCTGCTAGAAACAAGATGTGCAGGAGGATTAACTGAATGCCTTAGAGTCATGGAGTGTTAGCAGTCCAGACATTGATATCTTGGTGTCCAGTTTGATAGAGAAATGCTTTTTACTGCTTTCATCTCTTCAGAGAGCCCAGTTGCTGTAAGACTGTTGCTGGTAATGTTTGTGGTCAGAGTCTTCCTGAGGCACACACAGTCATCACTGCTTCTGAGTAAGAGAGAAGAAAAGGAGGGGGAAGTGAGAGAAGCTTTTAAAAAGTTCTGAAGTTTTCTGAGTACATAAAGAAAAATGTGCAACTGCTCATTCTTTTTTTTTTTTAAATGCATTTAGTGATAATCCCCAGCTATGACAATTTAATGGCCAGAGTATCTGAGTATTTTCCCAGAATGTATATTAAGCAATGTGGCCAGCATCTGTCAAGTACAAGTCATCCTCATTCCAATTGCTCAAGGCTTTAAAATTGCCAGTGCCACAAGGGTGCAGGAGATCTTTCAAATACATGTGGGTTTTACTTGTATCCTTTTGCTAAAAAAGATGTAGAAAGTTTGTCCTTCAAACAACAGATAAAGTTCATTGATAGGAAATTACAGTGATGTTAAAAGGCTCTTGAACAGTGCTTAAATGAGTGTTTGTCTGATGTTCCCAAACTGCAAAAGCTGAAAGCTATGTGCTATTATAAGGTCTACCCAAATGATGAGGCTAAATTTAAGGCAAAGCACCTCTGCAGCACTGGGAGCTCAAAGAACTCTGTATCTAGATGACAGTGGTATAGATCTCTGCTTTTTCAACTTCATTTTAGCACAAGTATTGTGGTAGTGAAGTCACAGTTCATAGAGTCATGCGAGAATCTACACTTTAATTTTTTAGAACCTTTTGTCATAGGGAAGAAAACTTGGAAATCTTGGGTTTGTTTCTTTATTTTGGTTTGTCTTTTTTTTTTCCTGCTTAAGCCATTAAACTCGTGTCTCAAAAATAAAAAATTAAAAAATGAAACCTTTTGGGGGATATGGAAACGTGGGGTGACCACAGAGTTGTGATTTCTGGGCACTGAAGGGAGCAGCAGCCCTACTCTCCCCTACTTACATGGATGCTGTCTGCTGTGGTGAGATTTCCCCCAAACTGATGTACATCACCAGAGAGGCAGCTAACTTTCCAGGTCTTTTAGGCAATTTTATTTCCTCACTAATACAAGCATAAGATGTATTCTTTGATTTTTTTTTTTTGGTAGGTACTCACTTCCATGAATTTAAGGTACAGAGCTATAATACTAATTGGTTTTGAAAGCTACTGGCAGCCCTCTCCATTCTGTGCTACTGTCTTAGAAGGAGAAAGATAAGTCAAAGATCTCCCTAAGCACAGAACTTTGAACTTGTCAGATCCTGGGAAGTGAAGCTGGGACATTTTGCTCTTAAGAGCATAAATGGTTCAGTACTTTTTTTTTTTTTGTCTGAATGTCCTGATCTTTTTATGGAGATCTTCCCCTCCATTTCTGAAGTCCCTCCACAAAACAAAACAAAAAAAAATACTTCAGAGGCATTTTTTCATAGAGTCCTGAAGATAAAATGGAAGGGCTGTACTGTGACCTGAGGGCATCTTTTGATAGCTGCCCCAACAAGTGCTAAAGGATTGGATTCAGTGTTTAAAGACTATCTTTTGAAGCTCTGAGTGTTCTTTACTTTTATTTCTGCTAGTATCAGAAACATTTTTAGTCACAAGGGTTTAGAGATGGCTAGCCATCCTTATTTGAGAGTCTGTTTTGCATTTTTTTACACAGAAGAATGAAAGTTTCTCCGCAATCATAATTAATGCTCTCATTTGCAGGTGCATGTTTGTGCTTTATTGCAACAGTTCAATAATTTTGCTCACTGTGAAAGGAAATAAAGAAGTTAAGCTTTTCTGTCTCTTGCCAGTAACTGCCAATGCTTGCTCTGGCTTCAAGGACATTGTGTCAAGGTTTCATCAATGGTATCTGCTCTGCTGATGAAGGCAGTTTTATGCAGCATCTATGCATTTCAAAGAAAAGTGATATTACCAGCCTTTGGTATCTGTGTATTTCTTTTATCAGAGACAACAGAATCACTGGCCAGAGAGGCTTCTATGTGCAGGCTGGGAATGCCACACAGACTTGGAGGTAAGGGGTTTGAATTAACTTCCCAGGTCTTTCTAATGCTTATTTCCCCCAACTACTCCTCTGTGACATACTTATTGTCTTTTTTCTTCTCTGGCATCTGATCAGCGATAGCAGATGCAGTATAAAAATACTTGTTGTTATTCAAATTTACTGGAGTACTTCTAGGTATCTCAGTTAGTGGCGCTTCTTTTGTGGCTCAAATCCATGTCTGTGTGACCATTTTCTCAAATGTTAAATGCTACTTCAGTGTAACTTTCTTAAGTTACTTATCCTACTATACCACAGGCAGCTTTTGTACAGCTGAGTTAGGACTTGGGTGTGGTATATGTGCATACATTATTTTACCCTGATCACACCTCTTCTAGTTTCCAGATCATCCTTCCTTTGGGAAGACTTCCTGTTTGTGCTACATTTTATCAACATCATAAATGGTTCAGTACTTTTTTTTTTTTTGAATGTCCTGATCTTTTTATGGAGATCTTCCCTCCATTTCTGAAGTCCTCCACAAAACAAAACAAAAAAAAATACTTCAGAGGCATTTTTCATAGAGTCCTGAAGATAAAATGGAAGGGCTGTACTGTGACCTGAGGGCATCTTTTGATAGCTGCCCCAACAAGTGCTAAAGGATTGGATTCAGTGTTTAAAGACTATCTTTTGAAGCTCTGAGTGTTCTTTACTTCTATTTCTGCTAGTGAGTATCAGAAACATTTTTAGTCACAAGGGTTTAGAGATGGCTAGCCATCCTTATTTGAGAGTCTGTTTTGCATTTTTTTACACAGAAGAATGAAAGTTTCTCCGCAATCATAATTAATGCTCTCATTTGCAGGTGCATGTTTGTGCTTTATCGTAACAGTTCAATAATTTTGCTCACTGTGAAAGGAAATAAAGAAGTTAAGCTTTTCTGTCTCTTGCCAGTAACTGCCAATGCTTGCTCTGGCTTCAAGGACATTGTGTCAAGGTTTCATCAATGGTATCTGCTCTGCTGATGAAGGCAGTTTTATGCAGAATCTATGCATTTCAAAGAAAAGTGATATTACCAGCCTTTGGTATCTGTGTATTTCTTTTATCAGAGACAACAGAATCACTGGCCAGAGAGGCTTCTATGTGCAGGCTGGGAATGCCACACAGACTTGGAGGTAAGGGGTTTGAATTAACTTCCCAGGTCTTTCTAATGCTTATTTCCCCCAACTACTCCTCTGTGACATACTTGTTGTCTTTTTCTTCTCTGGCATCTGATCAGCGATAGCAGATGCAGTATAAAAAATACTTGTTGTTATTCAAATTTACTGGAGTACTTCTAGGTATCTCAGTTAGTGGCGCTTCTTTTGTGGCTCAAATCCATGTCTGTGTGACCATTTTCTCAAATGTTAAATGCTACTTCAGTGTAACTTTCTTAAGTTACTTATCCTACTATACCACAGGCAGCTTTTGTACAGCTGAGTTAGGACTTGGGTGTGGTATATGTGCATACATTATTTTACCCTGATCACACCTCTTCTAGTTTCCAGATCATCCTTCCTTTGGGAAGACTTCCTGTTTGTGCTACATTTTATCAACATGTTAACATCTGGTTTGTAAATTCCTTATATTCTCTAGGTGCATAAGGACATCTGTAGTTCATCCTTTCATGAGCAAATTTAGAAACTGTGTTGCATAAGTCTTCAAAAAGAACAAAAGTGTACAATCTGCTTCCTATTTATTCATCTTGCTTGGTGTTCCTATAGAAATACACAATGAATGTAAAGCATTTATTGAAATTTGTAGCCCCACAGACTTTCTGATACGAGTTTTCCTATGTCACTTATCTTTTGGCTATGAGCCCACCACGTACAGCTGTGGATTTACTATAGAATTAGAAGCTTGGATGCCATTTTCTCTTGACATGTGACAGCAAGTGTAGGGATATGTGTGTGATTCCAGACATGGGAAATGAAGATAGCTGCTAAACACCTTTCCTGGGTTGGGCTGCATCTGCTCCTGATGAGGTCACTCACATATAATCTGGCAGGAAACTTCTCGTAAGAATGTTTCCTTCACTGATGGGAATATACATTCTTTATTGTCCTTCAGAATGATGGATACTTTAAACACTGTATGTGGGGGTGTGTGGGTGTGTGTGTTGTGCGTATACTCTACTAAGCAGGTTTCATGGACACACAAAAAAATATAAATTGCTCTGAAATCCTAATGAAGATATTGGTTATTCAAAATGGTTTTGTTTAGTTTAACTCAATCAGACTTTATTTCTTTTATGATAAGAAAACAGGTCTTTAGTACATGAACTTGGTTTTATCACTCTGAATTCCCTTAGTTTGGGTTTTCAAATCTCTTGTCTTAAATTCAATGTTGCTTGTCCTGCTGCCTGCTCCATCTGGTTTGATATGAAGGATTCCACAAGTGGTGGTGGTACGGACAGCATTCTTGGTGTTTTACTCGATACTGTGGTTTTCTGAAGCTGCTCAGAGTGCTTTTCTGGCAGGTAAATGAACTGAAGGCAAATGAGGTGATTGCTGGTGTGTGAAGAAGTCATATGTGTCAGCATTGCTGTTTGGTTGTGGTCTAACTGCATTTGTAGAAAGCTATGCCTCATATTACACTCAGGAATATGAACCAGTTATTTCAAAGAAGAAAGACTTTTTTTTTTTTCATTTTGAAGCAGGTAGTAGATGCATGGAAGTCCTTGCCAGCAGTGACTTACAGTCAGAAGCCTACAAGAATTCCGTGAGAGCTGACTTGGACAAGTATTGGAGAAGTGATTTGTTGAGGGTTACTAGACAACGCTCCAGATACAGCTTGGGAAATGTGATTAAGTACTTGGAGAGTACTCATTGGAAGTATGTTACTGTGGATGCCCACATGGGCCAAGAGGAAGTCAGTGCGAGGTGCCTGTGACTTGGTAGAGCAGGTGGGAGGCTAGGCTGAGCGAGATGGAACATTTGGCTGAAACAGTGCCTCCCTTCTTATGATCTGTTTCTTTTCATCTTTCAGCTGCTGTCAGAAAACACTGTAGAAGTGCAGCTCAGGCATGCCAAACTATCCTTTCCATGCTTGCTGCTTATCTCTTCCTTTTTCTCCTTTGTACTCCTTATTATAATCTTGCTGTTTCTTCTCTGTGCCTGGCCTCGAAAGAAGGCCTGTACCCCACATCTGAGTCCCCAGGTTCCATTTCTTTCTCTGCCAAGTTTCCATAGCCCTTCCATGCCTCAGTTACTGTGTGCATGGAGAAATGAGCTGCAGCAGCTGAAGGATGATCTCCAGCTAAGACTCTTTGCAGCAGTCCTTCTGCTAAGGAAGGCAAAAGGGGTTTCCAGAGGGTTTGACGCAAGCGATACTTGGTAATAGCAGTATGGGAAATGAGTGTGGGTGTGGGGTGTAACAACAGAGGAGGTTTGCTGAATTTTTGCCACTGTTTCCTTTATTCTGGTGCTTCCTACTGTGCTTTCTATCCAATGTTGTTTCAATGTCACAGCCTGAATGATTAACACTGATAGCTGGCTAAAAGCTGCCTTAAGGTAAACTTCATGCTCCTTATTTTACAAATTGTGCAACTGAGTTCTCAGTTTAATGCTGGACTGGGCTGAGATGGGTGCACTGCACCCTCAGAAGCTGCTGGAAGGTAAAGGGGATGTGGTGAGGTGCCTGGCCACCTCTGTCACTGCCACCAGCTGCCCAGTCCAAAGCTGAGTCTTGGTAGCCAGTGGCTTCAGGGATGCAGACCAGGCATTGCCCCTTGGCTCATCTTCTGAACTGGCAAAGGGAAAAGTAACATGTGAGAGTGGAGGGAGCCAGCTCCTGTTTCTCACCTGGTTTCAGGTATGGTTCTCTCCCCTCAGACCCTGACACCCACTGGAAGGCTGAGACTGTGACCTTCCCTTCCAGCCCCTTCACAGAATCACAGAATGAATTAGGTTGGAAAGACCCCTGGGAGCATCAAGTCCAACCCATGACCAAACACTGCCATGTCAACTAGACCATGACACTGAGTGCCACACCCAGTCTTTTCTCAAACACCTCCAGGGACGGCGACTGCAGTACCTCCCTGGGCAGCCCATTCCAATGTCTAATCACCCTTTCTGTGGAAAAATTCTTCCTCATGTCCGACCTAAAACTCCCGTCCATAATTTTAGACTATGACCTCTTGTACTGCCGCTGGTTGCCTGGGGCAAGAGGTTGACCCCCACCTGGCTACAGCCTCCTTTCGTGGTTGTAGAAAGTGATAAGGTCACCCCTGAGCCTCCTCTTCTGCAGGCTGAACAACCCCAGTTCCCCAGCCGTTCCTCACAGGACATGCGCTCCACACCTTCACCAGACACGCTGCCCTTCTTCCTTCCCTGCCGTCCGCTTCCCGCTCGCTCTCCGGGCGGGGGGCGGCTCTGCCGGCGCAGCTGGCAGGAAGGCCCGGCGCGGGCAGGGAGGGAAGGGGAAGAGGCGGGGCCTGGAGCCCAGCAGTGTCAATAATACAATAGGGCTCTTGTGCGGCCGCCGCCGCCGGAGGAGGAGCGGGCCGGGCTGCGGACGCGCCGAGCAGCCGGCACGCAGGGCGGGAGCCGCCGCCGGCCACGGGCCCGGGCGGGGGCGATGCGCGCCGGCGCGGGACGGCACCAGCAGCACCCGCAGCGGGAGCCGCCGCCGCGGCGGGAGCGCCAGCCCCGACGGCCGCGGCCGCCCACGGCAGCGAGCAGGGCAGGGGGAGGAGGGGAGGAGGAGGAGGAGGAGGCGGCGGCGGCGGCGCGCCGGGCCGGGCCGGCGGCGGGAGGTGAGCGCGGCCCGGGCTGCCCGCATGGAGGCGGGGCGGGGGCGGGCGCCGGGGCCGCCGCGCCGGGCCTGTGCGGGGAGGCGCCGGGCCTGCGGCGGCGGCGTTTGGCGCCAAGGCCAGGCAGAAGGGAGGAGGAGGAGGAAGCGGCGGCGAGCGCGGGGAGGCGGCGGGCGCTGCGGGTACGTGGGGCAGCGGCGGAGAGCGCGCGGAGCCGCGCCGGGGCGGCGGGCGGGCGGGCGGGCGGCGCGGCGGGCAGCCCGTCCGGTGTGGGTGCTGCGGCCCCGGCCGCGTCCGGAGGGAAAAGTTGCGGCGGCTCCGGAGCCGGGCGGGCGCTGCACCCGCCGGGGGCGGCAAGGGCCGGGCGACCTCCGGCCAAGCGCCCTTTTGTTCGCCGCAGCCCGGAGAGGCGGCGACCCGGCGGTGCCCGAGCCGGCGGGGCCCTGCGGAGCGCGGCTGGGCGTGGCTGGCGGGCGGGCCGACAGACCGACCGACAGACAGACAGACAGACAGACAGACAGACAGCCGGGCGCTTGTCCGCCGCCGAGCACCGCTCCGCCGGTATGTCGAGGAACTTGCTAGAACTGAGTTTGACAATGAAGCGCTAGCGCAGCCCTCCCGCCTGCCCGGCCGCGCCGCCAAGGTAAGTTTTTCCTGAGCGGCGGGGGCGGATGGCCCCCCAGTGCCCCCTGTGCCTGCAGGCAGAGGAGCGGGAAGGTCCCGACTTCACTTCTCCACATCAAACCTTCCTCCCTTGAATGGTGTTCGCTTTAATGCTGTTCATCTTTCTTCAAAGGCACGGCTTCGTTCTACGGATGTACCGCGACCGGTATGGTTAGCGGCGGGGGATGTAGTAAAAGTGTTTATACTTGCAAATAATAGTGGGATGATTAATGGGAGGATTTGGTACGGGGCACCCTAAAATGTGTGTTACCAGGCAAATAAACACCACTTTTTTTCTGTCTTTTAACTAGAGTTATTTTATAAAAAGCACTTTTACTTACTTGAGGAGTTCAGCTATTGTCTGCAATTGTTATAATGAGCAGCTATGTATTTTTATTAAAATATCACTAAATTTGCACTGTGCTTCAAAGCCCAATGGTTGTTTTCATGTTCAGGAGAGAAGGGATGCTGAAGACAACATCCAAGTATGATTAGACAACCTTCAATTACCACACACTAGATACTTGAAAGCTGTTGTGCTTCTCTGTTAATATAAAAGAGCCTTTGCCCTAAAACTGAAAGATTAAGAGAAATGTATTTTGTCCTGGTGCTTGCAAGATGCTTAATCAGCAGCCGACTTTTTACATCAGGTTGTTGCTTGTTACGGGCTGTTGTGCAGAGCATCTCGAGCACACCTGCTCTTCTCTACACAGTGAGGCCGCATTTTAGTGCTGGTTAGAGAGCTGGCTTGAAAGTGTGAGAGCCTTAGGCCGGAAAGGTCGACCTGGATGAAGGCACGTTTGCATAACTTTCCAGCTTGCCACAGACTTCCTTAAGGAGACATCAGAAAAGTCTTGACCTGCACTTACCAATGGGAGAAAATGCAATTTGAAGTCTCTGGTTAAGAATAGACCTTTTCAAAGTAAAAGCAAATTAGTACTTTTAGGATCTAAAGTTTGTGTTGTTTTGTTTTTCTTTTTTAACTGAACGTCTGACCTCTTTTCAGGCTAGACATGACATGCCCTGTTTTTATTGCAGAGAGGAGGAAAACCCGAAAGCTTTATTTGCAAAACTTGGACTTTAGATGCAGTAAAAGTAAT
Source organism: Emberiza elegans (assembly GCA_024865655.1). Lineage (NCBI taxonomy): Eukaryota > Metazoa > Chordata > Aves > Passeriformes > Fringillidae > Emberiza > Emberiza elegans. The sequence goes on along the minus strand of JALJVW010003023.1, from coordinate 53,037,509 downwards.
CAAAATAGCAGAACTGTTTCTGGTACCTGTCCCTCCTTTGATGTTTCCTCTTTCTAGGTTCCTCTTACAGAAAAAAGCCTCCCTCCCCCAGTGGTAAAAATTCCTCTGAGTTGGGCCTCACTGTGGGTCTTTTTTTGTTATATTTGTGTTACGTACATGCAGCAGATACCCACAAAGGTTTGCTAGAGAACTGATGTAGGAACATATGCAGTGGCATTTATTGGCAAGGATGCATGTTCATTTGGGATCTCATTAAAACCATGAAAATCCGCTGTGAATGTAAGAGCCTGGGACAGATAGATAGATCTCAGTGTAGTGTTAGAATAAACCCAGCTGTTTTCTTCTCTGTGGTTCTGTGCACTTCCTCTCAGCAGCAGAAAATCAGGAAGTTTGTGTTTGGGATTTATTGGGATACCTGGGATTGTTGTGGGCTTTATTTTTAAAAAATATACATACTTTTGATAGACCTGGATAATTTGCTTATGGAGAAGAATTTATATGGTGCTTTCTTATCTACAATTGGGTATTATTTTTACCTGTACAGTTTTATATGTATATACACATGGGCAGAGACACGTGTGCATGGTCACTGTAGTAGCTTCCACATGCTGAATGCTGTAGAGCATTTTCCCCAAGAGCTTGCTGCAGCTGGCCTGGGGGATGACTTGACTGGTGATCTTAGCTCCTGGCTAGTGTGCTGGCAAGTGTCCAAGGCCATGGTGAAAATGGCTGGATTTGGTAGACCTCATGGGGAGAAGTGAAACTAAACTCAGTACAAGCTGATCGTTTCAAACTTGAGTTTGAAACACTCCTGCAGTGTTCCTTGTGGTCTATTTTAGGTAGCTTATTTCAATCTTTGTAATTAATTTTTGACTATCATGTCCCAGTGGGTGAGAAGCAGGGCATGGTGCCTGCATATTTTTGGTTAGCTTGGCAAGACATGGGATGCATCTGGGGAAGGAATGTGCACCCATTTCTGTTGTGCATCTTTTATCATCCATGGATGGAAATGTCATGTAAACATCTGTTTCTGTGGTCTGTCTTCCTCCTTTAGTCCCTAGAAGTCTCCTTCAAAAATTGGTATGTGCTTTGGGGGGCTATTACTTGAATGGGTCTGATGGTGTAGTGTTATGACCCTCTTCAGAAAATACCAGGTAATTTGATAGCAAAGAACCAAAATGTAAAAGTTAATATTCGGTTAAGTATAGGTATAATTCTCTCAGTGCATTTATAACCAAAATTTTACTGTTTTGTCTAGATCAGTGGTAGTGTTGTGTTTTAGTTGGTGACTTCTTTCATTATGGATGGAAATGGACTGAGCCAAAACTTGCTATTTGCTGCATGTTGCTTAATCTCGCCACTCCCACAATTTTTGTGGGAGCTATAGCTAAGGGGCCTCAGGGGCTTTTGAATTCTACAGAGAGGGGAACCTCTGAAATTGTGTAGTGTTTCTCTTTTCTGAAGATTTGAAGTGCCTGTAATGCTCAAGGCTTCATGTAATTGGAGACATAAATACAATTTTTACATACTTTACTTAAAATGGAAACTAACAAGTTAATAATAGCTCTTATCGGGGGTATTTATGTAATGGAAGCCAACAGATGCTATTTGCATCTTGAAGAGCTGATGTACAAAATGTTATGTCAAGGCCCTGGCAGGTTTTATGCTGGTGGAGGCTGGGTCAGGTGGGAGTGGGAGATGCTGGAGATCTGGAGGGCTTGATGGCACCTCTGAAAAGTGAGATAACTGTATGAAATTTTGCATTTTAACACATAGTTTATTTTAATCTAATGCTGCTAATAAAAAGGATAGTGTTTTGATTTGAGAATTGATTTATTTTATATTTATTCATGTTAAGTGATCAATTACACCTGTCACTTTAAAAGTACTTTTCTTTGTGCTATTTTCCAGCTACAGCTGCATGTCTGATAAACCCCTAAAAATTTTGCCTATAGGTACTATTTTTATTGATGCTTCAACTTATTTTGACTGCAAGAAGGTATCTGGTAAATAATTTTCAGAAATGTAATGTGACAAACCAGGTGTTGCTTTCTGTGGAAAGATGCCGATGTAATTACCAAGCACCTCCCTGTTTCCCTGGGCTGTTCACTCTTTCTTATTCATTTGCTTCCAAGTTACCCTTTTCTAGATGATATCTGAACTTTTCCAACATTTAATATCTTATTTCAGTGTGTAGGAGACCAAGAATTTAGGGATTAGAGCAGTCTGGGATGCGTGATCTTGGACCTGAGGAATGCTCCTGCATTTGTAGAGCAATAATGCAGGCTTTACTTGGATTTAAAGGAATGGAAGAGACCCCAAGCTGTGAGCATGACTGCGGAGGCTCCACTGGCACTTGCTTAGTCGCCCTCTTCAGAGAAGCAGGAGAAGGTGGGAGGATAAGCTCGTGACTGCTGATGCTATTTGTTATGACTTTCTCCTGGATTAAGTACTGGGATGCTTGCCTTGGCTTGTTAAACTTTGCTTGAAAACTTTGGAGTGCTTCATCAAAGTACACCTGTTACAGCATTAGGTTAAAGAGCTGTGCTTCCTGATTATTGAATTGAATGGTGAACATAACAAATCATGTCGTTAATGTCTCTTTGTGTTTTAATTAGAGCTCTAGGAGATGTTAAAAAACAGGTTTATGCCACATGCCTGACTGGTTGCTAAACTGAATATGCTTGTCACACAGTCTTGGGGGAATTATGTATTATTTTACTAATCTACTGTTCTGGGCTTTCCCCAGCCCCCTTTTTTTCCTTTTTCCTTTTTTTCCCACCTTGCTCTAAAAAGTTACTCTTGAATATTTTCTGAGGGTTTGTCTTACCTCCTTAAAGCTCCTGACTGTTGATAGCCTTTGCTGGTGAAAGGCTCAGGCTCTTGCTCATGTCTTAAAGAGCAGTTTCATGCCTGCACAAGTGGTTTGGTGCACAGCAAGTCCAACAGCTTCCAAGAGTTAGCATAGTGCAGTGGGTGAGTAGCGGCTGGGATGCCTGAGATCCTCCAAAGGGAGGGGTGATACCCCACACACCAGGAGCTGCAAAGTGAAACAACTGACCAGGAATATTTATTGGAAGTAGGTAATTGTGTTTGACTGTGTTATGAAGAGTTTTCCAAGCTGTTTTTTATTTTCAGGTAGTTCTTGTTTTGGAATATGCTGTTGGGTTGATGACAAAATAATGAGAGAAGAACTGCATAGGAAAAGTTCTGCCTGGGTGTTGTCTTTTAATTGTGCTATATAGTTTATTATGTAATATTGAATGACTGAAATTCTTTAAATCTGTAGATAAATGGTGGATTTACTACAAGTTCTAGACAAGAGCTACAGTAATGTGGCTGTTCACAAGTCCTTGAAAACCATAATTAAACTGTGAGCTTTTGTTCATTCTTAAAAATCTAAGTCTTGGTTTAACAGACCAAACAGTTTTTAAATAATGATTCCTCTATAGACTGTGGTGGTATTGAGAACATTTTTTTTTAGTGTGCAAATATTTAAATCTTCCCCTACATATCAATTATAGTAGAATAAAAAGGTAGTGTTTTCTATCTGCTGACGTGTCAGAAAACCTGACGTCTTGTGCCGCTGGATACAAAAGTGTATAGGAGAAATGTCTACCCTGTCAAGGGAGGAAACAAATGTCCCTAGTGGGACTCCTGATGTTTAATTCTCTTTATTTGTTCTTCTTTTAACTGCTTGTACTTATTTGATATTTTTTCAGTGTTAATTTTCAAGCTTTGATATGAAAGTGGCTGTAGAGGACTCATCATAGGAAATAGTGTCCGTGTCCTGTACAGGCTTTGGCTTTAATGAAAAAGCAAGTCAACCGAGGACCTTGTGGAGCTGAAATACTCAGTGTGTGAGTGCGTTAGGGACACACAGGAAAATGTTAGGCTCAGCAATTATCTGGCCTCAGCAGAGAGATAGGACTAATACCTCTCCCACTTTTATTAATACTTGGATAGAAAGAGAAGTAATAAAGTGGTGCTCTTCTTCCTGCTTTCATACTAATAGACTCTTTTCCCAGCAGGAAAATAGTGACTGAAATAGTGATAACAAGTGATTACATTGCAGTTCAATGTAAACTTGTTAGATGTTGTTTGATAGGAGGGAGGATAAAAATGCTCATTTCAAGCACATAACAGCTTTTTATGGTAGCTTTTTTTTTTTTTTCCAAGAACTGCTGACCAGAGCACTGGAAAAGAAAGGGGTACCGCTTGTCAGCGTTGCTGCTATGCTTTGACATCGTTAACCTTGTTTGGGGGAGTTCCAGCAACTCTTCTGCTTGGGCCTAATTCAAGAGCAGTTGTGTTCTTTTACAAAAATCAAATTGCTTGTCATTTAAGTAACTGAAAGGGAGATACTTAAACCTGATAATGAAGTTGCAGTCTTCCTTATGTTAACAATGTAATCATTTCCATTGTAGCATGAAATGAGCAATCTTAAGAAGTAAGTGAAGCATTTTGCTTGACAAATTTGAACTTGCAGCTCTGCAAAAGAATGTGCTACGAGTGAGGGAGGAACCAAAAAGTTGATCTTAATGTAAGGTACATGCTTATGAACAACAGTATTGTAGTCGTTATTGGCATACCTAGGGAGTAAAATTCACTACTTCTTATGGTACTGATTCTTTTACGGAAGATATTTTTTCAAAATATTATGTCTGTATAACAGATACGAATTTTCTTCACTTTCTTTGGTTAGTGCTTGTTTACTTTTTGGGGCCAAAGAAGAAAAAGATGAAAAAACCCATGGGAGGAAATAATTCCATATTTTTATATAAATAGAAATGATGCAAAATGGTTTTGTATGTTGTTTGCAACTGGGATCCATAAACTCAAGTGATTTCATTTTGATTCTTGTGGTTTTGTACTTTTTAATGATTCATACTCTAATTTCCAATAACGTTTTTATAAAAATTTTGAAAGCTGTTCTTTATTCAGGTATTTTTCAGATGCCTAAATTTGCTCAAGTTAGTAGTAAACATATTTTTGATCCAAATACTTACATAGATAGCTAGTGTACAAAGAGTTTACTTAAAATGGCAAAGAATGAGATTTTGCTGGTGACTGGCAGGTTACATTCATGTGTGTTTCTGCAGTTTTGATGGAGATCTGACTTGCCTTATTTGATTGTATACACCTATACAGGGACAGAATATCTGTGATTTAATACTGTAGAAAATGGAACTCTGCTCTGAGCTCCAAGAAAGAGGAGGCTAAACTTAGTTTCAGTACTTAGTATTCTTAGTAGTCTTTCCTCTGTTGCTTAAAACTGAATACATATGAGTCTGATGCATGATGTTTTAATTTTTTTCCTCTATAAATGCCATAAGACTTCAGAAGGTGGGACATAAGTTATTAGAAAGCTTACACTCCTGCCAATCAGCTCAGTATCAGTCAGAGCCCTGTGACTCCCATTACATGGATTAAACTGGCTTAAGTGCTGTCTTAGATCCTTTGTTTGGCATCTTCTGTGTACTTGTTCTAGATTTGCAGAAGTCTCTATATGTAACAGCAAACAGGGATGTGCATTAATTTAGGTTACTGAAATCTGGTAGCTTTTGCAGGTGCTATTTCATTCTCTAAGATTATTGACCTACATTTTTTTCTGTGTTCACTTCTGTGTGCTTGACTTCTACATTTGAATCAGTCCATTTTTGAAGTATGAATGGGATAAGAATTGGAAAAAAAGTCTGAAGAAACTTAAGGGAAAAAGTAAAACCTCAATTGCAGATGAGAACTTGAATGTGATTTGTAGTTCTTACTTCTCTCTCTCAGCCATCCATGTCTTTGATGCCTTTGTAGTCTCCCTTTGGCCCTCCCCTCTTCTTTTTGAATTAACTTTCCAACTTTTTCCTTATTATTGGAGAAATCAGTGTTTCCAGTGAGTGTCTCACAATCTTCTTGGGACCCTATAAATCATCTAGGTAAAATTAAATCTGTCTCCTGTACCAGACTGCAGACAGTATGGATTTCCAGATTGTTAGCAGTCAACCTGAAAGTGTTTTGGCAGACCTGTTGGTTTGGTTTTTTTTTGGTGTAAGTTTGCTCAGTCTGATAAAGGGGGCCTTTTTCTTCATCAGTGTTTTTTGTAAGGTTTTTTTTTTTTTTTTTGTGGCTGGTACATTTGTGGGAGTTTACATATGTGTATGCACAAAAGCGTCATGCACTGAAAATTCAAGTTGTATTTTTAAAAATTCATTAAAAGAAGGATTTGTGATATTAAACTTTTTTCCTGGTGAATGCTGATATTGGTGTGATGACTATTTAGCTAGTGTTTAACAAGAAACCCTTCTGTGTTACGCCTGTACATAGGTAAATTTTGCTTGGTTAAGGAAGTTAAATATGTGTGTTGAACTTAAACACACATCAGCAATTGTATTTCCTTTGGTACAGATAGTGAGAGTGTTTCAAAACAAAGTTGCTTTTATATTGGGAGGAACTGCTACAAAAAGTGAGACAGTGGCAAAGCATTGGTTTAGTGGAGTAACTTTTAAAACATTTTAATGCGTCCTGGTTACTTGTATCAAACCCTTTTTAACCATTTGCCTACCCTAAGATAATTTTTTTTGTCAAAACGCTATTTTTCTTTCCCCTTTTCAATAATTTCAGGGAATCTATCCTAAGCTCATTCTATCAAAGAAGTCAGCTTTCGTAACAGCTTGAAGGTGTTACTCTGGTGTAACTCTGTTACAATGATCTGACTGGTCATGTACACCTAATTCTGACCTTGCACTAGTGTCAGCCTTTGCACAAGGGCTGTACAAGTTGAGCCACCTTCACTCCTGTACCAGATTCCTTTGGCCATAACAAAGCATCTTTAGATCTGTCCTTTAGAGGATTTAATGTCACACTAGGGTGCTCTATGCCCCCTCTGCTTGTTTGTGGTCTCTTACAGGTTCACAGGGATTTAATCAGTCAGAATTGTGGATTTAACTGCATGATGGCAAGTCTCAAAGGAGACAAAGCTCAGGTCCTTTGTTTACTTCTGCTTTTGAGCTTTCCAGGTCTGGCAGGATTATTGACATTTTTGTGCTTCAGGTAAGCAGAAGTAATGTAAAACTCTTAAGGGAGCAAACCTCTTAAGGCAAGTTTTCTCTTTTATTTTTTTTTAATGCCAGTGTATTGTGAAGGGCAGTGTTACCTGCTGTCCTTCTTGGAACTGGTGGAAGCCCATCCATAATGACGTGGCTGGGAGACTATCCAAGTCTAGTTTTATCCCTTGCTAAACAACATCAGAAGTTTTGCCTCTGTAAAGGCAACAGCTTTGTGTAGTGGAAGTCTTACATTAATAAACTACAAGAAAACAGAAAGCTCTAAATATTTTAGACAATTCTGTTAAAGGTTTTTCCTTTTGACAGTAAGTTTTTCTGACAGTGGGTGCTTTAAAAAAGAATAGTTTTCTTGCTTCACAACTTGGTCTTGCAATCCCCCACCCTTCCCCAATATATTTGCATCAGAAGATTTTAAGAATAAATAAGCTAAGTTTTGTAATTTAGGAATTCTGATCACAAATTCATCAGATAGATGTTTTGCTAATTTCTGGCTTTGTTTTGGCAGTAACTTTAATTCCCATTGATTCTACCAAGACCAAAATTTCCCTGCTTGTTTCTCAGAGTTTGTCATGTGTTTTGTCTAACTGAGTAGGAATGACTTTGGAAAAGGATTGACACAAGTTTCTCCTTCATAGCAGTAAAAAAAAAAAACCCCAAAACAAACCAACACAACCCTTTCCAACCATTTAAGATCATCCTCAATGAAGAAGGCATATTTGGTTGCTGCCATGGGATTTGCAGCCACAGAGGATGAAGGTGATGAAGTCTTGTTTACTGTGTTTTAATGTCTGCTGCTTCATTAATCGTCATTTGATTGTGCTCCCAGCCTTGTGTTTTTGTGGTCTAAGGGCAAAGCTTGGATGCTTTATTTATTTATGCAGTTTCTTTGCAGGGGAAGGTGACAGTTTAAGTGCTGGTGTGATGTCTGACCATGAAGGAACAGAGACACTTTCCTTATGAAAAATCACAAATACTGATGTGCCAGGTTTGATAAAGGATGTCAAAAGTACTTTTAATCACTGTGATAATCAAGTGAAGTTAACACTGTTACCTTTTTCTTGCCCCCCTTTTCTTTTCCTCTGGGAGCTGACATTCAGTTAAATACTGACTAAATGGTTTTATGTGAGGTGAGCTGTTTATGAGGGTTATTTTTCTGTGGCCACTGAGACCCCCTTAAGGGCCAGGAATATTCAGTATCTACACTGCTCTTTACTCAATTTCTACACAGCTGGAGCATTTGAAGAAACTCAAAAGAGTGTGCTCTGTAGCCTTTCTGAAGCCCTGTGTTGTACACTGGTGAGCATCACAACTTAATGTATCCAGAAAAGGAGACAGCATCTTTTCTTGCTGTCATCCAGTTGTGAGATAATTTATGCCTGGATTACAGGAGGAAAGTTATTTTGAATTTTTTTGCTTGTAGTTTCCTTTTTGTTCTATTTGCATTGACTAGGGTAGGAACAGAGGCTCAGCAGGCTCATTTGGTGTGTGTAAAAGTGGGTTGTGGTTTGAGCCGTGAGCTCCTCCTGACATTCCCCAGCAACTGGTGGTTGGTCATCCTGCAAGTAAATGGCTGAAGCAAAATATCACAACATGGATAAGAAATGCTTGTACAGGGTGGTCTTCTGGAGAAGTGATGGGAATGACCATAGATGCTTAAGTGCTGTAGGTAGGCAGCAGCAGTTGTGCAATGGAAAAAGGTTTGAGGAAAAGGCAGAAAGGGCTGGGGCAGACTCTTGGTGGACCAAATAGGAGGATTGGGAAGATGGGGTGAAAACTAAGGACAGCCTTTGAAGGTATGGCAACTGCTGACATCTTATGTGATGCTGAATTTGATGTCTGAAGAGTGCATATGAGGAGAGGAGGAAGAAAGATTGCAGCATATGTCTTATTCCTGAAGGTATCCTTTACAGGACTGCAAATCAGTAATTGAATCTGTGAGAAGAGAGAGTTCTGGCATCATTCCCTATTTGGTGTGTGAGCTGGCTGTCCTGAACATGCTGGGCACTTTGAATCTCACTGCAAAGACCTTTCCATTTGCTGGGTGGGGAGTTAAAACCTTGTGAGGTTTGCTGTTTCTTGTTCCAGAGCTCTAGCTTAAGTGCATTGAAGTGCCCAGTTTGGTATTTCTTTGGTCCAAAGTTTAAATATGTCCCTTCATATTTTATATTGTCATTGTGTGTAGGATCCACATATTGCTTTTACTATTTGTAACTCTTTTGTGTGTGTGGTGAGGTCATGGAACTTGCTGTGGAGAATATGGAAGTGGCATAGCTGTGCCATCAGAAACATAACCTCTGTTATCTTACCATACTTCAGAAGTTCTCACACTTAAATAGTTTTATTTTTTATTTTAAGATCTCCACTAAAGGTCTGTGTACAAATATAGTTGCATTAAATAATAGAATTTGGCTATGGAAAAAGATGCTTCTAGGCCATCTAGATTATTGCTTCTGAAATGTTTGTTTGAACCACTCTTCAGAAAATAGCATGGAACAGTACTGCCATCACTCAGCTACAGGAAATGCACATGAGCACATCTGTTTAGTACAGGAGGTAGCAGTCAAATGAGGTGGGTTGATACTTGAAATCCAACTGGCCAGCATGTGGCTGTGGCTAACAGCAGGACATGTAATGATCTCCTTCCTCAAGAACTGCATCCATTTTGTTTTGCTCCAGATCCTCATAAATAGCTTGTTTTTGCTGCTCTGTGGCTCACAGACCTGTTTTCAAGTTGCTGGTAGCAGGTAGTGCCAAAATACTTCTGCTGTTTCTGCCTTTACCCCATTCCAGGCTTTGTGGATCAGGAGGCCTCCTGCCAGTTTCCTATGTTTTTATCTCAGTTTAGATCTTGTTCTGCAACCTTCTGCCTCATGCATTTGTATTCTTTCTTCTACATTCCTCTGCCTTGAGGTGCAACCCGCTGCAGGGAATACCTCCTCTTCTGAGAGAGATGCATCCTGCACCTGGCTGAAGTAGCACATTGCCTTAACATATCATCCCAGAAAGAGGAGCAGGGATCTGAGCTGCTGTGCACTAACTGTCCTTGCATGCAGCTGTATACTGTAGCATCTGTCAGGGATATCTATAGATAGATAGATAGATAGGTAGATAGATATATCCCTCAGTCTCTGGTGTAGGGAAGAGATGGAATGGTGGAATAGCTGCCTGAGATTGCTTTGCTCTCACCAGCATGCAGCATAACGCCTGAGTTCTGTGGCTATCTGATGCACAGTACTTACTGCTCTGCATGTCTGCATGGTGAGGTGCAGCCCTCAGCACAGACAGTCCCAACAAACCACTTTGTGCAGTGCTCTTTATACTCAAGTCCCATGTATTGTTGCCTTGCCCTCCGGCTGCGTTGAGAAGAGCTGAGCTCTGCGGAGCATGTTGTGTTGGCAGCACAGCAACCAGGACTCTTGTCCAATCTTTGTTTAAACGTCAAGAGCTGCAGCCTCCAATCCTCCCCCTGGGGACATGGGTCAGCAGTTCTCACTCTCAGGATGTTTCCTTAAAGCTGAGCCTAAACCTATTGGGTTTTGTCTTAAATGTATCCCATTACATTTCATCTCTTACAGACGCAGGCTTTTGTTTGACTAATTATAATTTCCAATCTGTATATGAAGAATGTAAACAACTTTGCATCTTAAAGTAGGTGTATGTTTATGTTGGTGTTAGTAGCTTTTCCCTGTAAGGGCAGTTTTTTCAGTCTGACTCAGTTTTTTGCATGTGTGTGTTACTTATGTTGTGTAACAATGATTTTCAAGTAATCGATAAGATGTTTTGAGTGTTTTGCAGAATGGTTGGCACTAGACACAAGCTAAATAGCTGCTGTGTTGGATCACCATCTGAGTGCCTGGGGCCCAGGACTTCAGAGCATTTCATAAATGTCTTGATGTTACTTGTTAGTTGCCTTATGAAACCTATCCTTCTAGACATCCTGCTGCATTGTTTGTCTGAAGGTGGGGTAAGCTGCTGTGGGAAATTTTTTTCCCAGCCAGTTTTAATTGGTTGCTGGGAATTACTAAATCACTGGCTGTTATTAAGAATAGGCTTGTTGCTGCACAAAGGTGTCACAAAATAGTTTTGTGACAGTGGGAAGAAGTGAAGGTGCTAGAGAGTTGCAGGCTTTACTAAATGCTTTTTATTTTTTTTATGAATTTATATGGAATTGCTTTGTTGGTTAAGCCAATGTGGAAGAGGGATAAAAATCAAGAAGCTGCAGAATACTCACAGTAGTCAGGACTGTTTAGAAGCTTGTGAAGAAGAGGAAGAATAAACAACAAATCAGTTTATTACAAACACTGTTTGCTTCAAAGACTTTGTAGGGATTTTACAAGACTTTTCTTAAAGCTTACTGACTTTTTCTTTGCTACCTCTAATCACTGTAGGATAAGTATTGCCTGGAAATAGCTCTTCAGTTAAATATGATGGGTACTGTTTTGGTATTTGGATACTTGTTTTGATTTTTTCAGAACTATAAGGGAAAGAATACCATTACTATCCTGTATTTATAATCTTAAGGACTATTGGCTTTATTTCTTTTGCTGTCTTGGTAGTATTAATTTTTTGACCTGCCTTCTGTAAGAGGTCTGTGTGATGTTTACTGGTAGTCTGTGGGGAGCTGTCTGTATGTGCTAGATATCTGAAACAATCTGTAAAAAAACAGGAAATTATAAATTTTTCTAATACATTTCCCACCTAAGCAGTGTTATGTCCCTGGGATTATTTATGGAGGAAATGTGAAGCATCACAAGACCAGCTTTCTAATTCAGTTTTGAAAGTAATTTGTGAGGTAGGAATTGCACAGTAGATGATGCAAGTTATCAGGCAATCCATATTATCAGAAGCTAGCTAAGGAAGCATGGATTAGCTGAAATGCTCACAGGAATGTTTGTAGCTGCTGAGAGAAGCTGAGAGGATAATTGCTAATTAGTTTCAAACAAGACAGGTGAATTAATATTTGCAATTAATGATGTGGGTAAAGGAATGAGGCCTCTGTTCATTCAATACCTGAATCAAGCTGGGTGGAGCTGCATGTCTACTTGAGAAGATGCTTTGAACTCAGAGTTACTTGGACTGATTGGAGATGGAGTCTGGAAGGAGGGGTTGGATGGGGCTGAGCAGGGCATGGAGGGGCAGCTCTGTGACATAAAGGTTTGGCTGCATGCCTGCAGGCTGGGGGCAGTGGGCCCCAGCAGCAATAATTGCTCACAGCCAGGAACATGAGACAACAGTCATGCTGTTGCAAAAGCAAATGCACTGGAGTTTATATGTAGGATTATTATCTGCTACTCATGTGACAGTAAAGGATATTTTTTTGTAAAAAGAGAATAGCATTTTTTGTGTAGGGAAGAATTCAGATGGGAAACTTTGTCGAGGACATCACAACTTCATACTGGTTTTGTGCGCCAGCCCAGGAAAGGGTGGTGGACAGCAGCAACTAGAAGAATCAGAAATGTAGAAGATATGTCCTATAAACAGAAGGTGAGAGAGCTGGGTTTTATTTAGTCTGGAGAAAAGACAAGGACCTACTGACAGGAGAGTTAAGTTGGTGTTCAAACTGTGTCAAGAAGAAAGAGGTGAGATCATCAGGGTCCCAGGGCTAGGAGAGACCTGGTAAAGGCTTGAGCAGCGTGGGGAAAGGTGTGCTTAAGTGCTGGGACAAACTTGCTGGCAGTAAGGGTCACACAGCATGGAAGGAGCTCCCTTGGAGAGGCTCAGGAGCCTCTGTAATGCAGAGTCTGACTTCTCAGTCCTACCTGGCTGTCCTTTTTCAGGACCCTGGCAGATCTTTATTCTGTGACCATCTCTGTTTTTTGCAAATGGCAGCACAGTGTGTGGGATGGTTGATGAGAAATGCACGAAGCTCTATTTTCAACTAGTCCAGTTCTTGTTTTGATGGCTTGGCTGTTGGTAAGCACTGTGGTAAATTACAGAGAGAGCGATAGTATAGCAGTAGTGATAACTACAAAAATAGATCTGTGTTCCAAGTGGCCTTCTGTTGTTATAAGTTGTATTTTAAGAAATAAATCTTGCTGATGCTTTTTTCCCTGGTGATGCTTAGTTTCCAGGCAGTATTTATGAAAAGCTACTGTGCATTTCTAAGTTTGTTTTTCTGTGTCTACACTGTCCTTTAGCTCCTATAATTTTTTTTTTTTTTTTCTTCATGCCACAGTTTCTGTTGCTGGCCCATTGCTTTTTCAAATGCATCTGGAGAGTAGGAGTTGAGTCTGTTGGCAGTCTGTGTGGAAGGGAGGGTGAGCATCTTCTGTGCATTCTTTACCTTGCTCCTGAACTTGCTGCTCATGGGGAGGTTGGTATTCTTCCATTTTTTATAATCTTTTGAGGAAGAACCCCCTGATCATTAATTTGAGGTTACTTAATTTAGAGTTTCTCAATCAATATGTTAAGACAGCTTTTAAAGTTTTTAAAACAAGGAGGGGGAAAATAGTATTTTGTGGGGGCAACTGTATTTTTCATCCCATTTTGTATATTTGTTCATGGTTGTGAAATAAGTAAAGATGGGACTGGAGATTGTGACTATACTGTAAAAATTAGAGAAAGAAAACAATTTTTAGTTGAACCTTCCAGTATTTCAGAGTTCATCTTGGCATTTGACTGAGCAAATAAATGTGTTTTTAATGAAGAGTTCAAAAATATATTAGTTTTGTGGTTCAGCTGAGAGGCAAAAGCTGTGGTTTTGTTCACACTTAAAAGTTGTAGGCTGTGTTGCATTTTAATGATGCCATTTGAGCTGCCACAACCAGGGCTTTGCTTATGTTTCTATGGCAAACTTACATTAAATTGGTTCAATTGGGACATTAAAGAATTATCCCATAATGAAATAAGTCATAAGAAAAATTCATTCAAAGTCATGTTTGGAAACTTAGCCAGCCATTTATTAATTATTGACTTATTTTCTTCACTTGCCAGTGCATTTTGTGGGTGAGGCTCAAGGCATTTCTTAGCTGGAGGGTGGAGGCAGGTACCAGGCAGGGTAGTACCAGCAGAGCAGCTGTTTAAGTGAGCCCCTCTGGTCACCCCCCTCCCTGTGTGCCAGGTGTTCCTGCTGCCCCTGAGCTGGGTCCCTCTGGATGGTCCCTGTGGATTGCTTCAGGCCACATGTGCGGTGGCAGTGGTGGCCGAGTGTGTCTGCTTATCTTGAGTTAAAAACCCGACCCACATAGTGTGATTCATGTTTCAACAACCTTGGCTCTGGTACTGCTTTGATCTACAGATCTTCTTGTGTTGCTCAAAGTTAATTGCTTAATGTGGGGTATAGCCAGAGAATGTCAGGAAGATGGGAAGAGGAACTTAGGAAGATTTTAAAAAAAGAAACAAACCCCCAAACCAACCAAGCACCTCTGCTGCCCCCACCCCCCCCAAAAAACCCCTAAAAAAAAAAAAAAACACCAAACACAGAAACACAAAAAAACACTCAAAAGTGAAACTTTAAATCAAATAGAATTAGTAGAGCCAAAACTTCAAAATTTTGCATGGTCAACATACAGGAGCTGTAATATATTGTGTTCCTCTTCTCTTCCCCACCCCCTGCCCCCCTCACATTGTAAAGAAATGTTTTCTTTTGATGCCACAGCCTAAGTTGAGCAACAATAATTGTAATAAGTAATGGGATCTGTGCCACTCCTTAGTGGATGGGTGGTTGTATCTTTTTCTTGTACTCCAGATGGGTGGAGGAGCGCAGATGTTAGAGTATGGTGCTGACACTTTGGCCAGAAACTGCCTTATTTCAGTTAGAAAAACATTGTCATATCCCCGTTTTTAATTCTTTTTCTTCTGGCAGGCTATGCAGTTATCGCTTCCTCGGTTTTTACTTGCATTTTTGCTCTGTAATACTTTCTTCCACAGCTCGTAGCTGTCCTGTTTTTGTTAACTTTTTGCTCCGAGGCATGGGGCAGACTGCCTGCCAGGACAGCCCTTGGTTGGGCTGCTGACATCTCTGAGGAGTGCTGCAACTCATCTGTTGGGTGTGACAGCTTTAATGCCTTTGCCATGTGCATTACAATAGAGCACAAAACATACATGTGCATCATCCTGCAGGAGGGGAATGTGGGTACTTGGTAGAGGGAAAAGTTTCTTCTATTCCCATATTTAATATTGCTCAAGGCTCAGGACTAGATTAAAAAGGGCGAGTAAGCAGAATCCCTGCCAGGGAAGCTAAGCTATTCGGGATTGTCAAGGAGAGGTCTGGAGGAATGTCGTGGGGAATTAAATCAGGAGCCACATGGAGCTTTCCCTCTATGCTTATTTTGTTTGTCCTCCTGTGAATTTCTAAGCATGCGTGGTTCGTGGAAGACCTACTTGAATGAAAAAAGCATCTGTGTATAAGGAGAAATCACCACCTTAAGCTAGCTGAATAAGTATGCATCTATCTGAATGTATTTGTTGAAGTGGTTTTATTCCCAAAACAGGATAGAGAAAATACTAATCAAAATTTCATTTTGTTGGTATTACTAAAGTTCATTCATGTTAAGAGGAGGGCAAAATCAACTTTGAGAATATTCTTATAAATTTGTTTTCCAGCTGTAGTACTTATTGCATTTCTATCATAGTATGTGCACATATAGCTGATATATTTCAGTTTTCCTCATATCAAAAGAGAATTGTGGAATTTAAGGCTTTATATTCTGGGCATATCATTTGCTTGGGAAAGCTGCAATAAAAATTTAATACAACCTTCACTTACTTGCCAAAAATTAAATTGTAGCTCAAACATGAAATACCTGATGTCATTCCTACTGCCTAAAAGCACTCCTTTCATTTTTTAGGAGCTTGTGATGTCATCAGCTGAAGCGAAAACATCTACCTCATGACCTGGCATGTAAGTGAAGGAGGAACTGATACTTAAAAATAAATAAATAAATGTGTGTGTTGGTGTTTACAATGTGTAAATTGAATCTATATACCTTCAACTTTCAGATATCACCTTTTGAATTAAAGCTTTCCGAATTTTAAAGGAATATAAAATCTTTTAAAGGGGAGGAAGTCATAAAAGAAGCTGTTAACAGTAACATTTCAGCCTGCAGGACTCCTTAATAATCTCAGTTAAAATCTGTCTTATGTATCCCATAATGTTTGAAATGCTGGTAGGCATAGATGGAATAATTTTATCTTACCTCAGTATTTACATGTGCTGCTTCTACTCCTTTTTATTCTGTGATTCTTTTCTGGATATACATTCTGATAGTTGTGATGAATGCATACTATACATGGTGATACCCTTCCTAAAATTAAATACTCTGCTTGCGCAGAAGATTTAGATTCTTTGTATACTCAAGATACTTCATAGTGAACTTTCTGCAGCTTTGTGACTCTTCTATTTTATTCCCTTAAGTAAGCAAAAATATTCCAATCCTCTGCAGAGGCATTTTTAGATTTTTTTTTGTCTGCCCACTCTGCTTTTCTTTTATGTGGCTTAGAGGATTAAAGTGCAGTCAATTCTTTGAGGGGCCAATGTCAGCAGTGAGCTGAGTGTTCATAATTGGTGCCAACACCTGTCCCTCATTATGAAGCCTTGTTCAAGCTGTCCGGTGAACCGAGGTAACCAGCCTCCCTTGCATGTCTCTAATGTGATTATAAAACCCTCTCCTCATGCAAGTTTTATTACTTATTCAACTTTTGGACTGATGTGGAAAGTAAAGCTAAGCTGATCTTTGGCTGGCTACCAAAGACCATAAGGAGTGGCAAAGAGAAGGGATTCACTCATCTCAATTTCAAGAATTTTAGATCAAAGCTTGCTTCTGTTATGACCGTTTAAATTTTTTTTTTAATGGGGGGAGGGCAGGACTGTTTTTTGGGTTTTTTTTTTCCTAGTTTTCAACGTCAAATACTCTGAATTTAGAGACCAGTTCTACAGACTCCAGCTGAGCTGTGAACATCTGAGTGCAGCTGCTATTGTGCATAACCCATTGATTTTCTGCAAATAGAGCTTTGGCCTTGACTACTCTTGCACCATCGCTTTGTCTTCGAGGGGTCAGGGCTTAGCGATTCTTTTCTACACAAAACCAGCATCAGCCTCTCCTCCCACCTGATTTTGTACTGTTAGCAGGGCTGTGATGCATTGTGCTTTGCCATTGAAGTTGGAAAAGATGACCTCAGATAGATTTCACCAATGAAATTGATGGCTCAGATGAGATGGATCACTATCATGTTTAGGCTTTACAGGCAAAAGTTTAAGCATGTTACATTTTTCTAAGTAGTTTAGGTAGGTTTTTAAGTGTTTAGCTTGCAAATTTCAAGTGTGCAGAAATACAGTGCTGGCTGGAGGTTTTGGGTTATTTCCTTATGAGGGAGGAGAGAGGCAGAAGAACTGCAGATGTGTATCTTGGAAAGGTTTGAGATAATAAACCTGTAAGAGTCACATGAGAACACTGTTAGTTATCCAGATTTGGAAAAATGTAGGAAAATGAAAGTGTAGTAGATTCTTAAACTTGAGATGTGGAATTGGAAGTGTAGTTATTAAGGAGATTGAATCTCTGCAGAATAGAAGAGAACCCAAAAGAAAATCCCAAGTGGATAGGGTCCTAAGGTGGATGTAGGCTGTATTTGTACAACTGTTTATTTGATTTCTCCTTAAAAAAGAAAAATGAGAAATCAGCAACTCAAGCACACAGTGAATTGTCTAATCTTTTACTTAATAATTTTGACCAGAATAGTTCTTTGAACAGCAATCAACAAATTTTAAGGGCAACAGTATGTCAAGTGTCAGAATCTCTGCTGATTGTGCTCATCATAATCAAAATCTTATCTGATAAACAGACTAATTTCAATATTTATCACGGTCTTATAGACACCCCTCTGATCTGTAGTCCACAGAAGTCAGGTTAGGAAGTGATGAATTAAAAACCAATGAAATCCATAGCACAAGAGTATTTATTGGGTTATGAATATGTGTAGTTTCAGATGATTTACCTTACTCAATTAGGCCAGTTGCTGTCTCTGATAATGGTCAGCAGTGGACACCTTGGGAAAATAAGCATTATAAAGTTCTATTGAGTCTGTTTCTTGTCAAATTTTGATTTTGGGATTTCCAGCGGATTGACATGACATAGTGTTTAATAGTCCTTGTTCTCCATTTTGCCTAATTTTCTTTAATCTGTTTGCTTTTCAACCTCTGCAATATGCCATAGCATGGAGTTTCTCAAAGTCATTTTGTACATAATGACTTTTTTTCCCTTCATTTAATTACTTTCCCTTGAAGTTTCTTCTGTAACTTTCTTTTCCTTGTCTCCTGGGCCATGAGAAGCTGTGAGTAGTCTCTTCATTCTGTTGCTGCTCTTTGCCACTTAAAATAGATCTCCCCTCTTCTGCATCCTCCTTTCACAGAGAGTCTGTTTCATCTCTTACCCTAAAGCTATGGCAAACTTTCCTTAGAGCTGTAGGTGGGGGTCCACATTTTACAAATACTTCTCCAATGGTGTTGAGGGAGCTAGAAGATACTGCCTTGCACTTAGCCTGAATGAGTGATCCACTGATGTTGCTCATCCATAAAGCTTTCTCTGTGCCACTGAGTGGGTGTAGCAAATGAAACCAGACAGGCTTGTGTTGGTGCTTGTTGCAGCTGCTCCTGGGCCTTCCCAGAAGGATACCTCCCTTGCATCAATGTGCTGTTCTCCTCCTACAGTAGTTTGCTACAGGTGATTTGGGAATGTCCAAGTACTGTATTTTTAAAGACATTCAATTAATGTGTGTGTTTTCATCTTCTTCAGACCTAGAAGTGTCTCACAGGTGCTGTGGTGTGGCTGTGTATCTATTGACTAGAAACCATAGTCAGTGTTGGGATGGGCTGACAGTACTCTGCCTCACTGGCAGGATGGCTGAGGGAGCAGCTGGATGTGCCTGATCTGTGATCTGCTGCCATATCACAGCTTCTCTGTGAACAGCCAGTCACTTTTGGACTTGGAGAGCTGGGGAGGTGGACAGCCAGAGTCTGGGGTGGTTTTATTCTGCCCCAGTCCAAGTGCAGGCTTGATTGTGCCTTCTCTCCTTTGCAGAGCCCCTGGTAACTGGTACAGCTGCAGTGTGCCCCATGTCCTGCAGCTGGGCGAGGTAAGAGCCTGCAGAGAAGGCAGCTTCTTTACAGGTCCATGAAAACCTCCCTGACCAGGTGGAGTTGCATGTACAAAATATATCAGCTGCAGGTTTTGCATTACGTCATGGAGTCTTAAGAGTGATGCTGCTGTAAGGGTGGTTTTGTTTGTTTTGTTCAGTTTCATAGTTGTACTTTCAAT
The DNA here is from genome assembly GCA_024865655.1 of Emberiza elegans. Taxonomy (NCBI): domain Eukaryota; kingdom Metazoa; phylum Chordata; class Aves; order Passeriformes; family Fringillidae; genus Emberiza; species Emberiza elegans. The sequence continues at coordinate 53,018,200 of JALJVW010003023.1, read as the reverse complement.
TGGAACCTCCTCTTCTTTTCCTGTTTCTCGGCAGAGATTTTAGTACTGTTCTTCACAGCATGGGATTCAATTGCAGCAGCTGCAGCATCTTGTAGCTCTTACCATATGAGTAAACATTTAGTGAAACACCTTCCTACTTCCATGGCTTGCAGGCATTTCCATTCTTGCCAGTACAGGAGTGCAGACAAGAGACCTGCTTTGAAGGCAGACTAATTTCCTCACACCTTGGCAGCTTTGGAAGATCAGCTGTGGATAGTTCCTTATCCTCAGGGGATATGGAGAGTGTTTTCCTCTACTTTGAGTCCACCTGTTCAAGTCCCCATGTTCTTTGTGATCCACCTTGTGATCTACTTTTTCTCCTGTGCTAGAAAAGCCACCTGCATCAGCTCAGCTTCAGCAGAGCCTGAGAAGGACATGTTTTCTACTAGGAACAGTAGAGTAGTGATGGTCTAATCTTACTGTTTAAATCTTGTTTATTTCCACAGAACAGAAGAGGAAGGAGGAATTTAGGACTGTTAATGGTCAGTCCTGGTCAATGTGTCCCCTCATTAAAAATATGAAAGTACTTTGGCTTCAACTTGGCCATTTGATGAGAAATTGAACCTTACAAGGTTTTCAGGATGCGTCTCTTGACTGCTTTCCCAAACAAGATATGGCATTTTTGAAACCTTGGGCCAATAGAATTGTCCTTTCCTCTTTTCAGGGTAGCATCAGCCCCAGTGAACAACTTAGTCATTGCTGCAGTGTTATGGCAGAGAAAAGTACTTGTTTCTGCCTCTACTTTATACATAAAAATGGACAAACATCAGTTGGCCACAGTACATCTTTCATGATGTTTTTTCCCCACATCAGTTTGATGATATAGAGAAACCTGGAAAGGTATTTATTTTTATAAATCTATTTTAAATCTTTGACTAAAAGACCCTCTGTGTCCTTTGATGTGTTGCATATTACAGATTGTAGTACATAACATGAATGTAATTAACCAGACATTAAAATTAATTTTAAATCATTAGTTATTAAGACAGATTTTTTTTATCTCTTCAAAAGATTTTTTAAAAATACTAACCTAAACTAAAAAGTTTTTTAAAAAAACCTTATAGTAAATGTTTTCTCATGCTGTGATGTTTTGACATGGAGAACCAAAATAATAATGCAATTGCATATATACATGTTGTGTGAAAGGGAAATGTAGAAGAATGTAAGTATTCAACCAGAGATTTGAAATACTCCAAGTACTATTTTGAGTTCTGGCTGTGACAGTACATTCTCTTTAATTGTTCCTATGCAATGATCCCCTCAGTGCACTCTTTACTTGAGGAGAACTTTAGCATCCAGATTTATTTCAACTTGTAAATGACAGTCATTTCTTGTCAGATAAGGAATGAAATTATCAATCTAATGTTTCCTGCAGGAAAATATTTGTGTTCTTACTTTCTTTGTTTAGGGTATAAAGATGCATATTGATGTTTTCTGCCTTTTATAATCCTTCAGGTTTTGTTGGTGATGGGAAATTTTGCAGTGGTTAGCCTCTTGAAAGCATTATAAGTAAGAAAAAAATGAGTTGAAACAGATAAAATATTTAATGTAGGCTGCTGTTGTTGATTCTTTTATTTGATATTTGAAAAGAACAAAGCAAGAACAGTGAAACCTACTTTAATATATTTATTAGCAAGTACAAAAAAAATTAAATTATTCTTTTAAGCAAGAGTTTTGTAGGATATAAGAACTGTTTCCTATGCTATTAACAGAAAAGTTGTTTTTCATAATCCCAAATAGCACATTCATTTCTAGATCCTTCCTTCTTGATAGTATTTCCTGCCTGTGATCCTAGCTGCAATACTAGTACTGTGTTTTGTCATGAAAGCATGCATTAGTACAGATGAATAAAAGAAAAAGATACAAGTGGGCAACTGCTGGCAGCATCAGGCAGATGGGGCAAAGTGCAGCTTCACTTGAACTAGTCTAATACTGGTTATTGCTTAATTTTCAATTAAGTAGGGACACTTCTGTGGGCTTTCTTTTGTCCCCATCTCCCCTGTCCCTGCAGTTTCATCATTGTGAAACAGCAGAACAATACTCAGTGCATCACAGGGATTTTTCTTCTGTTTTTTTCCACATGTGCATCAGCACAGGAAGGGCAGTGAGTGACAAGGTCACAAAATATGCACTTGGGAGACCTGGATGCAGCTGCTTGCTGATGCTGGAGGCTCCAGCGTGATGTATGGCTGCTCTGCGCTGCAGCTCTGAAATGTCAGGGCTTTTAGTGCTTGCTTAATATGAGCTTATCATGAGGGTAGATATGGTGAAGACTGAAAAACACTTAGAGCCAAGGTAACGTGAATCATACCAGTTCTTAAAATAGAAAGCCCAGCTAAGCGCTCAGAGGTTTTGCTGCTCAGTCATATTGGTGAAGCGTGTGCTGCTCCTGTTTGTCACCAGTGCTTGTCATGCCCTTGGCTGCAGTGTCCTTGCAGATAGATAGAGGGCACGTGGCTGCCTTTGGGTGTTGAACCCCCTGTGCAGCCAGCCCCTTGTTTGCCTGGCTTAGCATAGGGTGTGATGACCTCTCCTTGTCCATTTTTAGCAGTGCACCCACATCAGTCTTCCTTCAAAGCCGGTGTTGTCCTTAGCTTTGTTTAGTAAGTGGACTTTTCTTCTTTTGTCCCTTGGTTCTTGAATGTCTTAGTCTTAAGTCAGGTATGAGTTTTCTTCTGAGGAAGCCCTGTAAAACAGACAAAACATGTTCAATAACTGTGTCTCTCCAGCTGAGGGCTCTTCCGAGCAGATGAGGAACTGGGGTAGGTGCTTTTCCATGGCACTTGGTGCAGGTGCAGTTAGAGGGCTGTGTTTGAGCTGGCCCAGCCTCCTGGGTGTTTCTTTCAGGGATCGATTAGCTGCTGTGTTGTTTCCAACAGCCTGACAAGAGACAGTTTATGTGATGCTGAGCAGAGCAAGTGAGAGCTGTAGTGGCATCCCTCTGTTGACAATGTCCTGCTGGTCCCCTCAGCAGGTGGTGGTGCTTGTTTGTACTTTCCCTTTGGGAACTTGTTTCTCATTTCAGCATGCTGGGGACATCCTTGCTCCCCCAGGGAGGGACCTACAGCAATGAGATGGACCTGGCTGGGGTGGGCAGGCACAGTACCCTGCTGAGGGCCGTGACTGCCTTTTCTGAGGGATGTACCCTCCTTTTAGCCTTTTCTCTGCCTGAGTGTGATGCCAGGAGGAGGGTGAGAGGAGCTGGGAGGTGGGTGTGAGGAGTGTTCACTGGGCTGCAGCCACACAGACACGTTTCAGGCGTGTAAGCGCGGCGATGCCAGGCAGCACCAGACTGGTTGTGGTACTGGGGAAGGAAGGGATTTGGGTTTTTTTTTTTATATTAAAAGCAGACTTGCTTTCAAATGCAGTATGGTGTTTTGAAGGAAATAATTTTGTGTGTCCAAATCTCTGATGCTGTTTTAGGAAAATGATAGTCCTTTTAATAAACAGCTGGTATAGAACCAGTGTTGTGTTCAGAAGTAGAAAACTGATAATGAGGGCTGAAGAGTAGCTCAGAACCACATACACAGTGGTGTATTTGATTGAATTAATGACAGTCTGATGTTGTTTATTTTTGTTTTAATGGACTGCCCAGATCATTATTGTCTTCAGGATGCTAATGCTAGAACTGTGTGTTTAATGGACAGAACTATTTCCATGTCAGCCTGGCCCACCTGGCTGTTCTGTGTACAGGCCAACATGTGTAGCTTGTCTCAAAGATGAAAATAAGGCTGCTCAGTCAGTGCTGGGTGTCAGGAAAGCACTGGGAAGATAGTGCAGTATAATTTCTTTGTAGCCTCTGGGAGAGTTTCTGCTGAGGTAATGGTGCCACTGCACATGTTGCTGGTGATTTGTTGTTCTGAGGATTTCTGGTTTTTAACAAGCTGCTTGGTGTGAGGCAATTTAGAAGGCCTCTGGTGTAAATCTGCTCCCCTGCCCTTGCAGTGGGTCAATGCATGGATGTGGTACCAGAAATTAAAAACTGTACTTCTGTTTTCAAGATAGGAAAGGTACTTGGGACATGCTGTATTTTATCATGTCATCAAAGCACGTTATTAATGTGAAGTAGCATCACTTACCCTCTTTTTATACTTGGAAGGCAAAGTGATGGCCTTTGCACTAGGCTAAATGATGGCTCATCATGTTAGAAGGGCACATGAAGTGATGTCAGGGTTCCCTTTTGGCCCATAACCCACAATGAATGTGTGTGTGTGATTATATTTGGGGTTTCTTCATCCAAGTTTTATGATCTATCAGGTTACTCCAGTCCAGTTCAGAATTTAACAATTTCAGGGGATAAGTCATGTTGGAATATGGTATTTTGGACTTTTTTTTTTCTTCCCCTTTTTAAACCTTCAGTACCTTTGAGGCAGCTGCCAAATTGCTTTATCTAAAGATGCAACATCCAAGGAAGACAGAGTTTGAGACTGTCTTGTTGCTACTGCATTTCATATAGACCCATGCTATTAGCCAGATTCCTGTAATGTGCACTTCCTTGCTTGCTACAATTACTAACTGCCTAATGACAAAGGAATTGGCTGTTGCTGGTACTGCTGCTTCTAAAAACTGGTGCATTCTTCCTTTGTTGAATTACAGATTATTATGTTAATCGAGATTTAGTATGGAATAGTAGCAAGAAAAATTTTGTTTTGTGCTGGGCCCAGAACAACCTTCACAAAATAATTCATTATTTTATTTTGGGAGTTAGGGGAGACTAGGTTAGATGTAGTCACTCTATTATGGACTTCTTGAGTACAGTGGGAGTATACTACAAATTTTTAAGAATTTTCTGGTTAGTGTGAAATAAAAAAGCAATCACAGAATTGTTAAGGTTGTTCCTTTGCTTGCTGATCATCCTCTTCTGTGAATTGTTTAACCTTTCAAACCTTTTCAGTGTAGCAAATATTGCTACACCAGGTTGTGAGTATTTTTTTCAGTTTATATAGCCTTTTTGTGAGATTGGATAGGATATTAAAAAATAATAATAAAAAACCCAAACACGAGTGATCTCTCTTCCTCTAGTTATTTGAAAGGTTGCATTAACTCTATTCATATTTCGTAATTTCCCTGGCAGTTGACTATGAAATCTGACCTATTTAAATGGTTTTACTGTACTACATTTCCTGGAGACCTTTCGAGATAATTTGCTTCCTAATCTAAATTTAACAGTTACATAAACCACATTTTGGAGACTTGGAAATTGCTACCTACTGCCTCTGCCTTTTTTTTTTTTTTTTTTTTTTTGTAGACAAGCCATATTGTAAAAATGTAAGTACAGAATTTTAATCTGAAATTTGCATTGTAGCCTGTCATTTGGTTTTCATACATAGATGCTGGTTTTCTTTTTAATAAAATAAAGTAGGTTACTTTTTGTCCCACTTGAAAATTTCCATAGTGTTGTGGCCAATTCCATTTTTGTCAGGCTATTTTAAGATGTGAAGAAGTAAAATCTCACAGGTCTAGGATATGTTTGCTTAACAGTTTCTTGAATTTTCTGGTTCTGTCTTTTCCATCTTTATAGGTCCTAACAGGTACTGAGTAGTGTATGGATATGTTTAACCTTTGTCTGCAACAAACTGAAGCCAGGAAGCATGGCTATTCCTTGGAGATACTGTTTTGTTCAGAAATCTTGGCTGGCTGTAAGGATTAATTTTGTGTGCTTGTCACTGATGTCTTGCCTAATATGCTGTACAAATTCAGACTGTGATATCTCATCCTTGTGTCTGCTGTTACTGATGAACTATGCAGGGGAATGCATTAGAAAAAGTAACTAAATGTAATAGTTTATTTGGTAAATTTAGTTGTTTAATCTGATGCAAATTGAAAATGAAAAAATATTTGTTTGTCTTGTTTCTACAGGTATTCGAGATGGGTTTTTGTTTTGGATAAGGCTCTGAAATTTTGTTACCTGTCTGCTACTTACATGTGCTACTTGAATGATTTTTTTTTTTGAGTAATCCATGGTAACTAGCTTTTGAAAAGTGGGAAGTGCCTTAAGTCAGTGCTACATTGATTTTCCTCAAGGGCAGAAGAGAATGGTGGTAGAGGCAAGTGACTGTTTCTTGTTCACTTTAGCAGTGCAAGTACTTGTGAATAAGCAAAAGGAGCAAACCTAACTTAGAAATCATTAATTTCAAAACATATCCCTTAGATTTTTGGAAATATCAGTGTTATTATCTTAAAATTCTTGCACGTGCTGGCTGAGGCATTGATTCCTCTTAGCTTGGGATTCATGTTTTAATTTCAGCCAGGCGTGTGCAGGGTGGCTTTTTCCTGGCTTTTCTTGAAAGTGCAGTGATGTGTTGGATACAAACATCGATTCTGTCTCCAGGGCAAAATTCCCAATATGTACAGCAGCCTTGTGGAAGCCAGGAAAAGCTGGCAGTGTAGTGTTGCTGTCTGTGGTTGAGGTTTTCCTGGGGTTGTTTTCTGCTTAAACACACAGAAAGGTTCAGGGCATCTTGACCTGTGTTCACTTGTTAAGGTGACAGCAGGCAGTGGTGCTGATTTCTCTTTTTTAAAGTTGCAGTTCATGTCTTAAGCTGTTTCAAGCAGATTGGGCATAAATGTGCAGCCATGGCTTGGCAAGTGCAACAGGTGTAGAATATGGTTCAAGTTTAGGAATAACTCTACTAATTCATATTAAAAATGATGCCAGCAAATGTTTCATTGCAGTAATTGCCTGGAGAGTTGAACATCTTTTTCCTTGTGACATGATGATCTCTTACTGCTGCTTCTGTTTATCAGTTTTCATTTAGAAGCTCCCTGAAGATGGGCATCTTTAGAATTTGTATGTTTGTCATACAAGTGATTAATAAGATGTTAGTCCCTCAGTGGATTGAAAAAAGAAAGAAAGGGGGGGGGCAAAAGCACTTAATATATTGTATTTGTATTTTTAATGATCATTTGAGATAATCTGTGCTTGCCTATAATGTCTGTGCACTCTTGAAGTCCATAGCCAAAGCACCCCTCTTACTTTCTAAGGCAGTGAGAATCATGATCTAGTGATTGAGAAACAAGGGTTTTCTCCAGGCATTTTGGGGGGAGGGGGGTAGAGCCACGTCTCTTCTGCTCTGCACCAACGGTTCAGTCTTGAGTTGCTTTACACTCCCTGAGCTTGGATATTGAAACTGCTAGAAAGTGTCAGTGTTAAAACTTAGGTCTGTTCAATCGAGAAGTTCGTCATGTCCATTTGCAAAATGCATGGACAAACTGAAGGATGCCAGTCTGCTTTGGGGCTTTTGGACTGAAGGTGGGAAAGGTTGACATCAATTTTCATGGTGGGGGGAGAAAGGGGTGTCCCTGTTTTTCTAAATTGAGCAGCTTCTGATTCGTCTCCATTCTTCCAAGGCAGGTGAAGTGAGGCAGGAACTTTCCCACTGAATGGATGTTTTGGGATCCTTCTCTAGTGTGTAGAGAATGGAAGCATCATTATCAGGAAGCCTTTCTGATGAGCCCTCATGCCTTGGAGTGGAAATGAGCTGGAAGTTGTGTGGCAGTCCCAGTGTACACAAGGGGACAGCAAAGCAGTTCTCTGTTAAACAGAAAAGTGAAATCCCTGTAGAGGTGGTCTCTGCTGAATGGTGCTCAGCATTGTGTAGGGACATAGGGTGAACTTGTAGCCCGTTAGGCACTTAAATAACCTGACTTACCAAACACACCACACCTGTGATTTGTTGTAACTGTGGATTTTTATACACTGTTAATGTGGTTAATATTGCTGAAAAAGGCATGAGTCCAGTACTATTACTATTCAGGGATTTTTGCCCTCAGTGACTACTTTTTCTGTTTCTGTCTGCTATCATGGAGGTGTAAATCTCTTCCCTGAGCTGCTACAAACCCAGTTCTCATATAACATCTTGTTACTTTCGTTTGGTGTGTGTTTGTTTGTTTTTCTACTCATGGAGTTTTTGGCAGAGTGAGCTTTCTATTCTAAAGGTTTTGTTACACTTTCCATTTCTATGTAAGCTGTCTTTGAAGCATAGGCATCTCTGCACTTCTTTCCTAGTTGCTCAGGCAGAAGTCCAGGCTTCCTGGGTGTTCTGTCCTCTGGTTGTCTCTCTCAGCCTCATGTTTGGCCCTACTTTAATTGAATGCTCATGTTATACTTTGCAGATAGCTGTCCTTAGTACAGAGTGGAAAGGTTTCATTGCTGCATGTTTATATAGGCTCTAAGAGATGCTCGAAAATTCACCTGGACATAAAACCAAAACAAGTAGCAAGCATTTCCATTTCTTGCTAAGAAATGGAAGTGCTTGCTCTTTGCTAAGAAGTGGAAGTGGGGAAAACTACTCAGCTCACCTAGACGCTTTTTTTGTTGTTTCCCAAGGTCTTCTAACATACCTGGTGATCTCTAAGGCAGGAAATAAAACTTGCCAGCAGATAAGTTGTCATGGGCAGAAGCTGTGTTTTTTAGGGAGACTTGCATGCTGGAAGGGGCTGGGTTTGCCCTGGAATGCAAGCTCTCAAAAGGGTAGTAAGTTTTATTTGCTCTTTATTAAAATCCATGCCTTTTAATTTTGCAAGCTGGTAATATGAAAGTAGTATTCTAGACCTGCCTTCAGTACCCTGCAGCAAACTTCAAATCTGGTGCCCCCAAAACATGTACAAAGACAAGTCCTTCTGATCCAATTGCCTTCTACATGTCAAACAGCTTTTGTCCAAGAGCTTCATGGAAGTTTCTTCATCTGTACAAGCTACCTTACATTGCTTGCTGGAAGCAAAGCCCTGTGGTGTTTTGATTATTTAATATTTGATGTTGCTCTTTTCTTGGACACTGGTCTGCACATGTAGCATGGCTGTCTCATCTCCCCTATGTTGCCTGAGCTGTGAGAAGGTGAAATAATGTGAAATTATTTGTTATGTAATGGAAATTTATACCTTGCTTAAGTGATGATGCAAATGACCTTTGTCCTGTGTCTTTTTTTCTTCCCCCCAGGTTAAATACCTGACTCAGAATTTTTGTATCTGCTTTCTTGATAACTGGAAGCATCGCTTCCTTTGTCAGCTTTCAGGAGTGTGGACAATGTCTTTTTGTATAACAGGCTGAAAGGATTGATTTAAACTTAGAGTGATCACTGCATTTAGATTCAGTAAACTCACTCTCCTAAATACAAAGACTGCTGAAATTTTCCACTAAATTAAACATTTGTGCTGCAAACAATTCAATTTCAATCTCTTCAAAACCTTTGGGCAGGCTTCTCTTATCTGGAGATCTTGTTTATCCTGTGGTATTTGGATAATCTCAAGACCCATTGTACAGTAACTAATGTGGAGTGCTTATCAAATAGGATATTCAGCTGTGTTGCTTTTTTTAATGGCATGTGGTTATGTTTAAGCAATGAAGCTGTTTACACTTCAGGTGTAGCCAAGCTGGCACTTAGAGTACTGCAGACATTTCAGGTTCAGCTATCTGCAACCTACTTGAGCATATATTTTGCTTAAAAAGAAGCAAAAAAAAGAGGTCTTGTATATTCCTGCAGAATTACTTTTTACTTCTTTTATTTATTGATTTTCTCATTCAATCCATTACAAACATAGGGATGATTTTTATTTACTGCTATTAATTGTAAACTGTTATTGAACCTTAGTTAACAAATGTAACGTTGAATGTTATAGAGTGGCAGGACTAATAAGAATGTATATGGATTTTTCTTGCCACTTGTTTAGAGTATATAGCTGATAACTGTTTTGATTTTTCTTTTATTAAGTAGAGGTGCAGAAAGTTCTTCCCCTCTCTCTGTAGCATTACATGTTCAAAAATGAATTTTGAAAAGTTCAAAACCTTTTTTTAATGCAACTGGTGCAGTGCCACTGAAGTATTTCTCAGTGATACTCTTGATCACTTCTCAAACTTCTGAAAACCACGTGAAGTAAAGGGTGATGAGGTGACTTAAATGGCTCAGTCACTATGATGGTCACTATTTAAAATCGGCCTTTTGCTTTGCATCGATGTCTTAAAGTTTCTTTATGGTTTGTTTGTTTGTTTAGGTTTTTTTAAGGTGTGTTATATTTCTAAATCCTTGCCTTGCTGTGCATCCACCTTATTTCCTGGCCTCCACCCGTCTCTCAGCTAGCTACTGCCACCATGGCAACTCTTGCTCCAGCTGAACAGATGGGACACTGAGTGGAGCAGTGCACGCTCATGCCCTGCCGGGAATCAGCTGGCGGGTTGCACTTCTTTCTGCAAAATTAAAAGCAGGCTCTGCCCAGCAGAGGCATGCTGGTTTTGAGGGTGCTCAGTTTCACAAATAGCGCTGTGATCTATTAGTTGCTTGTAGAAATAAAACATAGTGACTGGACTGGGATTGTTTCTATGCCTGAGACCTCTTCAGAGGAGCTTTGTCTTTAGTTAGAAGAACTTGGCATCAGTCAGCAGCCAGTGATTTTCTGGTAGAACAGCTGCCATCAACTTGTTTTTTTTTTCTCTTTAGGATGCGTCAGGATGAAACGCCACAGGCATCTAAGCACCAGTGACAGTTCAGACAATGAGAGTAAGTAATACCTGCTAGTTTTTTCTTTGGTCTATCACCCCCTTGTGGTTTCCCTCTGTGGTTTGAGGGCAAACTGTTTAACCTCTTAAAATTTAAAAAAAAAAATGTTTCTTGATTGGTTTCTTTTTGCGTTTGTGGTTTTTGGTGTTCTGAATCATGTTATAGGAGGACAATAAGGCAAAGGATCTTGTAAGGGGAGTTTTGAGTATATTTAGCATTTCAAGAGAAACTTGTATATCTTTCTCATTCATAGTTGGCAAGGAGAAATCTGTACATCAAGAGAAATTTTACTGCCCAGGGTTCTATTCTGTGATTATTTTTTAAAAATTAATCCCATTGTCTCATGGTATGCAGAACTTCAACATTAAAATAGTTAGGGGTGGCAAGCTACTTGAGCATTAATGTGTTAGAATTATAATCAGTATATTGATTATGTTATCTCATACTGGTTCTTGATCTACACCACTTCTGTCTGTTTAACAGTTTAGTAACGTTACACTTTAAGGTGTTCCTTGGCAGACATTTACCTGAATATCTTCCCATTTTATCTACAAGAAACCTAGAACAGAACAACTGTGTGTGACAGGGTCTTGTTTGTTTCTTACAAACCTGTGCCTATCTAGTAGTTCTGTACTTAATAATGATTCATTGTCATATTCACTGCAAGTCACTCATGTATCCTCTGCTAAAATAACATTTTGCCAGAAACATCTCAGATAGCACAGTATGGGGTTTTTGCATCTCTCGTTACCACATTTTAGTGTCATTGCTTTTTTTCTTCAGGGTTTTTTTTTTTTTTGAGCATTTTCAAACTCTGTTTTACTCTTCCTTCCACTTCATTTGAAGGGAACTAAATGAAAGAAAGCAGTCTGTCTGCTTGTTTCTGTTTACTCATGCTTGTGTTGGGCAGAGCAGAGTGTACTCATAAACTTGGTGTGCTGTGGTTTTATAAAGAACGAGTGGAACAGGAAGAGCTGAAATTAAGCCTACAGACTGCCTAACAGGTTTTTTTTGCCCACATCTTGTCAAAAATTATAATTCAAGAGATTGCAGTGCCTTGTGTTTCACTGGAAAATAAATGAATTGAACCGAGCTATAATGATCCTTTTTTATTTCTTCTTTTTTTTTAACAGGTCCTTCCACTTCCTTTTCTTCTTGTTCAAAATACAGGAGCAAGTCAAAAACACCAGCAAATGAACAAAAGAAGCCTGCTGAGGTAAGAACTGGGGTGGTCACTGGTAGTTTTCTTTCATGCAGTTTTCGTGTTTTTAAGCCTTGAAGAAGTGAGCTATGAATCTAGTGCTGGTGAGTCTTTTTGTCACCTGTCAAATTCTCTGTGAACCCTCAATTTCCTCATTGTGTGAGTATTATAGGAACTCCGATGTTTGATGGACCAAAATGAATTATGGCATTTGCAGATAGTTACGTGTAGTTTGCTCTTTCCCTGAATTTTAATATCATTTTGAAATTGGGAAAAGCTGGTATGGTCTTAGGAGTAGAAGAGTGGCTCATATGTATGTGTTTGGGAAGGATGCTGTCTTTCTGCTTCAGGATGAAACAATGGGACACTTAAGTGGGTAGGATATGTATATGCAGTGTTTGCTACTTTGTTACTCTTGACATTTTACTGTCAATGTAGCTTTTTTGTGTACTCTGCCATCTCCACTTGTTAGAACCCCAACGCTTACCACCACTGTCACTGAACCTGTACTGACCTTTTAATAAATTGACATTTTTGCACAGTCCAGTGCTGAAAGCCATCCTGTTGACCATTCCATTGGTAGCTGCTCTTAGTGGAAGATTTGTTGGCTGCCTTCTCCAGATTTTATGCTTGCTTTCTTAAGGGCTGAAGTCAGATGCCAACTACAAATTTGAGAAATATTTCTTGTAGCTAATTCCCTACTTGTTATCATATCGCCTCTGAATGAGTCCTTCAGAATTTTAGTATGACTGCTGAAAAAAGACTGATAAACCCCGTTTTATTTCTGTTGAATTTAAAGTTATTTACTATACCAGCAGCTTTTTACCTGAGTGGTTACTGCTGTGCAAGGTTGTGTGAAATATGTAGGTTTTGCTCCTATAGCTTAAGCTACTCAGCAAATGTGCTTTGTGCTTCTTTTCTTTGTGCTGCTAACTAGGTGGGCTTGGTGTGGTAAGAACAAGGTAAATGATACAGAATGTGTCATTTCTTTGGAAGCTTAATTCTTACTGCAAGTCAATTCAAGAAAACTCAATTCTAAAAGAAAATGCAAAAAAGAAAAAAAAATGGCTAGAACTAACTAGCTACATAGTGTTTAATTTGCAGCCAGCAAGAAGGTTTAAGAAAACCCACTAAGCTTTTTGCCTTTATGATGTTGTTATGAGGATTATGGTTCTGTAAGAATTTAAATCTTAAAGCAGCTTGTGGCTACTGAGGTCTTGTAAGTGTTGCTCATGTGTGCCTAGGCAGTAGCTTTGTTACCAGTCGAGCTGTGCACATATATTGCCAGGCTCATTGCTGTTTCAGATACATGTTGGTGCTAGTCGCTTAGCAGTCCCTTCTTTCTGCCCAGTCATCCAGTTTTATTCTTGCATCTCTTCATCTTGGGGATCTCCCTATTACAGCCTTCTTTGAGTTTGCTCTATTCTTTCTCTATGTGCATATGTACATTAAAACAATAATTATGAAGATGTGGTCCAGCTATGTAGCATACAAGTTTTCTGTTTACATAACCTCTAGGAATTAAAATGAGCAGTGTTTTCAGTTCCTCCTTTTCAGATCATTTTGCTGCCTTTTACCAGTTCTGAGGCAAAATCTTGATTCCTTTAATGCTTGAAACACAAAACTTTGAAGGAAAAAATCTGGAATGTACACTTGAAATTTCAAAGTCTATTTCATAATGTTATCCTTCTAGTAATACTGGAATCTCTTGGCTATATTGGGCTTAAGATTCTCCTCCTGAGGGGAAAAAAAGAAGGGGAAAAAAAAAAGGAAAGAAATCCCAAACTTTAGAACATAGCCACTTTGGAAGGAGTGTCTTGAGTACCATATTTAAAAGATCCCTGAAATGAATTAGGTTCTCCTGGAAAGGGAGTGGAAGGGAAGGTGACAGAGTACTGAACATAAGACTTTTGGCTGTTGTTTATGTTTTGCTTTTGTTCCGCTAAAAGCAAGCACTCCCTCCAACCCCTTGAAAAGCATATGCTGGGACGTGTAGTATACGAAATGCTTTTTGTCAGCAGAGCATTGAAATTGATTATTTATGCATCAAGTGGTGACAGGGGAGCAAAGCAAATAGTGAAAAGGGACCCCACTGCACATCTAATATCTATTAGATAGAAATTTAAATTTTCAGGCTGACAGCATCTCTTTAGCAAGGCCTCTCTGTAACAAGTTGGCATTGCTCTCCTTTCATTCACCTCTGCTTGCCAAGCAGCAGGCTGTTTCTTGAGTTAGTGATGCAGAAAATCTAGAAGGTCAAAGCTATAAATAGTTGTTTGGGAATATTTTTGTTCATGGTCTTCATACATTAAATTTTTTTTTTCATGCCAGTAATCCTTGGTTTTTCAAATAAATTGCATGTGAGTATATATGCTTTCTTCCCCTTCCTCTACCATCACCAGCCCAACCTGACTATCTGGGTTCTCTGCAAACAAAGGCTTGGGTTTGGTACTCCAATAAGCAAGTAGTGAGTATATGTCCAGTTCAGAACTTATCTAAATATGATGGTGTCCTCTGAGGTTGCCTGTAAAAAGTGATGAGTGGCTGTATCTGAGGACTGCTTGAATTGCCTTCCAGGTGTTTTAGAATCCAGGTGGGTTTGGGAATGGCCTCAATGGAGCGAGGTTGTCTGGTGTTACTGCCAGGCCAAGAGGTGTCATGATACAGTGCTAATGTCAAAGCTCATTTCCAGAGCCTGTATCAATCCAGAAGGGATTGATTGATTGATTGATTGATTGATGTTACTGGGTTGGACCTGGTTTCAACTTACTCCAGTCTGCTCCTTGGAGAAGGTGAGAGGAAGGAAAGCCTGTAATGATGCTTCTTCAGACCATGGTGCTTCTGTAGGTAACGTCAAAAGCAGGGCCATGTCTCTTTCTCACTGCTCACCTTCTGGATTAGTGTATCACAAACTACTGAAATGGTGACTTCAAAATTCTGCTATCCAAGCTTTAGCATTTACTGTGAATAAATAAACTGTGTTGAGGTTACAGGCACACCAGTAATTCAAAATCATAGCTGGTTTGGAGACTTTTATGATGATGTTGGCCACATACCATTTGTGGTGTTGCCCCTCAGTGGATTTAAACGTAGACAGGAGGGACTCACAGCCTTCTGCAGTAGGCTGTGTGGGAGCAGCAGGGTAGGAGACATTTGGATGTCTGGCTCAGCATGAAGCCTGTACTTGGCAGTTTCCTGTCTCCATGAAAGCTGAGGCAGAAAATGATGGCAGAGTAGTGGGAATAATTTTTGCAGGGAAAATGCATTAGCTGGACTGGCCTGTATGACTGACCATGTCTTTTCCCTTATGCTTGTGGGGTCACAAAAGAGCCTAAGAGATCTTTATGACACTCAAATTTATGTATATCTTTTTTCAATCCTGTCTCCTCCTTGAAAGTACAAAGAAGTTAAGTTAGCGTTGTGCTTTTTTTAAAACCCTTTCCATATAACATGGCAATATTTTACTTCTCTTTGCAAATAGGGTTTCGAATCTCAGAGCAGGAGTAATTTTTAATCCCTCATTGCTGATTGTGACAGCTGTATTATCATGTGAAATGCAGCTTATCTTCCAAAAGTAAATGGTCTGCATTCATTACTTGGGTACATGAAACTCTTTTTAGTGGCATTTAACTGCCACATAAATCGTAGGTCTTGATCCTGAGAAGCAGCCTGTAAGACTAGACTCTTGGCAGCAAATGGACTCTTTCTGCAGTTTGAAAGTGCTTTATTTTGTTCTGTGAGTGAATGGGCAACATGGTTAAACTATATTGCTTTGCATGCACCATGTGTAATAAGAGACTGCCACTTTTATGTGCATGCTTACATTAAAGAAATTCTGAATTATCTAGGACGTGTACAGGCTTCTCAAGACCTCTGGCAAGCGTGTGTTATCCATGAGCTACTTTTTAGCCTGCTTGGGTTAGTTGATTTTAAAAAAATGTGCAAACTCATCAGTTACTTCTATGATTTTTTTTTCCTTTGAGATACTGTCTCAGGCTATTTGAACTCTTTAGGAAGAGGTGACCCAAATGCAGAAAGGTGTGGAAGAGCTTGCTTGTGAAAAAGCTGAGCTATTTTACCTTTGAAGTGAATGAGCAGGCATAACAGTAAAGTGTGAATGGGTTGGAAACAGCAGAGCTAGAGTGCTTCAGTCCTGCCAGTCCTTGTGATGGAAGAACTGGACAGAAAAGGCAGCCTTGAGCATTGAAAAATGAGACCAAAATTTAGAAAATCTGTAGCAATTAAAAGGATATCCTTTTCATGCAATTAGGCTGGGAAGCTCATCTGCTACAGGAAGTGGTTGAGACTGAGAATTAAACAAGATTAAAAAAGGAATTAGACAGATGATAGCAAGTACAGATTTTTAAAAATATCTGTATAAATTAATACCACTTTAAAAATTGATTGTTAGGATTAACCCCAAAATCCAAAGCTTATGTCTGATTAGCAACCAGAAGGAAACTTGATATGTTCTTGCACTTTTTTCTGGCTCATGAGGTACTGTCAGAGACATGATGTTAGGTAGCATTGATTTAGTATCCAATTTCCTGGCTTTTCCTATACATGCTTGTAAAAGGAGGCTAGGAGGAATCATGGCTACTTAAATGAAAAGTACAATATTTAATTTACTTAAGTCCTGGATAATTAAGACAGTTTTAGAGAGTAAGGGGTTTTAACATTAGGATTTACTGCCTGGCTTGCCCAATTTTGTGGATGTTTGGGAACTACAAATTTAATTCTACACATATTCCTGACTATCACAGAATTTTTAACATTTTAAGTTTCTCAGTCTTGTTGGTATATGTGCCTGGAACTGTAGCTTCATTTCCATTTGAAATTTAGGTTGCCTCTTATTTACTTTGGTGCCAAAAATCGCTCAACCAACCAAAACACAAAGCAAACCTGCCTTAGGTTTCTACGCTTCTCTATAAGGTAAGTTTCTTAGTTCAGAAACTTCCTGCCCAGGTTGTAATGTATTAACAGGAAAGATTCTACCTTTCCAGGATAAGCTCACCAAGTTCTGTTCTTGGAGCTTCATCCCCTGTAAATGGGCATTCTTCTGTGCATACTGTCAAACATCCATACAAAGATAAATTATGCTCGGATACTATGTGGCTGTATTACACTTACAGTAAGTCATATTAGAATTTTAATTTTTTTTTATTATTTATGAGGTGATTTTTAGGTGTAAACCTGCTGCTTTGTAAGTGTGTTTGCTGGAGGCCTGTACTTGAGAGCTACAATAGTAGAGTAAGCCTTAATGCTTGGGGGTGCTTATGGGAGTAAAAGTTACTAGATTCTTTCAAAGGAGAATAAAGAAAGATTATTTAACCCTCAACACGATGGAAAAACTCTTGTGTAATTTACATTTCACATAAACTCAAGTGTTTGACAATAGAATTTCAAACTTGGCCTTCAAGATGGGTTGGGAGGGACACCAAAAATCTAGGAAAATACTAGCAGTTATCTGGTTAGAGAGGATGCCGGCCCTCATTCCATGCTGTTTGCTGTAAAAGATCTAATATACTTCTGCAGGGAAGACAGGACATAGTAGTTCCCTTCTGCTTGTTAAAAAAATCCTAGCTCTGTGTTTGTGAGCAGTGCATCTCCTGACTCCCCAGGTGATGGGTGAGAACTGAAAAGCCTGAGCTGCTGAGTTCTGCTGGGTGCAGGGGAAGCCTCATCACTCAAGCAATTTCATGCAATCCACCATAAAGTGGGCTTTGACTGTAACAAGAACAGTTAACCCATAATGTACTTAGCCCTTGGATGCGTGGTTCCCAGACATGGCCTGGATGCTTGTGACAAGTGACTTACCTGTGTTGGGAGTCTGTAAGCAGTTATCAAAGTACCTGGAAACATGGAGAGTGTCACAAGAAGTAGTACTGGCTTACATTTAATTTTTAAGAGATGACACAATCCATTTATTTTTCCTCACACATGCATTTGGGCAAGACATGGTGAATGAGCAGTGGCATCAGTTGGCTTCAGTAGTAGCTTACAGAGGGGTATTGGAAAAGGTATTTCACTCATTTTTTTCTTTTCTTAATGTGGTTTTAAGTTTGCAGTGGTCATGAACAGAAGGTGCTTGGCAGTCTGTGCAGATCTGATATTTGAATTGTTTGTCGAAGATGGGGTTTGTAGAAGGCCATTTTATTGTCAAGACCATTTTCTGTTTTCAGCCCTAGTATTTTACTGTAATTCTCTATAGCATTACTTGTATTCTCCCTGATATCTTTAATGGATAAGGATACTTCATGCAAAATTGTATTCTTTGTTTCACAGCCTGATTTATTCAGAGTAAACACAACAGGGTCCAGTGAGGAAGATGATATATTGCATTTCCACAGAGTGCTTCCAGAAGGAGTTTGGGTTCAAATAGTAGATGGCTTTTGGTGAAGCATTTTAAAATAAATTCTGAGAAGTTAATTTTTCTCTGACATACTCTTCTAACATAATTTCCAAATAGGACTCAGAAGTCTGAAAAACAAACATAGTGTGCAAACTACATCTTTGATATCATTGATTCTTGGTGTATTAGTCCTTTGGAGGAGCAGAGCATCCATATTTCTCAAGACTTTTTGTAGAATTTAGCTTTTAAAGGCTTTATAGATGGCAATGTGTCTGCAGAGCTGACTGGGAGGTTCTCATTTCCTCAGCAAAAGCAGTCAGACTTCTACTGCAGAGCAAGTCACTAATGTTGACCTGTCCTGGTTTCAGTGAAGGTAAAGCTAATTTCTTCTCAGTAGCTCTTGCAGTGCTGTGTTTTGGATTTGGAATTAATATGGTATTGATAATACAGTGATGCTTTGGTTATTTGGTAATTCGTGTTTATCCCAAGTAAGGTCTTGTCTTTTTTTTTACGTGTCTCATGCTCTGTCAGGGAGGAGGTATGCAATAAAAAATAAACAAACCACAAAACCAAAAAGACTGGGAGGGAGCATAACTGGGACAGGTGACCCAAATTAACCACAGGGCTATTCCACACCATAGAATTGTTACATAAACTGGGGGAGTTAAGCCAAAGGGGAGCTGATCTGGGTTTGGGAAGCAGGGTCTGGCACTGGTCAGTGGGTGGTGAGCAACTGTATTGTGCATCGCTTGTTTGAGTTTTTCCTTTTTATTATCATTATTGTTACTATTATTTACCATTATTATTGTGTTTTACTTTATTTTCAATTACTAAACTGTTCTTATCTTAACAAACAAGTTTTACTTTGATTCTACTCCCCATTCCACCGGGTTTGGGGGGGAAGACAGGGGAGCAAATGGCTGAGTAGTTAATTTCCAGCTGGGCTTAAAACTGCAACATGACTAAAGAACAAAGTCTTTTGTTCCAGATTTAAGCCCCAGTTCTGAAGCATGAAATATGTAATAGAAGTTCTCAATGAAATGGTAACGATTAGATTATGAGACAATGATGACATAAGCAGACACATTTCATTGATGTAATTTACTCAAAGTGCTGTACTGCTTGTGGTTGAAGCTAAAAATTCCTGGCAGCAAAATGAAATTTTAAGTTCAGACCAGCAGTCTTGCATGGTAAGGATAAAACCCATTTGTACTTTCACGCTCTCTTTGCTAAAATTATTTTTAATAAATCCCACTGTCACACAGTAACTACTGTGGAATGCTCTGAGTGGTGGGGAGTTTCCCACTTCTGTGTGTCTCTGGGAGCTGCACTTGGTTATAGCTCAGCTCTGCAGGGCCTTGTTCTGTTGTGCGCTAAAAACACTTGGTACCAGCTGAGTCTGGTTGTGAGGAGTGATGTTTCTGGATGGGAATATCTTATAAGCCTAGCCTTGGTATGCTCATTTTTCAGGTATTTTCACTATATATGATACTACAGGTGATGTTAAAATAAAGTTGAGGGGTTGTGCTTTATATAAGGTAAGAAGTAGAACTACTTATGGGTGATTGAAAGGTGAACTGAGCTTCATGGGCTAACTGGAAATGCAGGTGGTTCTTGCCAGGAGGGGAGAGTGTGTGCCATAGAGCAGACTAGCTGTTGTTCTATGGACACAGTTAGTAAAGGAGCAGCATTTATTTGTTTTTCAAAAAAATGTTGGAAAGAAACAGCCATGAGGAGAAGCTGGCTATCTAAATCCTGGAGGCTTGTGTGCTGCTCTTTGTGTAGATGGCTTAGTTCATAGCCTTGAGGCTGACTGCTGAAGTAGAATTTACTTCATTTGTCAGAAAACTCTCTTTGGGTCCCCTGAGTGTTTGGTTTACTTCCACAATGAAAGAAATACAGATTGAGTATTCTCATACATTGCCCTCTGAGAGTATTTTACTGTTGGAAGACCCTGCTTTGCCACATGTGAAGAAATGAAGAATGACTAGAGCTAAAGATTGTAATGATTTCAAGTGTCTGCAAGAAATCCTCAATTGCTCTGTTAATCACAAGTATGAACAGGCAATTCTTAGGAAGTCTTAGCTGAGTTTTGGAGTCCCTTAAGGTTTCAACAGTTATCATTTTATTGATTAAATTATTGACTTTCAGTGGTACCTATACTGTAAACTGTCGAAATCTGAAGCAGAGAACTTAATGTTGTAGCGTGATGATGGTGTGGTTGGTACTTACCACAGTCAAAAGAAACCCAGAAAAAGTTCATGTTCCAGGGGCTTTGTGCTCTAAAAATAGAGGTACAGTTTGCATACATAATGGATGATCAGAGGATTTTCTGCTAAGCAATGTAGTTAGAATACTGATGCCTTTAATATCATTTTTCATCTAGTGGTTAAGAAATAGTGAGTTTATAGGAAATACTTCACTTTTATATTCTGTCACTTGCTTAAAAGGTAGTTTGTAAAGCACTTACCTCAGATAAGATTTGAGAAATGTATTTTCTGGTAGTTAAAGCAGTCATTGCACTCCTCCTGTATCATACTTTTCCATTCCGGTGTTCTTTGGAATTGTACCCTGTTAGTGTTACTAATAATTCTGGCTCTGTACCTAACACAGAAAAGTAAAATTCCTTTTAAGCAGCATAAATAATTTTACATTTTATTTTGGTGTGTACATGTAGTGCTTGAAAAAAAAGGATGCTTGCAGTCTCAACGTTTCACTCTTGACATTCAGATTTTAGTATGAGCCTGTTATGTACCTGAGGAGTGTTATACAGAAGGCAGCAGTGAACAGCCTGTTCTGAACCAAGACAGGTAGCACACGATTAGCAAATACAAGACCCTTGAGTCTGTGGGTTTGAGTGCCCTCGGTCAGCTTGCTCTCCTGGCCACCCATATGAGATGCAGTTGTAGAACATAATGAAGTAACACTGATGTTCTAGGTCACCAGCAGCTATTTCAATACCTGATTAGCACAAAGACTTTTAAAGTAATATTTACTGGATGATTTCCAAGAACAGCTGAGAATTTTTGCAGTAGGCATAACCAGTCTGGTACTGTCAAATTTGAAAAGGGTACATGGAGATATTGGGCTCTGAGATTGTTTATTACACTCTGGCTGTAAAACTGAATTGGTAAGAAGAGAATTCAACCTGTCACAACTTACTGCAGGGATATTTTCCATTTCGTTTTATGGCCCTTTGAGGATTTGATTTCTTATTACAATAATACAGTTAATTAGTTGCAATGTCTCCCTAAAACCAAGTCACAGTTACTGTTTTGCTTTACTGAACATTAAGCTGGTGCAGTGTAGCAGTGGAGGAAAAAGCCCACAGAGGATAAATGTGGCCTTTATTTAAATTGTACACACCTGTAGTTGAGATACTGACATTAAGTAAGCTTTGAGATGACTGATAATCATGTTTACATGCTTGTAAAAACTTCACTCTCTGGAGCCAAGTGTTACGGCTGAAGATCTGCTGCTGGCGTTTGCTTTGTATGAGGGTGGTGTTTCATTGTATAGGTTTGCTGAAAGATGCTGAGGCTGGATTTTGTCCATCATTGCTTACACACAGAGCATCACAGGTCTTGTGTTCCAGCAAAGGCTGCTGTTCATCTTCAATCTCAGAGATCCCAACCAATAAAACTTCAAGTGGTTTTAATAAATGAGCAAGTGCCTATCCATCAGTTTTGCCATGGCAACTGTTTGTAGCCCATGATGAATATGACAGTTTAAAGTAGCTGAACAGAGTGAAAGAAAAGGATATCCTACCTTGTGTCAAAGTTAGGGCACAACCTACAGGCTGACAATAAGCTGATTGAAAATATGGTGAGGAGTCTTGAATCAGATGCAGGCTTCCTTTCTCCTCTCTCTGGTTACCTGTAAAAAACTTCTTCCTTCTGGGGCCTTTGGGCAGTATGGTCTTGAATTAGTGTAAACTTCTTATATACTGTACCTAATACACTAAAAATTAATAATCTAGGTAGTTTCAAATTGATTTGTGTTGATACTCTTAAAAAATTATCAATGCATATGTACTGTTTCAATGTAAATAAGAAAAATACCTGCCACATTCTTTAACACAATGCTGTCTCTCAAATCCATGTTTGCACTCTGTGTTTCCTGCAGGTGTTCCGCAAGGATCTCATTAGTGCCATGAAACTCCCAGACTCTCACCATGTCAACCCTGATGAGTATTACGTCTTTGCAGACACGTGGAAACAAGAATGGGAGAAAGGGGTTCAGGTTCCAGCCAGTCCAGAAACTATTCCGCAGCCTTCTCTCAGGTACTGCTGGTCAGACATGGATCATGTCTACAAAATGACAACTCAGAGAAGATGGTCTCTCAAAACCGAGTTGCCTAAGTGCAGTCAGATTTTCTCTGTTGGTATGTTTAAATCTTCAGTGTAGCAGCCTTCAGACATGTTCTTAAACCACACAAGTGCCAATTAGGAAAAACATTTCTGTAGTGCTTCAGTCCAGATCTCATTCTGTCTGCACACTGTTACAGTATCTACATTGTGAGTGTAAAGAGATCTTTTTTCCTCAGTCACATGGTGCTATGGATTAAAAGCTGTTTTTTATTTCAGCATGGGGAGTTGAATAAATTAAAAATAAACTCATATCTTATGCATATTACTTTCCGTACACTGCATGATGATATAGACCACGAGGTATGCAGTAATCACTGATACCTGATAAAATTACTTATTTGTTTATATAATCTGATTTTGGTTATTCTCAATGTTTTAACCTTTTCTACCTTCTCTCACCACAGTTGGCTATTTAACATTATAGAAGTTCAGTGATCTCAGATTCTGAAGATAGATAAATAATTTTCTGTTCTCTCACACTGTGTTTAGGCTAGGGAAACATAGCACTGTAGTCCTGCAGCCCTTCCTGGTGGAAACAAAGCATGTTTCAACAAAGAAAGGTTAATGCCAACGTGCTCTTCAAGATGAAGATAAATGAATTGTCTGGTGAAAGTGCTCTGTCAGCACAATTTAATTTCAACTGATGCTATTGTCACTACCAAGTTATTAAAAATAAGTATATTGCAGCTCATACCAGCAGTATTATATTAGAGGAAAATATTGGACCAGAAAAAAGAAAAGCTCACAAGGGAATTAGAGGAAAAAGTGAGCAGGGTAAAGGGGGATGAAGAAGGACATTGTTTGTGCTGACATTGATAATCCACAATGTCTAGTTAGAATTATGTGGGATACAGCTTGACAGCTGCCTCCTCCTTCTTTGCTGCCCTATTTTCTAGAGGTTTTATCTTTTCCTTGTCCTGTGGAGGGTGAGCTCCAGAAAGCATGT
Source organism: Emberiza elegans (assembly GCA_024865655.1). NCBI lineage: Eukaryota > Metazoa > Chordata > Aves > Passeriformes > Fringillidae > Emberiza > Emberiza elegans. Next base: position 52,994,799 of record JALJVW010003023.1, on the reverse strand, counting down.
AGAGCTGCTCACGCATGGCACTGTTCCATTCTGTATCTCTCCAGCTTCCTTCCACATGCAGGGCTTTTTGCATTGAATTCAGAGAAAGATTGAACTTTATCTAGTTCAGATTATTCTTTCCATTCCAAAATCAAACCAATTAAACACAGAGTTTTATCTCTGAAAATACTTGAAAGAAACAACAGAAGGAACACAAATCTTTTTCTCTGTTGCTTCTTGGATGACTTTTCCCCTTTACATTTTTGCTTGGCATCAGAATGTTTCTTGCATAACAAAAATAATGTATTTGTAATGTGGATAAGGTGTCATTTACAAAATAAGGGTTGACTGAGTATCCCAAATGGAGAGGAAGGATTTTTCCCACACACACACAGACACTGCAGTAGAATTACTACCGTAAGCTTTCATGAAAAAGCTGGTGTTTTCAAGACAGCAGTTGGCAAGATTTCCTTATATTATTTAGGAATAATATAGGACAAAGATTGTATTGGTTTTGTGCATAACACTTTCTGTGGGTTTCAGAAACAGTTGCTTTGTTGTACCAGTAGCATTTGATAATTTAAGTCATATGGACAGGCTTACATTTTAAATAGGGTTCTGTATGTGTAGTAAACCTTGGAACATTTTTGGTGAAAAAATGACATTTTGACAATCCTTTCTCCCTAGGCTGACTATACTTACTGGCTGGTTTAAAATCTGTGAAACCCCAACTTTCTTTGCACTTACAGCAAATATTTTATGTCTTTCAAGGATGGGTCTTAAAAAACTGTAAGTATTTCTTTTTTTTTTCTTTTCACTCACAGGGTTGTAGCAGAAAAGGTAAAAGAGGTACTGTATACACGACCCAGGAAATACATCCACTGTTCCAGCCAAGAGCCCACAGAACCAGGTTACATCAACATTTTGGAACTAGCAGAATCTATGTGTCGCTATGACTTGGATGACATGGACATTTTTTGGCTCCAGGAGCTAAATGAAGAGCTTACAGAAATGGGTAATTCCACAACATGTTCTCATTTTAAAAGCTGCACTTAATTTTTGCTGTTTGAGTTTTTTCTGTTGAATAGTCTGCTGTGTAAGGTCTCTGAAAGATTGCTGAATGAGAATTGAATGGAAATGCTAAGAGAAACAGGAGCTAAAAAAGTAATTACTTTCTTGATCTGTTAATGTTTTATATTTTGTCTGTTGTACCTAAAAATTTCTTGATGTCCAAAATCATCTGCAACTTCTGCAGACTGAGGCAGGAGAAAAAAAGCCTACACCGGGTGGAATTAATTTTAGGATTTCAAAAGTTAAAAGATTTTATGTAGGGAAAGCAGATGTTTCCATTTCTTGAACTTGGAACATATCTACAAATTTAGAGTTCTGAGGAATTTGCATGCTGGGTTCTCAACAGAGTAATTAAGTTTCACACATGTTAGCCCATTCAAAATCAGCTAAGTAAACTTTCTTTTGCCATGCAACTTGTGGGTATAGAGGTCTATGAGCAGGGGTGAGCTATGGAAAATCATATTGGAATTACCACTGGAATAAGTGAATTGTGGTGGAATAGCCTGTGTGGCTGGTTTTCTTCCATGGGTGATTGTAGGTCCTTTAGGAAAGACAGGTTGGCATCTCTTGCATTTGCTGCTAATAAAATAAGAAGTACCTATAGAGAAGTGATAATCAATGGAAGTGTTGTCTGTAACAGCAATAAAATAGTGGTGACTGGGATCCAGAGGGGAGTGAGATGGGGAAGTAGTTTTTCTGGTCTTGGGCTTCAGGACAGCACATTTCTACTTAGGTAACTGGGTGGGATCTGGGAGGCAGCTCTGAAGGGTGGAATTACTGAAGAGAGCTAGCAGGACATCAAGAGCACTGTCCTCCAAGCACAAGAAAGTTCCAATTATACATTCAGAAAAATTAGAAGATGTGTTGGGAGACTGGTTTGGTAAAGTAGGGAGCTCATGACTGAGCTCCAGTGCCAAAGGATGCATATAAGTAGAAGCAAGGACAATAACTTCCCAGGCAGGAATGCTGTGAGCAAAAGCTGTTAGCTTTTTAAGGGGGCAGATCTCCATCCATGGAGATTTTCAAGATATGACCACATGTATCTCTTAAGCAGCAACCTTTTTGAATTTCCTATTGACTCTGCTTGGAGCCCAGGCAGAGGCTGAAGCCATCTGTAGGACCCTTCCCACCTGAATGATTTGGTAATTCATTTAATTCAGGCAATGAGAAAATATTAGAGCATGGGAGAGAACACTTTAACTCTCCCTGTTTATTGTTTGTAACAAGGAATCACAATTAGTAGCCTTAGTTAAAATATTAGCCTCTGCAATTAATGTTATGTGAATATCCCAACATTTGAAGGCCTGAGTAAGTCACAAACTGTAAACATCATGATCATTTTTCAGCAAGGATTTTGATGAGATGCAATTTGGAGATATCTTGTAGCTGTGAACATCATGGGGTTTCTAATGCAGTGCATATCCTGAAGCTGCAAGCTGAGGGCCAGTCTCATAGCAAATACTTTTAAGGTGATCCTGCTTATGCTCAGTTTGGTTAGTGGTGAGTACATATAGTGTGTGTAGTGTTCACATGAACAGATCATATGGATTGCAACAGTATATTTATCTACTATTTTATTTTTTTAAAAAACATCAGAACAATAAAACCATTTCTCATAATCATCATGTTTTGATCACGTCATCACAATGGACTTAGAGGTACTGGGTGATGCAACTTTCATTATAAGATATGAAGTATTCTTGATAAGTTTTGTTTCCTAGGGCATTAGTCTTCAGAAGAACAGTGTGTGATTTTTGGATTTCATTAGTGTTCAGTAAAATTATGGAAGTGCAGGAAGGGTTGTGTGAGAGCAGCCAGCATTTACAGCAATTACTGTCTTTTATGCAGCAGTGTTTTCTTCCAGGTGCAACCTTGTGGTATGTGTTAAATTTTGACTCAAGTACTAGTTCTGCTTGTATTTATAAAACAATGTTATAATTAGTCTGTGAGTGAAAAATCTTGTCTATTTTATTTTATTTTTAGATGCTGTGTCTACTGCATTAGTTGCTAGAAGTTGTCTTTTTTCTCTTCCTGCTTCTGTGACTCAGAAGCATCTGACTGTCCTCTAATTGCCCTTCCCTTTCGGTGTTGTAGGATGTGGGCTCCTGGATGAGAACACGATGGAGAAGACAATTGAAGTGCTGGAGCGGCACTGCCATGAGAACATGAATCACGCCATCGAGACCGAAGAAGGGCTGGGCATCGAGTACGATGAGGACGTCATCTGTGACGTGTGCCGGTCCCCAGACAGTGAGGATGGCAATGACATGGTGTTCTGTGACAAGTGTAACATTTGTGTCCATCAGGTTAGTGCCTGCAGAAATGGTGACACTCTCCTGTGGTTTGTTTACCCGGGCAAATGTGGAATTTGAATGGATGTTAAATGCTAAGTGGAGGACTTGGCTGTTTTCTGCATATGAAGGGTGGTGTGATACTGAGGTGAATTTTGGACTATAACAATTACAGTAGATTAAGTGGACAGCTACAGTCTAGCAGGAATGCAAAGTGTGTTTTTGGGACATGCAAGTATTTCCTCTGTGACTGTAAATAATTGTTCCCCCTATTACTAAATCTGCTTTTGAAGACAAACAGGACAGGAAATACTGGCTTGCCTGTTTGTGAGAAATCTAAAGATCATTTGTTTCAGAGCTTTTTTTTTTCTTTTACTGACTACTTATGTAGTCAGACATAGACTGTCCAAATTTAGCCATCTGGAACCATATGTAGGTACTTAATAAAGTGATCTTTTTCAGAAGCCATCAGCACCTGCAAAACCCATGGTCTCAGTCTGAATGGTGCTCATGTTTATAGTGTTTCAGATGTAGTCAAGACTTTACACTGCCTGAGCTCAGCATAGTCAGGTAAAGATATCCTTATAATCAGAAAAGGGGTATGAATCCTGTGGTTTTTGTGCATCCTGTTCTGGAATGGAGTTTTGCTACAAATTGAAAAGAGACCAAGAAAGTTGTGGGGTTTTTTTAATGCATTTTTGTACTGACTGCAAGTAATATTTGGAAAACATATCTGTCTGAAAAAAGACCTGTCACCTCCCTGCTCACAGTGGGCTGGCTTCCAGCCTGGCTGCTCTCCTGACCTGTGTCCCCATGTGAAGCAGCCTGTGAGCCTGAGCTGGCAGTAAGGTGGCAGTGACAGGAATATGGCTGGCAGCTGGGCTGCCTGCTTCAGTCCTTGCTTGTGCCTGTTAAGGAGTAATGATGGATTTGCAGTCAAAGGCCCATGGTTGTCTCCTGACAGCTGAGCTTGAGTTGATGGTCTGCTGCCTCCTTGCCCTTCACTCTTCCCTATGCTGGATCTGCCTGAAACAAGCTGGAGAGTGTGTCTGGGCTAGAGTGAATCTTAACTGTAACAGGGCTAAGGTGAATCCTAACTGTAAAAACAACTTGTTTCATTTTTAATCTGGATCAGCTTTGGTTCAACAAGTAGCCTCAGGTCTGTTTCTCGTCACAAGTTTGGAGGTGGAGGGGAGGAGGAGTGTGAGAAAATTCCTCCTTCATGGTACCCTGTTGTGCTGGCTCAGACATGTTGTGAAATTACTGTTTTAGTAATCTAGGCATCCTTTGCTGATCAGTTAAAATTAGAAAATAGTTTCAGTCCATTTCCAACACCCTAGATATGATCCTAGGTGTAATGCCACTTCTGCTGTAGTAACAGAAAGAATTCAGGTGGGAATATGCCGCAGAAGAGGAAAAGAACACTTGTAAAATTTGGATTGCAGCTCCCCCTGTTGGACTTTTACAGGAGTTTTAACATCAAAAAAAACCATTTAGGTTAGTCAGTCTTGCTGCATTTAATTCAGGGAAGTAGCCCTCCCTACAAGCTTGACATAAATGTGCAGTGTTTTATGATACTGTGTAATATTAAATACTGAAATCTTATAAGCAGAAGTCTGGGAAGGCAAGTATGGGAATTTTATACTAGATTTAATCTGAAAGAATGGTTACAACTAATGATCCCATTCTTTTGAGTCTTTTAATATTATCATTACTAGAATAGTGTTAGAAATTGACATTTCCTGTGATAGTCACCCTTTTATAAAACTTTTATTTGGAGTGGTTGAGTGAAATTAGACCTTGGTGGCAGCCAGTGATTTCAGATAGCTCAGCTTCATGGAGGTAGAGGGGATGTGTATGTACAGCAGGATCCATCATTGGCTCCATTAAGAACCATGAGGAATTCGAATTGGAAACTAAAGTATTTATTTTCCTTTTTTAATTTTAATTCTCAAACCTAGCAAAACTTAAGAAATCTCTCATTTTCCATGTGGTTAAGTGCAATATTATATAAATATTTAAAGAAAAGTTCACAGAACTGGAACCACAAACATTGCAGGAAATGATTTTCAGTCAAACAGCTGATATCCCTGTCCCTAAATAGAGTTAAGATAGAGCATTACATTTTTAGCAGTAGGAAATTGTGATTTTAGAAAGTATTAGATACAGAAGCTAATTTAAAGGAATATCCATGTTGGTTACTTCAGAAGTAAATTGTTTAAAAGTAAGTAAGTGTTTAAAAAGTAAGTAAGTGTTTAAAAGTCACTAAAGGTGAAGGTTTGTAACGCCAGTGCTGTTGTGCAGTCCCAGTGGATATGTTTTATAAACAGATGTAAAAACTATTGCTTTTGAGGCTGTTTCTCTCTTGGATTAATTGACTCATTTTAAGGTAAAGAAATCATAGAGTAAGTGAAGGCCAGATTGTGTCTTTACTTTTTGAAAGCTTTGCTCTGTGTGAATATGAATGCTTGTGTGTGAAATAATGTCAGCACAGTGATTCCAATACCTGTTTTTCTCCAAGGCTTGCTATGGAATCTTAAAAGTACCTGAAGGGAGCTGGCTGTGTCGTACCTGTGTCCTGGGAATACATCCTCAGTGCCTCCTCTGTCCTAAAAGAGGAGGTGCCATGAAAGCTACCAGGACAGGGACCAAGTGGGCACATGTGAGCTGTGCTCTTTGGATTCCAGAGGTAAAACTCTAAGTTCTCTCCTGTCCTCCTCTTCTTGTTCCATCCTTTGCCTTTTTGCATTCTCATGATTTAAGGTCTTTGACATAATACCGGGCTTTAATTTGATAGGGCTGCTCAGTCTGTGAAGTGTGGGAGAGAGTCCAGATTGTATTCTACTAATGAGTCACTTTGTCACCTCCATTTACTCAGCAATCACTTCTTGGTGTCATTATGGTATCTGTGACCTGCTAGAAAGGGCAACTGATATAAGCTGTATCTTACAACTGCAGCTTCACTGTCTCATATTTTTTATGAATTTGTGTGCTTGGATACATGTGTAATTTGCATGAATACCTCCACTTTTTTCAGGGTTACGTTTGTTTGTTTGTTTGCTTAAAGGTTGCCTGCACTGCTTTATTTCTATAGCATGTATGCTGCAATTTGTACTTAAAATTTCTTTGAATTAGAATTTTTCTGAATAGTGGGGAGATGAGAATTTTTATCTCCATGTTATATACACTTTATAAGTAAAGGCTTTTTTGATATATCTGTGCATAACATATATGGAGAGTTTCATAATGAAGTTTTACACTTCCTCCTCCATTTTGAATCAAGTTAGCATCACAGTGTAGTTTTGTAAAACAGAAAGTTCACTTAGGTATAGATGGAGTTTGTGTTTAATTTTGCACTTGGGATATTTATGTTTTATTTCTGGTAAGATTCACAAATCCATTATGGTGGGTGGTTTAATGTGAGACAGTAGCTAGATCTGTCAGCACCATAAAATCAAGGATACAATATTTTCTGAATTTTCTGCCCCCAAGTGCAGACAGTGTCTGATGTGTGCACAACTTTGAGAAAATGTAAAGATTTTGGTTTGGTTTATTTTGACTTAGCAACTGGGTATAATGTGTAATTCTTAGTTGTCTCAGGCACATATATCTGCTTCTTCAGGAGATGATCTCTGCAGCTGCACTTTTCCTTTCAGGCCTACTCATAGTTTCTGTCATTGCTTTCACCTTCAAGGAGAGAGGAGTTGAAAAAAACCCCAAAAATATTTTTTTTTTTTTTAAATAACTTCTCCTCTTGTGCTTATGAAGTGTCTTGCCTGGAAGCTCTCCTGGCTCTGAGCTGACTGGTTTCCCTAAGAGGTCCATTCTGCATGTGGTTGTCTTGCTGTTCTCATCAGCAGAAAAGGAACAGTGAGGTTTGGGAAGGTGGTGATGGCTGGGCAGGAAGCACGCCCTGGTTTTATGCCAGCCCAGCTCCCTCTGGCTGAGGAAGTGAAGCTACAGGGGAACACCCAGGGTGGGAGAGCTTGAATCCAGCTGTTTCCACAGCCCATTCAGTGATTCCAGGTTTTGAACACCTCCTCTCCACACCAATGCCAAGTATGTCAGGCATAGTGAAGGGGTGGCACATGCCTGCAGGCATGGGAAATGCCTCTTGGATCCATTCTCTTGGGCTCGTATGTAGTCACAGGTAAAGCAATTCAGTTACAGAGAAGCCAGGAAAACCCTTTGTAAATCTCTACTAAAATGGCAGGTCAGTTCCTGTTTGGAGTGGCCTTATGTGCTGCAAGGGGCAAGAACGACAGAGTTTGAAGACCCAGGGATGGATGCTTTAGGGGAGAATGTGCATTCTCGTGTATTTATTTTTTTTTCTTCCAAGGTACTAGCTAAAAGAAACATGAATTGTAAAGTCACTGGTATTTCCTCTTTCCTCCTCCTGAGGCCCTAACAAAGTGAAGCAAGGCAGCAAGCAGGGTGGAAGGGGCTACAAACATCTGTGTCTTGTGGCAAAAGGTTCAGAGAGCCTTCATGAGTCACCAAGTGTAGTCTAGCATTGTTGCAGTCAATTGTGCCAGGTATTCTCCTGCATTAATTCATTCAGCGCTGTCTTAAAATCTTTTTTCTTCCCTGCATCCTTGGGAGTTAATGCTGTTTGAAGGCTTTCTTCTCGTTCCCTTGACAGATTAAGATGATTGAAGGTTTTTACTTTCCAAAGAGTACTCATTGGTTTAATATCCTCTTTTTCTTCTGCCTTTACTTTGCTTTAGTGTAAATATGTGGTCTATTTAATGTTTTTTTAAAAGGCGTTCTTCTAAATTAAAAAAAAATCAAAAAAAGAAACACTGATACTAGAAAACCTGTATTGAGTGTTTTGAAATTCAAGGTGTTTCTCTGCCGTAGATAATCTATTACAGGTATGTCCTCTGCCAGTCAATGTGGTGTTAGCTGAAGCAGAAAGTGATAACACCCCCCAGCTGTAGAGCAAAGATAAAATTTACTGCCCTGAGCAGCTGTTGTGAGTGGCTGTGCTCAAGCCCTGGGCTGCCCTTCCCAAGCACTGATGCAGATCCTTGTGTACTGGAGCAGCTGCTGGTGACCAGTTAGCAGGGAAGAATAGGACAGCAGGGTGATTGATCATCTGCATAACAGATAATAGGCTTCAACAACCCATTGTCTTCACTCTCTCCCACTCCTAGAACTTCTTCAGAGTATAGCAGTCAAGATGTAACCTGATGCAAGTTGAAGAAATGGAGAAAATGTTATGGCAGATGGATCATTTCTGCCTTGGAATGGGAGTTCTTGGGGGATGAAAAGGTTGGCTTCTGATCTCTGGATCCCTTGTGAGCAGCAAAGTTCAAACGGACTTTGCCTTGACTCCTCTCTGCAGAAACATGCAGGTGGCACAAGGCCAGTGTAAATAAATTGCACCTGACTCTGTAAGTGCCTCTTTGTGCTTTTACAAAGTGGGATAATATCAACAGTCAGCATTACAAGCTGAATGAACAGTATTTCCAATATAAATGTTTCCTGACCTTATGAGTCTCCTCTGGGGAAGGAGCAGGGAGAATATTTAAGGGGGCAGAAAGGGACAGGGAAAAGGTCTGTGTCAATTCTCAACTCCTGCTGAGAAGCCCAGTGGAAAGCTGATATTACTCAGTCTCCAGGAAATAGTAATTGTAGATTCTGATTTCTTTTTGAAAAGAATATGGATAACTCGACACATTGATACAGTCCCTTGATTCTTAAGGGAAGTCTTGTCTCTCAGTGTAGTGGCAACAATCAATGTTTGTACAATATTGTTTCAGAAATATCTATGCAACTTGTAACCAGCTGTTAAGCATGGTCAAGTCAGGTTCATGAAAGTTTCTTTCCTTTTGGAAGCAAAAAAGCTATGTTTGATGATACTGAAGAGCACTGACCATGAGTTTGTTGAACTACTCAGGCATTCCAGCAACAGTCTTGTCACTTTTCCACCAGTTTATAGGAAGGCCACAAGAGGTTAAATTGTTTGCCACATCTGTCTCATGAATGCATCATGTGTTGCCTGACTGTTCTTCTTTAAAACCTGAATCCTCTGAAGCATCTCAGTGTCTTCCTAATGAAGACTTTTGGAAATGCCATGCACTCAGTATATTCCAGAAGATATGGGCTTGCACTTGGCAGTTCAGAGAGGGAAGTACTTTAACAAACATTATCTTATTTGAGTCCATTTATGTCATTAATTCATGAGCTATTGGTCATCCTTTTTTTTTCTAATGTGGAAATGATGAACTGAGTAATCTCTTGCAAAGCTGTTCTTTCCACCTACTTAAAAGATCCTTAAAGCAATGCATGATAAGGAGAGAGTAGCAAAAATATTCTGAGCATAGCAACTGTGACTTAGCACTGCTATCTTTGGGTAAGTCTACCTCACTGAGGAGGTCTGCTGAAGGTCTGCTTTCATCCATAGGGATTAAAGAGGTTTTAATATTAATATGTGCATCAAGTGATTGATGATGTATCTCCAAAGGAAAGCTAAAAAATTCAGCTTTGTCTCCTGGCTCTTGTAAAATTGCCAGTTTAATTATCACATGTTAAACTAATTAATCCAACCCAGATTTTCCTGGGTGTTTCTTACTGTCAGTTTAATCTATGAAAATTACTATAATGTAATGCTCTTAAAGTTTTTTAGAAAAACAAAATAATTGTTGTTCAAATCTCACCTTTAACTACTTTTTTTAGCCATTAGCTTTCTTCTGGCCTCACAGTGCCACAGAGCATGACCTAGGAACCTCCTTTCTCTGAATTCTTAGGCTTGGCCCCTTTGAGAAGAAGCTCATATTCCCACCACAGGAAATACAGGTCTGCTCTATTCAGATGAATTGTTTTTAGAAAGTGTGGAGTATCACCATAGTATCAACATTGTGGTTTTGGTTCAGCCAGGTAGCCCTCCAAGGCACACAACTGCTGAATTCAAAAAGTGTTGGAGAAGTGTCAAAATCCAAGCTTTTGGAGACTGGTCATTTTGGGACAGTTATCCCACTGAAATATTCTGCCATGTGCCATCCTTATACTGGCCCAGTTCTGCATGTTAGTCATTCAGAGCTGGCCAAGTTTTTGTTTCTGTGCTGGAATAAATCCTGTCAGGATTGGCTTAGGGATGTCCACAGATCTAGATATATCTGGTTTGGTTTCTAAATCATCATGAGGAAAGTCCTCATTTCCCTGTATAGACAACAGGCAACTGAGAAACTTCTAACACAATGGATATGCGGAAGTTAATATAACTTAATATAATAAAGAACAGGAAAAACTATTCTGTCTATATATGGGTGGTTTTTTCTTTTCTTTTAGTAATATCTATCATCTGGTCTACCAGAGACAAATTGATCATCCAGACTCAGTCTGTGAAAACTAGCACAAGACAATAAATATATCCTGCTTTGTAATAAGAGAAGTTTATTGGTTTTTTTTCTCAAATTATATTTGATACAGTCCATAGTTAGGAAAGTGTGTTAGGATTATCTCTTGTGGTGAGAGTGCTCAGTGGAGAGGCAGAGCTGGGAAGCAAGGCTTTTCCTGGCTGCTGACTGATAGATCTGGTTTTGTCCCAAAAATTGAGTTGACAGAAGTAGATACCGTAGCAGATGTAGGGATTTTATAGAAGGAACTTTTCAGCAAAGTGTTCCTGTTTTGTTCTGAGGGGCTTGTATTTTGACATTTTTAAAAGTTAGACCTGTAAAAGCAGCACAGAGGGAAAAAATCCCAAAAACAAAAACACAAGGGAATGGAAATAAACTTAGAGTGACACTTGCTGCAGTCTCTCAACTGGTAGTGGTTTAGGAATGCTATTCCCCAATTTAGTGTTCCCACTGAAGCACTTCAAACCATGCGCCACTCCCCCCTCCCTTGCACCAGACTGGAGAGGGGATTTGGAGGCACAAATGGTAAGGATCATGGATCAAGAAAAGAAGAATTTACTGGAAGCAGCAAATGAAATAAGAAAAACAAAGAAAAATGGACTGTAAGAGCTATAATATCAGTAACGGAGCCAGCACTACCCGACCACTGGCTTCACACCACACTTACCAGCCCTTCCCCCCACTCTGAGAAAATGATGTGAGCTGGTACAGAATAACCTCTGGGTTCTAGCCATGCTCCCTCTTGGCTACTGCAAAAATTAACCCTGTCCTGGCTCAGATCAGGACGTTGGTTCATAACACGGGCGTGCTGTAGGTGCCTCTAATGTTTTGAATAATTGCAACTTTGAGTCATCAGGTTAAACTGATAGTATTCCACACTATTGTCTGCATGTGGGATCTTTTGGGGTCCCTTTCTGAGAAGTATGAGTACATGGAGGTCTTGATGCAAGAGAAATGAGTGGATGGCTTTCTTCTTCTGATATAAATGGAGAGCTTGGGGTTTTTTCCCCTTTGATAACAGTTTTCTGCACTGCTTTTTTTCTTTACAGGTTAGTATCGCTTGCCCAGAAAGGATGGAGCCAATCACAAAGGTGTCTCACATTCCACCAAGTCGATGGGCTCTAGTGTGTAGTTTATGCAAACTGAAAACTGGTGCTTGCATTCAGGTATGTATGTCCTTGTCCCATGGTGACTCTGCAGGGGTGAATTTGTCAGAAGGGCAATTTTGGTTTTGCATTTTGTTCTTCCTGTGTTCAGAAATGCTTTACAATGGAGATGATTGTTGGATAGATGTCTGCATCATAGCCATTTGCTATCAAATTCGTTGACCAGACAGAAGAATTAGTCAGGGTTGCCATCTTCTGAATAAGGCTGAGGTGTTTAAGAGCCACTGTTATGTGTATCAAAGATGAACAGAAAAGTTCTACTGAACACTCTGCAAGCAAGAAAATACTATATTGGGTAATACCAACTTCAAAAGGATCAATATTTTTAAGAATGTACAGGAAATTGGTTTTGGTAGGGATGGATTTTCATGTAGTTGAGGTAGCTATGTCCTTTTTTTCTAGTTTGCTGCTACTGTTAGTAATTGAGTAATTAGTAATTGAGGCTTTTTGTTTTGTTTTGTCTGTAGTGCTCCGTGAAAAGCTGCATCACTGCCTTTCATGTCACCTGTGCCTTTGAGCATAGCTTAGAGATGAAGACTATCCTAGATGATGGGGATGAAGTCAAGTTCAAGTCGTACTGTCTAAAGCATAGCAAGAACAAACAGAATTCGCTGCCTGATGTTGAGGAGCACCCCAAGAGTGTGCCAGAGCAGAAGCAAACAGAGAGTGAGAAAACGAGCCTGCGAGCCCAAAAACTCCGAGAGCTGGAAGAAGAGTTTTACTCATTAGTTAAAGTGGAGGATGTTGCAGCAGAGCTGGGCCTTCCTAAACTTGCTGTAGACTTTATCTACAATTACTGGAAATTAAAGCGAAAAAGTAACTTTAACAAACCATTGTTTCCTCCCAAGGAGGATGAAGAAAACGGCTTGGTGCAGCCAAAAGAAGATAGCATTCATACTCGCATGAGGATGTTCATGCATTTAAGGCAGGATCTAGAGAGGGTAAGAATTAACTTGTAAAGTTTTGAAAAACTATTTGCAGGTGAGCACGGTCTTTCTTTGTGGATGAAAGTAGGAATGGAGAATGCAAAGTGAGATGATTTTGAAAATAATAATTTAAAAATAAAAACGTAAGGCCTTCAACTCCAAATTTTTTATATGCTGCACTGCCTGCTGCAGAGACTTTCAGGAGCTGCTTCTGTCAGTCCAGTGGAAGATCCAAGGTGAAAGCAGTGCTTCCTGACTTGCTTAAAGGTTATTCCTTTACATGTTTAAGATGCATATTTCTATGCACAATGGACATATTTGGTAATTGACTCTATGTCTTCAGTTGAGTAAATATTTTTCAAAATGAAGAAATTTATTTGACCCACTGTAGTAATAGTTAGTGATACAGATTAAATGAGAAAAAAAATCTTACTTTTAATAAACAAAAAATAAGAGTAAGGCTTGTTACCACTTGAAGGCTGCCTGTTAGGTTGGCCTGTTGGATAGGGGTTACCTGCAATTTCCAAGTGCTTAGAGGTAGGTAGTGAATGTAAAAAGGTAATAAAATAAAATAGATGTGATGAGGACAGGGGAAGTAAAAGCAGAAGAGAGGTAATAGTGTTGTAAGAAAAGGGGAAACAATATTGTGGAGAGAACAGCATGAAAATATGAGAAGATTGTTGGACCCAAGATGTGCCCTTGTCATTGTAACCATTGTCTTTAATCTGTCATAATCAATCTCAGATCTTTTCCAGGACTGCTTTTGATATGGAAGCATACTTTAAGAAAAAATATAAAACCCATAACATGGAGGGTTGGCATCAAATGTTGTTGAAATTGATGCACTTATTCTGAATGGAGGGGATTCATAATTTGAAATGCCTGTTTCCAAGTTTCTGAACTTCTTGTGCCACAAGATTTTCTATTCTGTTATATCTTGGGATAAATATAAATTTGGGAATCTTGGAATTTTGCTTCTAGGTAAAGAGATTCCAGTTCTGAACTGATAGAACAGAGTGCTAGGGAAAGTTTATTTGGCAGATACTTTTCATCCAGCCCCTACGCTGTTTCTGTGTTTTGAAAGCACTTTTAGGTGTTTATCAAGAACTTCCAGTGTCTCTTCTTATTCTTTTGCTTTAGGTGAAAATGTTGCTATTAACTCAAGTAGAATTATGTGGAACTGAATCAGAATGGTTTGGGTTGGAAGGGACACAAAGACCCTCTAGTTCCAACATTCCTGCCATGGACAGGGACACCTGAGACCAGGTTGCTCAAAGCCTCGTCCACACTTCAGGGATGGGGCTCCACAACTTCTCTGGGCAACCTGTTGCAGTGTCTCACTGTAAACAATGTCTTCCTTACACCCAGTGTAAACTTAGCCTCCTTCAGTTGAAAAACATTGCCTCTGTTTCTGTCTCTAGAGGCTCTGTTCTCTCTGTCTTTCTTACAATCCCTTTTCATATAAGGAAAAACTGCAGTGAGATCTCTCAAGAGCCTTCTCTTTTCCAGGCTGAACATTTTTTTAATAGTTAGGTATGTTCGGTAATATTCACAAGAACTTTACCAAGGGATTTTGCATGTAATATTGTTGATGTAATTTGTAAACTATGTCTGGATTTATTTTCTTATTGCCTTTTAAGTCTCCTGTTATTCCTCTGTAGGTAAGAAATCTCTGCTACATGGTAAGCAGGAGAGAGAAGCTGAAGTTGTCCCACAGTAAAGTACATGAACAGGTCTTCAACTTGCAAGTCCAACTCATTAATCAGGAAATTGCTGCAGGTAATCATATAAATGTAAAATATTTAAAAATCCTGCCTGTATTTAAAATAAAGCAGTGTATTCTCTTTATGTTCCTGGTTAGTGCTTTTGTAAAAATGCCTTTAAGAATCTTCTTCAAGTACATAGTCAATCAAAGTAGCAACACAGAGAACTCTATAATTGCTTAAAGTATTTACTTGAATATTTCTTTATTTTATGGCTGTTTCTGTTACACGCCTATTGCTTATCACTGTGGCATCCAGATAGCAGAAATGAGCTGCTGGTGATCTCTAGGTTTTTGCACTGTTGGGCTGCTGGTGTGTGGCACTGGTTGCCCACAGCAAGCTCCACCCTGCTGGTGGGTTCTCCAGCTGAGAAGACTTTTTTGCTTGCTGTCACCAGTTGGTTCCTTCAGGCAAGAGAAAGAGTGACTGATGGGAACTGCTGCTGTTCTCATGTGCCTTGTGCACGTCATGAGCAGCGCAGATTTCTTAGCTTGCCATCTGCATTTGCTCTCCTTCCTTCCAAAAGAGTTTTAAGTACCCTGGATATTAATAGGGACTAGTAAACTACTCTTTGGGAATGCTGAGGTGCCAAACCCCATTCTGCCCTTCACATTTACAGCAAGTTTTTAAAATAAGGAGCACAGCATTTGGAAAGAGGAAGAGCACATGCATACCAGTGTAGTTACTGGGATTTTTTTTTTAATAGGAAAGGCAGCTGTTTTTTTTGTGTGAAATTAAAATCTCTCTGGTCTTTCAAGATACATACTTTACTGGTTTAGGGTGAAATGAAACCTTTGTGCTTTTTTTCTCTGCCCCTGAAACACGGATAGGTTTCATTAGTACTGATAAGGGTTTGTTTTTAAAACTGTTTTAGATCAGACCAGTACTTCATGGGAAGCAGTGGCACTCTGAAGCTCCTTGCTTTTGTGTAAATGCATTTTATTAGAAATATCTACTAAGTTTATTCAATATCTTTATAAATACAAGTGGTTTTTAAATACTTATTATAATAGCTTGATACTTGCAGTGGGCGCTGTATGCATGTATTACCACAAGCAACTCGTATGTTGAGGTGAAAAGACTTTTAAAGCTTAGAGAATTTTATAATACAAAGCAGAGAGTTGAACTAAGTCCAAATTGAAACTCAGTTTGAAGCATTGTTTTTTCTTCATCCAAAACTGAATATGAACCTTTTTTACAGCTTTGTTGGAACAACTTCAGTCATATCTTAAAACTGGTTCAATTCACTGGCTTAAAGCCCTGTAAAAAGGGCACATTGTTGTTTTTAATGGAAATATTTAAATGCTTACCTAAATTCCAAAGTGGTGGATAATTTGGAACAGTTTGGTTATCCCAACTTCTCCTTTGTGTCCTAAAATAATTTCACACTAATTATTTGCAAATGCTTCTTACTGTTGCATGACCATATAATGGACTATAAAACTTGTTACGGATGGCAAAAGTAATTACGCTTTTTAAAAAAGCCTTTTTTCTTTTTCTTCTGCTTCCTCACCTCTTTCTCGTGTAGGCCATACCCTGACAAGTGCACTAGAGAACACACTGTTCTACCCACCTCCCAGGATCACCCTGAAGTTAAAAATGCCCAAATCAGCACTGGGAGACTGCAAAAATAACTCGCTGAGGCCTGGCAACAGACCGCTTTCTCCTGACAACAGCAGCACTGTTTACAGCAAACGGAGTGTGCCAATGTCAAAGGAATCGTTTGAAATTAAAGCAAAATCTTATGCCAGGTATCAGCACGACAGCAGAAGTAATGGGCTGCTGGCAGGGATCGGCAAGCCTCGGAGCGAGGCAAAGGATTCTGGCCCCACGCAGCTGATGGAGTTTCACCGGGGCCAGCCTTCCGGGAAACCTTTAGCGCTCCAGGCTGCTCTGCATGGACAGTCTTCCATCGGGAATGGGCGGCTGCAGCAGGAGAACTCAAGGCTGGTGTCCAAATCCAATGGTCTGATGGGCAGGGCTGGAGATGTGAGCCAGAGAGACAGCTCCAGCCAGACATCCTACGAACAAGAGTCCGTGCTCACGGCTCACTTGGCCAGCCAGAGCGGATTCCGCAAATCCACCATAGAACATTTCAGCCGGTCCTTTAAAGAGGCTACCAACAGTCTGGTGAGGACCACGGAAGATCTCCGGTGCTGTGAAAAGCCAACGAGAAGACTTGCAACAAAAGATCGCTTGTGGAGCAAGCAGACACTTGAAGGTGCTCCATACCAGGACAATGATGGGTACTGTCCTGACTTAGAGCTGAGTGACTCTGAAGCAGAAAGTGATGAAAACAAAGAACAAGTGAGGTTAAGACGAAGTAGCTCAGAGAGAGAAAGTCCAAGTAAGGACTTTGGAAGAGACTGTCACAATAGAAACAAAAAGAATATGATATCTCACAGTTCGGTACAAAGGTGATTAGAAGCCCCCACGGGGTAATTCAGCCTTTATGTATTCTGGTGTACCAGTGCAAAGCTCAGCATCAAAAGGTTCCAGAAAAGAGTCTAGGACCTATTTAGGAAGAGCTGCAGTAGGGGATGGGGGAGGGGAGAGAAATCAGAGTAGTTTTGTTCAACTGTGAATTGGTTTGCAGTCTTTGCAAGGTTAGCTCAGTTATCCACAGTCATGGAAATTGTGTGTTTTATCAGAGGGTAACATCTGAGAGAGCACAAAGCGGTTAATTGTGCAAAAATTCAGGAAACTGCTTCCCCCTTGCCAGCTTAAGTGCAAGGCACTGTGTTCATGTGGAGGCAGTCTGGTGGTGGACAGGTTTAGAAGAAGTCCTTGCATTGCTCTAAGGTGGTGCAAGAGACTGCAAACGGAGACACTGAAACTGCGTTGTTATGGCACCTGCAGTGTGGCTTTGATCCAGCAATGCACTTGCGGATGTGTTAGGAAGTTAAGCACGTGAAAAGTCCTGCTGGTTTCCCCTGGGAACGTTTGTGCTCAGCTATCCGAGCACATGCCGGTGTGCTCTGCTGGATCAGGCCCAAAGTGACTACTAAGTGCTGCTCCCCTTCTGCAGGAGGCTTTGAACTGCAGTGGCGTTTGCAGGCTCCCTGCGGAGGGCGGAAGCAGGCGTCGCTGGCGCTGCCAAACTCGCTGACCTCTAGACGTGCCCCCCATTCCCTGCTTTTGCTGAAGGTTGTGTTTCTCTTCACAATATTTCGCTTATTTTGTAAATATACAACTTCTAGTACTTCAGTTTTTTTAATCTCTGTACATAGATGCTTGTTGTGGGATGCACTTGTAAATATTTTACCCAGCTAACAAGTACAGATTGCTAATTTTGTGGATAGTGTTTACAAAAGTAGATGTACTACTTCAAAGAAAAATGCTATTTGACACTTACATTTAGGCAATCACCGGTGATGCCAGGTTCCTCTTGAAACTGAGATTTCATATCCAGAGGTGTTTTTACCTGGTATTTTTAAAGTCTGCTGAATTAGAAATAATTTTAGCTGAATTTTTTTTTCAGGTGCAAATTTTCAACCCTAGTTGCCTGAACACAGACATAGGAGTCTTCTGGCATCTAGGTCTGTAAAATTTTAGCCAGTCATCATTTAGAGTATGATGGTTTAATTCAAGAGGTTTTTTTTTTAGTTCCTGAAAAATCTATTATTTTATTACGCTGCTTTTCAACCTCTGGATCAGTTGCTGTTTCCCAGTCTAACACATTTTTTGTATGTCCTTTAAAATCAGCAGTTGTTAAATAGTGATTAAATTTCAGCCAGTACTGACTGAGGAGTTGAGAAGGGAAGGGAATGAATCCCTTTCTGTTTGTTTCAAAGACAGGGGATTTTTGTTTGAATGCAAACTAACTTCTTGTTTTACAGATGGTGGTGTGTTGATCAGTAAAGCTACTGCACTATTTTTGTCTGAAATGCTGCACATTTCATAAACATGCAACATCCTCTGTCCCCACATCACTGGCTGAAACGACCCACAGGTTGTGTAGGGCATGTTGTACAGCTCTGTTGAGGGCTCAGTTTTGTCTACAAAAAAAGGTGTTCCCCCCGCAGCATGAAGATGACTATTCAGGATCTGAACAGCAGCTCGATTTCGCTTCATAGTTTTAATTTATTGCTTTTAGGTTGGGAAATGGCAACGACATTTTCAGATTTGTTTTAAACTTTGAAATCTCCCTAGTTGCAATAGGACTAGCAGGTCAGGGGCTGGAGGACTCTTCAAAAGTGAAATCATTTTTAAAAAGTATACTTGGCCAATCTGCTCTTTTTACTTCATGCATCTTAATTGTTTTTTTTTTTTACTTCTTGATTTTATGTATATTTTTGTAATTGATCTTTCTAGAGCTGTATCTTCAAAATTATTTCTTTTGGTGTAAATATGCAGTAGCAATTTAGGTTTCCACATATTTTATTTTTATGGGAAATGCTTTGTGTTCTAAGCCATGGGTCATTCAGAATAAGTAAACAAATGTCTGTTCATTTGTATTCTGGTTCTGATTCTCTTAGTTCTCCTTCAATATTTATTAGTAATCCTCTCTCACTGGCCATGAAATTTTATGAAGCTTTTATTGGGAACACTTATCTGGGAGGTCAGCAAAGTGTTCATGTTATTTTGTGGCTGGAAGCATATGACAGAAGAGAGGGAAAATGGTGCTTCAGCAAAACTCAGCATTTCTGCTCTTCTGGGGTTATCAATTCAGTTGTTTCCAGTCTGGGCAATGGTTTTGCTAATTTTTACATGATTTTAATAGACATGAAGGAGCCCTTGGTTATGTAGTTCTCAAGTATTGTCCCCAAAGTGCATTTGCTAGTTTTTATTGTGCGTTCGGTGGCTAACTGTTTGAAGTATTACCTCTTAACCTTATTTGTCAATTTTTTGTTGTGTTTTTGCATTTTGTTTTATATCTATAAATATATATATATTCAATTTTCCAAGATGGACTCGGTCTTTTTCAGATGTCCCCTTTTTACAAGTACTTTTTCATTAAATTATGAAACTGCTAACAATATTTTCATTTGTTGTGATTTATTCAGGGCTTTACCCTCTGTGTCTGTCAGGTTGTAAAACTCATCAGTACTGTGTCCATCAGGAGTAAATTATTTCTGCCGATTTGGCAATACTTTAACAAGTTAAGTATCCAGGAAAACCCTTCCCCTTCAGCCTCCCAAAAAAGAGTCGCTGAGCACTAATTTGCTGTGTATAGTAAATAGTGCAAGCCTGGCTTTTGTTTCTGCCTAGCTGAGCAAATGTAACAGACCATTTGCTGCCCTGGCCTCCCTTTTCAATGTATTTGCTTATGCTGTAGTATGGCTGGTTTTCCCGGGTCGGACAAAGTGAGTTACAGAGGAAGAGCCGTAGCCAGGCCTTGTGTCTGATCCCTGTTCTCGTACCCGCAGACGTGTGCAGCTGAACTCCCACCAGCCTGCGTGCAAAGGACAGAGCGGGGCCAGCACTGGGTTCCTGGGCTCATGTCGGCTTCACGTGGGTTTTACCCGACCTTCTGCTGTAGTTCCCCCTGCTCCCACTGGCCGGTGCTGTGAGGTGCCTCGCTGGCACAGAGGAGCTGCTCCCTGGGCTGGAGCAGGGAAGAAGGCAAAATGAGAAGGTGGAGGGGGAGATGCTGGGCTAGCTGCACAGCTGATCCCATAGCATCCCTCCTGCTCTGACTGGCTCTGCAGCTGGCAGCCTTCAAGAAGGATGGGATTGCAGTGTGGGTGTTGCAGGCAGCAGTGACCCTCCTGCCTGAAATGCCTCCAGCAGCAGCAGAGTGAGTCAAAGCTGAGCAGCCAACAACACCCTTGTGGGCTGGCTTGAGGACTGGAGTGACTGAGCAGGTGGCCTCAGGCAGGCTGGAACTGTAGCTAAAGAAAGCTTGGGTGAAATGGAGCCCAAATCCCTCAGCTGAAAAGCAAGCAGGAGGTAGAAAAAGGGGAAAAGGCAGTAAAGGTGCAGACAGAAGGGAAGAAAGCCAGCAGTAGGAAGAAGCAGTAAGCGTTGGACCTTACGTACCAGCATTTGTTGTTATTCAGGACCAGGATTTCTTCTTCCCTAAAGGCATCTCACAACAGCTACCAGCAATAGACTTCCTTGTTGTGATATTCTGACTGGTGGCTTCTAATTCCCTCTCCACATACAGTCTGCTTGTGGCTGGGATCTGGGAAAGACAGGGCCAAGGAAGGAGAGTGGTGTCTCCACTAATTTGGAAACAGCTATTATTTGTAGAGTCTTATCAAATAACTAAGTGTGCTTACTTGTTGATGGCAACATGGTCCAAGGGCTGTACAGTGGTTCTGAGCACCATCATCTCTGCATTTATGTTTCTGCCCTAAAAGAAATGTTTCTCAGTTAAAACTTGTGTATATCACTTGTGGAATGTTTTCTTTGCACCATGAATCCCAAACGATTGAAGGAGAAATTGACAAATGTTTGGCTGTTAAATGTAAGCCTGAAACATTCCTTGATTTTGATGTGGTTGGTCTGATGACCTCGCCTGGATGTGCAGGCTGTACTGCAGACTCATGGTGTGGATGTGATACCTGGGAGGGAACCAAAGCCTGCCTCTGTGAGCTGCCAAGATAATCCAGCGAAACCACTCATTCTCATCTTGGGAATTTGGATGATCCCAGAACTTGTAAAGGTTTAACACTGCAGGGAATTGACACATCTATTAAGAAAATAAGCTTTTGATGTGAATTAAGGAACAAAAGCTGCTTGCACAACTGGGGAGCTTGGCATGCAAGGGAAAAATACCGGGGAAGGGCAGAGATGGAAAACAATGGAATGCCTCAATGCGGCTTCCTTAGGAAGAAGTGAAGACACACAGACTTCTGGGCTCTGGTTTCCTGAGAGATGCCTTGCTACTGCTGCTTCTGAACCTTCCTTTTACATCAGCTTCATGGCTGAACACTTTTCCCACTCCTGAGGTGAAACTGCAGTATTTACCTCTTGCAGAGATGATTCTAGGATAACTGCTGTCAGGCTCTCCTCCTAACCAAGTGAGTGCATCTAGTGGCACGTGGCAGGTGGATTAAAGTGACTGCAAGCACAGACTTTTGAAAGAAAATGTTACATAGCAGTTGGGTAAGTTGTTTGAAAATAGTGGATGTGCATGACTGTTTCTATTCCTCAAGTTCACCCCTCTGCAGAGAGCTTGGATAAATTTGTGTGACCATGTGGTTGTAGGAGAAGCAGTCTCACATATTTGTTCATTAATTTCCCTGCCTCTGTGTATGCAGCTTCCAGATAACCTTTCTTTTTCAGTAGGCTTCTGTCTGGGACAGCCTCCTGGATCCACCTTGCCCTGGCCTTTCTCTGGGATTCTTCTTTTCTTTTAGGTTGGGCAGACCCTCCCTGCCTTCCATTGTTTTCTCATCAGACTTGGAGCTGGGTATCTGCCTCACCTTGGCTACTTTATCTGATACACGTTGTTTTAAATCTCTGGGTAGCTTCCATGATGACACCTTCATGGTTTCTTTTGGCTTAAACATCCTGAAGACATTTTTTCCGGTTTCTGTTGTTTTTCCTCGGTTGCTGCCCCACCCACCCTATCTCAAGGAAAGAGCACTGGAGAGCAGGACACAAGTTGTATTTTGACAGTTCCATAACAGTTCCAGAGTTCTGCTCATAAAATTGGTGGGCCAGTGTCCTGAGGAAGGATTTAAAACTTAGCTCAACAGTAACATAAAAGGAAGGTGCCATCAAGAAATCTCCTGGTCATCGGAGAGCTCCTGAGCTTGTGACAGACTTCAAGAGTAGTACCTATAAAAAGAAAAAGTGTTATATGCCACTTGGGAAAATGGCTTTGGTTATACCTTGGGGAATGCAGGCCCTGGTGAGGGAATGAGTCATCTGAAGGGGAAAAACACCTCTGAACTAGCCCACCCACTTCACCTGAAACCACAGTGTCTGGCTGCATTCCTTTGTAGTTCCTTATCTCAGAAGGGTGGTGCTGGGTAGTTTGGGAACCCCTGTCACTGGCATTTTAGGCTCCATTTGCATCTGGTTGAATGGAACCTGACCAAAGTGCTTTCCCTCCTTAAAACTGGCTCAGCTATTGTTCTCTTGTCTCCTCTAAAATGAAGAAGAGGCATTGTTTCATCTTTTTCCTCATTAATCATTATACAACAAGCCAGACATCTCTCCTGGTTAAAGGAAGGGCAGAGGCTGAAAAGCTGGATGAGCCAGGTGATGCAGATACTAATAAGCAAGTTGTAGTTTGCACTCGTTACAAATGACTGGTACATAAACGAGGCTCCTCAAATTGTCTGGTTGAACATCTTAAATTAAAGCTCTGTGAAGACACCCTAAATCTGCAGTTAATTTGAAATTTAATTTTGATTTGGCCAGAAGAAGGATTTGCATGCCTGTAAGCTGCAAACACTGAAAGCACTGTTGCTAGATCAGTTATTTGAATGAAAGATGCTGCCTTTCCCTCAAGTCCTGGCTCTGTTGCATGACCTCTGTTGTGACTATAATTTTGCAGCTGCTGTAGCACATATCAATGCTCTTTTTTTTTATCCTGAGGCAAGCAAAATGCAAATCCAGGTCACATGGGGTACAAAGACCAGAAAAGTAAGGCATTAATGAAAAATGTCTTGGCTGTGCTCCACTGAAGAATGCTTTCTGAAGCAGCCTGTTGCCCAACTGCTCCCAGCACAGAGCAGAGGTCTGGAGAGGCACAGGCTGGGAACTCCAGATTTGTGAGGCAGCTTCAGGCAGCAGAAACCTGCGCTTGTTGGTGCTCCCATGACAAAGAAGTTGGAGGTGTAAGTGTGAGAGTGTGAGGGTGTTCATGAAGCACTGGGGAGACTGGCTGCAGTGGGAAGGGTCACACATTTGCTTAAGCATTGTAATCTTAAGTGAGAGATGCTTTTTCATGAGCCTGTGGCCTGTACAGAAGGAATTGTGCTGAAAGAAGTCGGTGTAATAAACTGCAATAAGTAAAGGGTACGATTGTCATTTTTGTGAAAACTGGTTTTTAAAGGCTAAATACTTCAATATGACTTCATGGTGAATTGGTGCAATCCTTTGTAGAAAAGACTGCCTGTCTGAGCTTCTTAATCCATTCTGCATTAACTTGTGTGACAGTGGTGTTAGACACATAAATTAGTCAATGGGCACAAATCTGCTGGTGCTACCTTCTCCCAAGCAGACATTTGCAAACAGGAAAATGGAGTACTTTGACAAATGTTTTATTATGTTTAAATACACAACTGTGATCATCCAGACTAGTAAACAATTGAAACTTCTCAGCAGTTTGATCTCTCCTGGAGTTACTTGTTGCTTGCTAACAAATAAAACTTGATCTGGATACACAAGCCAATTCCAAGAATTATACTTGGCTGCAAACAAGTGCATGGCAGTGCCAACTCTTCCTTTCCAGTGAACTGGTGGCAGTGACTGATTTCATGTTTCTACCTCTGCTCTTGCTCAGGGTCTTTTGCTTGTCCCTCCATCTGTGCACCCCCAAATGCAGTACTGTCTGCTAGTGGAGAATTCCCACATGCCCACTCTGGTTGCCCTAATGGATTTAACAGGCTTGCACTGAGGTAGTGGCTCCTTGGGCTCCATGGCCCTTGGCACAGTCCCTGCTGTCAGCTGTACCTTGCCCATCTGCCGAGGTGGCCTGACAGAGGCAGCTCCTGGGATACAGGCAGCTGATACACCGCATTTGCCCTTCATACCAGCCATGGATCAGGCCTAGAGCTCTCCCACCTTCAAGCAGGACTCACAGTAGTAAGGAAGGTAAAAAGACAAGGATTAGCTCTAAAGATGAAGAAATAGCAGGATCAGGCTCATAAAAGAAGACAAGAACAACTGCAACTTTCCAAGAATGAGCAGAAGTAAAACCCAGTCTCTATAGTGCCTGAAATAGTCCAGCACCTCTTCTTGCCTACAGTCATTGAGAGTGGGGGGATTTTTCCATCTCTGTGGTGCTCTGGGCTGTTGTCCAGAACTGCTGAGTGTTTCCTGACTGGCAGGAAGGGTAATGGCTTCTGGCAGGCTGAGGGAACCTGCAGTCTGGGGGAGAGCTCTGACTTCACCCTATAAGGCCTCCCACATCACAGATCTCCTCTTTGTGTTCCTCGTGGTTGTAGATAAGTAAGAATTCCACTTCCCTGCTCCCTCCCACCATGTGGAATAAATGCTAAGCTAGCAGCGTGGAAGCCACAGAGGTGCTGAGTTAGCTCCCTTTCAGTCAGATTTGGCCACACAGTAGCCTGTGGCTGCGGTGCATCAGTGGGAAGTTCCCAGTGGGAAGGCACAAGGCAGTACCATCTTTGGCAGCCACCTCTTCTGTGCTCTTCTCTCCCACGGTGAACTTGTACTGGCAGAAGAGTTTATCTGATGCTCTCTGTGAAGGCGCCCCAGCATGGATTCCTCCCTGCTCTACCTTTCAACAAGCTTGGATTAGCCAATACAGAGAAGACAAAGCAGGGGTGCTGTCCCATGTAACTAGAGATCCAAGCTCCAAGCACATGGCACAGAGTTTGTGTTGTAACCCAGTGCTTACAGAGGCTGTTCATTTTCTCCCAAGGTGTGTGCCAGCACACAGCTTGTTTTGATGCCTCCAAACCATGCTGGCAAATGCTTAAGTCAGCAAGGAAGAGAGACTGCTGAGGTGGGTTGAGGGTGTATCTCCTGTTGTTGCTGGATTCAGTAAGCTCTTGCATTGTATCCCAAATGGCCTTGTAGTGTGCAAAAACAATGGAAGATGTCCCAGTAAATGTGGCTAAGCTTTGTAAGAAGCAATAATTGTTCTTCATTGTACTTAATGAATTCTTTGATTCTTTGCATATGGGTTTGTTTGGTTTTTTAAAAATTTCTGAATCTTCTTTCCATGTTGTGAAGTGTATGGAAAAAAGAAGAGAGAGATGTGGCATTTTTTTCTGAACATTTCTCTGTGTTGGTTGTTGCTAATAATTTGGTTGCCTCAGGTCTGAGATGAAATCCTGCTATTTGTTGTACATGCAGCAGTAGGGCAGAAAAATAAATTAATTCAATGCTAAGCATTGAAGGAATATCATGGAAGCCTAAAAAATACAAGTCGAACTGCTCAGATAAGGTGACAATAAGTTAATGAATATCATGTCAGTACTCCATCAGAAGAAGCTTACATGAAACACATGTTGGTAAGATCATGAACTTTCCAAAGATACCACTAATAGAAATAAATGTTAGCAAGTGAAGCCTGGGCTGTGGCCAACTGCTTATGAATAAAGGGAACCAAATAAAAATATTCAACAGGAGGTAATTGCTGCAAGGAGGGTGTAGAATAAGGAACAAATAAAATCTCTAAGAGGAGCTGTGTGGGGACTACCTCCTAAAAGACCCTGCTGGGTGCTATGGGATCACTGGTGTGCGGTGCCCCTGGAATAATGGGGCTGCTACATAAGCCAGCTGGAAACCAGAGTCTGGACGGGAAGAGGCGAGCTTTGGAGCAGCTGAGTTAATTCTGGTTTGTGGGGACACAGCAGCAAGCCAGCCCGTGCCTGCCTTGTGCTCCTGAGTTTCCAGGCAGAGACACACAAGGCCACTGAAGCCATTTGATGTCACTGATCCCTGTGGGGATCACCAAGTCCAAAGGCAGTATGTCATGGGATGCTGAAGAGACCTGGGATAAAAAAAGTACCCACTGCTTTGAGACTTGAGGCCTGGGAGCTGCAGTGGCCATAGCACAGAGATAAGCAGGCACAACAGACAACTCCATCTGCAACTTTTGTTGCCAGCTGTTTGCCTCCTACCTTTGGAAATTTTTGAGACAAAACAGCGCAGGCGGTAAAAGAGGACAGGGCACGCTGAAGGCCTGGGATATCTGGATAAGCAAGGTGCTGCTGCAGGAGCTGTGAAGGATCCCTGGTGCTGAAGTCAGGGCCAAGTCTCTATGGCCACCCCACCAGAGCAAGAAGGCAGGGAGAAACCAGGCCTTTGGGGAATCAGCCTCTCCGGGGGCTGGGAAACTTGGCCCCCGTAGTGGGAAAGAAAGCTCTTCTCCCTCTTCTCGCTCCCTGCAGCTCTCGGAAGAGGGGTGCCGAGCCGCTGCTGCTCGGACAGCCGCCGCCGCCGGCTCCTGGGCTGGCCCGGCGGGAGAGGAGGATCCCGAAGGGCCCGGCCGCGCAGCCCGCCCCTGCCGGGGGTACCCAAGGAGCGCTATAAGAGCGGCGGGAGCGGGAGCGCTCCTGCTGCGCGCTGGGAGCAGGTACGGCCGGGCCGGGGGCGCTTCCTGGCTGTTGTGAGTTATTGGCATTTGTTATTTGTTATTGCTGCTCTCTGTTCGCGGGCAGGCGGGCACGCAGGGTCACGCACACGCCGTGTGTACACGACACGGCCGCTCACACACACACACAGACACACACACACACACACACACACACACACACACACACACACATGCAGCACACACGCTGCGCCCCAGCAGCCGGGCATGCGGGGGCGGGCCCGCCGCGGAGCGGCCTTTGCCTCCCTGAGCCCGCCCGCACCCCGATTCAATTTTCCCCCTCTCTTCTATTATTCCCCCTCCTTGCTTTTTTCCCCGTTCCCGTTGGTGGCTGTCTCCCCGCAGGCCCGGCGGGGCCGGGCTGTAACGCGGTGTCGCTTCCCCCGCAGGCCATGTCATCTGTCAGCATCGAGTGCGTGGCCAGCGAGGGCTGCAGGATCGGCGAGTCGCCCGTGTGGGACGAGAGGGAGGGCGCGCTGCTCTACGTGGACATCACGGGCAGGAAGGTGTGCCGCTGGAGCCCCGTCACCAGGCAAGCACAGGCCATTGCCCTGGGTAAGGAGCCCTGGAAAGCCCTGCCGGTGTGCGGGAGCCGCTGGAAAGCCCTGCCGGTGTGCGGGAGCTGCGCGCTGGGACTCGGGCTCTGTCCCTCGGCTGCTGCACGGGGCTCAGATCTGGACACCCTTCCCTACAGCCTGGGTTTCCTCGGTCGTCAGCACACTAGATACAGACGAGACCTAGTCCTGGGGACTTTCCTTATGATTTTTTAGTACTGGGTTATGTTTGATCTATTTCTTTTCCCTGTAAGTTGTCCTCAGCTTGCTCTCTTTCATTCGTACTTTGTCCCAGAGGTAAAGTTCTTCTGTTGGTGCCTGGTAGTTCTGATGTGAATGATCAATGCTCATAACATTTTCTGTATTGAAAGATGATTTCCAATAAGGCTTTAGGAAGGTGATACTTTTTAAAGGTAGTGGTGTCACCAGCTAGAGTCTCAATGGCTCAAGTATTTTTTTCCAGAAAGGAAAAAATGACAAAGGATTGTAATACATTACAAAAGGATTGCAGATTTACTGCTGGATGTGATAGGGTAAATATTTGTGCTGGGAGACAGTTCCTTGAATGGTTTCAGTACAATTTATTATTATCTCATGTTCAATAGCACTTGGTGAAAATCAATTTTGCCTACCTATAAGCTGTTCTCATTATTCACTAGCAACTGATCTGGGCTTATCTGCCTTCCAAATCACTGTAGTTGCCAATTTCAAGATGAGAGAAGGCCTGATAGTGATTTTGGGAGAGAAGGCCTGATAGTGATTTTGGAAGTGTTGCTTCCCAAACTTACTTCCTCTTAGCTTAGCTGAGGCAGTGTGCATCTCCCTGCCTTTCCCCCAGATTGATCCACTCTCAGAGGTGTAGTCTTTTGCTTGTAGCCTCTCTGGAGATGTGGAAGGGAGAACAGCTGAAGTAGCTCCTGTATTTTTGTGGGTTTTTTTTTTTTTATTGTTTCCTCTCTTTAGTAATAAAATAGTTATGATTAATAACTGTGTCTTCTGGAATGCCATAATTAAAAGGAAAAAAAAAAACAACACCCAAACAACCAAAGAATGCCATGAGATTTTAGTAGCAGGCTTCCAAAGTGGAAACTAAGAGAAATTATTCATTATTAAAGGTTTTAATAAGAGAATTACAACAACCCCATGCTTAGAAACATCTTCAAATGCCGTTTGTAACTTTACAGGGGGAACACCATGGCTGCATAACTGGGCCTGGAGGGGAGGCCTTATGTTCAGTTTTCTCTTGGGTGCAAGATGGTGCTGCAAATCAGTCAATTCCTGCAGATGCTGCTTTGACAAAGCCCTCTGGGGTCACAGCAGCCTGAGCTTGGGCTGAGGCACTCCTTGTGCTGGGTTTGTGCAGTGAGCAGTGGGGTGGCTGTGTCCTCATGCACCCCTTTCCCTGGGGTGATTTGTCAGGAGTTGTGGAGCTGTTCTTGTGGCTGCAGGGGCACCTGCATGTCCAACAGCTCCAGTGGACAGCTGTGCCTGGGGGCTGCTCCCCCCAGGGTGGGAGGAACGCCCTGGGGGCTGCCCAGGAGGAAGGGCTCTGCCAAGCCATGGCCCCAGGCGTTCTCCTGGGAGAGCTAAAGTACACCTGCACTTCCATGCTCTGCCAGGAAAGCCCCTGCTGCTGATGCAGGCAGAAAGCCGCTGTTATTAGTGTGGTTACTGGCAATCCAAAGAGCAGCAAAATTAGTGCATGTGGCAGGTGCCACGCACGGCTGAGGGGACGCTGCTGCCCTCTGTGCTGGCACGGGAAGAAGGGGTGGCACCCCGGGGTGGTGAGCCCAGAGCCCCAGCAGCCTCAGCCCAGAGCCGAGCTTGCAGTCAGGTGTTCATCTGCGGTGCTGGAGATGGGCAAATAGCATTTGGGTTTCTGTCATGGTGGTACTGCTGCCAGGGCTCCAAAGGGAAGGGGCATCCTGAGCCGTGAGCCAACAGCTGGAAAGGAGCAGGTCCTCTTGTCGGCCAGTACTGGCTGGTGCTGGTTATAAGTGTTTGTGAAAGTATTACCTAATTATACCCCTGCAAAGCTATAAATACAAGAAATGTTTCGGTTTTAAATTAGAAAATTAGTGATTATTCCCATTTATAGAAAATACTATGCCAGACTTGGTTGCCCTGCCTAAAGTTATTATTCCTTAGATTGCATATGATTGTAGGCTTTTACAGAAATGTTGTCTTTGCACTCACTCTTTTACTAATTCCTTTGTAATAACATGTAATTGAGGTTTTATGCATAATAGCTCAAGTGGAATCATGGAAAGTGAGTGTGAACTAGTTTTCTGTGGTGTTTTAGCTCTTGGGGAGCTCTGCCAGTCCTTGGTGTGCTCTTGGTGCTGCTGGAGGTTGAGTGGCACATCAGAGTGTGGTATGGGGGTGTCTCTCCTGCCCCTTGTAACCTGTCCCAGTGCAGAGACACTCTGCCTCCAGCACTTCACGGCTCATTTACACAGGAGCTGTGCTAAATAAACACCGTTGCTCTAGAGCTCTTGTGGCAATTGATTTTTCCTTTGGAGAGAGGAGAACCCACACAGTAAGCTATTGAAAAAGCATATGTTCCTGTCCCCCTTTTTATACTTATTTTTTTCCATAAAGCACCTAGCACAGCTAGGTGCTGGTAATGATTATAGCTCCTGGTAGCATGGTAATACTCAAGTTCACGTGACATAATCTGTTTCTATGTATTTAAACATCAGTTTTGTTGGTAGAAAAGTAGGTTGATTCTCCTGGCTGTGGTTTTGCTGAGTTCAGTTGGCGTGTCTAAAGAGGGCAGGAAAGAAATGTCTCTTCATAGCACATCTCACTTTTCCATTTCACCCCGTTTCCAGATGCTCCTGTGAGCTCCGTGGCTCTCCGTCAGTCTGGGGATTATGTCATCACCCTGGGAACCAGGTTTGCTGCTTTGAAATGGAAAGAGGAGCTGGTAACCACCATTACTCAAGTGGACAAGGATAAAGCAAACACCCGGTTCAATGATGGGAAGGTGGATCCTGCAGGGAGGTATTTTGCAGGTATGCTGCAGTCTCTTTCTTCCCTCTGGTGCTGGCTGGGTTTTGGTGATAAGATGCAGTGATCAGTTGTAGATGCAGCAAGTTTTCCTTCACAGTTAAATGGTGCAGATTTTTTTTTTATTTTCTTCAAACAGAGCTTGATCCATTTACAAATTTGTTTATATCACCTGGGCACTATCTAATCTGGACTATTTTGTTAAAAAGAGGCTGACTACACAAAGCTTGCCTAGTTTAAGATACTGGCCTTGCCTCTTTCCTGTCAGCTGCTTGATTTGAAGGGTGGCAATAAAAAATACTTTTCCAGTGGGAAATTTATTATATTGTGCGGTTTGTTCTCCATAACTCAGAATATTGCTTCTGAAAACTAAGGGACTGTTCATCCTGGAGATGAGAAGGCTCAGGGGATCCCACCTGTATGTATAAGTGCCTGACTGAGGAGGGAATAAAAGAGATGGAGGCCAGGCTTTGCTCAGTGATGCCCACTGAAAGACTGGAAGGAGTGGGCACAAACTGAAACTCAGCCAATTCTGTATGAATGTAAGGAAACTCTTTTACTGAGGGTGACCAGACAGTGGAACAGGTTGTCCAGAGAGAGTGTGGAGTCTTCATCCATGGAGGTCTTCAATGCCCAACACTGGTTGGAGGAACATGTGGTGTCTGACCCTGCTCTGAGCAGGGGGTGATCCTGGATGATGTCCAGAGGTGCCTCCAGCCTCAGCTGTGATGCTGTCCTTCTGAATTTTAAATTTTAACCACCATTCTGTGGTTCTGCTGTGTCATTAAGTCCCAAGACCTAACTTAACTTGCCTTTACCCAGAGCTGGTCTCAGCTGCCAACTTCAACGTGTAAAGATGAGATTTGCTTTAAAAGAGGCTTTAGTGTGAGACTCATTCTGAGGGAGGAGGTAATTTTTTTCCACTCTCTCAGCTCTACAAGGCATTAAGATTTATTGTAAGTTAAATGCTGGCCACACCTGTATTAATATATGAGTGACTGAATAAAACATTTTGCAGGAATCATGCTGCACACCATTTCTGCTGCAGAAATGTTCAACAAAAGAACAAAGGCCGTGTTTTGCCACCTTCTGCTAAAAGCAAGCACTTTGGAAGTCCGCCTTTTTATTTTGCTTTTAATTCAGTTTCTCCCTCAAATTTCAGAAGCGCCCCCTTTCTCCGCTGGCAGTGTGATCACCATGGTAGTGAGGGGCTGTCCCCAAACCTGGAGAAGAGTCCCTTTGTTCTGAACCTGCTTTTTCCCCTTTGGCTGTGCGCAGGTACAATGGCAGAGGAGATCCGTCCTGCCGTGCTGGAGAGACGCCAGGGCTCCCTGTACACGCTCTTCCCCGACCTCTCTGTGGTGAAGCACTTTGACCAGGTGGACATTTCCAATGGGCTGGACTGGTCGCTGGATCACAGAACCTTCTTTTACATTGACAGCTTGTCCTACTCCGTGGATGCCTTTGATTACGACCTCCAAACTGGAAAAATTGGTATGAATGGTTGTATTCTAAAGCGATTGTTTGTGCCTAAAGATGGTGATGTTTGTTTCTGCTGTGGTTATTACACGGAGATGATCAGAGCTTTGGGGGATGAACAGAAGCCATATTAACCTCTGTCTGCGTAGGCTCCTGGCTCAAACCAGTCAGGGTCGTTTGGTAATACTATAAAGTATTTAAATTGGCACTTTGAGTAACAGTCTGTACTACTGTTACTAAACACAAGGCGTATCTGATCTTGCAGTAAAAAGGACAAAGTGTATCTCATCTGGCTCTTCCTGTGGTTGCGTGTTTCTTGTTACTGGCAGCACAGGCAAAGCGACAGCAGGCTTGTAGTCTTGCACAAAACCTCTGCCAGCTTCTCTAGATACTTTTTCACCCTGTTTTGTTTTTTAAAATACAAGCTACTAAAGGAAGATTCTGCAGAAAGAACAAGGCAACCAACGGTACCAGTAACTCAAAGCTTCCTTCATTAATCTAAAACAAAGCCTTGAGGGCTTCTACAAGCTTGGGCAAAAGAAAAATTCCGGTGACTTGGACTAGTAATTTGCTTTTGAGTACACGGGCTGCAGTATTTTGCTTTAAAAGAACCTGGCCAATTTGATGTTTAGTTTTAAAACTCTGAATTTAAAGTAATTTTGGATGTAGCACCTTGTCCTAATATCTCTCTGCTATGGCTTACAACTGAATTTTTCCCTAGGAAACGGGGTACTTCTCTCTCTCACTCCTTCTCTCTCGCTCTTTCTGTGGGCAGTCTGACAATCCCCAGCAGCAAAAAGGAAACTCATTAAAAATATTGCTGCATATGAGGAACATTGAAGTTGTCAGAGCATAAAATAAACAACGTTGTAAAGTTGGGTTTAATTTTCTTTACTAATAGTGGATAAAAGTCCAGATAGAGTTGTTTGTTTTTTGGTCAGTAGTATGCCTTTGAAATGGATGCTTTATCCCCAAACTCTGTGTTTATGTAAGCTCTCAGTTTATAGATCTGAAGGTCAGTTTTGTGTTGAAACAGTGATTATTGGCACGTTCCAGCAAACTGTTTGGAAAGTCTCCAGCTGGAGCAACCCACACTTGAAATTATTCAAACTGCTTTTAAAACAAGTAATTAATTTTATGAATATATCTAACATGAATTTATTCAATTATTCATTTAATATTGTAAGTAGGGAACACAAGTGGTGCACTAGAAATGAATGCCAGAAAGAAGGATTATACTTTCAATGGATAGAAGCTGATCCACAGGCTTTCATGCTGAGAAACAACTGTCTCAGGAAACAAACAGGGCAGCAGACACAATCTATTTCTTTCATGGGAAAAAAATCTCAGGGCCTCAGCACAGCTTTTGAACATAATAGTACAAAGAACTGCTGGGCTGTGACTGATAAACATTTTAACAACTGTCTCACTCAGTTCTGTGGTTTTTTTACACTGCAGGCAACCGTAGGAGTATCTACAAACTGGAAAAAGAGGAGAGCATTCCTGATGGGATGTGCATTGACACAGAAGGCAAACTCTGGGTGGCTTGTTATGATGGTGGGAGAGTGATTCGCCTTGACCCCGAGACAGGTAAGTCCTTGCAAAAGATGGACTGGAATTTTGTGTTAAACAAAACAAAACAAAACAAAACCCAAACGAAGAAATAAAAACAAAGAGTGAGGGGTGGGTTTTTTCACCTCACACAAATGGTATATCTGCTTTTTTTTTTTGCTTTTTTCTTACAATTTCAAACAATTTTATGCCCCTGCTCTCAAAAATTACCTTTATAAATATGTCTCCTTTGTTCCCAGCATTCTGTTGTGTTGGAAAAGATAAAGTCACTAAAGTCACAGAGACCATCATTCTGCTTGTGAATTGTTTGTGTTAGCATCCTCTTGCATTCTCCAAAATTGAGACCAATGTTTATCTCATTGATAAATGGGAAAGATGACTTAAAACCATTTTTCAGTCTTATTTCTTCAGCTTAGGGTATTATTTTGGGCAGCCTGCTGGATTTTATTACAAGTTTCACGGGACAATGATGCCAGCAACATCTTTTTTATTGTTGGAAGTTATTTGCACGATCAATTTTGCAATGAAAAAATTAAAAAATGTTTAATGAATTCCACAGCATTTTATCACTCCCACAGTAATGTCTTGGGTGTGCCCATTGTCTGAGTCTGTTGTTCATTGCTGCTCTCATTTGGACTCTAGTGATGTGCCAGGGATGATTTACTCTGGGTAGAAAACACATGTAAAGCACTTAAGGGAAACTGAACCACATTCACTGCAGAGGGCTGTTGGGTGGGAATGGGAGCATGATTTTGTCAGATCCCAGACAGCACAGGTTTGCATCATGCAGCAGAAGAGCAACTGCGCTGGGATGCCTCTGGAGCCTAGCAGAAGGCTTGGGGTTTTGTGGGGCTGTGGATTCAGGGATGCCAGTGCCTTGTGTGCAGTGTGCAGCAGAGCCTGGCACACGTGCACCAGCCTTGCTTCTGACTCTGCTGGAAACCTTTACCATTTTTGAGTCTTGTTTCTTCAGATTAGTGTATTATTTTGGGCAGCCTACTGGCTTTTATTACAAGTCCCACAGGACACTGTTGCTTTCCTCCTCACCTTTTGATCTGTACCCATCCAAAGTCTTGCCAACCTGTAGGACCTCTTCAGTTGTGCAGAGTCTGCACCCCAGCCCTAGGAGAAGGAAGCTACAGTTGGGAGATGCCAGCAATGCTGGGACTTGTTTCTGGACCCACATCCTCTCACTCTTGGGCAGACATTCACCATCCACCAGCCCTCTGAATACCCTCCTGGTGTAGTAGATTCAGTATTTTTTCCTCTCTGGTTCAGTGTTTATGCCTTTTTCCTGCCTGACCTTTTATTTTCCTTCCTTTTTCCGCTTATTTTTTCCTTTTCCTTCTCCTTTTTGGAGGTGTTTTCATATAGGAAAGCTAGAAGGAATAGTGTCCATAAGCAGATGTGTAGGGATAGCAGGAATATTGATGGCAGAGTACATATCCCTAATGCACTCCCAGTCTTTAACTCTGCTCACAGATGGATGAGGTACTGATGTGTTGGTAGTGCATTTCTCAGTGTACTTCTCTTCCATGAACCTGTTCTGTCTCCCCCTCACCCATGCCATATCACCTGCTATGGGAGAGAGCAGTGTTGTGAAGTTTCACAGGGCAGGTGTCCATGTCAAAAAGAGCCACCTTTTTTTGTGACTATCTCATGCTTACCTGCCCTCTCAGGCCATCATTTTGAAGTAATATCTAAAATCTGCAATTTGTTGAATTCTGAATGAATTGTAATTATTTAGGAGATAACCCAGTCAGGTTTGAAGAGAATTCTATGACAGCCTCTTAATGCACAATAGCCACTAAGTGTGGCTTGAATGGCTGTCAGCCAGTTGCAGATACATCCACCAATAAAGAGCTCATCTAAAGCACGTGAGGGATTTTCAGGTTTCAGTGATAACAAAGCCTGGACTTTGTTTTTAGGGCCATGGGACCAGGAAACTTGTTTGTTTGGCATCTTTCCTAAGTGAAGGTTTTGAGGTTCAGGGTGAAGCAGCTTTTCAGGTCTTTTCAGGCTTCCTTAGCAGAGATGGCTGCTGCCTTTAGATTGGGGATGTGCTACAGGGAAAGGCTGATGGCTGATCCCTGGGGTTTGCAAAGGACTCAAGGGGTGTCTAATGTACAGGTTACCAAGTCTTGTCATAGCTTCAGGTCACTTAGTGACTTGCTAGTTTTATTCTTTCAATTGGAATCCTACAATCATTAAAGCTGGAAAAGACCTCCAAGATCACGGAGTCAAACCATCAGCCAGCACTGCCAAGTCCACCCCCAAATCCATGTCTTTAAGTACCACACCTACATAGTTTTAAAATAATTTCAGGGACGATGATCCCACCACTTCCCTGGACATCCTGTTCCAATGCCTGTTCCAATGTTTGACAGCCCTTTTAGTGAAGAAATTTTTCCTAATGTCCAATCTAAACTGCAATTAAATATTTTATAGTTCTTCCTAATGATTGTTTTTAATATTCTTTGACATTTATAGTGTCAAAAAGATTTGCTATATTTGTCTCTTCAATAGAGACCAAGCACAGAGAAATACTCCAGATGGATTGTAGAGCATCCAGGCGCAGATTTTCTTGAAACTCCAGGGAGACACCTCAGAGCTTTGTAAATGATATCTTCCAGGCTGGTGTCCACTGAGAGCACTCTACAACTGCAACCAGAGTCTATCCCCTTGTCTTTGGGGCTCATGCCCCTTTTCCTACAGTCCATGCTTTTTCCTTTTGAATGCCCTTCCTGCTCACTTTCTCCCAGACTTGGTGTTAGTCACTTTCTAGGGTTCCCGACATCCTGCTATTTCAACACATCACACATCACTAAAGTTAGTTGCTGTAAGGGGACCAAACCCTTTGCACATGCAATTGGGAGGACAGAGAAGTTACACATTTTGTAAGGAAATTCATGTGCATACTTCTAGAAAGAGAAATTAATTCACTTGTAGGTACATAAAATAGGCAAAATGGGAATAGGCTGTTATTGCCCAGGATTAGCAGAAATTTTGGAAAAGTCTGCTGCAAGATGTCTCGACAGCCTCCTGGTCAGGGCTAGAGGCAATCTGTTCACTACCCTCATTAAGACCATTGTTATTTGTTGGCATAATAAATGTGTAGTATTATTTATGGTAGCACTAGTTTTCTATAAACATCTCACATGTCCCGTGATCCCTGTTTTATGCAAGCTTGATTTGAAAGACTGTTGAAATTTCAGGAAAAACTTCTAGGAATTAATCTTCCCTAACCGCAGGCAGTAGAGGTGTAGCAGGAGGTACGCCTCCGTAGCGCTGCACGAGGTCTGCTCGCTCCAGGCTGCCTTTGTAGTTAAAAGTAGAAAAGTCAGCAGGTCTAGGGCGTGATTCATGTGACCTGTTTTAGAGAGGAATTCTATCCCATTTCCATTGACTCCATGGACAGCCTAGATGATGAGCTCAGATACGTGTTTGTGCTGTGGATGTTAGCATTTAATTAGAGGACAAGCTGGGATTGAAGTGGGATTTGGTGGTGATACCTGAAACTGAAACTTGACAAATGATACATCATCAACAACAGGGTTCACAGAAGTCTGGTTTCTCCCTGTCATGGTGCTCATCAGTCAGGATGGGACCTCTCCCAGCCCTGGTTCCCACTTTTGCAGAACATCTGGCTCTACAAAGGTTATTTGCGATAATTTGTTTAAATTTCTTGTTCTAAGTTGACAAACAGGAAACATCATGCATGTTTTCCTCCAGGAAAAAGACTCCAGACTGTGAAACTTCCTGTAGACAAAACAACTTCCTGCTGTTTTGGAGGAAAGGATTATTCAGAAATGTTTGTGACTTCTGCCAGTGATGGGATGGATAAAGAGTGGCTTTCACGGCAGCCACAGGCTGGTGGGATTTTCAAGGTGAATACTTTCTCCTTTCATTTTAGAAGGCTATTTTTTCACTCCTGATTTTTTCAGGTAGCAGAACTCCTGAAGTTGGCAAGGGTGGGAAGCTGGAAAAAGGCAGTTGTTAGAACATTGGTCATATATGTTAAGCTGTTGTTTGTATTTTTTGT
Source organism: Emberiza elegans (assembly GCA_024865655.1). NCBI lineage: Eukaryota > Metazoa > Chordata > Aves > Passeriformes > Fringillidae > Emberiza > Emberiza elegans. The sequence continues at coordinate 52,957,393 of JALJVW010003023.1, read as the reverse complement.
TCCTCTTGCAGAAAGTTTAACATATTTAGAGATTTGAAGATACTTTGGGGTTTAAACTTTGTACCAATGCTGATTGTGCAAATTTTCTATGCCATCATCTCTTTATACTTCTCCCTCTCCCAACACTGTTTGCATTTTCTATTTATGGAAAAGATGGGTAAATACTTACATGTCTTAATCAGAGGCAGATAAAAGCATCTGCTTTTATTTACTTTCTAGTTAATTATCAGGAAGTTATCTCTTTAAAAAATCGTTCCACTGGGATTTGTTTCAAAGCCCTGCTCTTTGTGTGTGCATGCCGAAGGTTACATTGTGAACTGCAGAATTAAGGCTTAGCAGTATCTAAGAGAAGAGGCTTTTGGGGAATGGACTCTGGCCTGTGATTACTGAGCTTTAGAGAAAGAGCATGCATTGAAATTCCAGTCCGTGATGAGCTGATGTGTGCAAAATATAGTAGGATGTCAAGTTGGAGGACACAGTCCTTTTCTAAATTAAAGCATGTCCAGTTTTGTAAGGAAATCAAGTGCCTAATAATGGTGAATTATCACTCTAATTTTTTTTTCTCTGTGTTTCAACAGATAACAGGACTGGGGGTGAAAGGAGTTCCACCGTATCCATTTGCAGGTTAAATACACTCTTCAGAATGGATTACAGAGGGCTGGCGTGAGAAGACAAGTCTGAAGGTCTTATTCTGGTGTTCAGCATCTTTTGCTTGGAAACCCTAACGCCATTATAATATTTCACCAGGAAAGGATGAAAAACTACTGAAATACATGGAATATTTTAAAACTGATCTTTTTTTCCTCCCTTTAAACTTACTTTATGTATACAATGGTACTTTTTCTGCTGTGCTAAAAAGATTCTCATCCCAATAAGCTACTGTTGTAATTCTATTTTATGATTAAATCATATTTTAATATATTTTTATTGAGTATTCTTCTGTCTCATTTGCAACTTATATTGTTTTACTGATGAAACTAGTTGCACTGTATCTTTTACATATTTTCGAAGTTCCTCATAAAATGCCCTTTGGTGGTCCTACCACTGTTTTAATTGTAACTTCATTTGTCCTGTGATGTTCTCAACAACTGAAACATTAATACCTCTCACTGCATCTGCAGCTTACTTCTAACAGGCCTCAGCTGTGGCTGTGCTTAAATTAACTCTGGCTGAAACTTATCACTCTCTCTCCAAGTGCCTGTTATCATGTTGCTCATTTTGTTATATATAAACCCAAAATTTTGGAGTCAAGAACCATATGCTTTTCTGTCCTTTGAAGATCATGTTCTGGGGACATCCATGATGGAAAGAAAACATTGGGCATTATTGGCTGTTTGTGCATAAAGCAAAATGCACATACCTCCTCCAGAACCAACCTCCCCAGAGTACAGAGAGGCAAGGCAGGCCCACATGCCCAAAAAGCCACTGCATTTACACGTGTGAAGGAAATGGAAGATCTATTGCAATTTCTTCACACCACCTGTTGTGAATGAAAACTTACTCACTGGATTGCATTTTTGCCTTTAACTTCAGGCCTGTATGTGCTGCAACAGCTGTGATGTATCTCAGTTGGATTTCATACTGCAGAATTTTGCTCACGTTCCCATGTTAGTGCACCTCCATCTGCAGATGGAATAGCTGTGTGTCCCCATCCTGCTGTGTGAGGGTAACCCACCAAGTGACTGCCAAGTGAACCTGTGGACTGCATTTTCTCTCTAGGTAGCTCCAAGGATGTGCACATAATGGTTTGCCATTTCTGCAGGCTTGCAGTTAGTTTCTGATGGATCATCTTGTGCTGGCTGTGCCCTTGAGTGTGCAGTGGGTGACTCAGCTGCCCACCAAGGCCTCGGTGCTGCTTTGATCCAAGGGTTCTAAGATTGCTTTGTGCACATTACTGTTTTCCCCTCTTAAAATCATGCAGGGGTCTGTCTTGGCAGCTGGAAAAACAAAGATTTAAGCAGCTGCATTTCAGTGTGGATGAGCATGAAGCAGTGAAGGAAGCTGGGCCTTGTTCCTTGGAGTGTCCACATCCTTCATTTATTTTGTGCTACAAGGCAATCTAAAGGCACAACCTTTACAAAACCTACTCAAGGCACAGTACTGAGAAAACTTGAGTTGAGGGAGATGGTGAATGTAGCAAATTTAGGGCTCTGATCTCACTAAAGTCACAAACCTGGTGATACCTGCAGCTCTGGAACCATGCTCTTGGGCTGCTGTGGTTGATCACTAGTGGGGATCCTGAGATTCAGCAGAAAATAAGTGGGCATAAACACAGATAAGCTCTCTCTGCCATTGCTGTTGAGGTTTTGTACCTGTGCTCGCCCTCACATCACCTGGCAGTAGGGTGATTGCCAGCACAACGCAAAAGAACAAGCCAATCTTTTTAATGTTGTTGCTGCATTAGAAAAGTAAGAGCAATAGCTTGTACAGGCATGAAAAGTTGGATCAAAGATTAGTTTATCAGAGTTGGCTAGGAGGCACCCATGAGACACAGGGAGGAGGACATGGCTGCTGGAGCCCCTCTTCCTCCGTGCTGTGCATGGGTGGCACTGGGCAAATGTCTGAATAACACTTTGCTTTGTGCTTTGTGAGTGTGAGAGCACAGGCAGGTAACATAAGCTGCTGCAGACATTTTACAAATGAATGCCACCTCCCCCTTCAGTAAAAGCACCTACTCCTCTTTGCTGCACAGGTTCTGTGGGCTTCCCATGGGAAGAGCCAACTCTGCCAGGAGAGCTGCATTTTTAATGCTGCCGAAATGCCCCGGGAGCGCGTCTCAGCGCAGCCTGCAGTGCAGAGGCTGGAGCTGCTTCCTGCACCCCAACCCTGAGGAGCCCAAACTGGTGCTGCTGGCGTATTTTCACTCAGGTCCCATGACAGGGTGCTGGATCTGGCAAACTGGAGCTGAGCCGTTGCTGGTTCCCTCAATTAGGAAGGCTTCCTGACTTCTGTTTAATCCCTCGCTTATTAATGGCGCTCACCCCTTTGATCAAAGATCAGCACTGATTTCAATTAGGGTTGAGCAAGAACCCAGTGACAGGAAAGGCTGTATCAGGAGGAGCAGCTGCTGAGCCCTCAAGGGTTTCTTCACCCTCATGACCAAAATCTATAGTCATAGGTGAAGCGTAGTTGTTCCCAACCAAGCTGGAGAAAGCTCTTGTAATCCTTTGCTGGCAAAATAGCTCTGCTGAAATAAAAGCAGGCGGCACTGACTGCCTGGGGAGCTCCAGTACTTCCCATCTCGAGCACGAGGGAGGGACCAGGCCCTTCCTACAAAAGGGTGAAGCCAGGAAAAGATAAGCTTTGGCTTCACTTTTGGACCACGCTGTCAGGTGGGATATTGCTGGGGTGAGTAGCTGTACCTGTATCTGTATCTCTTAATGCCAGTGGCTTTGTTAACTCTGCCTGTTAGAGGGGGGGGCTCTTCCTCCAAAAGCTGCAAAGGTGCATAAAAACTTTAAGAGATCAGGACAACCTGAGTTGAGTTTCTAGAGTTTCTAGAGTTTCAGTGAATCATGGGATGGACCCTCAAGGGGAATAAGTAACACAAGTATATTTTTTAGAACTATGGGGAAAAAAAGGGAAGCGATGGATTTGCTAAATATTTGCAAAGCCACAGGAACAAATTCCAAGCTATTGTCTGAGCACATGCCTGTGGGGAGCAGAAGACAAGTACAGCTATTTAAGTACCACATTATGTGGTGTGATAATGCCTTGATATTCTCCTGACTACTCTGTGTTGATAAAAACTAGGGACTACAAAAAGCAGTGGGTAAGAGTTGCATCAGAGGACACCAAAGCAGTGGGAAAGGAGAGAGGAAGCCACCAGAAGGAGATAAGTGGGTGGGTGTCAGCCATAGGTACAGGGGTGTGTGGCTGCCTTTGGCCAACTTCACTAGAAACTTCTGCTTTGCAACCCAGCAACATTAGAAACAAACAAAGTGCATGGCAGGGCCAGGCTCTTTATGTTGTGGAAACAATTAATAGAAAAGCTGCTGGCTAGCAAATACATGCACCTGCTAGAGCAGAGCTGCATCACTCATCAGCAACACCCACAAAACCTTTGAGATGTGTCTCTTGCTAAAGTGACCAATTTCTGGAAAGGCAGACGTGTGGGATGTGGAAACGGCAGAGTAGGAGATGTGGTAGTTGTGCTGGTAGCCTAGAAGTGGTCAGGGTAGGAATAAGAGATGGTGCAAAATGTGTCAGGGGCATCCCCAGAGCATTTGCAGCCACATGAATAAATTAGAGAGATGTGTTCTGGTATGATTTTCCCAGCTGCTGTCCTTCCTGTGCCACTGATGATCCAGCATCCAGGCTGCTCACCCAGCAAGCTGCACGTTTGGTGTTTTCATTTGCAGCAAGGTGAATTCTTTGTCCCTCTACCTCACTTGGTTTTATGTAGCTGCAGCCTGTGATGGGGAAGTCAAGTCACCAGAAGTGATAAGGTGTGTGGAAAATGTGGTTTTCTCCTCCGAAATACATTTAGAGAAGATGCTTTGGGAAATATTTTGCAGAAAACAACTTATATATCTCACTTTTTTTTTTTCAGATGAAAATTAATTTTCAGTGAAAATTACCATAAGCCAGAATTTTCCTTTTGAATAGGTCTTCCAGCTGAAAATGCTGTGAAAAACATGCTATTGTTCTACTTGAACCTCCCTTCAAAGTTATCATCTATGTTATGAAAAAGAAAGAGAGTAACATAATATTTTTTCTGAGAGCAAGCAGAGACTGAGGGTTTGTGCAGAGATGAGATGGAGCCATTGGAAGCCAAGGAAATCTCAGAAAGGTCCTCAAGGCACCCAGGATCACGTTGTCTGTAACAGAGTGATTTTGGAAGGAGTTTGACTTGGAAATATATCTGGCTTTTCCCCTAGAAATCTTTGAATTTGTCTATGTCTTAGGGCTGTAATTTTTTAATCTCTGAATGTGGATTGATGGTGACTATGGTAGGATAATACATCCATCTTGTCTATTTGCTTATCAGGGAAACGTGTTCATCCTGTGAATCATTTGAACATCAAATTACAAAGTTAATTAAAGTCTTTCATGAATAAAGAAATGCATTGTTCTTGCATGCTGGACTGGGGCTGATTTCTCCCAAGTGGCTTCTGCCCTTGCTGAATGTGGCCTGTCACCAAAACTCTGGTGGTTGCTCTGGCTCACTGCCCAGCTTGGTGCCTGTCCCCATGGCAAGCCTGCCTTGTGCCCACCTTGCTGGCCCTGCCATCACCGACCTCTGCTGAGCAGGGCTGGATGGGACAGGGCACTTGGCATCTTCCACCTCAGCCTCCCACAGACCAAAACAGAAGGCAAACGCCAAAGAAGGAGGAAAATAAAAGCCAGGCAAGACATCACCATCCCGCAGCATCCATGGCAGTTGCTGAGACTGCCTGGTAAAAGTCCTGCCCTGTGTGTGCTGCAGGCAGCAGCTTGGAGCTTCTTGCCCAAGTGGGATCAGGCTTTGCGTGCTCGAGGTGAGGAGCCCTGTGACCGCACACACAAGAAGGCTGTGGCACAGCTGGGAGTAGGAGCCAAGTCTTAAAGATGATAATAGGCCTTAATCACAACAATATTTTTTTCCTTTATCAGAATACTACAAACCCCTCCCTCGCATCTTTCATTAACCTTTCCTTTTCAGCACCCTAAATTTTGGAAGACTGAGTTAGCCCTTGGGGCAACTGTATGGTGCAACGCCTCAGTTTCCCTCTCACACTCTCCTGACATGAGAAAAATACTGAGCAAGGATTTTTCTCTATCACATGTCCTGCTGCTGGCACTGCAAACCAGACCATTCAGAAAGGCTTTGGTCCCTGCCTCATCATTCATGTGACTGCTGACTGAATACAAAATGTAAAGGGTTACCTGCTCCATGCAGATAACATCAACTGGTGCACATTTTTAACCGTGGCTGAAAACAGCAGCCAGTTTCATTGGACCAGTGCTGGAAAAGAGTCACCAAGCCAGGGCTTGCAATATTTTCCTCAGCAGGTGCGTTGGTGGGATGAACTGCAGAGTTTCGCATAGCTGTCCTCCAGCTTGGTAACGATATTCAGCTGTTTGACTGAGGGGAAAAGGGTTCTTAAAATTCTCTGGTTTATGCAGATGGTTGCTTAAATGTGCATTAAAAGTTTTAGCTGTCTGCCTGCTTATTTGAAGGGTCAGTTTGACATTAAAAATGAAATTATGTGTGTTTGCACGGGAGGGAGCGAGGGAAGGGAACAGCAAAAAAACTTTTAAGGCCAGTCAGTCATTTGTATTTTACCTCTATCTTTTTAAGGGTACTGAAATGACCAACTTTTGTGCAGATGATTTGAAAAGGAATGTGGACAGAGGTCTAGAAAGGCTATTTTCAAATGGCTGCTAGAGAGAGGGTTTCATTTCTAGAGCAGGCAGGATGTTTTTACATTCATTTTTTATTCCTAACAGGAAAATTTTCTTATGGTGTCTAAATTCTGGTAACTTTTACCAGTTAAACAGTTTAACAATTTAACTTGGAAAATGTTTCAGTGACACCTGTCCATCCCTTCTGCATGAGTCCAGGAGGCTGCAAAGCCACCAAAAGGTTGGGAAGAGGATATAGGCAGGGTGACTGTGATGATTTTTTCTGCAGGGATTTTGCTTTGTGAGATTACAGAAGTATTTGGTGATTTTTGCTCGGAATTTCTTGTCTTTCCCTGCATGCTCATCTCTAATGGGTCAGTGCTGTACCAAGCAGGGTGCAAGTGCAAGGCGCCACAGATAAAGGTGCCCAGGTGGCAGGATGCTTGGGGACTGATTATGTTGGGATATTTTGAACCAGGTGTTTGGGGGTCATTTCCTCATTTTTCCCTCTGGGATGCTGTATTTGGTGAAATGTTTCTGCTGCATAGTTCCATGGGGTGTCAGCAGGGAGGGCATGGCAGGAAATGAGCAGAGCACAGAGCAGAGTGGGGACAGGGACTGGGTAGGACCAGGGCTGAGTCCCTCACAGCTTGTGGGGACTCTTTTGGAGGCAACGCTGCCATGGTTGGATGGTCCTTCCTGTTAAAAGCCTCCATTTTCAGCTGCTTGTAAAAATTAGTGAAACCTCAGCTAGCAAAACACAGACCTTCCCTTCTAATTGCCCTCTTCTTAAAAACAGGGAGGGGTGAGGATGATTTGAGCCACAATATTCACCAGTATGGGAACCTCCACAGCTGGAGTGACACACAGGAGTTATTTCTGTGGCAGAGGGAGGGATGCTGTGGCTGAATGTGCAGTCAGGGAAGGTGGATGTGCTCTGAGGTCCATGAGCCAGGGCAGGTCTCTGCAGCATCACTGGGGGAGCAGGAGAGGGGGAAGCAGGCAGCTGGTGCAGGCAGGACGGTTTCTCCCCTGCCTATGCCTTGTGAAACAGCTGGCAGTGGTGTGATTGTGTACTCCTCATGTGGCATGTGGGATGGGTCTGTGAATCAGTATTTCACCACGGCTTATCTGCCAGGCCCCCGCTTTGGTGTTGCAGAAGTTGGACCAGCGGCATGTAAATGAAACAGGAGCTGGTGGGAAAAGAAAGGTTTAATAAGGCTTGGTTGGGTCAATGGAACAGCTGACAAGACAAATACACACTGGCTGCTGCAGATCTGGAGGCTTTCTGCCTCTGCAGGAGCCGCAGTGCTGCCGGGCTGCTGCCGAACTCTTGCTTTCCCACAGGGGTGAGAACAGCTCTGTGCTTCCCAGACCACGGTACAATAAAGTCAGCATTGTGTCTCCAAGCCTCGGGTCCCACATATGGCAGCCACATGACACAAAGCTTTAACCCACAAGAAACTCACTCCTCCAGCTCAAGCACTGTTTAACAGGTTTCTGGAGGTTAAAACTTGGCATCTTGCTGTGTATCTTCATTTATGCTTTAGATGCTCTTTTCCTGCACGGAACAGCTTGCTGCCCAGCCTCTTGTGGCCAGGGTATTTTGGGAGGGAGAAGGATATATTTGATAGATGGGTTGTTTGAAACTTACCTTGGTGATGTGACTGATTGCAGGAAAGATCCCATGTCCCTCAGCCCTGGCATTTCCACTCACAGTGATTGACTGACTCTTCCCACGTATTTTGAAGTGCATTGCTGCTAATTAATTATTTGTACACCTTATCACCGGCTCACCTACTAGGAAACAATACCCACCTGAAGACAGTAATCCCCAGGACTGATGTTACGTCAGGGATTGGCTGCCTCCCAAGAATTATCTCCCAGTCTGTGGAAAAAATGTGCTGAGGCCAGTGGGTGCAGCAGCGGGGGCGGCTCCATTAGGGGTGACTGAGGCACTGAGTGGGCCCCTTTCTTTTGTAAGAGCTCAGTGTGGAGGTTATTGCTCACTTCCCATCCCACAGCAAGGTCAGGGAAGGGACAGGATCTGTGTTTTAGAGCACATCAGTGGGTACTGGACACAAAACTGATGGGTTGTGCACCATGTGTGGGTGTCAACCAGCTGTGTCTGATTGACTGATGTCCCTGCAAGCACCCTGCTGCAATATGGGGACAGGGTAGCCAGAGCATGAACAACTTCTGGCAGAAGCAGGCATATGGAATGGGAGCTTCACTGGCAAGCAGCAGCTGGGGTAATTGCACCCCACAGCTTGGATTGGGCAAAATTTGGAGTGTGCAGCAGGGGTTGGAGATGAAGTTGTGGCACTGAGGGGGCTGATGAAGAGGAAATGCTTAAAGGGAAAACAAAGCAGTAGAATTTCAAAGGCAGGAGCCTTCCTCAGTATTTGCATATTCTCACTGACTTGGTGTGGGAACAGGTTTTGTTGTGTAGTGGCTTCTGTGGCAAGGCAGAGTGGGTGCTGTGGGTGTGTAAATATCTTCCTGTAGAGGGAATCAATTCACTTGTGGTAATAGGGCAGAGCCTTGATTTTCCACAAAAAGATTGATCCACCACTCATTGGTGCTGCTGCCTTCTGACCCCTCCCTGTGGTCTGAGGGACCCTTAGGATCATGGATCCCCAGACAGCAGCTTGGTTCCAGCTTAGGGCCATAGCCCCAGCCCTCCTGTGCCTGGAGACAGGTGCCTCATCAGCAGCTGTGGTTTAGAAAAGTTTTGGTAAGGAGAAGCTTTGGCACCTCAAGCTCCGTTCCAGCCATGAGGCCATGGAAATGTCATTAAGAACCTCCTAAATTACTTTGTCATGTGGGATTTGGAGTGCTTTGCTATTTACAATTTCTGCTTTTCAATATTGTAGGCATGTAAAAATTCACATGAGACTTTTTAATTACATTAATTATTAACTTCCCCTCAGACCATGTCTTCCTCCATCAAAATCGAGTCTGTTGTGAAGGAGAAGAACCGGATGGGAGAGTGCCCAGTCTGGGAGGAAAGGGAGAATGCACTTGTCTACGTAGACATCAACTCACAGAAAGTTTGCCGCTGGAGCCCAGTCACCAATGAGGTGCAGAGCGTGTCTGTGGGTAAGAGTCCACACTCACTGCTTCATCCTGGGACTCTGTCTATCCTATCCACCCCTCCTGGTAGGAGTCTGCAGCTTGGTGGTCTCTCATGGGACCACACTCCCTGTCTTCTCACAATGTGTTGCAGAGCACAGCGTGGCCTAAGCCAGCCAAGTAGAGTGCACATGTTGCCCCTTATAAGCCTAAGAGGGAATGCATGCTTCATTTGGGTCCTGCAGAGGAAAAGGTACAGTCCTAATGGCTGTGCCCTCCTAGAAGGTGGAAAAATCCATGGAACATGGAGCCTGTGAGATGTGCTAACAATCCCAGTGGAGAAGGATCTTAGCATCAGCTCAGCCTTTCCTGGCCAGGGATGTCCCAGTCAAGCCCAGACGCCCTCGGTGAGGGCTGAGTGACGGCCCCAGAGCTGCCCTTCATCTTCTGCTCTCTCTCCCCCACAGATGCCCGTGTCAGCTCAGTGGCTCTGCGGCAGTGTGGGGGCTATGTCATCACCCTGGGGACCAGGTTTGCCTTCCTGGACTGGGACACCCAGGCGGTCACCACCATCCTCGAGCTCGAGCAGGATAAACCCAACAACAGGTTCAATGATGGGAAAGTGGATCCAAAGGGGAGATTTTTTGCTGGTAAGTTCCTGGCAGAAATTTCCCCTGGAGCAAAGGGAAACTAATTATAGTGTATTTTGTACAAGGCATTTTTATTTATTCCCTGTCTTGTGAATGCTGTGCTTGGTTACTGCCCAGTGGAGGAGAACAGGGGACTCTTCTTCTGACCTAGATGAGGACAGAAGCTGTTGACAAGAGCCATCTGGAAGGCTCTCCTACTTGGTGGAAGGTGTTTTTCAAACAACTGCCTTCATGGAAAAGCCAGTGAAGGGTTCATGTAGGTAGGATTTTTTCTGGAGATGTAGAGAAGGATGCAGTTTCTAGAGCAGAACATGAGCTGCAGCTTGCACCGATTATGTGCAGCCTCTCTTGGTTAGCCTGTGAAAAGCAAGGATATGGGGGGAGATCCTCAGCCTCCTGAAGGCAAGAAGGAGGTTTAGGTTGTACATTGTGTAAAAGGTCTTCACCCACGGGGTGGTCAGGCACTGGAACAAGCTCCCCAGGGAGCATGAAGCATGAGGCATGAAGCCCGACAGAGTTCAAGAATTGTTTGAACAATGCTCTCAGGCACATGGTGTGCACCTGTATTTAATGGTCACAGCCCATTTAAATTATGAAAGTACCCTACAAAGAGCAACAACAAAAACAGCATATGATTGATGCCTGCCTGCTCTCAACTTCTGCTGTGAGCAAAAACTCAACCCCCTGGGGCGTGTCCTTGGTGGTCCTTTGGGTCTTTGATGTCTATGACTCAAACTTCATGGCAATGCAGTAATATCCTTTCATTGGCCAGGATCTGCTCTGTGGGAGGCAGCTGTCCCTGATCTGCTTCTTTTGCTCTTCCTCATCAATCTGACAGGACCTATTAGCCCTTTTCACCGTAGGATTGCAGAATTGTAGAATCATAGAATGGTTTGGGTTGGAAGGGACCCTTAAGACCATGTAGTTCCAACCTCCCTGTTGTGGGCAGAGACACCTTCCACTAGATCAGGTCACTCAAAGCTCCATCCAACCTGGCCTTGAATACTTCCAAGGCATGGGACATGCACAACTTCTCTTGGCAACCTGTTCCTGTGCCTCACTACCCTCACAGCAAAGAATTTCTCCCTAAAAATATTTTCTTTTTAGGAAGAAAAGAAAAAAAATCACAATCCTATGATTCTCCCTAGGACCTCTTGGTAACACTTAGAGGAGGTTTTTGGTCAAACACGAGGAGCAAGTTTCTACTTTCTAATCAGTGCTCTCACTTCCATTTCAGGCACGATGGCTGAAGAGACAGCACCAGGAGTCCGAGCGAGGCGGCAAGGAGCTCTCTATACCCTCTTCCCTGACCACTCAGTAATAAAACAGCTAGACCAGTTGGACATCTCCAATGGTCTGGACTGGTCACTGGACCACAGGACCTTCTTCCATATTGACAGCCTGTCATACGCTGTCCATGCCTTCAGCTATGATGTGCACACTGGAAAGATTGGTACGCGTGTTTTAAATTTGGTGACAATAGTGCCACTGCTCTGTCTGCAGCAAGACCTGGGCCTGTGAGATGCAGGGATTTCTTTGACAGATCTCATATCTTCTGGTTATAGCTTGTCAGCTGGCTGACTGGGATGATCCTCAAATTTGGTTACTCAGCAGGTGTATTTGGTGAACAAAGTTTTGACAGTCTTTCAGCTTTCTTTCATTTGCAGAAATGGCTCATACTTAGACCTGTGCAAGGAGTTGCAGGGAAGAAGCCATTTGCACTGCAGAATGAGAAAGAGCTTTTAGGATGGTATTTATTCTTGAGTGCCATCTACTGGAATTCCTTTGATTGTACTAGCTCCATAAATACAAGTGGAGAACGTGCACATATGTATTTCTCAGAAAGGTATTCAGAGGATGAATTGTGACAGATCATTGTGACAGAGTTTTCCCAACCAAATTTCTGAAATTAAGATGTTTCCAAATTTAACTTAAATTCATTTTATGGATAAACATTTTTTATTGTATCTGCAAGGAAGTAAATTTAAGTGTAAGCAAAATGGATCTAAGCTAATTTCAAAACTCCTTGAAATATTTTCGTGCTATATCAGCCTGATGTACTCCACAGGAATTTAAATGTCTGAACTGCCTTTGTACTTTAAAGAGTGCAGACTTTGGGTAATCACAGATGAAAATCACACAAAATAATTGCATTCACACAGATTTCATTTTGTTGAGAACATCTCTTTCTACAGATTTTAGGATATAAGATTTCAAAAGAGGATATAATGCAACATTTCCCTCTGCAAAAGTAAAAAAGTAACATGTTTGGGCTTCCTAGGCTTGCCTTTATGTTCACAGCTGTCTATTCTTGGGTAGTGCAATGACCAGAAGGTGCTGGGTGGGTCAGAGCAGGTGATCCATGGCCCATGGGCCCTGATACATGGACCAGACGTGCTCACCAACATATCTGCACTGCATCCCCGACCATGAGCTGGTGTCCAGATTTAATCAAAACTGGTTGTTTGGTTGGCCATTCAAAAGTAAAGGTTTTGATCTTCAGCTAGGAGAGGTTGCTTATCACCAATGTTTAAATGCAGGTAATTATTTATATGACATGACCAATAAAGGTCCAGGAAAAGTTACTGCACTTGCAGCAGTTGTCTTGTGGCAGGCAGCAGGTGGGTTAACAAGAGAGATGGGGGCATTTTGTTCTCTTCTCTTGGTAAAATAACAGGAACACTAATTTGGTACAATCCCAGACTGGAATGTCTGTGCTGGGGACTTGTCTCTGCCGGGCTGAATTAGGCTTTCAACACATCTGCAGAATGCTGGTGTGATGAGCATTTTGCAGCATGTCTTTCTCATAGAAAATGAACGTAGCTGTTTGCAAGGGCACGGAAGAGGTTAGACTGGGATCTGATACAGAATGGGTAGCAGACCACATAACATCAGCTTTGTAACTCTTCCTGCAGCCTGCCCCAAGCTTTTGTACCATCTGGAAAAGGAGGAGCAGATGCCTGATGGGATGTGCATAGATGCAGAAGGGAAGCTCTGGGTGGCCTGTATTGATGGCGGCAGAGTCATTCGCATCGACCCAGAGACAGGTGAGGCCTCCACCAGCTTGTGCAGATAACTGTGAGGGGAATGGCAGCAGGGGGAATGGTTTGAAGGGGAGATAAGTTGAAAAGAATTGCCCATTTCTGTTGCCAAGAGCACGGCTGGCTCAGGCTCTGATCATGTAAAGAGTGCAGCTCCCTGTGCTGCCTCCAGCGTCAGGTACCCCTGCTCCCATCGTTGGCTGATGAACTGCACACTATTCTTAATAATACCACTATCAAAAAACTCCACAAAATACTGCATATAACATTTCTCAGTGTTGAAATGCTTAACTGGAAAATGCTTTAAGGAACAACATCCATCCCAAGCCAGGTGTCCCTGCCCTTCCTGACCTCACACACAGTCCTGCTTTGTTTAGAGAAAAGGAAATGAAGCCTCGCAGATGTGGGGGAGAGCCTGAAAAATAGTTAGAAATGAGACAGATGAAATAATTTGATTTCCCCACAAACTGTCCCTTAGGATGTGGTCTCTCTCTGAAGGGGTGGTGCCTTCTGTGTAAATGCCACATCTGTGCCATGAATGTGCTAACAGTACATTCATAATTACATGCTTCCTGAAAAATGCACATTGGAAAAACAATTGCACATTTTTCCCAGGAAAAAGAATCCAAACTGTGAGGCTGCCTACTCCAAGGATCACCTCTTGCTGCTTTGGTGGAAAAGACTACTCAGAAATGTATGTGACTTCTGCATATGATGGACTGGACGAGGCCACCTTAGCCAAGGAACCTCATGCAGGAGAAATTTTCAAGGTGAGCAGATTTATTTCTTTCTTTCTGTACATCAGACCTGCCAAGCCTCATGTTCTGGGAATGAGGTGGCCCCGGCTGCCCTTGCTCATCCCACTCACCTCATGAGCTGCTCCAGGTGCACGGCTTGTCCCCCCAGCCAGGCCCAGCTGCTTTTGCAGAACTGCTCATGCAATTGGAAGGAAAACTTGGAGAAATCACAAGTTACAGTGTTGATATCTGGGTTGGCCAAAGTTGGCTGGTCAGGATCTGAAGGCAGTGAGTGGGTATCTGTCATATGGAGAGTGTGTTCTAGAACACACTGCATGGAATTGCTTTTATCTCTTACTATAATTTAATCCCTTTTGCAATTTTCATTCTCTTACTTCTCAGTTTTTAATTGTGCCAGGAAATCTAAATGCTTACAGAACATATTTCTCCTTTAAATTTACCAGGGCAAAATTTTGCCCCTCAATCTGTAAACTTTTAGGATTTTTTTTGTCTGTTAAAAATTGTGAGGATTTGAAGGAATTTTGAATGAGCTAGAAATGGGATTTCTGAGTTGTTTTAGATGATTATTTTTTTAATCTTCTATATAGGTAGGAAGGGTGAGTTTGGCTCACATCTTCACCACATGGTTTAGAAGGTCATGAGACTTTTAGTTATAAGATCTTCTAAGGATTTATTAACTAATAAAACAATGTTAACCAGGATATGTATGGTTTTGATTTCAACTTTAAATATTTCTTCTTATGGATTCATGTTACAGTGTAAGCTTTCTTAGGTAATCATGTTTTGATATATAAATCTATAATACTGTATTTTAAAACTCTAAACTTTCCTCTACTTAGCTTAACATGTTTCTACTTTAAACTATAAATCCACATTCTCACTTCTAGCACTTAAGTTTGGAAACCTTTTTTAAGGTCTCAAATCAAATTCTGTGTTTAATTCTAAGGTTTGTCTTACAGGCCTAAAGTTCTGAGAATTCCCTGCATTTCAGATTCCAACTCAAAATGATTGATCTTTTTTAAAAAACATTTTTGTCTGGGGCTCTTGAATCTGAAACTTGTTTCTCTCTTCATTTTTTTTTCACTCCATTAGCAAAAAGCACATCAGGAGAATAAAATGCAGTTTTTACTCAGCAATTGCCATCAACCCAGACCAAACTCTTTTATTGGTTTGGCCACAGGATGAAGACATGTTACAGGAGGGATGGAAATCTTTTCTGGGATCTGGGACACTGCTGTTGAAAAGCAGTACTTAGAGTACACATCTCATGGCTGAGAACTGATATATTCAAGCATCACAGTTTAGAAGCCCACAGGAAGTTTAAATAAGCATCTTTTTTGGTTTTGTTCTTGAGTTCTCCAGCTCCACAAGGGAATTGGTGTTTTCCAAACTCACACTTGTCTTGCATGGGCAAAGCATGTTAAAAATTACTATGAATTGTTTTGAAGATAAGGACTACATGCAAGGGCCAGAGATAACATTTCAATTAGCAGAATTATTGAGTAGTGCTTGATAATCTTAGTGATCTTAATGACTTTGGAAGAACTCCAAATAATGACTCCTTCTGGGCTCCTCTTGAAGCAGGGGACCCTCCACACAGCAGTCTGTTGCTATGATATTTGTTCAACAATATTTGAATGTTTTCATTATACTCAGTTGGAGATTTATCTGTTTCCTTTTTTTAATCTCTTAATTTTTAATTTTTTAAAACAGATAACAGGCCTGGGTGTGAAAGGGATCCCACAGAATTTCTATGCTGCTTGAACCCTGACATCACACAGCAAAGAAGAAATGCTTCCATCTTGTAGTAATCTGACTGGAAGAAGTCAAATGAACTACAGAATTTATTTGTGTGAAGATTTCTAAGCCCACATTTGTGAGTGTGCTTGTTTGGAGTTGAAGATATTTCTTCTTCTGTGGGCCTGTGGCTTGATGCAATAGGTTAGAGAGGTAAAGTTAATCTGTGTTACACCTTGGTAGCTTTTGTGACTTTCCATAAACCTTTAAATGCTCAAGCATAGTTTCGCTGAACTTTCTGATGACCAGCTCTGGGTTTTCAAGTCTGTGCAGTTCCCAAAGCAGAATCTGAATCCTCACGTTACAGTGATGCACCAGCAATGATATGGCAGATTTTAATAAACATTTTAAAGAGTGATGTCTTGAACTGGACTGTTCCTCTGCTGCAAGATTCCCCTGAGGTTGCTTTTGTTTTTTGCTTTTGTTTTTTTTTTTCCTTTAATGATCAGACCTATTTGTAGTATCCTGGTTCCATTTTTACATCCTCATTAGCCTTTTCCCAGGCTGTCCTGTCTTTAGGACACCCATTGGGCTGCTGAAAATAAACTACACAACTACATTTAAAGAAATGCTTACAGATGTTTTTTTCCTCTGCATGCAGATGTTACCTTGAAAGCACTGCCTGACCACACACAGTCAGTGCACACACAGGCTGTGAGCCACCAGGACAGCTGGAATACCAAACATGGATTCTTGGCGGAGTTGTCCTTTCAGGGGTGATATTTACACACACAAACACACACACACACGAACTTCCCTTTGTTTTACAGCCTTAATGTACCCATGGCCTCACCATCTTTTTCCCCTTTCTTCTGCTGCTCATCCACTCCCATTTCAACTATTTCCCCCCTTTTTCCCTTTAGATCCTCCCCTCCTTTCTCTTCCAGAAAGCACAACATCAAGGGGTATTTTTAGAGGCTGTTTAAGTAACGACCCAGCTCTACCCTGGACTCCCTGAACCATGGTGATCCTTTCAGGATCTCAGAATGCTTGAGACCTGCAGACACACAGTGAAATCCAGCCTTTGCATTGAGTTTGCTATCTTTTTGCTGGCTGAAAGAGATACGGCATTTTAAAATAATACGTTTTCAGATCTTTAATGCTGACACTTTGTAATGTTGCAAAGAAGGCAATAGCACGCATCATTTACCAGACCAGATGTTTCAGTGCCTTCCTCTGAGGTATTTGGCCTTTTCACCCCTGCTATTCAAAGCCCTCAGACACTATGAGTAGGGAGAAAGTACTCAGTGCCTCATGAGGATAATCTCCCCCAACAGACCATGCACAGAGGAGCAGGGGAACTCTGGGTAGCCATGCAGAAATATTAAACACAGTTTCCTTGGGGCTGTATGCAGATTGCCTCTAAAATTAGCTGCTTTCTCCAAACCCAGCACCCCTCTCCTAGCCAGGGGTCCCTCACAACAGTTTTGAAAGAACCAAACTGATTTTTTCCTTTATAAATACCCATATTGCCCAACTCTCTTACATGGTAGCCTTCTGGCCTGCTGACATGTAGGAGATCTGGTGATGAGATCTGATCAGGCAGGGGTAGGTCAAGCCACATGTCCTAGGAAAATGTTGTACCCATTTCAAAGGTGACAGGAGAAGGTTAGGTGGTATATTTGACCCCTCAGTAGAACTGGGCCACAGTCCAGAAAGAAATCTGAGATCCAGAGGACCAGGAAGGCAGCTTTATTCACTAAGTACTGTTGAATTTACTTGGCCACAGACAGGAGTTTCCAAAGTGCATTATTTCAATGCAGTTACCTGAAGTCTACTCTAAAACCCATGTTAGGTGTTTTTCAGACACTTGTTGTAGATGGTTATTTTAGATCATTAGTGAGCACTTTGCTTCTGTGCTGCTTGACCAGATAACTTGTATCACAGGATGAAGGGGCTTGGCCTATCACTCCTACCTTTTACCCTGGAAGGGAGGTGAGTCCCTGGAGCTGCACAGAGACAACTTGATTGAGAAATAAAACATTCAGCTTATTGTAATGTTTGCTCAACTAATAGGCTGTTGTTTTTCTTCCTAAGTCATAATTCCAACAGTAATTAAACTGCTGGGGGTTCTTAAGAGCAAAGGTGCTAAATGCCCTTTGGCACCATGTCAATGCCAAACTGGTATAAGGAACATGGAGAATTATGCAAGATTTCCTGTTTACCCCATCTGGAGAGGAATCTGATGGCAGCGTGTTTGGAGGCAAGTCGAGTGTCCTAACCTTTAACTAAAAAAAATATGGGAAGTGAGTGCAGATACTTTATTTAACAAAAAAATTCTCAGTTACTTGCAAAATTGCCTACCTACTAGGTCCTTTGCTCTGCTAGAAAAGCAAAGTAGATAATTTTGAAACAATTTACACTTGAGAAATACTTACCACCCCTGCAATACTTTTTTTTTGCTAGAGCTTTCCCAGGCATGTAAGCTGAGGTTGCTGGTTTGCTCTTCTCCATCCACTCCTTCCTCCATTTCTAAAGGGAGACATGCTGCTCTCACATTTCAAGGTCTGGGTGCTTTGGGAACTCTCTCATTGTAGCACAGATTCTCAAACCAAAAAAGGCTTGAAGATAGATAAGTTTCTCTCTGCTACCAAAGGCCCACTACTTTGCTTCTCTTCACATTTCAGAAGTTGCTGTTTTGTGATTTTGCTTTCTAAAAGACAGCGCTAATTGAAAACCACGTTGGGGCTGTTCTGCAGCCTCAGTTCACCAAGCAAGGCCAAGGCCTCTTGCCTTGAGGCAATGGATGAAGGAAGCTGGTACAGGAGTGGGTTCATTGCTTTTGTGCATATATCCATAGTATATATATATCCACAGTATCCATGGTCCTTGCTGAGGACACACTCTGAGCTGGTTACTCCGTGGCTGAGTGCTTGGTTGGTGTGGGTCAGCCCTACATAGGGTCAGCCCTTCCCCATATGCTCCTGCCCAGGGGTAACCTACAGAAAGTAAACCAGCTAGTCAACAGTATATCACAGACTGATGGGAGCTGGCTTCCATTTTAAAGGATTGCTCTGTACATCCTGCCTTTTATGAGTATCTATTATGTTTTATCTATATTTAACCTATACCACACTGGGTGATATTAAACTAATAGTATTTTAAGTTAGCCATTCCATGCTTCACCTTGTCAAGCATATAAAAACTGTGCTGGTAACTGACTGGTTTTGTAAAATTCTCTACCTAACTGCATCAGAGCCCCCTCTTAGTAACCAGGCATCGGTTAACTTTGTTTTTGAAATGCAGCAAACTGGAATAAAAATACTTACAGAATTTGGTACTTACAGCTTTTGATTGATACAGGTTGGGGTAGCCTGCCTTTGGTGCGGCCCAGGACACAGTTGGCTTTCTGGGCTGTGAGAACACATTGCCAGCTCATGTCCAGCCCCTCGTCCACCAGCAGCCTCAAGCCCTTCTTGGCAGGGCTGCTCTTGGTCACTGCATTCTGACTGGCCCAGGGTCTTGCAGATAATCTGTGTGAGGAGCAGGAAACCAACTCCATTTCCTCAATGTCAGTTCAGCAATTTACCCACCACAGAATCAGTGAAAAATAAATTAAATTACAGAGTAATCTGAAATTTGGGGAAGCTTTCCAATGACTCTCTGGGGCTTTAAAGAGAGGAGTTACTTCATTTTTGGCATTACATCTGTATAGTTGTGTCCATGCCAAGCATTTATTTTCCACTACAGAAACTGCCTCAAGGCTCAGTGGTTTTTGTCAGCTCCTCCTCTGCTGATGTACACTAGCCTGACAAAATAGTTGTTTTTTGTTTTTTTTTTTGTATTATAACATTAACACTAAAATCCCACACAAACATTAACAAAAAACGTTCGGAAAATATTAGGAAAAATTTTGGGTGCTTTGTTTCTTACATGGAGATGAGAGAAGAAATGAGAGATTTTTCAAGCCCTCAGATAAAGAATATGTAAATAAGAAGATGTAAAATCTTTATTAAGGACTTCAATTTTAGTCTTTAACATTGGAAAGATATTTATTTCACCTTCAGTTTTTTGCTTTCCTACCAATATGTCTAGTGACAAGAAAGCTTAGAAATAGGATAATGGAAAATTATTTTGTTCTGCAATGGTGCTAGCCTGCTGTTTTTATTTTCTCTTAAAAACCTTTCCCTAATTCTGCTTTCCCAAGAAAGGATAGTGCATAGAGACCTATTTATATAGCTCCAGCACTTTCATCTTCATCCTGGGTGCCTAGTGATTTCCCCAGTAATTCTCTATGTACAAATAAATAAATAAAAATATCAATAAATATATATTTTAATAATAATAAATAAATAAATAAATAAATAAATAAATAAATAAATAAATAATTCCTTTCCTAGATGTAGGAGAAATGTTAGATGCTTTTGAAGACCTCCAATGGGAGGGAAATCTGCTCCAACTGAAATGAATTTTAAAATTTTGTAATGTCAATAACTAAGTGCTTACTTTTGGTAAATTGGAGCTTTTTAATGACATCTTCAAAACATCTTCTTCCTTTTATTGTTGACTCATTTACTTGAGGAAGACTGGTCCAACAGGTAGATTCTTAACCATTAGACACAACCAAATCCACAAATTCCAAATAAAACAAGGGCAAAATTCTTTCCATGTGGGCCAGCTCCTTTATTTTTACATATCTGTGTGGTATACAAGCCATATTTATCACATACTTTTGACCATCTCTACTAAAATCAACTTGGCATTGATCACTGGTCAAAGATCTCTTATACTTGTTTCTGCTTATGCAAAATTTGGTTCTTTTTAGGCTACAAGACCAGACCAGGTCAATGATTCAAGTAGTAGAAGATTCAAGTAATGCTGGAGGGTGTAAGTTCAAACCTCTATGTGCCTTAGAGGCAGAACTCTGAGATCAGCATACAATAGTCAGAAACGATTGGAGAATATGTTTTTGATAAAATTTTAATACTGGCCAGACAACAAGATTTTCCAGGGATACATTGCCTGAGGATAACAATCCCTAGACAGTGCTAAAATATTTCTTCATTCTGTACTGCATGTACTTCCTGTGCACTGAATGTTTGTGTTATCTGTGATACAAGAACCAGGCCTGGGGAACAATAAGACTTTAGTGGACATTTTGTGTCTTTTTTAAAAGAAAAGAGTTCTAACTGCCACCTCTGCTAAGCTTTGCATCTGTTGACCCACCTCAATCCAAACTGGATTAAATTATCTAACCAATGTAGCCCCACATGTCTCTTCACAGAGAAAAGCAAGGCACAATTCTTCCCTAGAATATTTCTGGGATTCACATTCTCTGAACCTCAGAGAAAGAAAAATCAATTCTTATTCATCAATTCATTTGCTGTGCCTGCGTTTGTGCAAAAGTAGAATGCAACATGGAGATTGTTTACCCAAAGTGATGGTGTTTTGTTTCCTTGGCCTGTCAGGGCCAGCTGTGTGTGTGTGTGTTGGGACTGTCGGGGGGCAGTCACGAGATTCAGTGCAGTGTGTGCAGTTGTGTGCAGGGTTGAGTGCTTGGCAGATTCAGTTTTAGATGTATAGAATAATATAGTATAATAAAGTAATTAATTAGCCTTCTGATATCAATGGAGTCATCCTCATTGTTCCTCCTTCGACAGCCCCTTGCAGCATTGCTATAAACCAGCACCTATTCTGTGTGACAAAGAAGAGGCCTCATAAACTGTGATGAAGGATTTCTTACCTGTTTGATGTAGACATCAGTTTCACAAGCACTGCTTCCCCTGACAATAGGACTAGGGGGTACTCCGTGAGGACAGGAAAGCCACCCCCACCTCAGTACCATGTAACTGCCTATGCCATGTCCTACTGCATTCTTGTAGTGTACTCCTCTCACACATGCAGCAAAGAAGTCTCTGTAAACCTGTTATTTCTCAGTAGCCACTCTGATAAATACAGTAATCCTTCACTGTGGCCATTAGAGAATCAGAAAACAACAGCAGAGACACCAAATGTCTGTGACCCAGCAGGTGAAAATGTACCTGCAGTCTTTGCCACACAATACATCAGGCAACCAAAGAATAACACAACACTTAAGGGACCAGCACAGTTAAAGGAAGGAGATTCTTACTGATGGAAGACAACTTCAACTAACTTAGTTAAGTCTAAGCTAACTCTTAAATTCTTATGAATTCCTGATAGCACTTGCAAGGAGAGGTTTCTTTGTGCTCAGTACAGAAGGAGCCATTTCAGTTTGAAGTGCTCTATTCCTTTAGCACTAAGCCCATCTCTACATCCCTAAGACAAGTGCACATACCTGTTATTCCCTGTTGAGCTGGTTTAAGTAGTTTCTGAAAAACACTAGCTCATCTCTCTCATCCTTCCCATTGTTCTGTTTCCTGAAAGAAGTGTTTACCCTAAAGAGTAAAATGTTGAGGCCTCCATGATTTATGGTGCAGGTGGCTATATGCTCTTAAGTTCTATGGCCCTAGAAGTATCTAGAACTTAAAAATGCTCTTCACTTAATCTGTCTAAAACTTAGAAGGTGAGAATGATGGATTCACCAATCTTGAAAAGAAGGCCTTATAATGACATAGGGGAGATTTTGTGCTTTTCAAATCTCTTCATTCTGGATCTTTACAGATGCAGACAGAAATCAAGATCCAATCAAGATGTTGATTTTACATATCAAATATTCAGAATGCCTAAACACTTTGCTGTAGAATGAAAGCTGAAATGCTAAGGTGTGATCCCAAGCCCCACATATGATCTGATAGAGAATAAGTTTTTTTTTCTGGGCTGCGCTATAAAGCCTATTTTGATACATACACAGTAGGGGAAGGAAGATTCTTCTTCCTTGTGTTCTGTCTGAAGAACACCTAGGACCTTGAAGTCTGCCTAGGATATAACTTCAGCTTGCAAGCTTTATGTTTTATCATTTGCATTATGTTTGACTAGTAATTATTTGAAATGACAAATTCCAAATCTGTCTCTTCTATGGACATTTGGCCTGTGTGCTGGTACATGACAAATATAATATCACTATATTACTATTTTATTCTTATGCTGTATTTTTATGAACTATAAAAAACTCCAAGCTTGTTTAAATAAAATGGAGTTTGCATAAAAATTACCTTATTTTTACATTGTGTGTGTATGTATACATAAAAATTTTTAATATTCTTTCTGCTCATAGCATTGAAAGTAGCATAATTACCTAGATTTGGTATATTTGGGGAATTTTATATAAAGAAATGTCATGTTTTCAGGGAAATGTCCAGCTGTGTTGGAAAAGGCATGCTTTTAATGTAAGAGGTCTCCTCAGTATTCTCCCTTTCCTGTGATTCAGTGATGTTATCATGACTTTAAACAGGACATACATGAGCAGCCAGCAGCCTGGCATACTCCTGGAACCACTGATTTCCAGTGTTCAGACCCCTCAACCCTGTAGGCAAGCCCCAGATTAACTGGAGACAAGTGCAGAGACTGTCTAGACATTCACTCTCTGATGCCACATCAGTAGCACATGAAATGCCCCTACTTGCAAGATCTCATGGGCTCTGGGTTGTGCTGTTGATGACTGAAGCTATCCTGAAATTGACCTTTGTGTTCTTATCAAACAAAACATGTGCTAGCCATAAATTTTGCAAAATTTGGCTTTTGAATGCAAGATAGACCTTTAAATTGCATCTTATTCCCAAGGTTTGTAGCATAAACAGAAAAGAACTGCGGGAGGAAAAAAGATTGTTATATGTTGCACAAGGTTACTGGGGATAATGAAGAATATCTGCTAGGAAAGAAATATAGTAGATTGCTTGGAAAATTTTTCATTTAACCTGGAAAAATATTTCTGATTCAAGAAGTACAGTGAGTGAGTAAAGGAGAGATTTTTGTGTCTTCATTGACAATTGTGAGGAATGGATGAGAATTTGAAATTCCATTGAAGAGTGGCCATTAGAAAATTGATTCATGATTATTCCAGTACAAGATGGAGGAATAACAGCTCAGTGACACAAGGTAGACTTCAATAAAAGCTCTTGAAGGGTTAGTGCTTTACAAAAAATACACAAAATAACACAATATCCATCCACAGGCATATACTACCCCACTGTGAAAAAAGAGAGAAAGTGCAGTAAGAGATCAGCTTGATTAAAGCATGAACTGTGCATGAACCTTAAACACAAGAAAGGATCAAGCTGGAAGCAGAAACTAGGTCAGACTACTGAGGATGCGTGATAAATATAACATGAAGATAGAGGAACAAACTTTTAAAAAATAAAAGCTCAAAACAGGATGCATCTGTGAAGAGGTATATTAATATAATTTTAGAAGTACAGTTGTAACAGAGGGAAGGTGAAGGCAAAGATGAATTAGTCAGCTGTTCAGAAGAGAGGAAAAGATATTTCTAGATGATACTCAGATGGTAAAATTCTGTAATAACATTTTTTTGCCTCTGTCTTTAGAAGAATGATCAATTTCAATTGAAGGGTATTATAGTTCATACCAGCGATATAAGTAAAGATATTAACTTTGAACAGGAGAAGAAAAATTTAGAAGTTTTCAAGTCAGCAAGGGATTGTGAGTTTCCTCATGAAGATTAAAGAACTTCACAAGGAATATTGGATAATAATGTTTTACCTGAGAACATGTCATGGGCAGGTAATGTCTTGAAAGATTCAGGAAGAAAAAGATAGCAATTGTCTTTAAATAAGGAGAAAGGAAGGTTAGGGTATGATTGAGACACTAGCTTAATTTCTGTATTCAGAAAATGTTTAAAAAACTGACAAAACAAATTATTTGTTAGTACTGAAAGAAAACAAGAATGTGAACAGCAGCCAATAAAAAATTACCAAATATATGTAATTTCTTCCTACAGCAGAACTGGATCTGAAAACTGTGCCATGCCATGTCATGTCAGCAAGGCAGCTACCTCTTTATTCTGCCATGGACCTGTTCATCCCCAGTAGGTACCATTTGAAAGAGAGGCAGATTAAATTGTCTAGGATTGTAGCTTGCTTGAGCTGTATAAAGCACCAGTTTATTGAGTTTGTTTGTAGTGTGCTGCAGTATTGACAACCTGAAAGTCAAAGAAACAGTTGGTGTTGATGTTGTGTTCTCCTCCTGTACCAAAACAAGACTCATGCAAGCTGTAAATGGGTGGGTGGGTTTTGGGCTACCTCCCAAATGCTTTGTTAGATTCTGCACAGCAGGGAACAGGCAGACTCACTTTGGCTTTAAAAAAGAGTACTATGGACACACTTGACTGTGCTATCTTGTATATTTTGCTGCCCTTGAACAATTTGGCATCTGGAATTGTGTCTTCCAGTCTGGGATCTCTCAATACTTTGCAGACTCTACTCCTGATAACTACCCACAGCAGGGTGCTCTTGTTGCCTCTGCCAGTCTTCAACCTGGGCCAGAGCTCTTTTCACTGGAAGACACAATTCCAAATCTCAATAACCTTCAATAAAAGGTTATTGCTTTGAAGCCAACAAATTCTTCCCTATGTGGTCAAGAGAAACAGGCAGCTTTAGGATGTAACTCAGCAGACTGATTTTCGAGGCTGATGAAGTGCACACTTTTGATTAATTACTCCCTTTGATTGCAAAAGGAGTTTTAGCTGTGTAGTGCTTAGCTGGGTGCATCAGTACACGTCTCTGCTGCAGGTATCTGTGAAGCTTATTGAGCTGAATCCCACTTCTGTGTTCTGGTGACCTGGACTTGTCCCTCGGGCGTTGGTAGCACTGGTCAAAAGGTCAAAATGTTACCTGGGAAGTGCTGTCATAGGCTTGTGCCTTTGGGTGGTGAGGCTGTGTAGTGGCAGAGGTCACTTCTACCTTCCCAGTGCCTGGAGGGCTTCTCCAAGCTCTGTTCTCAGAAGGAAATTTATGTAGTTTGGCACAGGAATCATCTCTGTTAAGGGGTGATGGAGCCTGACGTTGCTCAATTTGTTTCCCCTCATTTGATAAGAGCTTCCTTTTTCACAATTAATAACCCTCTCTGCAGCTTGTTATGTCCATTACACTGCTGGTATGAGAGTGGGGTGTAAAGGATACCAAGGACACTTGATAAGAGAATCATTAAAGGGTTTGGGTTGAAAAGGACCTTAAAGATCATCTAGTTCCACCTCCCCTGCCATGGGCAGGGACACTTCCCAGTAGACCAGGTTACTCCAAGTCCCACCCAGCCTGGCCTTGAACACTGCAAGGGACAGCCACAATTTATCACAGAACCATAGAATTGGTTGAAAGGAATACAAATCATTTAATTTGACCCCCTCCTGCCATGGGCAGGGATACCTTCCACTAGACCAGGTTGCCCAAGGCTTTATCCAACCTGACAGTGTTGGGGCATTCACAGCCTCCCTGGGCAACCTGTTCCTATGTCTCACCACACTCATGGCAAAGAATTCCTTCTTAATATCTAACCTAATTTTCCCCTCTTTCAATTTGTACTCCTTACTCCTTGTCCTATCATTACAACTTCCCTGAGCGTAGATAGCCTTTTAGAGAAAACTTTGTACAGATACACAAGGACCATCTTCCTGGAAGGGCAGAAGAGACATCACCATTATCATCTCAGCACTCGTGGGTAACTGATGCACACACCAGATTGTTTAAGAACTCTTTAGCAGATTTGAAGAGCCCAAGCAGAGCCCCATCTGCTGCCTCCTACTTCACTAACACCTGGTGGGTTTTGGTGACATGGGGTCTGCAGTAACTGGAATTAGTGGGAGTAACTGCTGAGAGAGGGGAAGGTAAAGGTTAGAGCCCAGGAAAGCTGATAGCAAGCCCTTCAGACCCCATCCTTCCTGCTCGGGATCTGCTGATGTTGCTGCACTCTCCCACTCTCTGCCAACACCAATGAGGTCTGTTTGCATCCACTTTCACAAGAGTGAGTGGGACCAACATGAGTCAGCTCCTTACCACTTCTTCAGTGTAGGTGATCTCTGCTTGGCATGCAGGCATCAAAGCTGCCAGGGTGGTTCTAGGGTGGCTATCCTAGGAATTTGCTCTAGGTTTTCCATAAGAAGCAGGTCACTGAGAATGAGTTGCTATTTTCTACAATCTGTCACTAGGGACTTCCCAACAGGGCAGACAGCAAACTTCCTGTGTAACAATTGGTTTTATCCATTTCAACCAGTCATTTCCATGTACAGTTGATTTGATGCAAAGACAGTGTCCTAGGGTGAACTGTAGTTCATAAGGGATATCTCCTGCCATGTTAGTGACTTTTCTTATAATTAAAACCACATAGCATAATTTTATAAACTCTTCATTTATTTTCAGCATGTGCTTTAAATGTTTGTGTAGTCGAGGGGTAAGAGAGAAACTGATGCCAGTAAGGGTTAGATTCATGAAAGTTCTTTTTTGTTTAAAGTAGGGGATTTTTGTTGTTCATTCTTCCTCTATCATAATTCTCAGGATGAGCTCATGACTAGGATGATTCCTCTCCAAAAATGTTACTTATAAATACTTTTAAAATCACTTCTGCTTTAAAAAGGCTTCATAATCAACAAGTTGAATTTTTACCAGATAAGATAGAAGAGGTTGAGTACGGTGATGCACTGACCTCTGCTGGCATCATCCTTTCTTACTGAAACTCCTTTTAAATGCTGAATTTGATACTCCAGAAAACAGATGATACATCTGAGACAAGACCTGAGGCAGAATCAGCTCATGATGAAGCCACATTCTAATGCTACATTAAATCTAGCACTGTGACTCTTCAACCAATCCACAGTTCTTGGGCATAACAACACACAGTGTTGATTTCCTAAAGAAACCCTCAATCTTATGTTTTAAGGATGATTTCTTTTGTACCAGCAGGCTCTGAGTTGGACCAGGTACTTGCTATCTGTCCTTCTGTGGCAACATAGTGATGGGATGTAAAGAAAAAGTGTGTGCAATGTCTCTGTCAGATGCTCTGGCTCGTGATGAACTGGGTGTCTCTGCCTGACTCCAGCCTGCTCTGTGCTGCCACATCACCCTGAGCCAACAGGAGCCACCACGCACATCTGTTCATGCACTGCTGGCTTTGTCAGTGACCTTCTCTGCAACCCCTGAAGCAACTGTGACCAAGTAGCTCCCATTAGAGCTGTGCCTCTCCTGGAGATGGGGTGCTAGTTGCCAGAAGCATTAAAGGGAGCTGGTGGACAGAAATGGCAATTTCAAGGCTGTTGCCCCACTGATTTTAGTCTGGGATGGAATGACTTACTCTCTAGAAATTGCTCTCTACTGTAGTCCCTGCTCTGTGGCTCTGATCCTCCTCTGATGGGAATGACTTCCAGGTGCAAGCCAGGTTTGGTTCAGATTAAACTCCAGATGATAGAAAGAGCTCATCAGCTCTTTGTATCACCAAACCTGGCTTGCACCTGGTAAAGCAATCAAAATGCTGCTAAGGAGCATAATACTCTCAGGAAACTGAACACTGTGTGCAGGGAGGAATGACAGTGGGACATGATTATATGAACTATGGCTGTCCTAGTACAAGGAGTTTTCCTTTACTGTTTGCCCACACAAGGACTAAATACCTCAGAATTTACTGTCTAGGAGATATATGTACTCCTTTCCAGTCCCCTAGGGGCACCTGCATGACTTGTGTGTATTGAAGAAATTCCCTAGAGACTTCTAGGCTTACTGAATAACTGTAGGAAAATCCACGAATCCAAATTTTGTTAGTACTCCTGTCAGTCTGCACACATTTCAAAGTGAAGCTGTGCCTGTTGCCTGTGGGCTAACCTTTGGACATAAGTTTTAGAGTCGAGAAAGAAACAAGTTCCCCAGCCCTTGTTTCTTATGTAGTGAGCAAAATGGTTGGGTTTTGTTTTGGAAGGAGCCCTGAGAGGGACGGGAATATGAAGGGGCATGCCTGCTCAGGCGCTGCTCAAAGTGCAGGCTGAGCCTCAGCTGCTCTGCCAGAATATGAGTCATGTTTTTATTTGTGTTTTTCTGAGTCTGAATTGAGAAAGCTTGTACAAGAAATTTTACAGCCCTTGACATCACTCTGCACTTTTGCAAGACAATAGCCTGACATTTTGCCCTAGGTGTTGGATTAAATAGTAACTGGAGATTGTGCAAATACTTCTCTTAGCTACAATTATCATGCCAAGGTCTTGTGCAAGCTGGGCACTTCTGTGGCTGGGGTGGTTACTACAACATGTGACATTAAGATAGAAGCTCTGTCTGCATCACTGTTTGTTGGCTTTTCTTTGAAAACACTGGTAGAAAGCCCACACAGGATGACCTGAGGGAAGAACCACGTCCTGACCACCAATCCTTGCCATCAGAGTGAATCTGGGTGGTACACAGAGCCCATGCTGAGCAAAGGTAAGCTGCAAGCACACCACTCCTGCTGTACACCAGCATTTTGACACAAGCATATCACTGGTTTTGGTTCTCTGGGGTGTCACACTCCAGTAAGCAAGGCAATGAAAAAGAACACAGACCTCTGCATAAATGTGCTTGCACAGTTGCATCTTATATTTCCTTTAAATTACCCTCTCCTAAACTCTGTCTGTGAGAGCAAAGGAAGTTGAGACCGTAAGAGCAAAAAAACTTGCATTTCTCAACCTCGTGCTAATAGCTGCAAGCCTGAAATTATTTGGGGATTTTTTGCTTACACAACAGCTGAGGTCTGTTGGGTGAAGAGTGAGTTTCACATGTTTTGATGCCTTATGGATATGCTCTCAGAAAAATTTTTATCCTTTTAGGACCATTGTTTTCCCCTTCACCCAGCCCTGCAGTGATTTATTAGCTTTAACTAAATAATCTCACCATCTCTTTTCAAGCTGCAACAGTAGGAATGTGGCACCAGCACTTTCCTTTCTCAGCAGTACACTTAGTGGGTAAAATATGAATGCAGAGACAGCAGAACTGTGTTCCCCTTTTAGCTGCCCACTTGCTCTCCAGCTACTAACTTATAGCTCTTGCATGGTGGTATCTTGTGACCTCTTTTCCTCACAGTTGCCTTGCAGTGCTAATGTGAGCCACTGTGGGTGACAGTTTCAAATTTATCATACTTCCTCTGACAAGCAAAAAAAAATTTTAAAGTCTTTGGCTGCCTCTCTCCTGAGGTTCTTCTCTTGTGGTAGTCCAAACTGGGGGACCTGCTCAAGCCCCTCGTACAGAAATGAGAGAGACGCAGACGTTTGTGTGCATGAGACAGGTCTGGAACACTCCCTGTTGTGCCCCTCAGCTCCGGTGCCGAGAGGCAGCTCTGTGCCCCAGGCAGTAGGCATGGTCCTGGCAGACCACAGGACCCAGTGGGAGAGAGCAGGCTTGGAAAGGAGCAACCTGACACGCATGAGGCTGTGCTTTCTGCATCCCTTGGCTGACTGTATTAAGGAAAGCAGGTGTTTTGAAAGGTGACTGAGTTTCCGTGCTGAGATAATCATCAATGAAAAGGAAAGGGACAAGCAGCAGGAAGAAAAGGGGGGTTGGAGACTATGTTCATACCACTGAAAAAGTAAGGGCACCTGAAATGTGAGTCTTTAGTAATGTGGTGTTCTTAGGAAGGAGACAGAAATCAACCAGAAAGCTTTGGTAGCAGTATGTCTCTGTTTGAGCCAATCTGAAGAAGGTTAGATGACAGACATGCTGGATGTGCTCCTTTCCCCCTGTTGGCTTTAGAGGGTTGTTAGCTTGTATCCAGAAGCAGCTGGGAAGAAAGAGGAGATATGATGGGAATAGAAGCAGGTGTATGACAGTGTGGCTGCATACACCCTACCTGCTAAAAAGCAACCCTATTTAAAAAATCATGTTAGTCTGGCTAACTGTATGTCCCATGAGGCTAGGACTGTTTGATTCTAACTGTGTTAGAATGCCTCCTTCTAATTCTGTTTTTCTGGTCACATCTCCTGGCCTGTGGCTGCAGCCTCAGAGCACTGCTGGGGCTGCAAGAGCCCTTGCAGAGCTCCTTTTCAACCTCCTGCCAAAGCCAGGCATCTCTGGGATGGGATGGGATGGGATGGGATGGGATGGGATGGGATGGGATGGGATGGGATGGGATGGGATGGGATGGGATGGGATGGGGGATGGGGTGCTCAGGGCTCGGTCCACTTGGTGCTGTAACACAGCTACATGAGGAGATGTGGCAGGGTTTTAGATGTAAAGGCCTACAGACATTTACAGGTGAATCATCAGGACCCTCTCAGACAGGGTACCAGCATCAAGTACACCCTACAGTGTACAGCCCTCTGCAAGGGTATCAGCCCCCTCTACCAATGGCAGTAGGAAGAAAGTGAAAAAAATCCCTTTCTTGAACCTTCTGCCCTCTTGGTCTGTGGCACCTGGGGACATGGTTTAGAGGCAAACATGGCATTGCTGGGCTAAAGGCTGGACTCAATGATCTTAGAGGTCACTTCTGCAACGTCAATGATTTTAGGACTGTATGTGACCTCCACAAGAGGCAAGCAATGCCCATTTCTTTTAATTTGGCCTAAAACCCAAAGGTCTGTTAGTCAGGGTATCAAAACATTGAAGAGAGGCTGTTTTCAAGAACCTCATTATACAGCTGATAAGATTTTGCATCAATTCAGCTTGTGGTTTAAAAAGTACTGTGAGTAAGAAAGTAGGAAGAAAAACTGCACCAGATTAGGCAACTGCATAAATAATTTCCTTAAAAAAAAATCCCTTCTCCTTATAAAAATCCCAAGCCCAAACCTAACAAGGAAAAAACCATACCAAAAAAGAAATAACTCTCCTAGGTGCCAGGTTCTATTTCCTACAAACCATCAATTGTTTGGTTTTGTGTTAACATCCTTTCCCCACTAACTGAGCCCTGACCTTCCTTTCAATATGGTGCAGAGACTGAAAATATGGGTCAAACCTGCAGGCCAATACCAAATCTTGTCTACATCAGAGGACCATTTCAGGATCAGAAATGGTTAAAATATATTTAGAACAATGTCTGAATTTTTAGTTGATGGTTCACACCCGTGAACTTAGTGAAATTCTTTCATGTATCCAGCACAGCTGTTCATATAAAAAAGTCAATAAGTGCAACAATGAGCAATGGGCGTGACATCATGTTCTTCACTTGTAACAGGGAACAGGAAAAACTTGCATTTCAACTTGCCACAAATGTCCTCGTTTCCTGTAGCTTCTAACATGTGTGCTGTAAAAAATGTGTTTATATGCTCCTGTAAGGGAGATTTATTATTCAGCTCTATTAATATAAATTGATTACTTGCCCCTACCATGACAGGTAAAATAGATATGGAGGTATATAACTGAAAGAAAAAAATCCAGCTTTGTTCTTACAGAAAAACGTGTCAATCGTGTCAATCATGCCAAACACCCGAATCCATGGAAAAGCCAATTGTGAAAACAGTCTTCACACTTAAGTCTTGTGTAGGATTTTTTTTTTTTAATAAGAGGCAGTGTATTTTCTCCCTGGTAAGCCATGGTGTGGTTACAAGAGTCTTACTGCATCTGCAGTCCAAGAGAAAGAAAATTGCCATGGAAAATGAACCATGAAAACAACTACAATCAGGTAGGGTTTGGTTACTGCTAGATCTTCTCTGTGTCTTGCTTGTGGCATTCATGCAGACAGCTGCTGAGCTCCCAGTGCATTGGAATGGCTTCTTCCCACTGCTTTTAGTGGAAGGTGGTTTGTTAACATTTTGGGGCTTGACAAATCTGCTTTTATGGCCAGACAACATTGGAGGCTGCGTGTTCTACACAGTGATAGCAACATTCCCTAACTAAAAATGCTATGTGACAACTGGAAGGGTACTTATTATACTATTATAGAGTTTTAAGACGGGCATATTTAGTGCATGTCTGAATACTGATTAATTATCTCAGGCACTAAAACCCCATAACACAATCTGTTGGTGGGAAAAGGTAACTGAAATGTTTGTACAAACCCTTCCAGCAAAACTGCTGTCCTGGGTGTGCAGGAGTGGGACTACCCTGGGAGCTGCAGCCCCTCTGCAATTTTTCACCTCCACATTCCTAACACAAATACCAGTGGAAAACAATCTACCAATGGTCAGTGGGGTTTAGGAGATGTGGATAGGAAAATAAAAAGGCCCAGTAATATGTAGCAAGTAGTTTATAAATGACTATGCTATTAATTACTGCCCCGTGGTAGTATGGGAGGTCAACATGGTGCTTTGTTACCCTGCAATAACATAAGTAAATGTAACAAGAGATGAAGTACTTTCTTTGGTTATCTGTCCCCTTGGGAAACCTATATCATTTTTCTGTTGTAGATTTTAGCATCTAATATTAGCAATGTTTGACCCAGACTGACATCCTGAGCTCAGCTTCTACCAGCCCTGCAGTTAAATCCTCTGACATGGATGACTTGTGCTGTTTGCAGAATGAAGTTCTGTTGGAAGATGAACATTTACTGCAAATCACTGCAGATCATACCTGCACTGCCTGAGACATCCATCCTGGCCTTCTTTTGCTATTGTGCCCCAATAGGTGTGAAATGCAGGCAGAGACCAAAAAGAAGCACCAAGTCTATGAAACTGCAAAAGATGTAGCTCTGCAGGGCACAGAACAGGACTGGCTCTGCACTGAGGATGCAGTTTATCTGATCTGTATCAGCTTGTGAGTCATCTTTGTTGCTGAAGCGTGGACTTTAAAAGGTCTTGCTTCATGGCAGGTTATGGGTGACAGTACAAATCAGCAGTACATTGGAGAAAAAGAGCTCAGCAGCTTTAGAAGAATATTCAGTTATTTCCCAGCAATCATTATCAACACAAGGTCACCAAGGCTTAACCAACATGAGAACCACAGGAGTTAAAGTCTGGATGGCTTAAAGACCCAGACACTGTTACCTCCAACCTTTGCCCAGTACTGGACATTTGTCCCGAAGGACCCAGGAGCCTAATCTTCACAGCTGACAACAGAAAGGAAGTGGGATGCTATTTATAGTGCTGAAGGACACGACTCACTCCCTCAGCTTCATCAAAGTTATGAATTTAAGCAAAAAAAGAGTCCTTCCTCCTCCTCCCCATCATGTGATTCTGTGTGCCACCAAGTTTGAGGCTGCACACGGGAAAGACATGGACAGGGAACAGTGTCTTGATGGTCCTGCTTTTCCCAGGGCAATGCTTCAGCTTCATGCTGCCCAGGCAGCTGCCTCTGATGCTGAATTGAGAGCTGCCTTTGTGGATGCCAAGTGTTAGTCCATCCTTTGTGGATGCAAACTGTGAGTCCATAGTCGCTTCAGCTTCTCCAGGGATTGGGACATCAGAGTACAGGGCTTTGTTTCTGACCTGTGCCAATTAGGAAAAAAGACAGACACTCATGCAAGACAGGGAGTTCCCACAAGTTTAAAGGGTTAGATAACAAACTAATGGCAGCAGGAGGAATGAGGAGGTTTCCTTCTACATGTAACTTGAAATCCTTTCTAGCGGATGAGAATGCATTTAAGTTTTTGTTTCTCCCCAGCTTCTCTGTTAGGTTCTAGCAACAAAGCCTAGTTCTCTTCTTGCTCATGTTTTCTCAGATGCTGGGTCTGAGGAGAGAGTTTTGTTTATCTCCCCTTCAGTTTCTCTTCCGAGTAGGACATTATGAGCAGCTTTCCTGTGCATGTTGGAATGGCTTTTCTTACCTTGTTTTAAACACTGTTAGTGCCAGACATGAGGTAAGCTGCCTGTACCAAAAGTATTTTAGGGCATTTTAACTCTTCTTATCAATAATGGTGTAGTTAAGTTGAAATTAAAATCTCACTTTCTTCTGTTTGAGAGGAAGATTATTCTGCCTGCACTTTGATCCCAGACCCACTGAAGCCTCTCTTATACTGGTGGAAATGGATCAAAATGGAAGAATTTGAGGATTTTTCCCCACATTTTTCTGTTTTAAAAATTTCAATTAAAATTTTCACTAATAAAAATTCAACTCTATTTTTCCCATGAGCAACACTGTACCTCATGTCTAACCACCCCAGTAGCATTTTTACTAGCCACTGAATTTTATCACTGGCTTTGGCTGCTGCAAATAAAGCCAGGGCTGTTTCTTCATGGTGGAATTGGCATGCTGCAAGGTTTGGGCAACCTAAATCCCACCCCAATGCTTCTGCCTAAGGTTTCCTGCCAGCTGGTGCCAGCTCATCAGAGGCACATCACTGAAGGGCTCCAGACTGCCTCCCATCCTCATCACATCCTGCTCACAGCATTGCAAGCTTGAGTAGCCATTGTGGTCTCATAACTCTAGAAGCAAACACAGACCAGCAGTTTCAAGTTCTCAGCAGGTCTGGGCTGCATTTTTCTTCCCAGGTCTTTTTATTACCCAGAGTGACCTCCCTGGTGCTGCAAGCTGCCTCCTCAATGATTCTCCTGCTCTTAGGAGACATCGTGGCTGCTGCCCCTAGATATACAGCCTCCTCTCAGAAATATTAAGCTGCCTGTTTGTTCCAAAGCCAGAAATTAGGTGAAGGTTGAGAGGATTTATCAGTAAGTCAGGACAGGGACAAATACACACATTGCCCAGGGCGTTAGACACGTCCTCAGAACAAACACCCCAAATCCAGGCAATTCACTTAAAGCTGTTCAAATGCTTAGTGGTATATTTTAACATAATTTCTGTACACTACAGCATAGAGTAAAGGTGTTCCACATCTGAAAATAAAAAAATGGGTTGCAAGACAAAAGTCTCATGCAACATCTCAAATACTGCACATTTTCTAAAAAATGTCATAAACTTATAATTCATTGGAACAAATCAACCGATTTCTCTTAGACTGAGAGCATCATATTTTGGTATCCCAAAGTGTTTAAATATATAAAGTCCAGTTTAAGGCTGTATGACTGCTGCCTCTGTGACTAACTAACCAGAAATTTCACTCTGACCCACAGCTATAAATCAGACCTGCACTTCCATCAATCCCCACACTGATGTATCTGCCTGTTTTGACTCACTCAGATGCTATCAGCTTCAAACCAATTTGGTACTGATTGTTTCAAAACCTGATAAGCTCCTTTTGGTAAGTTCTTTGTCTTTTGAGGTCTGTCCTGTCTTTTCAATGCAGACATTTCTTTTGTGAGGAGGGTAAATCTTGGGCTTTTCATGTCCCTGCTTTCTCATCTTGAAATTTGTTTATCATTATTTCTGCAAATACTGCTAAAAGTTATCCTTGCCTTGACTGCTCCTCAGAAGACATGATTATTCAGGGCTTTAATAATTTGCTGATTAACTTCCTGTCATTCATTGGCTTATGGAATTCCTAAATCCTTATTGAGAGATTGTGATCTCAGAACTAAACCAAGAGCAACTCTCTTGACATCTCTAGTAATTCCAGTGCAAACAAAGAACAGAGACACAAACTCAGACTTGAAAGGGTAGGAATTAGAAGAGTTTGGACAGGGCTAGAGATTTCCTGATAGAGTGAGGGTGAGACTTGCAAGATCATATCCACATCACTCAGCAGACACTTCACATTATTAGGGTGTAAAGTCCTGTGTTAAGGCCTTCAGAATAAACTGTGGGATTTCAGTTTCTTGGTTCTTTTTGAGTTTTCTGTTATTCATTTCAAATCCACACCAAAAAAACTTTTAATGTTTTCTTTCCATGGTCATGTGTTGCCTTTTAGTCCAAGCAATTTCACACAGGTTTGTTTCACAAGACTGGAACTGTGTCTGGCTGTACTGTATTCACCATGGTAGTATCCAGAGACTGCCTGACTGTTGTTTTGTCACACCTTCATAGTTTTAACTTTCTAAGAAAATGAAGAATTGAAGTTGACTTCGATTTTTAGTCCTGGTCTTTTCTGGTTGAAATACTTTCCTATTTATTTCATCCCAGGAAGGGCACAATAACACTTCTCTGAAACTGTTCTCAGCTACTTTCTATCGTGGTGGTAAAAAACCACACAGCCATCAAATAGTTTCTTTTCTTTCCTACCTTCTCCTTTGCTTTACTTCATTCCTTTTGGCATTTTATCCTTTTTGTGCCTAGTGCTAAACTTGGTGCACATCTATTCTGCATCTAATGGCAGCTAGTTTTGTGATACTCTGTAAGACCTGATATATAAACAGCAGCCTGGACTGATACATATAACTAACTGTAAGCACCTCCCTGAAGCCCAGGCAGCCCTGCTGTCCTGGGATTCACCAATGGAATGACTCATTTAGCTGACTGTTAACCTGATCTTGCTGCTGTTGGTACCACAGCAAGTTTTGCTCTGTGCATATACACTGCTCTGCCTCATGCAAAAATGAGCTAGCGAAAAAGACCTGTCTGGAAAATACATCCTTGCATTAAGAAGCACAACACTGCAGCAGCCTGAGGTATTGCTAATCCTGACTGCAGTATGACCCCACCACACTTAGATCACAGTTCCATTGCAGATGACCCTCTAGAAATGCTGCCCTGTGGAGAAAGGGGAGCTAATCTTCTCTGTCCATTCTTTCAGCTGGAGTTTCAGCTCACCGTTCTTCACTTAGGGAACTGTGTGTTTTAGTGTGCTTTTGGAACACTAAGGGGTAGGTGAGATCCTTTCTCCATCTCTCTGGGAAGGCTGAGAACACGCCCTGCACCGAGGGTAAGCATGTTTGCCTCTACATGCCATTCACCCATCTATTTACCTTCTGCCTCTTTACGCAGAAAAGCTTTTTGAAGAGCTTGCCAAGATTTCTGCCAGGTGGCATCATAAGTGAATTTCACCACAGCTGAGGCCCTGACAAGCTTTGCTGGACAGACACAGCAGGTAAGTAAGGTACTTCTAACGTATATATATATTTGTAAATATTTATCTTAAG
Organism: Emberiza elegans; assembly: GCA_024865655.1. NCBI lineage: Eukaryota > Metazoa > Chordata > Aves > Passeriformes > Fringillidae > Emberiza > Emberiza elegans. The sequence continues at coordinate 52,920,087 of JALJVW010003023.1, read as the reverse complement.
CCTTCTTGCATTAATAGATGTCAAATGTAGGAGCAGCATGGCATACCTGGCGCTCCCGCCGCCTGTGCCTGCCCGCAGGCTCCTCCTGGAGCAATGCCCCGTCAGTCCAGTGAGCGGCTCTGCGCTTCGGGCAGCGCCACTCCACCGCAACCACTTCTCCTCCTCTTCTTCATCCCTCCCGCCCCTTCTTCACCTTCCTCAAACCTGCGGCCGCTTGAGGCGGGCGGGGCAGCTCCGCCCCGCCTGCTGCGGGGCCCGGGCCAGCTGGGGTGCGCACGGCTTCCCGAGGAGCCGGCATGGACACGGCGTCGTTCCCCGGAGTGAGTAAAGCAGTGGCCAGGGAGGGGGAGGGAGGGAGGGATGCGGCTCCTCGGCGGGCCCGGCAGCTGAGGGAGGCGGCGGCAGCGCGGAGCCCCGGTCCCCATGGCCCCGGGGCTGGCGGTGCCCTCCTGGCCGGGGTGCTCGGGCTCTGCTCCTCGCAGGGCTTCCCGTAACTCCCGTGGGGTTTTGTTTTAGCTTCTGGGTCGGCTGCAGCACATGTTTTACTGATGTCACCGTGAATGGTTCTTTAATTATATGTGCCTCCCGGAACTGCGTTGGCCGGGGTTTGGCCGGGTCCCAGCGGGGCTGCGCAGGCAAGGCACGCTCCGAGCGGGCACAGCCCCTCCGGGCCAGGGACGTCAGCCCGGCGCTCCCTGTGTCCTGGGGCTGGACAAATCAAGTCAGAGCAATTCGTTTGAGGAAGAGAATTCTTTTCTGTAATTCAGAATTCTTTCCTGTAATTCATATCACAACTTCAATTATTCTTTCTGAACAGGTGCTCTGGATGCAGGCAGATCCCTTATCCTTATTTAAACATTTTAACACAGCCTGCTTAATATCTGCCTTCAATAGTTTTGCATCATTTACCTGGCATCAAGAGTATGAAATTTTCCTTTCTTCTGATCTCAAAGATTTGTATATAAGATATATAAAATATATATAAGAAATAGCGGCTTTACAGGTCTGCACGTTTTATTGCTTGTTTATTGCATGTGTCCCAGTAAAGTCCTCAAAATGTAATTGCTGTCTGTATGCAGAGCAGCAAGGGAAAGTCAGACGCTGATGTGAGCAAGGGGAGTGAGGGTAGTTAGGGTGGGCAGCACCTGACTGGAAGCCAAGTGCCCACCGGAGTCTCTCCATCACTCCCCTGCTCAGCAAGGGGAGAGAAAAATGTAAGGAGAGGCTCATAGGCCAAGATAAGGGCAGGGAGAGATCACTCACCAGGCACCGTCACAAAAAAAGGGAAAGCAGACTTGGCTTGGGGAAAAGATTGAATTCATTACCAATGAAATCAGAGAAATAATCAGCAAATCTTAGAATACCTACTCCACACCCCTCCATTCTTCCAGGGTGCAACTTTACTTTTGATTTCCTGATTTCCTCTACCTGCAGTGGCACAGGGGGATGTGGAATGGGGGCTGAGGTCAGTTCATCAAGTATTGTCTCTGCTAATCCTTCTTCCTCAGAGGAGGACCCCTCACACTCTTCTGCTCCAGCATGGTCCTTCCAATGGGAGACACTCCTCCAGAAATTTCTCCATCAGTCCTTCCCAAGAGCTGCTGTTCTTTGTGACCTGCTCCAATGTGGGTCCTTTCCATGGGGTCACAAGTCCTGTTAGCAAACCTGCTCCAGCATGGGTACCACAGGTCTTGCCGGAAGCCTGCTCTCACATGGGTTTCCCATGGAGTCACATTCTCCTTTGGGCATTCACCAGCTCTAGTGTGGGACCCTCCACAGGCTGCAGGTGGAGGACTCTGCTCCAGAATGGATCTCCATGGGCTGCAGGGACACAGCTGCCTCACCATGGTCTTCGCCACGGGCTGCAGGCAAATCTCTGCTCCAGTGGAGCACTTCCTGCCCCTCATTCTGCACTGGCCCTGGTGCCTGCAGAGTTGTCTCTCTCACATATTCTTACTCCTCTTTTCCTGGCTGCTGTTGCACAGCAACTTTTTCCCCCTTGAATCTGTTATTCCCAGAGGCTCTACTACTGTTGTTGATGGGCTCACCCTTGGCCTGCCTTGGACCCAGCTGGCATTGGCTCTGTTCTACTTGGGGAGAGTTTCTGGCAGCTTCTCACAGGAATCAGCTCTGTAGACTCCCTCACTACCAAAATCTTGCCGTGCAAACCCAACACAGTAGTTTATCACAGTACTGTGTGTAGGGTAGACTTACCTGTCTGGATAAGGGAAATAAAGAAACAGCTCTTATTTGTGAAGTTTAGGGTTTAGTCATGAGAGGCAGCAGCTAATGGTTGCAGTTTCATTTCTCCAAGTAAGCCTTGGTTTCTCCCTAAAGGTTGCCCCTCAAACACAAGGCAGCAGCTGAGTTTAGAGGCGGCAGTGTGAACATCTAGGGCTTTGCATGGCGTAGGGGAGTGGGACAAAACCTGGTCCAGTCACTTCTGTGCAGGACTTGATCAGCAGATGGCCGTGGTGCAGCTCCTGCCGTGCACTGCCAGTGGCTGCCATCCCCAGTCTCAGGGTCCTGTGGAAGAAGAAGAGGAGGAGGAGAAAGAGATGTGCATCTCTCACATGTCTGTGTTTGCAGGATGGCAGTGTGTCTTGGTCTTGCTGTTCCTGCTCCCTGCTGGCTTTCCTCAGGCCCAGCAGGACACTCTTTGTGAAGTGCCCTGGTCCTGCAGAGGCTGGGGCAGTGATGGCAGCCGTGCTGCCTGTGGGCTTTGTTTGGACAATGCCAAGGGATCTCTTGTACAGCTCAGTAAAGGCAATTGCAGGGCGTGATGCCTCTGCAGGGAGTTCCTGAGCATGTGCTATCCTGACTCTGTGGTGAACTGGAGAAAGGGACCAGCATGGCAGAAACCCAGCTTTTTTCGGTCAGCTGTGAAGCTGTGCCTGCGTTAGCCCAAACAAGATGGTGAGAGCACACAGCAGGAGGAGAGTGGCAGGAGAGTGACAGCAGGCACCCTTGGATGCATCCTGGGGGTGCTGTTGTTGCAAAGGAGCTTGTGCCAGGACAAGGTGTGGCTGCCTGGCAGGGCTTAAGGGTCTTGCTATGGGTCCCTGAGGTGATGGGTGCCTGCTCTGGGGGAGCATGGGTGGCTTTGGAGAACCCCAGAGGCTCTGGAAAGGGAGCTGCAAATCTCCCCACTCAGAAGAAGAAAAACAAGGCTTGTAGTCAGGTCTCTAGTCTGCATACAGGACCTGCATAAGTGCTGCCATATGCTGGGGTGTTGCAGCCTCAGAGCTGCCTGTCAGCTTCAGAGCTGGACAAGAAGAGAGACCATCCAGTCTTTATAAACAGAAATGGTGCTTTAAGCACCTGCAGCCCCTGCCATGCTGATTTTACTTGGTACAGAGACCGGAGCAGCTGTGGGTGAGCAGTGGTGTGCAGTGTGATGAAGCATGAAACAGCAAAAGGTGACAAAATGAGCTGCAGACATCTGTTGTCTGAACAAGGGTCTGTGGGGGACAGAAGCTCATCATATTAAACTGCAGAGCCAGAGGATGGGTGAGAGTATTTTTCCAAATACTGAGTATTTTTCCAAGAATAAGAATGGTTGATGTGGCATATAGAGACCATTTGTTTCTTACAACTCAAAGATGCACCAAAAGCACCGCAAGGCAGGCTAAGCAGGCGATGCTTTGTGCATTGGCTGTATAAAAGCAGATTGTATCTTTGTGTGTGGTATGGACATAATGCTTAGGAATGCAATTCCTAAAGTTGCCTTTCAGATGACCCTATGTGACTGTCAAAAGAAAAAAAATATTGCACCATATTTAAGGAAATATTCTTCATTTAAGCACTGTGGCTCTCCAGTACATGAGGAAAAAACCCAACATCCTCCTAGGAGAAACAGTCTTGAATGAATGTGCTAAGATGCAGCAAAAGGGACCAGGGACCAGTGAGGGTGTTTGCAGAGTACAAAACCTCAAAAATATGTATATGACTGAGATTGCTGCAGCAGACAAGAAAGAATCATTTACATGGGCAGCTTTTAAAAACAACATTAAAAAGGAAGCCATGATATTGGTAATATGTTGGTATTGGTAATCACTGTGCCATCACTGTGCCAAAAGAAACTCTCACACTAGCTCTGACAAAATAAAGCCTTGAAAGCAGTGAAAAGAAGGAAGGCTCTTATCCCCAAACCATCACCTGAACTAGGAACATCCTAGGAAAAAAAACCCCTAAAACATGGAGAGCTTATTTTTGTGTTCTGCACAATCCAGGAGATCATAAAATGAAAAATGATCAGGATAACTCCAGCAGGCCCTGGTGATGGCATGATTTCTCATCTGGGTTTCCTCTACTAGCACTCCTGCATGACCACTGCAAATTTTGCAGAAGATCCCAGAGAGGAACAGTTCCAGAGGAGTTTCAGGAAGGTCAGACCAAACTGAAATACTTATGATCATGGACTCATAGGAGTGGTAAAAGCATCTTTGATGTTCTCCAAAGCAGGAATAAGGAGAGGAAAGTTTTCCTCTTTGAGCCCAGATGCTGGAATGACCTGCAAATCTAGTGTCCTGGCATTTTTGTAAAGGGTTTTCATAGAGGTACTCCTGTGGCACCTGATTGGATCCTTGCTAGGCACCTGAGGGTAGCAGACCCTGCCCGTGTCCCAGCCCTGCCATTGGTACCATTGCTGTGCTCCTGGGACTGCAGAGGGTAAAGGAATGGACACAGTTTCACACTGGAGGGAGGTACTCCTTGTGGTTTCACAATAGCCAATAGACAGCAATTTCTCCATACCAATGAAACTGTGTATATTTGTCTTGGCTTGATTTTTTCTTTCACTTGGTCAGTTTGCAAACCTGAAGCTGGAATCCACCCTTTGGCATTGTGCTGGGAGACAGTGTTATCAAAAGCAGCACATGTTGTGGCTACAAGCTCTTGACATTTTTCTGCAACTACTTGAGGGAAGGGTTGGCATTTTTTAACATCTATAAATTCTTCCTTCACAGGTGCAATGCCATTAATTCAACCACAGTAGATGGAGTGTTTTATTTGGAGTGGTTTATTGTTTTTCTTTTTCCCTCCCAGAACACCCTATGAAGTCCCAGAGCACATACCAATGGAAGACCCTTTGCAAACCTTCGTTCACGTGTGCCATGAAAATGGCCAATGGATGTCACAGTTACCAGAGAAGCTCTGGGATATTCCCCTCTATAACTTAGCTCTTCCAGGTAAAGATTAACTTTTGTTCTCCGCTGTTTTGTTAGCTTACCATTTAAGCATTGGAATATCCTGTTTATCCCATTTCAGGATGGCTATGTTTATTATTTGGGTCAGCGTGTGGGGGAGGGTTTGTGTGATGTTATGTGAATAATGTTGGTCTGTAATGTTTGGTGTTTCTTAGAGGGAGGGGTAACAAAGGAATTTTTTATTGTTTCTTTTAGAAATGAAAAGAAAGAGGCACTTTGCATTATCTTGTGAGATACTATTAATAATCTAAGGATTAACTTATTTGGGCAATGATAAAATTTCCCTAATTAATTCCTGTGAATGCCTATATAATAAAATGTTTCCAGGAGGGGAGAATTAAGGTTTACCTTACTATTTGTTTCTTTGTACTGTCTAAAAGAGGCTGTGAAGTTGCAGAAAAAGGAGAATTGAGACTTATAATTAACATGTTTTTATTAATGTAGACTGTTACTTTTCTACATGATCCAGTTTATAGAAACTGGATTTATTGTGTTATGTGTAAATCCATTTAAATGATACCTGTGTATTATTAACCTTTCTTTTGTCATATTATTGCTTCTTTCTGCTGCCTTGATTTTTCCCCCTCTCATTCTGTCCAAAAAAAATTATGGTATAATATGTTTTCACTAACACATGGGAAGGCACTGAAGGCCATCAGCTCTTGAGTGATTCCCTTTGCTTCCACTTCAAAAATGGAAAGTCTAGCCTGTGTTTTCTCTCACACCTGTAGATGTGACAGGTAGCTTGGGGGGAAAGCAGCACAGTGTGTAGATGAATGTTTTATGTAGGCCACAGGATCATAGGTTAATTTTAGGAAAGGCATATATTTAGAGATAATGTGAAGTCTTGTCTTCAGTGGGTAGAGCCTTGGGAGAATTCAAAAATTGTAGTGTTTTGGCTTTTTTCTGCCTGTTGTGAACTAATGGAGTGTGGAGTTCCAATTAAAATTGAAACCCAGAAACTTATTTCATGGAGGCTTCTTAGATAATGTCATTTGAATTGATGTTAACTTCAAAACAAGCTCATCTCTGTTTAGGATAAAGCCTATGTAAGAGGACTAGGACAGGTGCTATAAAAGAAACCCCTCTAGATTTCTTATTTAACCATCATGAGAGGAAAAAAGAAAATATGTATCTTTCTTATGACTGAAGAAAGACGGTAATAGTCTTCTCTTTTTCTATTTTTGTTCCTATTGCAAAAATCATTCAAAAGTCAGTAGCACACTCAGTGGGATTTTGTTTTGCTGGAAAAGGAGCCATGTAGTTTCTATAAGACTTTCACCTGGTGTTTCTTGGCCATCTTAGAAAGTGGAGAACCTACTGACAGGTTTGTTTGCCTTCCTGGCTCTCCTCCTAATAACTTTGTTATTCTTGAAAATGTTTGTTGTTCTTGTGAATATGGCTGCAGGGAGAACAGGCATGAAGAACAGCTGAAGGCAAGTCCATTTCAGCAGACATTATAGGACTTTTACAGAGCATTGCAGGCTATTAGATTAGAATATTTTGGTGTCTGTCCAGCTGACCTACAAAGCTGATCTAGCCCAAGTCAGAACACAAACAGATCAAAACCAATCAGGTCAAGACAGTTCTGGCAGGTTTCCAGAGGGAGGAAACCCAGTTTGGAAGTGGAAGTTTATCTCATAGAAGGCATGCAAGAAACATGACAGAGTGGATTCTGAAAGCATGATGATGAGACAGTGGCAAATCTCATTAATTAGTGTTGTGCTTGCACCAGATTCAGCACAGTGCTGCTGGGGAGGTGTGGAATCAAGGTCTGGAACTACCTGGCTTGGTGCTAGCTCACTATCTTTGCATCATATATGTTGTGTCATGGATGTACCCATCTTCCTTTCATTACTGTAACTCATGACATCAGAAAAGACCCGTGAGTAAAAGATTACTATCCATTTGCTGGTTGGCATCCATAGATGCAACACCCATCAATGGAATCCTGCTTATCTCTCTCAGACTTGGATTTGGTCCAGGGCTATTTAATAGTTTGACTCCTACATCTTCTAACACATACTTCTTTTATTGCCTACCCTCAATACTGATCTCCCGTCTGCAGTGAGTGTGTTTTGGGTGTTTAAAGCAGTAAAATAAATAATAAATGGCTTTTAGAAGGTGCGAAAATTGATTGAGACACCAAACTATTATTGACAGCTCCAAAGAATTTTTACTTCCAAACTAATAATTTTTACTGTGTTTACTAGAAATATTACCACTGGTACCAGTAAGACTGACAATTCAAGAAAGCAGTTCTTAGCACCAGTGAACAACTAATTTCACAGAAGACTTAAACCCCAAAATGATAAGCAAATTCTTTGCAGATATTCTCTTTAGATCCAAGCAAGTCACTTCACTGAGTTGTTAGCTTTTCTTATTGATGCTTTATAAAACTGGAAGAAATAATGGAACAGAAAAGCTAGCAAAATCACTGGTTCTGTGCCCTGATGAAATTGTGAGTTGCAATAGTTTCATCTAAACATGATGCAAGAGATGTGTCAGATTTATTAAGACTTCAAGGAAATAAAATATTTGGGCATAATGGTCTTGGCTCCCATGCCTGCATAATTCCCTGTGCTGGAAAGAGTCAGGTAATTTTTGAAGTCCATCAAATGAGGATCTTGTTCATCTTTCAGTCATAAACTTGGATTTACCTCAGAAACCTTCAAGCACCCACCTTGTTTGTTGTTTTTGGAGGGCAGGTGGGGGTTTACTTCAGGAGGACATTTTTAGCAGATATTTAAGATATAAATGGTTAAAGTGCCAAGTTAAGTGTTAAAGGTGTAAGAAGATCAATTTCTTCTTTCAGTCATATTTTCCCATGCAGAGATGAGGGTATTAGACAATGAAATCCTGCATTTGGACAACTCTGAAAACAGGACAATTTCTAGATAAATTCAGCATTCAGCTATTTATTCCCTGAAAAAAATATGTTTTCACGTCAAGATAATTATTTTGAGGGAAGAGGCCATTTGAAACAAACCATTTTATTGTGGTTTGAGGCAAACAACAGTCATGTGTAGTTCAGATGGTTTATTGAAAAGTGTCAATGCCTTCCCTTCACAAGGATTTCACACTAAGCTTATTAAAGTTAGGTGACCAACCACTGTAGACAATTCCACCTTTTTGCCATAACTACAGAGGCTCTCAGACTATGTAGGTTTGTGGCTTGCAAATATGATGGCCTGTCAGGTCTGCACATGAAGTGTAGCCATGGAATGTGGTCTTGAGTAGTTAAGAAATGAGATTTTCTGTACATTTCTTTTGTATTCTACAGGGAGTCACGACACTATGACCTACTGTTTGGATAAAAGCTCTGCTGTTAGTGGCAATGAGTCCAAGCTGGTGAAGTTTTTAAACAAATGTCTGCCTTGCATTGTGCACCCCATTATCATGAAGTGGTCTATAACACAGGTAACCATCGTCTGGCGTTCTCCTCTTGCTTTGACAAAGTTGAAGCTTGTGCTGCAGGACTGAGAGTGTACAATGACAGAATAGCCTGCTGCCCAGAAATCTGTGCTCTCATGAGATCCCATGCTTGGGTGTTGTGGTTTAACTCCAGCCAGCAGCTCAGCCCTGCACTGCTGCTTCTCATTGCCCCTGGGTGAGACAGGGGAGGGAATTGAAGGATAAAAGCTAGAGAACTTGTGGGTTGAGATAGAGACCTTTTAATAGGTAAAGCAAAAGCCACATGTGCAGGCAAAGCAAAACAATGAATTAATTCAATTAGTTCAGTCATCTCCAAGAAAGCCGGGCTCCATGATGTGTAACAGTGTCTTAGCAGGACAAGCATCATCACTCTGAACATTCCCTCTCTTCTTCCCCCAGCTTTATATGCTGAACGTGACTCCTTATGATGTGGGATATCCCTGTGGTCAGTGAGGATCAGCTGTCCTGGCTGTGTCCCCTCCCAGCTCCTTGTGCATCCCCAGCCCCCTTGCTGGTGGGGTGGGGTGAGAGGCAGAAAAGGCCCTGACTCTGTGTAAGCCCTTCTCAGCAACAGCAAGAACATCCCTGTGTAATCAATGCTGCTTCCAACACAAATCCAAACCACAGTTCCATTCCAGCCAGTATGAAAAAAATTACTCTTTCTAAATCCAGCACATCAGAGTATGAGATAGGAGCCACACATATCTAATCATCTTTTCTGGGGAAAAAGCATGCAGGTGAGGCAGGAATGATACTTAAAGTTGTTGCTTAAAGCTGACCACTTGGTACTAGAAACCATTTTTCGCATGTTTATTGTGGTGGTAAATAACATTTAATAGTAATGTAATTAACAGGTTTTTTTTTCTCTTGAACTTTGTTCATAAGGTACTTGCTTGTCATTTTTGCTATCACTGTTGTGTGAGATGTCAGTTGTTTTCCCCACCTATACTGGGTATTTCACCAGCAGCAGAAACAATAGTATCCCCTGCTGAAGTGATTTTTTTTCTATAAAGATTAAGAGGGTGAAGGTGTGGTCCATCATGTAAGGTTTAGATAATGTGCAAATATTAAGCTAGTAGTTAACTCTTTGTTCCTCACAAATGTATGTTAAAGACAAAATTGATGATCATGATTTAAGCTACAGCTTTTGAATATTCTTCCAAAGAATAGACTTTCCTGACATCAAAGAGGTACCAAAAATCTTTCTGGCTTTTTTCTTATTGAAGGAGTAGTTCATTATTAGAGAATTAAAATTGAATAATTGATAAATATCAATAAGCATGCTAAGGTTTATTTTGTTGTGTTTGAGCAGCTCTGGCAAACTGGAATCTTAGACACTACCAGCTATCAAATACGAGCCAGCAATCATGAGCTGATGTTGACGGGCACTTGCTTAGCACAGATCCCTGTTTATTTTGAGCTGCCTTTTTGGGGGGTACTTTAGCCAATGAAAGATTTAGAAACCTCCTAACTTGTTGGTTTCTGGCTGGCAAAGTGACCCTGTTGGTGACAAACAATCTCTTAACATCATTATAATAATTTTCTGGTCCAAACCCAGTGTGACAAGCAGGAAGTGGCCCAGTGCTGATAGGGAAGAGGCACAGCTACAATCCTGCCCCTCCTTAGCTCTGCTGTGCTCCAGTTATCTGTGTGGGGAGATGACTCCACCCATTGGAATGCAGAACAGACACCATGGAGCCCTTCTGATGGTAGGATCCCCAAGTTCCTGGATGGCCCAGTGCCTGGGAGTTGCCTGCTTGAGCCCCAGTTGCTGTGGCTGTCAGTCTGGAGGCCCAAATGGCTGCCTGTGTAATGGCTGTGTTACTTCCAGTCATGCCCTGGATGCCTGGTGTGAGATTGAGGCACTGAGCAGCATTGCTCCTCAGGGCTTCCTTTTGAATTTTGCCCTTTAGGGGGCAATGTTCACGCTGCCTAATCCAGCATCCAAACCCAGGTGACTAATTAGGGAGTCCAATTTGTCTCGTTTTCCCATGGAGTCAACAGATAAGAAATGAATTAATCTGAAGGGCAGCTCAGAACAGCAATTGCATTTGGTGCTTTTTCTGGCCACAGAGGTTATAAATGACCTGCAGCCATGTACACTCCCATCTCCAAGAGACTCCAGGCAAAGGGCTGTGGATCATCCCTTCACCTGCTTCAGCCTGGTGGAGACCCAGCAGGCCCAGGAGGAGCTGTTGGCCAGACCCACTGCACCCCTGGGCCCTGGGGCACCCGGGGCCGGTCTGGCCCAGCCCAGCCCCTCAGGCACAGCCTGGGGAGGCTGAATTCATGTCCAAAGAACAGGAAATTAGGGTGTTAAACTGAGCATCCTGCCATGTGCCTTAAGCTCTGCCACAGTGCTAAAGCTGTGAATTTGGATATTCAAGAGCAATGCCTTGTACTGATTTCGCTTTCATTGAATCCTTTCTGACTTAAATCAGTATAATGTATGGTTTCTGAAGCCTAAATTTTTATCCCTAGCAGGTTGAACGAAGACAAATTGGGTTTAAACATATCTAATGAAATTGATTCTATTTTCTTTTGCTAAGAGAGTCTTGATATAAGGAAAAGACGTATCATTTGGAACTTTTTGCCTCAGAAGCAGCTTTATCAGCTGTTCTATTCAGCCCTCAAATCCAGCAGAAGTGCTCTGAGGGAAGTGGATCTAGATGAGTGCCTCTATTTTGTAGGACTTCTACAGGTTAATTCAAACTTCATAAGAACTGTATCTTGAAAAAGAACAATAGCCAGTAGTTTTTTCTATTTTTGTTTTTCTTTCTGTTGAGGATGTGTGAGGTCCTCAGAGACAGCCATGGTAAAGTCTTTGATCTAATAAGATAAATATGGCATTTCTAACTTGCTGATCCTGCAGCAAGTTAGATTGTTTTTTAAATGAATAGTTGTGTGAAGAGCAATCATGTATTTATGCACAGGTTAATTGGTCTTTAACTTTCAGAATACAACAAGGGCAACTGTCTGAAACTAATCTAATCTGTACTTGCAGTTAATGCTGCAGGGAAATTGGAATCCCTCTTGCCAGAGAGCAAAATGCTTCCAAATTGCAATTTGGTGCCATACAGTGACATTTTAAAGACGAAAAACCTGTGAAAAATGCCATAGGGCTAACTTTGTACCTCTCTTTTAGCTTTCTAAACTAAAGAAACAAATCTCTTTCAAGTTCTCAGGGCCTTTGTCTTCTGTTTCACCTTTCAGGTTCTGACTGTGACAGAGCAACTTGAGGCTGGAGTTCGATACCTGGATTTCAGGATCGCCCACAAGGCTAATGATTCTTCTATGAATTTGTACTTCGTGCATATGGTTTACACAACTGTTACCGTGCAGGTATTTTCCTTACCTTTTGTGATGGCTAAAAAAACAATGCCATTTTTTCATTTAAGGGCCATCATAATCCAGAAATGCTGGCTCAAGGTCTTCTGATTAGGTTATTTGTTTTTCTTTTGTGAGGACTTCAAATTAGAGAAAATCAGCATGGCTGGAAGTTAGTTTCAGCAGCTGCACGTGATAGTGGAGCATCAATGTTTTCCTTATCCTCAAACCAGACTCTTTGTGCCTGCTCTCCGCTGCCTATCCCCTACCACATGCCTGATGTTCTGGGGTTTATCATGTGTCATCCCAGGATGATACTCAGGGCATTCCTGTTTCCCTGGTAAGGAGAGATGTTGTTAAAGAGAAGAAGGCATTAAAAGCCCTATATAACTACAGAAACACTTTTTTTTTTTTTTGAGAAAACACAGTTTTTCATTATTGTGATTGTGAGTCTACTCCACCATCACTGCTCTGTTGGTTGAATGTCCTTTCCCCTGCATAGCACACATAACTTTCTAAGCTGCCTTATCTCTTGCTTGTAGGATACTCTGTGGGAAATATTGAGGTGGTTAGAAACTCATCCTCAGGAAGTTGTTATCATAGCCTGCAGGAATTTTGATGGACTAACCAAAAGACTTCATAATCATCTTGTTGCCTGTATAAAAGAGATTTTCCAGTGTAAACTGTGTCCTAGAAATGTAAGTATGAGATCCTTTTTTCACATTTTAAAAGAATGATATACCACAGTGAGATCTTTGATTGGAAATTTTTAGATATATTCTACTTTCACTATGCTTTTAACCGTGGAAAAGTACCATTTGGTGCATTAGAGATGGATCATTACCTATAGATCTGAGGAGATAAAGCAAGCATACATTCCACAGTGTAGAGGAGGGAATTAAATTTGACTATTATGTATGTGGGACAATAGTAGAGACAATTGTCATCCATTGTCCTGTCTGAGTTTTCTTGGAAATGAAATGGAAAAGAAGACAGAAAAGAAAGAAAAATGAAAGAAAAAAAAAAAGAAAAGAAAGGTTGTGCATCTTATATTTACTATTTAGCATTTAAAAAATCAATTTTCTGCCTTTTAATGGCAATAATTATAAATTAATTTTTTTTATTTAAAACAGTTTAGGTTGGAAGTGACCTCTGGAGGTCATTTGGTCCAACACCACCATGCAAAGTAGGACCAGCTTCCAAGTTATGCTGGGCTGCGTCCTGTTCATTCTTGATTATCTCCAAGGATGGAGATTTCACAACCTTTCTATGCAAAATTTGACCACTCTCACAGTAACCTTGTTTTCCTTCTCTGTCTGATCAGAATCTCTCTTCTGTCTGCTGACTTCCATCCTTTGCTGTGCATATCTGAGGAGTTTTCTCTACATTTATCCATTAGGTATTTCCAGACTGTCCAGTCTTCTCTTTCCATGCTGGACAGACTCAGCTCCCTCAGCCTGTCATGCTCCAGCCTCTGCTCCAGCCTCTGCTCGCTCTGGTGGTGTGCTGCTGGATTCACTGCAGCTCATCAGTGATTTCTTTGTACTGGGGAAGCCCCAGCTGGAGACAATACCTGAGCTGCAGTCCCTCAACTGCTGAATGGAAGGGAAGATCCCCTTTTCTTGATTTGCTGTCTGTGCCTTTGCTAATACAGCCCAGTTCACAACTGACCTCTGCCAGGTGAGCACTACTGGCTCAAGTGCAGATTGATGCCTACGAGAATCTTCAGGTCCTTTTCTTCAAAGCAGGTTTCTTGCCAGCTCCTACCAGTCTGTCCTGCTGTGTGGGGTTAGTCTGTTCAGGACTTTGCATTTGCTTTTGTTGAGCTTTAAGAGGTTTCTGTCAACTTGTTGAGGTCCTTCTTAATAGCATCACTGCCCTCAGTGCATTTCTGGTGGCATTGTCTTTTCTGGTGCTGATCTCCTAACCAGTCTTGCAGTTACCCATATGTCCAGAAAAGCCTTAATTTAAATCAGAAAATATTTGATTGCTAGAGTTTAGAAGTTTTTTTAGCTCCCTCTGTTTTTTACAAGGTGTGGGAGATTTTATAGTTAAACAATTAACATTTCAAAGATGCAGAGGAACAGAGGGTTTTCTCTGGAGATGTGAGTGGTACAGGAGAATGATGACCCTGTTCACAATTCAAATTCAGCCTTTGAAGCTGGGGTATCAGTAACATGTGAGGATTACCACTTCAAAGCATTTTGTACAGCAGAGTTAAAATAGAACAATTCTCAGCAAAACTGGGGATTCTGAATATTCAGGCCTCAGCTGAATAACTGAACACCTGAGTGACGCTGTTTTATTGTTTCCCCAAATAACTCGAGTGTGTGAGTTGTGGATGAGCAGAGATACTGGAGAAGGTGGTCAAATTTGCTTTCAGACACACAGACAGCTCTTAAACAGAAGAAAATTATTAACTGCAAAAGGGGAAAGTTGCTGATGACAACTTGAATGAATGTACTGAAAGAATGGTCTGAGATCACCTCATGAAGAAAGAACATTTCTGAGTTGTGTCCAGGAGGATGGAGGAAGAGAACTGGAGAAAAGACAAACCAAGGTCTTGCCTTGAGTAGGAAAACTTTCTATCTGAGGTCTGTGACCAGCACAATGGATCTCACCATTTTGCTAGCGGTACCAATGCAGGTTAGGCACCTGTGGGAGTTTTCACTATCACAGATTTAGATTTGCCATTGAATATCCAAGTGCTTGCTGACTTATTCTAAAATAAACTGCTACCTACTGTCTTTCAAGACTGCATCTCTGTTGTTGTACAGAATTAAATGTGAAAGTGTTTATGAAGCAGCTGCTCAGGCAAGGTCTGTATGTAGTACTGGCACAGGCCACAGTGTGACAATATTACACTGCATTTAAAATTTTAATTGTCTGAACTATTCAAGGTGTCTTCCTTTGATCTGGATTACTAGGATTTAAAAATCCCTTGTTAGACTTTCATTTCTGCTTTGTCTGCATAATAAGCACCTCTCTTTATATACATATCTCTGGTAGGTTGTTTTATTGTCTTTTATTGCACATCTTTGCTTGTTTGTTTAAAAGGTTCCAGCTTTAGAAAGACAGCTGGAGTAAAGCAAAGGCTTCAGTTAACCACAAAGTTTTGAAGCTGAAGAAGCTTGTGTCTTAATTTTGCAATATTTTCTGACCTAATAGAAGCTTGCATTCTTTCTTTTGTAGATGAACTGAGAGGGATTCATTCAACCCACAGCATTCTTCTAATATTTACATTATTAATTTTCAAGTGCCTTTGGTTTTTATTTAAGTTAATAACCTAACAGGAACATCAAAAAGCGACCATTTCTTTTTCATAAGCTGCAAATGTAGTTTTTAACCACAGCATTCTTAGAAAAAACAATGCCTGGTAAATACGTTGGTTTTGCAAATAAAACTAGTCAGAGGGCCTCAGTTCTCTCCAATGGTAACTTCTGAGGCTGGAAAATGTAATCTCATATTGAGACACTTAAATTTAGCAGCTATTTTAGCCCATTTATATAATAGAGAAAATGTCTGACTCTCAATTAAAAATGTGTGGAGTATCCCAGTTTCATAAACTTTCCACTTAGAGAAAGGAGAACTAATGCAGCTCTTGGTGACTTAGATTAGTCTTACCAAGTTTTAAGCAGTTCCATTTTCTTTGGTGATTACTGTCCCAAATTTGCATCAATGTGCGGAATCTGCCAAAATGATTCCTGCTTCTCTCTGTGCATTCCTGCAACTGATGGTCTCAGTCTTCCTCCCTTAACAAACTTTCAGCAGTGGCTTGCGCATGAGGGCCAACGCAGGGATGGTTTCATATTATGCAGGTGTAAGACCTTGAGTTATGGATATGATAATAGATAAATTGTTTGAGGAAAGGAGGACTTTGCTGAAGCTCCCAGGGTCATATTGTCCTGCAGCTTGTGGACCAGCCTATCACCTACTGGGCTGCTCATTTAAACTCTTTATCTGAACTGAATCTGTGCCAAGGTGATGTCTCACAATATGTGGACTTAGGGAATGCTGCTGTGTTGCTGACTTCAACCTGGGCATGCTTCCTTTCAGGTGGTGCCCACACTGCGGACCATGTGGCACCTTGGCCATCAGGTTATACTCTCGTATGAAGAGGAGGTGGAACTGGGGAAGCACTGTGAGCTGTGGCCTCCCATCCCATACTGGTGGGGAAACAAAACCTCCACTCGTGCTCTTATCCGGTATTTGGAGCACATGAAGCGGATGGGCCGGCCAGGTAGGCATGTGATGGTGTTCGCAGGGGTCTTAGGATAAGGGAAGAGACGAGGATCTGACTCCATGTTTCAGAAGGCTTGATTTATTATTTTTATGATATATATTATATTAAAACTATACTAAAAGAATAGAAGAAAGGATTTAATCAGAAGGCTAGAATGATAACAAAAGGAAAGAATGATAACAAAAGCTTGTGTCTCGGACAGAGAGTCCAAACCCGCTGACTGTGATTGGCCATTAATTAGAAACAACCACATGAGATCAATCACAGATCCACCTGTTGCATTTCACAGCAGCAGATAACAATTGTTTACATTTTGTTCCTGAGGCCTCTCAGCTTCTCAGGAGAAAAATCCTAAGGAAAGGATTTTTCAGAAAATGTGTCTGTGACATAGGCACAGGCGGTTTGCTCGCAGGAGAGAAGGGGCACTTACAGCCATACAGAGCAAGTAGGAAGCTGGGCAATTGTTGCCTTCTGGGATATAACCACCCTGTGTGTGCTGTGTGGATACTGTCAGGGTGCACACATGCACAGACCACAGAGATTGTGGCAGCCACCTCACTGGTGTGACCCACAGAAAGGGAGCCCTCAGTGCAGACCCGCTTGCTGGTGCAGTTGTGCCCATCTCATGGGGAGGAGGCTGCTTCCTCAGTCCAGTCTTGCTTTAGGCAGCACAGATGGTGAGAGAAGGGCATTCCAGTAACCTTGCTGTTAAAGGAAGCTCCTGCAAGGTTTCTCTCAGGGGACACATTATCACTCTCTACAGCTACTTGAAAGGAGGTTGTAGCAAGGTGGAAATTGGCCTCTTCTCGAAGGCAACCAGAAGAGGAAATGGTCTCAGGCCAGGGGGACGCTGAGCTTGGAAATCAGGAACAATTTCTTCACTGAAAGTGTGGTTAAGCATTGGAATGGGCTGCCCAGGGAGGTGGTGGAGTCACTATCCCTGAAGGTGTTCAAGAAACAACTGGACATGGCACTTAGTGCCATGGTTTAGTTATCATGGTGGTGGTTTGGTCAAATGTTGGACTCGAAGATCTTGGAGGCCTTTTCCAACCTTAACGATTCTGTGATACCAGAGCAGTATGAGACCGGGTGTTGGTGCACGTGAACAGCAGCACTCAAGCATGCTGGTGTAGTGCAATCTGACAGAGGTTCAGTTCAGAACCTGTGACACAGCTTTCGCAGTGAACACACACACAGGGTGGTGATGGGGGAGCTGCTTCAGAAGCACACTCCCCAGCCGGAGGGTGCACCCTGTGCTCCCATCCATTGCGGGGAAGGCTGAGCCTTTGGAAACAGCCCTCACAGAAACAGAGGAGTAATTTACAGAGGAGGACCAGTCACTGGAGAACCTTTAGACTGCAATGAATAACTAGACAAATTTAGCTAAACTGGAATGTTTGGATAAGTGAGTGTGGCTCAGGAATTGTTTATTACAGCATGCAGTTGCAACAAGGGGACACAGTTATACGGACATGAAACAAGAGTGTGAAGTTAGTATTTTAATGATCCTCACTGGAATGAGATGTGAAGGTAATGCAATACTGAGAAGTTTCTCTTCTCCTCAAAAGAATATTTAATGTGTCACTTTCTGATTTTTGTTTCAGAAAAATTCTTTGTGGCAGGGATTAACCTTACTGAAAATTTAAGGTATATTCTCGTACACCCATTTGGATCATTGAAGAAAATGACACTCCAGAGTCTTCCATGTTTGAAAATCTGGATAAAGCAGCAGTATCCAGGACCAAAAAGAAAATGCATTAACATAATTGCTGGAGACTTTATAGGAAATAATGATTTTGTCAAAGATGTGATAGAACTTAACACAAAAATTAATTCTCCAATGCTCTGTCAAAGTGAAATGGAACAAATAGCATTTAATTCTCAGCTTCCTAATCTATGAAAAGTTGAAAAGGCTTTGTCTGCATTTATTGTGCCCTGCTGTAAACATCCTGAATCCCATAAAGGTCCACTTAAATTAAACCAGTAATGCTTTCAAAGCTTAGTAGGAAAAGGTCTCTCAACATCATCAGGGTTTTGAGGCCTTTGGACAGAAAAGAGGGCAGGTACCTTGCTGAAGTCTCTAAAGAACTATGGCATAGGTGTAATTTTTTTGGAGATGCTTTGATTCTGTAGCAGCTGGCAATACTAAAAATCTCAAGAACTCAATCTTATTTTCCATAGGACTAAGAAGGAGGAAAATATCAGTAGTTGCATGATTTAGTGGTAAGATTTTATCTTTGTTATAATTGTAAGGACATTCTGCACTAATTGCAACTCAAATTCTTACTCTTTTATATCAGTCTGAAATTGACTTGTCGGTTTTCATAGTTTCTGTTAAATAAACAAAAGGAACAGTTTCAAATATTATTGATATCTCAGAGATGCTGCACTGACAATCCAATTTGAAATGATCTGACATATACACACCAATGTGCTGAGTATCAGTTGTGAGCTACCTTATGAACAGGGTAGTCCCAAAATTATTTGGAATTTTTAAGAGGTAATTGAATTTGCACTTAGTCATGCCAGTTCTGCAGGGATAAAGATACCAAAACGAGGCCCTTACACAGTTTGTCTGTGGCAGTTAAACATTTTACTAGGTGTTGCCTAAGTATGCCTTACACTGAAAATAAACACAGAGGAAACAAATTCCTGATCTTAACTTAAACTGCCCTAGAAATACAGATTCTTGGCTTCTATCATGCTCATTTGGGGTTTCACACTTGGTCTGTTATTTAGCTATTTTAGTAGCTCTGTAATTATTTTTCCTCTCACTAAGTAGTTTTTGCATATGTCAAAACAAAGAGGTTTATGCTATTTCCCATCGCATACTAATTCTGTTTTTCTAAATGAACTGTGTAATAACAGATCATTGTGAAAGCAAGAAAAATGTCAAGCATCAGGACTAAAATAAAACCAATTATTGTGTAAAGTTCACTATGCAACTTCATCCATATACCTCACTTCTGAGATGCACTTTATATATAAAACTAAATTCAGATGTCTGCTAATGTTTGCAGAAGTTTTTCTGCCTATCTTTTGTGCACTCTTTTTTACCCTTATTCTAATAAAACTTGATCTCTCTCTGTAATATGGAGTTTTTCCTTTGTATTCCTCTGAAATAGTTTGGTTTTTCCTTTCTGTGATGATGTTTTATTGGTTCTCAGTAGTAATTTGTAACTTAAGAAATGGATCTGTTGTGGGTTTTTTCCTATTGTTTTCCTCTGTGAAAAGGTTTGCCGTACCTTAAATGTTTTCTCCAAGAACTAACATAGTAATAGGAATTGTGGATAAATTACTGTAGGCAAGAAAACTGTATGGGTAAAAGATCTTCACAGCTAACTTTATTTAATGCCTTAATTGATTTTTTTTTTCTTCACTGCAATAAGACATGGCAGTTAATTTACTTACATTCACACATCTGCTTGAACACAGATTTATCTTTATTATTTATATACAACCAACAATATTTTCTTCACTAACTTTCCTTTTCCAAAGACCATCTGAAACACCTAAACTATAATAAATACTATTTTCTTCTGAAAAAGGCAATAAAAAGCTTTATTTGTATGATATAAGAAACTTTGTAGTTTTCTGTAGGTTAAGTCATATTCCATTCCATGTGTTTGAGGTCCTCAGCTTATAGCCAACAACAGGTTTAACATAAAAAATTTAGTGCTGTCCTGGTACTTGCTGACAAAATTAAGCTCAAAGCTCTTATTGTTTCCATAAAGAAGTTTTCTGAAACAGTGTCCATTTCCAAAATGCGCCGAAACCATCAAGTGTGGAAGAAAAATAAACTATTCAGTAGTGAGACTAACAGGTCATTCACTTTATTTCACATCCTCTTGAGGAGATCAGTTTCTTCTCCTGGAAGAGGATACAGTTTCATGACATAAAAATCTCACTGTTGGGAAAGAGGCTTTTGTATCTGCCAAAAGCAGAACTGCCGATTATCACCTTCACCCTGGCTGTGCCGTCTTCAGGCTTGACCTCTACTTCCTGAACTGTTGCTTCTTTATAGAGCCAACTGTAAACATAAAAGCATATTAGCATCTTAAAAGTATGACACATTGCACAAAATGTGATTCTTGGTCTAGGTCCAAAGGTTCCTATCTAGGTAACACTTTAAAAGATGAAGTGCTTCACTTCACTTCTCTAATGGGGCTATTTTTTGTCAACAGGTCGCAAAACATTGATCAATTATCTCTGTTATTCTTAACAGAGGTTGCAGATTAAAATCAGTGTGGTAAGATTTGAAAAGTTTCAGACATGAATGATTAAGTGTTTCATATTTTTCCAAGTCCTTCACATGATTTAAAATTATTTACCTTAGCTGAGGTCCCTCTAAGTTGATGTTAACTGTTAGAATCTTCTTCCCTGTTGCTGTCAGTATTTTTTTCTCTATTTCTTGTTTCAGTTCTTCTAAACCATGCCCATGCAGAGCAGAAACAGCTAAAGCATTTTCTTCAGCGAGTTTATACCTGAAAGAAAATTAATTGCTAGCACATTTGTTCATGAAGATTAGGTTGTGAAAATATTCCAAGCACGGACAATTTAACTGAGTTACTTTGTACTGACATCTTCTACAGAGGCCACTTCTTGTATGACTCAAGTGATTTCTTTTGTAATTAAAAGATAATTAATTCTTTTTCAGACCATAGTTACATATGTAAAAGACTGAGAAACACTATTAAATATATTCTGAATTGTGGGATCTCTTTTCTACACTTAAGAATGAAAAAGATTCTGGAACATAAGAAATGTTTAAGTACATTTAGCATCTCTTGCTTACCTTTCTATCAAATCCACTTTGTTATGAACTTCTACCATTGAGTCCAGTAAATGGCTAGGAAGATTGAGATTCCTCAGAACTGACAGAACAGTTGCTTTCTGGAGGATGGTTTCTGGATGAGTAATATCCCTCACATGAACTATCAGATCCTGGCAAAGATCAATATACAACACCATTTACCAGGTTGTAGTGATTGTATATCATTTTTGCATTGCTAATTAATGTAAAATACTTTCCTATCCATTTGGTAATACACTGGCAGATTAGCACTATAAAATTAAATACTAAACCAGTATTAAACTACTGTTTCTTAGACCATGATGGAAGAAAATCTGCAGCAGCTTAGCCTTCCACCTCTAGTGAGTAAAAATTGCCTCCCACAAACCTGAAGCAAATGTTGTCAATCAAACTAGTTACAGAATCAGATTTCAAATAATAACTGGTCCATTTTGTTCAAAGCCAAGGGTTTGTAACAGTAAGGCTTCAAAACCACTGGAGATTAAAAAGAATGATCTCTGAAAAAAGCTTTCAGAAGAGTAATGGCTGCAAAGCTGTTTCAAAAACAGAGGGAAAAAACCTCCCTGTTACTTGTAATTCTATTTTTACATTCAAAATATAGAATACTATCCTTATGCTGAGCTCCCAGGATACGATTATTGATCTTCACTAAAAAGCTTTATACAAAATTTACCAGTTTCAAGTATATATATAATGTTTGCCATAATATAAACCAAGCAACCAAACTCAACATTTGCATTCAAATAGTTTCATCATCTTTGCTCGAGACATTGCTTTCTACTTCTGAAGAATAATTAGAAGTAAATGACAAAAAGGATGGTTTCAACCAGCTTTTGAAAGCCCTGCTATTACATGGTTAAGTCTAATCTTTAGCAGCATTCTGGCATCTAGCTACCACTAAATTTCATTACCTTTCATAATACAGGGTTTTTGTTTAAGTATCTGTGTGTACGTATGCACCTTTACACTTTGTTATAGCAGAGGAAAACAAACTTTAATGAGAAAATAATTGCTCAAGTACATTTATATTTATTACATGCTGCCTGCATCACATCACAATCACCCACTTGTAGTCTACAAGCAACCTTAAGTTAAAACCAGGTAATTTCAGATGCTTTAATTCATTTTTAACTCCCAGGAAAGCTAGCCTTGACTCACTTGGATGCACTGTTCAGATATTTTATCAGAAAAATCTGGTTTATCTGGTTTAAGTATCATGGAGATGGACACATAAACTCCAAATAAGCCCTTTCTGAAATCCCTTCATAGCTGTACATTCTGCATAAATAAAGTATCAGAAAATTAGTTTAAGATATTTACATTATTATCTCAGGAGTCAGCCAGATACTTTGCTAAGAACAGCATGTTCAATTAACTTCAACTAACTTCCCCTGTTTTGAAGGGGTGAGGATTATCTAAAATGAAATTATTTGATTTCCCAGTTTTTATAGTCGACTACTTACTGAGTAAGCCACTTCTTCTAGTGTAGCTGAAAATGACTCAACCAGATTATGTGGAAGATCAGTCAGAAACCCAATGGTGTCAACATAAATAACTGGCATATGTGAGGGCAGATAGCCAGCATGGGCTGTAATATCCAGAGTGGCAAACAGCTGATCTCTGGGTTGAAGTCCTGTTTCCCCAGTCAAGGCTTTGATCAAAGTAGTTTTTCCTAATTAAATAAAAAAGGACAGTATTTTAATGGCTTGTTCCAAGTGAAATTTAATTTGCAAAGCTCAGGTGAAATGTATGATGTAACATACGTTTTTATATCTATTTGAGTTGTTTAATTGTAGCTTGTGACCAGTTATCTGTATGATGTTAGGAAATCCAAAGACAGTCTTACATTTTATAACCTGGAATTGGGTTTAAGGTCACGTTTGTAATCACATACTGGTATTTACAGCTGTGCTGTGAAATCACAAGATGATCAAAGACTCATTTGACCTGCAAAGTGACCTGCCTACATCTCTCACCTGTGAGACTCTCTGAAGAGCACTGCCATGACAGCATTAGGAAGCATGCACTTACACACTCCTCAGTAGTTCTGTTGTCAAATGAAATAATTTACTTGCTAAATAAAAAAAATGAAGGTAAGTGCTAATAATATATACCTTGTTAGGCTGAGGCCTTTATTGGGCATTTCCTCATGAACATAATAATAAAGACATTGATTTGACTCAATGAATACTTCACATAATTAGTCATTAAAGTGTTCAGTATATAGCCTAATTAAAGTATTTCAATTTATGTTTCAATTTAATAAAACAGTATGCCAAACTGTTTTATATCTTTATATATTTGGACCTTCAAATTGAAAAATATGCAAGTATGACATTTAAGAAAAACATAAAGTTTAATCTAAATCTTTGAGTGTACAAGTCATAACAAAATTTAGTGCAAGATAGTTTTGGTTTTTTAAAGAAGTTGAATAAGAAAATGAAATTGTCTTAAAATAATCCAACCTGAAAAATGTTTTTAGTCCAAAGTCTATTTATGCCTTGAGTAAGAATTCCCTTGTGTAAGCTAAAAACCACACCAAACCAAAAAAAGTGGAAAAAACTCCTTTAGCTTTATTTAGCTTCTCCTAGGAACGCATCTCAGAGTGCTACACATAATCCATGAAAAACTACAGTGCTCCTTAAGCAGGTTTCTCAGATCAATAGCCAACTCTTACTTGTCTT
The DNA here is from genome assembly GCA_024865655.1 of Emberiza elegans. NCBI lineage: Eukaryota > Metazoa > Chordata > Aves > Passeriformes > Fringillidae > Emberiza > Emberiza elegans. The sequence continues at coordinate 52,896,378 of JALJVW010003023.1, read as the reverse complement.
CCTATGCCTGCAAGTTTTCATGGTGATCTAAACACCCGTGTACTCTTCTGTACCCATTCTGATCAAGTAGTAGAGATTCATATAAAGGGACATCAACAGTGCAGTCTTTACCACTGTATATAAAATCTTTTTGGCACAATAGGTGCTAGGCATTTCTTCAAAACATGTCTTGGAGACTGAAAAAGCCAAGCAGCTTAATTTGCTTTCCTAACTACATCCTAACTGACAAATATTCACTACACAATTAAAAAAACTAATTAAAATACGAAGCCTATACACACACAAATGAGAATCTGGCTAGAGTTCCTAATTAAAAACTAGACAATATAAGCTCTTTTGTGTTGTGATTTCAGGAGGTTTTGCTTACCACAGTTGGTATAGCCCATTACTGAGACCATAGGGAACTCGCATTTTCTGCGCTGAGTTCTAAGTAAAGCCCTTTTTCTCCTTAGTTTCTCCAGGGCATTCCTAATTTTAAGTTCCCTTTCTTTTAAGACACGATTCTGTGTTTCTAGAAATGTTTCACCTGAAAAACACAAATGAGTAATTGGTAGAATAGTTTACAATAGAAACTGTATAGCAAGTGATATTTGGAAATCAAGTGAGTTAGCACTAGGCCTAGTGAGGTTAAAAATAAGCCACTAAAACTATGTATTCTTGACTAAAAAAGTGAATAAGTAATTATGAAACATATGCTAAGTACTCTAAAATATCCATGTACACTTATGAAAAATCCCTGTGGCAAGAAAATAGTTTATCCTTCACCAGTTACTGACCAAAAAACTTGACCAGTACAGACCCACACCTTATTATTTAACTTACTTTCTGATAGATTTTTGTACATTTGTTTAATTAGATGCAGAACACTGTTTTTCCTCCTGACCTCCCCCAAATAAAATAAGATGCAACTACATTTGTTTAAAAGCCATGGAGAAAAAAAATCCTCTATATCATGAGATTATTTATTTAGACTTTACCTGAGCCCATGATGTATCTTGAACCACCTCTCTGCTGATCTCGCTGAGACACCTCGTTTTTCAGATTTGACCTGGCAGCAGAGTAACAGTTAATTGGAAGCAATTTTTAAAAATCCAGTTATATCAAAATACCTTAAAATTGTGAAGCAGTAGTGTTATTCTGATAGAACAAATAAAACCACTAAATGACTGAGTTGTAAATAAAATCTGCTCATGGTAAGAAGCCCGGAGAAAAAAACCCCAGATTTTTCTGGCTAAACTGTAACTTGAAAAAGCATACAACTCTCTTGGTAAATTGTAATTGCTATTCTGAAATTTCAGAGAGCCAACTGTACCCCTAAAACATCCACATAACTCACACCAACTGCCATGTACACATTTCTATGCCACAGAATGCAGAAATATGGAAAATTTAAATACAAATTAATCTTCCCTGTTTATAGCTTTCCTTATTAAACTCAACAATTTTATATATGGGATTTACATATCCAATTCCTACATATTCTTGCAATCCATCTTGTGTCTTAGAAAGAACCAGGACCTTGTCATGAAAAATACATTTTGTAAGATTATTGAACACATTCTGGTTTTGCCTGTCAGCACTGCAGAAGCTTAAAATAAAGACATTATAGTAAATTCTGTGCTCTAATCAATCATTGAACACCCTATGTATTTTTTCTTTAATATTGCTGGCTTTTGTTACTGTAAAGGAATAGTCACTAAACCATGTAGATAGGAGTATGTGATGTGCACAGCCCAGGTACCTGCGAAGTGGAATTTCAGCCAGTGCTACCTGCAGTTTTGCTTCTTTTGTCCGGGCATTACAGCGAAAAATGTGAAGTACCACGGTGTATCTGTCAAAGACTGGCACGCCCCAGGCACCTTCTAGTTCTTTCTTTAGCCATGCAAGACAAAATAATCGAGATGTCTTCTGTCCCCCACAGTATCTCTAGATCAATTCCTACACAGCAAGTACAGTTAGTTAGCTGACGGACACTTGAACTCTGAGGATCTCAGGATTCCACTGCAATGGATGGGCAATCATTATGAGCATGCAAAGTCAAAATTTGGTCGACCAGAAAGAGAAGAGTTAAAGTGAGTGTAGAGAGTAGAAATTTATGTCTAGGCCCATCAAATTCAGTGAGAATCCTTCCACTGCCCTTTATGGATTCTTGCAAGAAGTCTTACAGCATATCTCAGAATCAAGAACGTCAGTAGTTAAATCCTTGTAAAAAATAATTATGAAATACTGGAATGGGAATGGCTAGGGATAACATATGAAAATAAATAAGATTACTAGAACTTGCAAACAAATAGAGAGGAATGCAGGAAAATTATTTCAATGAAACACTTAATAAACCAAACCAACCCAAACCCCTCATCCTTGCTCTAATTCAGCCAAAGACACTTAAAATATGCAGCAGTTTCCTTATGCCATCTCTAAAATCCAGAATGCTTGTATACATGTTCTCAAATACTTTCCTGAATCAACCCTGTTTAATTTCTCTTAAGATCTATATTTGTGAAAAGAAAACAATTTTTAACAAATCTAGTATTGAAACAACTCATACTGTAAAATAGACAGTTTTCCTAAAACCTAGGAAATTGAAGTGAAACATTTTCAACTTCCCTTTCATCAACAAATGGAAGCACTTGAATAACCATCTGTTAGAGATATTTGTCATCTCTTCATTTTATAATCGGGGAAAGCATTCAAAACCACCAGCAAAGCATTAATGTTTGCTTGAAAAGTTTGCATACGCTTTACACCCTGCATGATGCTGCACATACTAAAAATCCAAAAAAGTTTTTATTTCAGTTTGTCCATGACTATCTGTAGTTCATGTACCAATTGTTTTACTGCCAGTGTTAAAATACTGAAGTATGCTGCACCCCTCAATGCTTCTTTTTAAGGGTTAGGAATGAAAGTTTAATTATTTGAAACATTCAACTATAAGCTTGCTCTGAATTTACATCTCATATTCAAAATACAATTCAGCATCCACAGCATAGGGAACAAAATATGCTATCTATTATAAATATAGAAACTTGAGCACATAGCTAATCCAAAATATTGACATTCTTCCTAACAAAATCTGTGTTTACACCATAATTTTGTAAAAAACATCTTGAGTAACGTTTTCAACATTTTAAAAAGGGCTAGTGTCAAATGTGGGAGGAGAGTCTATAATAAATTGTAGTAAGCTGCTGGAAAATTTCATGCACATGCTGGAAACATATATCAACTGGACAAATGCAATAGGTATTAAGATTCTTTTCAATAAAACTCAGTCCTGGTGCTTCATACATTAACATCTGCAAATTCAGAATCTTAACCAACCACTTCTCCTAACATCAACAGCTTCCAAACAACAGTGATGCAAAGAATATGATTTGATATTATGTTTAATTACCTTTGTTAGTGAAGATATTCTTTCCAAATTCAAGAAGACAGCTGTCACATGGGGCAATTTTTTAATCTTTTCTAGAAGATGGATAATGATTGCAAAATACAGTGTTAAATGTCAATTCTCTTTTTAAAGTGCCCAGACTATAAACCATTTTGCACTGAGAAATGCTCATAAAACATCAAATGGCACCATAGTCTTTGTTCATAGAGCAGTTTTAATTGCTACTTCAGTACTGTGCCAAGAACAGCATCAGTTTCACTTATGTCAATCACATAAAGTTACAGACTAAGTTGCCTCACACATTTTCAGTGACCAGGGGTTATGTCTATTCTGCCTTGCTTTTGTAACCTTAAAAATTCTTTCAAGTTTGCCTGGAAACCTGCATGATGGATAAACAAAATTCTCCCCCTCTCTTCAGCTTTCACACCTATCCTTGAACAGTTTGTCTGCAAAAGTCTTTCATTTAGAGTGATGCAGTGCTGAAAGATCTCAGTTCTTACCTGTCAAAACCTGAAAGTTTCCTTTGCCAAAAACAAACTTCTTGTTGGGATTTTTTGTAGGAATAATTATTTTATCTAAAACAGTCCAGTTCTGAAGAGTATCTACAAGAGCAACGGCTTCTGCAATCTGTAATTCAGCTTCAGGAACATAACAATAAGAGAAAAAAGAAACAAATATTACGATGTACCACCATAACTCTGCTCAGATCTCCAATAACTACAGTACACGCATGAACATGGAAAGACTAAGCTACACTGACATTCTTTTAACCTCTAGCACAAGGAGCAAAGTGTCTTCCTCTAATCAGAGTAACTGAACAGTTTGATGCGATTTTATCACACAAAGTGTCTTTCTGACAGTATAAATTATTTCTGTGGTTGTTGGCTTAGGAGAATTTTTAATTGTATTTAATTGTATTTAATTGTATTGTCAGGAAAGAAATCACCAAGCTTTTTTCCTCAGCAAGTGAAATAAATAACTAGCTGGAAAATCTATTATTTCAGATGAGCACAAAGCCACACAATTAACACTCTGACATTTTGCAGCAATAATTTGGGAATTACTAACACAGCATATCCTGCTGCTAACTTCACAGCCACTTATGAATAAAGACCAAAACTGGTTTGTGACTTGCTTTGTGACTTGCTAAAACCAGCAGATTTGAATCCTGTATTCTGGTTCATCAATTACTTTTACCATCTACACTGCAAAGCAATGATTTTTGAGGACCTTGTGAAATCACAAAGACTACACAAGAATATCAGATCAGCAACTGTAGTCTTGATACACCAAACTTTTCCTTTTCAGAACAAATTTGTAAAGTTTCCCTAGACAGCAAAACATCATTTATTTACTAAATAGGTTACACTGATCCAAGAGGTAACATAATTTTAAAGATAATAATGATCTGCTTTTCCCTCATATTGTTCATGCTTTTTGTAAAATACACAGATTTCCTGTTGTATCTGTGGTGCTTCAATTCCAAAACATTTGTTCAGATTTCAGACTCTAAGGAGGGCCTAAATAAATGGAGAAGGACCACTGCTATTCTTCTGTATGTTTGGACAGAAAGGTGTCTTTATATTTTACCTACTTTTCAGTTGTAAAATTACGCCACTTGCCTCAATTCTGCAAAGGTTAAAAGCTTTATTCTGCAATGTGAGAATTTGTTAGAATTAGCAGCACTAATGAAACTAAACATGATTTAGGTTCATCACATACTAAACTGAAATAGAAGAATAAGTATATACAACTGTCTCTTGCCATGCCAAAGAACATGGACAGGCTCAAGAAGTGGACCCATGGAAAATTAGTGAGGGTCAACAAGTGCAAGGTCCTGCATCTGGGTCAGGGCAAGCCCCTAGGATACTGGTACAGGCTGGGGGATGGACAATCACAGCAGCCCTGCTGAGAAGGACTCAGGGGCGTTGGTGGATGAGAAGCTGGACATGACACAGCACTCTGTGCTTGCAGCCCAGAGAGCCAAACATGTCCTGGGCTGCATCCAAAGCAAAGCAGGGCAAGGGAGTGATTCTGCCCCTCTGCTCTGCTCTGGTGTGGCCCCACCTGCAGTGCCACATCCAGCTCTGGGGTCCCAGCACAAGGTTGTCATGGACCTGTTGGAGCAGGTCCAAAGGAGTGCCACAGAGATGACCAGGCAGGTGGAACCTCTCCTGTGAGAAAAGTCTGGGAGAGTTGGTGTTGTAAGGCTCCTGGGAAGACTTTTTTACAGCCTTTTAGTATGTAAAAGGGGCTTATAAGAAAGATGGGGACAGACTTTTTAGCAGGACCTATTGCAAAAAAATGGAACAGTGGTTTTAAACCAAGAGATTCAATTTAGATTTGATATAAAGAAGAAGTTTTTTACAATAAGAGTGGTGAAACACTGGAATAGATTGCCCAGAGAGGTAGAGGTCCTGTAAACACTCCCTGTGAACATACAGGCCAGATTAGACAGGGCTCTAAACAAGCTCCAGTGGAAGATGTCCTGTATCATTACAGGGGGTCAGACTAGATGACCTTCAAAGGTTTCCTCCAACTCAAACCATTCTGATTCTATACATAAAAAGCTAACTTACAAGATGCTTTAATCCTTTACATTGCAACCTTCTAATTAGAGAAGTGTTCAAAGACCATCAAGTTCATAATGTACCTTAATTGTGTGTGATTAATGCTTATACATTAGCTAGTTACAATTTCTGAGAGAAAACTAATAGTAGTCCTAAAAAAAAGTCCTTACAGAGGAATTATTGGTGCATCACTAAGTAACTGCATAAAAGCACTTAAGTCCCCGAGAGGATTTATACAGGACTTCATCTTCAGTGCACTCTTCTCTAGACAGGAGGGTACTGCTGCTCTCCAGCCAACCTCTGGGCAGCCCTAAGGCCAAAGGACTCCAGCCCACCTGGGCAGGCAGCAGGGATGAGGGCAATTAACATTGTGCTAATAAGGGGGACACCCGACTGCTTCCCTGACCAACCTGTACTGTCCGAAATACAGTCAGCATGGTTTGCAAGTCAAGGCACAGACCTGCCAGCACTCACTAACAGCTCCTTGTCTTTTAAAAAGTTGTCAAAGAAGGAAAGAACGACCGAGACCTTCCAGCCAAGCTTGTCCTTGGCAAGCCGCAGGTCGCGGTTTCACCGCTGTGACACGGGGCCACTTCACGCTAGCGGCATAGCCACAGAATCAACTGGGCTGGAAAAGACCTCTGAGATCAGTGAGTTCAACCTGTGACCGAATGCCAGCACGTCAATAGCCCACGGCACTCAGTGCTACTGCCAGTCTTTTCTTACACACGCCCAGGCACAGAGACTCCACCGCCTCCCAGGGCAGTCCATCCGAACCCCGTGGATGTACAGCTCCCTGCGGCCCGCCCGCCCCCGCAGCCCCGCACCCGTGGTGAGCGGCGACTTCTGCGGGCCCCACTTCACCGCCGGGTGCACGACGGCAACGCGCTGGGCGCCGGGCCCCGGGGCCAGCGGAGACGGGGCCAGCAGCTCCTCCAGGGCCGCCTCATCATCCTCCTCTTCTTCTTCTTCATCCCCGCCGACGCCCGCCGCCCCGTTCCAGGGCGCTCCGCCGCCCGTGCCCGGCGGGCGCAGGGGGGCCCGGAGCGGGGCGGCGGCGCTGAGCGGGCGGGCGGGCAGCGGGCGGCACCGGGGCGCAAACAGCCGCTGCCGCCCGCCGACAGCGCAGCAGCAGCGACCACGAGAGGCGGCCGGGCCCCATCAGCACCGCCAGGCCCGGGGCGGCGGGCAGGCACCGTCACCGGCCGCCTCCTTCCGGCCGCTGCGGAAGCGCCGCCGCCGCCCATGTGACAGCGCTGCCCGCCCCTGCCGGGCCCAGCGGCCGCCGTGATTGACGCCGGGCCTGGGCCGGCCGCGCAGGGCAGCGCCAGGGAGGGACGGCGGGGTTGTCGGTAGGTTTAATTTCTTTCTGTTTCATCCTCCTCTTCGGCCGGGCGGGGGATGGAGCGGGGGCTGTTTCTGCCCGGGTTTGCATGGAATTAAGTCTTTTTGTGTGCCTTTCTTCACAGTTTTCGGCCGCTGTTCCGCCCGCAAAAGCCGAAGGGTTGTTAAGTTTTTAACACTCGATTTCGGTGAAGTTTCCTCATAAGGTCGTGACAGCTGGCTTGTGCTGCTGAAATAATGTAGAGGAAATGATAGCCGAGCCCAACGCAGCCAGTACCCTTCCCAGCCAAAAGTAAGATCTGGCACAGGTTGCCTGCAAAATCTCTGGGTAAATTCGGGTGCTGTCCCTCGGGTTTGTGCCGTGCAGATACCGCGGCAATCCGGGGTGTGTCCCCTTGGGGGAAAGGGGAAAAAAAAAGGGTTTGCTGTGCTTTGTGCTTTGTTACTAATATCTTCATTTTATTTCCTTTCGTGGACTATTTAGTATCTCCTTAATGTAGTGTTCTATGCTGCTTGACAGGGAGCTTGGCTTTGCAAGCTTTTCTGTGCCTTATTCACCACACTGCTAATGTGCACCCTACCTTACAAAAAAAAGGGGCAAATTCATTGTCAGTGCATGTGTTCCCTTCATTGGAGAATTTTGGGATGCTGAGGGGGAAGAGTGCCAAGTAATCGGCAAGCTCCCTGTAAGCGTTGATGCGGGTATTGCTTCTGTATATTTTGTATTGTTTTTATCAGAGAGCCATCACGTCTTCTTCCTTTTATAATGTATCTGTTAGTCATTTGTTGAGATGAGATAAAGTATTCATATAATTGTTTACACAATGACAATTAGAAGTCCCACTAGAATAAATATAAATAAATAAAAGGTAAAGTTACAACATTTGGGCATTTCTTGTTTGGTTTCAAAAAGTGAAGCTTCTTAGATGTCCACTGTTGTGTGCTTTGACCTCATTGCAGCCCAGTCTTTTCTGATCCTGTCATGTTCTGGGCCTATTTCCTCCATGTGTTTTGCTTCATTGTGCTCTAATGAAAGCTGAGAGTTGTAGCCCATGATGACATGTGTAGCTTCCCATATGTCCATTCCAGTATGTTTCATCTGAAACCAGCCTTTTACCTTCAGAAGTGTTAGGCAGGCACATGGCAGTTACTTATTGGAGCTTCTTATATTCCTTCTAAGAGATGAAGTGGTTGTTTTGAAATTTATAATTTAAAAAAATTACAGGTAGGATTTTTTCAGTAGCACAGATTAATTGTTTCTTTTACACAACAATAGGAATATATTGCCTCCTTGGTAAAGAGGTAGTTTTCTTTTCAAGTGTGAGTCACCAGATCTATTCTAAATGTTTTATAAGATAAGAAAACTGAATTCAGACATTATCACAGTAGTATTGTGTTTGAGGATTAGATGTGGGACTTGGCTTCCTTTGTGCTTCAAGTGTTTTATAAGTAATACTTCAAGTGCTAGTGAAAGGACGACATTGTGGCAGGAACACAAGGTAAAAATTAGTCTCTGAGCCATACATAACAGGGTATAAAGGTGGAAATAGAAATGGCCTTCTGGTTATGCTTTCCTACTCTTTGCTGATGGAAGCAACTAAACGGCTGAGAGCTGTTTCTTCCAGTGCATGAAGCAGTGAATGTATGCATGCAGAAGTACTCAACATGGTGTAGAATGACAAAGGGAGGAAAAAAAAAACCAGCTAGTTCAAAATTTGTCAAACCTACCATTGCACTCCTATAGTTGAGATGCTAAGTGGAGATATGTATTGGGGTCACTGCAGAAATGACCCCCATGTCTTCCCCAGCTAGGTACAGTAATACCTATGTTTTCCTTAAGAGAATAAGAGGATGTCTTAATTCTTTTAACAGTTTCTTCAACAGAAATGTAGTTGTGTAGTTGAAAGTTCCATTTAAATATCTCATTTAATTGCTCAGTGGTTTCATGGGGTTCAGTTTCTAGGTGCTGCTCTAGTTTCTGCAAGTGTTTGTACATGCCTTACAATCAGCCTTACTGGAAACACCGGTATTAAATGCTACCGAAAAAAAAAAAAAGAGAAAAAAAAGAGAGAGAGAGAAGGGAGAAACATGAAAATTAGTAGTACCTGGATCTAAAAAAACAACCTCTACTTTTTTGTAAGTTGTCTGTTGTTGCCCAGTGCTTCCTGAAGCATAGCTCTGTGCTGCAATGCCCTGATAACCAAAACAGTTCAGAAGCTAAATGGCTCTTTAATATCGGTATTTAGTGCTTAGTTGTATTTCTTGAGTGCTTAAGATAGATGTTTAGTTGCATGTGTAACAGTTACTGTAACAGGTTTCACCCCAGATATGTTTTATTTGGCGTTTAGGTGGCCCAGCATGAGGGAACTGTAGGTCTATGGTCTTCCCACTCTTGGAGGTTTTGCTGAGCTTTGGTAACCTGCTGGTCCATATGTCATTTCCTTACTTTGTTGGGCCTCTTTTGCTACAAGTACATTTTGTCTGGCATAAGAAATGAAACAAGTAGCACAAGGCCAGTAGATACTGTCCAGAGAGCTGTCCTTCAGAATGTTCTTGGGAAAGAGAGGCATGAATTAAACCTTCAAAGAAGTATGTTCTATCCAGAGATACTAAAGGCAGTACGTGATCAGACAAGTCCTTGACGGAACTGTCCTGTGGCAGTTCTGATGTTTGAATTATTTAAAAGTTTGAAACCAACTTGGACTCAGATATAGTTGCTATAATCAAATGCAGTGCATTTATCTTCTTTTTGGGATGGAGTAAGTTGCTAAATAGTACTTGTAAACACTTCAGAAAAGGTTTTGAAGCTGTGTAAAGTGTTATGTTGAGGTACAATGCACAAACTGGTAACCCATGTTACTGCAGTGTTGGCTGGCACCTGAGGTGCAGTTCCTGTGAAACAGTGCGAGTAAGAACCTGTTAGTCCAGCCCCACAGTGATACATTCTGCTTTGAAATCAAGAGTGGAAGGATTTAATCACATAGGAGAAACAGCTCCTTGCCAAACATGTTTGGATTCTTTTTGGTTTTGTGGTGTGTAGAAGGATCTGAGAAGAGCAAACTGGCATCAGAAAAGCAATGCATATCGCTGTCTCTTGCTGTTTGTTCTTTTCAGCTGGGAAGTCTCTGGTAGTACTTGGGCTACTTAGTCTCTGTGGCTTGTAATTTTAAATCAAAGAAGACAATTGAAAAATTTTGTGAATGATTTCTTACAGAATGTTGACTTAGCTGGGAGCTATAGTTTATCCCACTCTTCACATGCAGAAGTCCAGACAGTTGGTATAGCATTGGTTCATCCTGAATTATTTTCTTTCCTTCCATCTATCAAACACTGTGACATGTTTTGAACTTTTCTATAGCGAGTAATTAACGGAATTTGACTTTCATTTCTCTGTAGAGAAGGTAAGCATATGCATAATTGTATTTAGAAATTTTATATATTTTTGTGCAATTTTATATTTCTATCGAATTTTATAGGAGTCTTTGGAAGCCTCATTCAACATCACTTCTTGAAGTGTCTCAGTAGATCAAAAAAGTAAAGAGAGACATATTTAAATAAAATCTGTCTGCTTTTACCAACAAAATAATGTCGGGACCTTGGTCCTGCAGTTGATGCTATTCAGTCTCAGAATTTGCTTTGCAAAACAATTGTGGGAAGAAGAATGATAAAAATGCTTATCTGGCATTGATAAACCTAGGTGGAGTTGAGCTGGCTCTGCGTCCATAGAACAGTCAATTCTCCATCTGTGTTAACTAACACTGGATACCAAAGAGTTGACTGTATCTGATAGTGTAACACACCAGTTTTTTTTGTTTGTAAAGTGGTCACTTGTGTTACTACACTCTTGTTGCAGTAGTATCTTGAAAATAGAAGTAATTGTACACTCTCATATTTACTTTCTTTCTGTGCCTTCCTGTAGTACAAGTCAACTGGCTTCATGTCCTGGCCACTGTAGTTTAAGGAGGCCATTGCAGCCAGCTTCCAGTACTGGACCTGCTGCACAAGTGGGATCCAGCTCGTCTACTCAAACATGACCTTTGGCAAAGCACACTGTTAGCATTGGGAATGATGAAAAATGGCATGGTTTCATTGCAGATAAATGTATGGCTTCAGATCTCCCAGAAGGTGCATCTTTCTTTATACAATTGTTCCTCCATGATATTAGCAATGACCTGAAAATGAAGTTTTTGATGTGTCTTTTTTCTTCAGCATGCTTTATAAACAAAATAAACCAATTTCTTCCTCTCATTTTAAAATGCCGACACATCAAATGTTGCTGCCTTGTTTAGCTTAGGGCACCCACGGAGTGAATGCCTACTTGTGTTACTGGTTCATGGTGCAAAGCTCTTAAGTCAACAAAGGCTGCATTAAGTCAACGTCAGCTTTCTGTTTCATTTACTTACTTTATACTTCCTTGATACCTTTGATAGCTTTGCTGGTTTTCTAATTATCTGCATATCTTACAGGAAAGCAAATAGTCTGAAAAAGGCCCCAAATTTCTGTTGTACTTTCAAGTTAGCTGTTTGGTTTTTAATGAAAAAATATCTCCAATTCCAAACAACAAATTAAAAATCCTAAAATGCATGTATTTGCTTTTATTCTGGCTTTGTCCTGAAGTGTGTAGTTCTGAGTGCTTGCTGCTAACTCCTTCAATATGTTTGATTACACCTTAGAGAGAATTCTGTCCATGATGAGACCGTGCCTGAGTCTCCTGCTCAGAATGGCACCTGTGTGAGAAATGGCAACCTGAAAACATCAGTAAGTCAATTTTAAAGCTTTTAAAAGTTTTAATTCTTTTAAATTGTGGAGTTTACTTTGTGTCTCATTCAGCTGTTACAAAATTGAGTATTGCACGCAGCAATCACAGTGCACCTGAAAGCTGGTCACTGGATACAGCTTGACCCTCAAATTCCAATGGCATCAGAGCCTCAATGCTGGCTTTTGAATGGTCAGTTCATTTCAGCATTGCTCTTCCTTTCTGTACTTTGTGTGCAGCTGATGTTAATTTGCAGGTAGTCAGTTTAACCTGTGAGGGAGAAGGTGTAGAAGACCTTCTGTGCTTTCTTTCCATTCTTCAGAAATGACAGCTGCCACTGAAAATACCTTCTGGTTAGTGTGCAGCTGTACAAAAACTTCTTTCCTGTTATATCTTCCTATGCTTATGACTCATTGTTAAGAATAAAATTCAAACTGGTAAATCCTTACTTTCGTCTCCTTTTGGTATGGTCGTATTTGGTAAGGAGTTGTTGGAGTCTGTGGGGCATAAAACTGAGCAGCCTGGGGAAGTGTTTATAGTAAGAGTGAAATAAATTTGTGTCTGTGAATGCCTGTTGTGTGTTGTGTTTTCTCACACACTGTGTTTACTTGACTCCTTTCAGAGAGAGAAGCGGAAGGTCCGAGAGCAGTGTGAAAACATCAGGAGGAATTCTCCTGCTAGCAGAAGAGTGAGCCAGCTGCACAATGGAGAAGCGGTTGAGGCAGTTACCTTGTTTGAAGTGGTTAGCATGGGGAAGCAGGCCATGCAGGTATTCCCAGCACTGAGTTCTGAAAGCACTTGGTGGAGGAGAGATGAATGAACAGTGGTCATTTCCATTATTTCTGAAATATTTAAGTTTTGGCTTAGGTGGGGAAGAAATATGTTTAATTGGAAAAGTGCTGTGAGTGTGGCTCTTGGAAAGAATATCTTGCAGTTTCAAGAAATTAATGAAGAGGTAACTGTCAGATATTTAAAAAGAGGAAGGAAATTGTACTTAAACCAGTCTACAATGCCTTAATATACAAAAAGGTAATTATTTAAAAAAATGTGGAAGAGATTCCTCAATAGCAAATTTCAGTTGTCCAGAATTCTGAAAAATCAGATTTTTCTTTTTTTTTCTTTTTCCCTGCCTTTTTCCCTTTTCCCCCCCTTTTTTCCCCTTTTTTCTCCCTGTGCTTGCCTTGTACTATTAATCTTTTACCTTCATTCCAATGCAGTTTGCCAGCAGCTTGCATAATAGTCAGGTTCCCTGTTCATCTATATAGTTAGCAATTTTCTTCAATGTGAGGAAGCCCACCTCCCCATATTCTGTGGGCAAATGTATATATTATTTTTGTATACATTTATGAAAATCTGAAGGCCCAAATATTTTTATGTAGAGTTATAGATATGTCTAGTGTGTATTGTTTGTAAGCAAACAGTGTGTGTGTGTGTGCATATGCATGAAAAGTACATTTATATTTTGGATATGAAACCTTTGTGCTACAGCTGGGGTAACGTCAGTAGAGCTTCCTGAAGAGCTTGGCTTCTGCTGTGCCAACCATCTTGGGAAGGTCTTGGAAAGGCAGCAGGGCTTGAGTTCTGTTGCTGCTGGAATTTATTAGACCTGTGTTGGAACTACTGGTGGGTTGAAGCCTGGGTAACTTGTCCCTGGAGACCCATGTCACTTACAGGACTGCCCTAGAAATGAAATTTGGAGTAGTTTTTTGGCTTATGTTAGTATGTGAACTGTTTCAAACCTACTGCACAAATTGCTGGTAGGATTTAATACTAGTTATTAGATGGTGCAGAGGCTAAATGTGTGTTTGGATTTTTTGTTGTTTTTGTTTATTTCTTTGTTTTTAAATTATATTGTTACCTCAGTGCAATCATGAACTCAGGAGGACAACTTTTTTTTTTTTTTATATTACATTTATTAAAACTGTGGTAATTTTCCATGTTAACAGGAAGCAAAGCATCTGTGAAAAACAACATTGTTTAAAGCAGCTTAAGACTTGAAAGAGTCTTTTAGAACTACTAGAAATGGAAGAGAATTGCTTGGAGTTTATTCTTGGTTTTGTAATTTAATGGAGATGGAGCAGTGTTAGTTTTTGTCTTTATTGTGGGTATCTTCAGTGGAGTGCAGCAAACTGTGTTCATCTCCTGACTAATGAGCTTCTTTAATCTCTTCTAGTCTGTAGTAGTTGACTGGGTTGAAGCTTATAAACAAGACAGGAATGTGGCACTTCTGGATCTCATCAACTTCTTCATTCAGTGCTCAGGCTGTCAAGGTAATTTACCTTCTTCACAGCCCCTTCCACTGTCTGTGTGTGTGAGGAGTCTGAAGTGTGCTTTTTGAAATGGAGTTTTTCTCTGCAGTAAATCACGAACTTATGATCTGTGCTGTTCGTTAAGACGAACTCCAGATGGGCAGGCAAAATAGAAAAGAATGCTGCTGGTTAAATTCTTTGTGCTAGCAGCATTCCAGCTCTGAGAGTTGTATTTGAACAAGGTTTGCAGGGTCAGGTTTCTGAAGTGGCATGTCACATTGCTTTGGAGAATCCTCACATATGGACAGTGCTTTTGATGAGTGTTCTAATTAAAATCCAGTGTTTCAGTTAGCATTTGTTTTGTATTTCTTGGTATCTTTTGTTTTGCTAGTATCCTTGTTTGAAAATAAGCAGCTATCAAATTCAGCTCCCTGCTTTGGTGGCTAGAAAAGCAATCTCTTGCCTCATTGCAGTTGCTTTTACTAGAGAGTTGTGAAGCTGTCAGTTTCATAACAAACATTGAAGCACTGCCTTCTGGGGACAGTCTGCTAGTGAAATGCTTCAGGATGGCAAGTAAGAGATTTAAGAAGACTGTCCTATTAGTTTGAAACTTCTGAGTGTATTTAAGCAGCTAGAAATGTACTTTTTACATGTCTTTTTTTTTCCCCTCAAGGTCTTTGACTAATATGCCTTCTCTTATGAGAAATACTTTGGGGTTTTTGACTAGTTTTGACCTGTGGGCAAAATTTTAGTGAATCCTTGAAGTAAATGAATGAACAGAGAAAATAGCCTTTCCAGACAGCACAGAGCAGACTTCTCTAATGGGAATTTCAGTTTCGGTTCATCAAAATATTTTGATATTTTGGTTCATCAATTTTTCCTATCAATTAATTTATGTATCTCTTTCTGTATATGTTGCCTGTATGAGTGTACATACATAAAACATAATTCCCCTGTCTTCAGTGTTTCTAAATTAAATAAAGTTCTTACTGTGGTTTGGACTTGATTAATGTTATAGAGTTGTTAGTAATTCTTTTTAAAACATTACTTTTTTTTAGGCATGGTAACAGCAGAGATGTTTCAAAGTTTGTACAAGAAAGATGTTATGCAAAAAATGACAGAGACCTTTGATAAGGTAGGTGCTACTTTCATTTTGCATGTCTTTTTTATATAAACAATAGTCTCTACCTTAATAGCCAACCTGGAGGGAATTCCTGTTGCTTATCAGGAGCTCTGTACCAGTGCATTAATTTAGTGAAATAAGTCTGTTTTTTTGCAAGAGAAGTTTGTTGTTGGAATGACCCATTTTAGCAGCAGCAGATTTTTTTTTAAGTTAAGTTTTATTTTGAGAGTTTTACTAGGGCTGTCTGACTGCAGCCTTCCTGAATCTTTCTCTTAGGAGTTCTTTTGATAATGACTTTATAGAGGTAGATATAACCCAGCACTGCAGCAGGTAAATGGCTTCTTTGGTATTTGGTTGATAGGTCCTTTAAAAAATACTAATATGGATTACTGATGAATTAATTCAAAGATATTTTAGCTGATATTTTATTTGAAAATGTTCTTTCTGCTTTACTGACAATTATGATTTTTAATAACTGTATTACATGATATGAAAGAAGAAAAATGTGTTTCAGATTTTTAGATAATTGTGAAAACAGTAGTGAGTATTTAATTTCTTGTGGGTTGTTAAGAAAGGCGCATAGCTTTACAATGCTGTTTCACTGCTTGACTGCTCCTTGACTAATTATGGCAACATTAAATTTTCTGCAGTGCTTTCACAGTTGCTTCCATGCTTTTTTCCCTTATATTTGTCACTTCTGAATTTATTTGTCAAGCAGCAGCCATCAACCTTGTTTTAATTGAGCATCTCTCAAAGACCAGCTGCTATAGAAATTCCCACAGAGAATGAATTTGCCAACATGGTTTTCTTTATTTTAGAAGTGTAGTAGCACTTGGGCTAATTTTTTGACAGAAATAAACCTCTATGTGTCTGGCCATATGAATTAGTAGTCTGGCACTTTTTTGCCAACTAAATTAGCCCTGAATAACATTCATGATAGTGCAGGCACTCTGGCAGATACAAAGATGTGTACTTTTACCATCAGCCTGGAAATATTACAGCTCTGTAACATTTTCACCTGTCCTCATGGGCAAAAAGGCAGGTTCTGCAGTTGCCTTAGAAGCTGTATTCTCCATGCTCTGTAAAGAAAGTGAGTTCTCTCTTAATCTTTTCCATAAATAAGATGGAATTGTAAGTTAGTGGTTTAAGTTAGTTGAGAAGGAGTGCGTATGGGACTACTGGGATTTCAAAAACATTTTTTGAAAAGTAATGACAGTAATAGTGAAAAGTAGTAATGAGAGTGGAAAATATTGTCAGATATTTGCTTAACATCATCTTGCCTTTGAATTTTTATTATTTGTTTCTAGCTTTCAGAGGATTCATTCATGATGATTTCAGTGATTCAACCATGGCATTGCTGTTCAGTTAATTAATTGCAGCACTATATCTTTGTACCAGTGCTTCCTCCTAGAATTCTTACTAATGTTAGTGGAAAATGTTAATAGAATTCAATATGGCAAGAAAAGAATTCCTAACATCCTCATGGACATGGTGGTGAAGTATGAGTTAGTGAAGTGGTCAGTGAGGTAGACTGAAAACTGGTGGAACAACCAGGCCTGTGAGGAAATGATCAGTGGCAAAAGGTCCAGTTGGAGGCTAGTCACTAGTGCTGAACCCCAGCTTGATATTGGGGCTAGTGCTGTTTTACATATTTAATAATGACCTGGACACTGGGACAGAGTTTGCTCTTAGCAAATTTTCAGGTGATGCAAAACGGGGAGGATTAGCTGCCAAATCAGGTGGTTGTTTTGCTGTTCAGAGGGACCCTCAACAGACTGGAGAGTTTTGCAGTGGGGAACCTCATGAAGTTCTACAACAGGAAGCCCTAGGAACCTGGGAATGAATAACCCTGTGCACCACTACACACTGGGGGCTGACAGACTGGAAAGCAGCTCTTCTGAGTAGGATCTTGGTGTGGGTGACAAAATGAACACAAGCCAGCAATGCACCCTTGCTGCAAAGTTAGCCAACAACCTCCTGGCCTGCCTTAGGCAGAGCATTGCCAGGAGGTCATGGGAGATGATCTTTCCTCTCTGCTCATACTACTGAGACTCATCTGAAGTGCTGAGTCAAGATCTGGACCTTACTGAACAAGAGAGAGTTGGTTTTACTGGAGTGAGGACAGTGAAGGGCCACAAAGATGATTTATGATCTTTGATGTGGTGAGGGGCTGTGGGAGTTGAGCCTGTTCAGTCTGGAAAGAAGCTGGATCAAAGGAATCTGGCCCATAAGATACCTGACAGAAGGACAAGGAGGAAGCACAGCTCCACTCAGTGGTGTGCAGTGAGATAGTGAGCGCAAAGGCAAACCTAGACGGGCAGTGAGTGCAAACTAAAATGTACAAAATTTTACCTGAACACAAGAAAACCTTTACTGAGAGAATGGTCAAGCAGTGGAACACGTTGCCCAGAGAGGTTGTGGAGTCTCTGAAGATATTATTTGACTGCTCATGGCATCACCTGACACTGAGGGAAAAGACGTTTACTTTGAGGGATCCTTGGCAGAATGATGATGGCACCAATTGTAGTTAAAATTAAAGCTTTATTTCTTAACAGTATGTTATTACTAGTATAGAGCAGCATTTATGATTAAAATGGCACAGGATTTCTAGAAGCAGAATCAATATAATAGCATAATATAGAATGTGTTATATAGCTCAGGTCTCACTGTCCAGCAGGAGCTGTGGTCAGAGTTCACCAGTTAGACCTTGCAGTACCTTGGTTTTTTTGACAGTGCTCTGGGTGCTGTGATGCTTCCCTGTTCTCTGACTGGGTCATCACCACCACCTGCCTGGCTGAATGCCTGGGACCTATGGGCTTGGTGAGGAAGGGAGGGATTGGTCTGGCACCCAGGAACAGTCAGACTGTGAGGGAGGGAAGTTATTCTGTTTGATTTGTCTTCTTGGTTCACAGGACCTTCAGCACCTTGTAATGAGGGAAAGGGAATGAATATGTGACCTGCTTGGTCACAGAGAAGGGCTGCTTGCCTCTTAAAATTGCATTAGTTATGCTAACCACATTTCCAGGAGTTGAGAGCAGAAGTGCTGGTTGTACGCAGCACTGGGCTGCCTATGCTGACTGACCTTGCTTGAGCAGATGGGGTTGGATTAGATGATCTCAGAGAGTCCCTCTCAATTTCAGTCTTTCTGTAATTCTGTGAAAACTTGTACTGATGATGGAAGCAGAGAATGGCTTTCATATGGTCATTGAGGCATTTATTTTATCTTTGTGAGCCGTGGTATTCCTCAGTGAAGACAGAGTCTTGTCTTTACAATGTTTTTTGTTTTTCTTCTATTTTAAGGTAATCTGTTTCTTCTGCTTTTGTTCCTGTTTACAACATTTACTTCTTGCAGTTCTTTGTTCTTACGTAGTTTTTCTTTCCTTTCCCATTTTGTTGCTCAGACATTTAGGAAGGGAAGTGTTAACTTTGGTGCTTAGCTGTACAGCTATAAGGGGATAGAAATACTTGTGCTTCACTGAACCTGATAAAGAACTGTAGATTTAGTGCCTTTTGTTTTGGAATAATTGCAGAATTGAGAAAACATCTTGAATCGAGTCACACTAGTGCTGAAAACATTATTCTCTAGTTTGAAAAGCTCAGAAAGTTTTTTTTAGGGTTTAGATGTTTTACATCTAGGTGTCAAATGTTGGAAAGGGTTATGTACTTAGACTTGCTGAGAAGCCATATCTTAGAATTAATAATGAGGGTTAAACCTTGTTTATGTTTGCTTCTAAATTTTGTAAACAAGTTGTCTCCTATTAGCAACAAGACAACTCAGGCTTTATATAAAAAGTGTGTCTTTCTTCTGTCATCGGTTATGAAAAAAACCCCAAAAAACCAACAAAACCCAGATGAGAAGGATTTAGGTTTTTTGTAGTATTTTGGCTTGTGTGGGCCACCTGTAGCACACATTGGCTGAAGTTCTAATGGCCTTTGAAATATGTTGCATGTTTTGTAATGCTTTTGTCTATGAATTATCTGTGCCATTTCATTAACAAGCTTTCAAAATTTTGTCTCCTGCATTACAGGAAACTGGGTTGCAGTATAAGAAATTCATGGCTTATCCTTGGATCCTGACAGTTACTTGGCCGGTGGACATGGTAGGGCTGTTGTTGTTTCCCACAACTGTAGTATAGCTTTTTCTGTGGGGAATTTATCTGAACTCCTTGTTGGCACTTCATTTTGACTTTCTTCTCTTTTTGTAAACTCTGTATGAAAGAAGGAAACATTTCCTGGTTGAGTCAGAGCAGGAGCTCACATCACTCTGTTGAGTGATTTGAATAGTTCTCTGGAAGAACATGTGTTAAGGGCCTAATCTGACTTGATTTCTTGAAGCAGTTATTTCTCTAGTGGTTGTGAAAGGAATCTAAGGGAATCCCAAGTTAGGTGCCTCAGTTTAGGTGGCGTGCCCTTCATGTTGTGTATATGGTTACAGCATGCATGTTACCATTAAAGAGTATCCCAGTGTAATAAATAGGGGCAGTAGAAATGCTCTTAAAAAGTGGGAAGTCTTTGTGTATTTTGTGCTGCGTTTCAGGTTGAGGAGTAAGCTATGGGGATAAAGTAGGTATTTCCTGAAGATGTAGATGGTCTTTCTACTGTCCATATCATGATCAAGGGGCATTAAATGAGGCTTGCTGGAAACTTAGTTTTCTGTTTTGGCACTTGCTGCTACTGTTAGGCTCTGAACTGGCTCTTACAGCCTGGTCAGGAGCATATTCCAAATTCCTGATGTATTTTGGGTTGCAGCCAGCCCTGTGATCATTCTGTATTGGCATTTCTCATTAGAGAAAGCAGCAGCCCCTATGAGTTGGAAACACAGTTACAAGAGAGGAGCATGAAGTGTACTTATAAGCACAGGAGGTTTTGCTGAGTGTGATGCTGTGTTAGAATGTGGCTGAGAAGGTGTTTGCCCACTGGTGAAGGACCAGCTGAGCTATGGCCAGCCTTCAGGAAGAGGTTTTCCACAGTGAGTGAAGTTTTGGAGTTCCTTGACTCCACTCACACATGGAAACTATGAAGATGCAAATTCATATTCTGAGCCATTCCTGGGATCTGTGAGGTGTACATGAAATAAATGTTCACACTGTCTGAGGCTGCCATTTACAAAACCTGTCTAGTATGCTTTCCACTACTTAGTGTGAGAAGTCATTTCACCTTCACCCTACTTTCCTCCTGGCAGTATCAACCATACTGTGGACATTTATGTTTTTATTGTAACTTGCTTTTTGCATGATGTCAAAGGTATTTCCCACTTACTGTTTCTGTGAGGGTTTTTGGAGACCCAGGTGCAGGTGGTATAGGTGAATGACTAAGTATTTGGCATTAAGCTTTAGCCTGATAAACTGCTTAAGCTGGCAGTGCTGCTGAGGAGAACAGTCCTGTCCTGTTCACACAACAGTTGTTTGTCTCCACTTTTCACTTACTTTATTTTCTGCCTGGATTTTACCACACTTTTGGGGGAAGAGGAAGGATAGGGAAGTGGGGAAGCACTGCCATCTGTGAGAAAGTAGAATAAGCCAGGAGTGCTCGTGATTTATGCCAGTGAAAGTTACTTACTCTGCTCTGCCTTCACACACTTTCTCCCTCCTGTCTGTTCACAGTTACCTTGCTTACATTGCTTTCAAATGACAGTGTAGCTCGAATAAAGCTATTTTGTCTCTCTTCTTGCTTGTATCCTAGTTGCGTGTCCCTGCTTTGGAATACTAACCATGAAGAAAGTTGTAGGGGATGAAGTGAAACTGTCTGTCAGCAGAACTCTCTCTGATGTTCAGTGGGAGAGATGGGAATGCACAAGCAGAACTAATTACTGTGTTTCCTCTCAACTTGTCTCTCTTGTGCAGGACAATGAAGACTACCCACTGATCAGAACAGGGCCCTATTGGAAGAAGTTCAAGGCCAATTTTTGTGAATTCATTGCAGTGCTTGTGCAGCAGTGCCAGTGCAGCATCCTGTATGATAACTACTTGATGGACACCATCATCTCGCTGCTTACAGGGTTAGCAGACTCCATGGTCAGAGCATTCAGGCACACAAGCACTTTGGCAGGTAAAATCACTTGCAGAGTTGCTCTAGAGATGCTGAGTTTTATTGACTTGTGTACTAACAAAACTTCTTTAAATTGAAAAACTGTTTACTGGAGCAGTTCTCTTATGCTCTGAGAGTACCTTCCTCCTAGTATATGTTATATGAACGTCTGTTTGTTCCCACGTGTATCTGAATTGAATTTGAATGCTTTATATATGATAGATCTAACATAATTTTTTCTTTATAAAGTAATCTTTAGTGCCTGACATGACTGACTTCAGAATTTTGCTATTCTGAGTATAATATTTTTCAGTAACTGATTTTTCAGTTTTTTATTTTGTTGTTTTTCCCCTCCACTAACTAATGTGATGAGGTTGCAGTAGATGCTTCACCTTAAGAAGCTTCCTTTGGAGAACTGCTATTCTTGTGGTCTCTGTGCAAAAAAAGAATGTTGCTTGTTACACATTTTTGTTTCATGCAGTGTGATGGTTCTAAAGCTACTATTTTTCCCCTAAAGCCAGTAAATACCCTCTTTGCCATGAAAAGAGCGCTTGAAGTATAATTTATTCTAAAGTATGCTGTTTGCCTTGAGGGCTCAGAAAACTGACTTGAAATCTATTCAAACCATCCAGCAATCCTTAAAGAATGTGAATTTTTGTCCATTCCAGTAGTATATTAAGATTCCCAGCAATTTCTGAGCCAGCCTCACTGTTTTTACAATTTTTTTCTTTCTGATTACCAACAATTAGCTGTTCCACAATTCTAGATTATTTTGTAGAAAAGTCAAAGTTACATAAACTTACAAGAGAGTTGCCCAGTAAATTACTTCTCTGACCAGAACTCTGACCAAAAGTTTTAAATCACCAGAAATAGAAGTTAATTTTCCCCTTTTGATCATTGTTTGCCTTTAGAATAAACACTGTATTTTAAAGCAAATTACTATAATCTAGTAGTGTTCATATTTTCTATATAAGCTGGATTTGGCTAACCATATGCTTTTTGTGGTAAAGGGGTGAATATATTTATGCTGCATGTCTCCGAGCTAAGCTAATTGTGCTGGGTTTGTTTCTTTTTTAGCAATGAAACTTCTGACAGCAGTTGTAAGTGTCCATCTGAACCTTGATGTCAACAAGCACAATGCTCAAAGATTGTATGAGGTGGAGAAGAAGAGGCTAAGTGGCAAGAGGACCAGTTACAGACTTGATCAGCTAGAGAGAAAAAGGAAAGAGGTTAGGGAAGTGTCTTGTATGGGAGATTTGTGAAAGGGTAAATGGATTGCTGGCTGCTTGCTTTTGGGTCCCTGCAGTTCTCTGAGGTTTATATGTTTTTGTTGTGCATGGTGCAGAGCAGGTGTGACTGGCTGGATTAAGTGGTACAAACATGACTAAGGTAACAACTGCCCTATGTACTGTTAACTGTGATGTCTGTCCTACTGGTTGCTTTTCTAAATTGGCATCATTAGCTCTTGATCTTCACACAAATATGGATTTACACACAAATTTGTCTCAGTAGCTCTGGTGTTGTGGAAGTGCAGTTTTGTATATGTTTAACAAATTACAAGCCCAAGTTTTAACGATGAATCAAAAGGGACACAGACTGAATGTCATCTCTGTGTAAGTAAAGAATTACAAAAATGCATTGAACTTCAAGGATGTCCTAAATAATTTTTGCTTTTCAGTTTCTGTTGTTTCTTCCCTGCTCAAAGACAGCTCCTTTTCAGCTCTCAGAGGCAGAGCTATAACTGTAAAAAATAACTCTGGCTTGAGGGAGAGGGTGACTTGGTCAATGAACATCAGGTATAGTTCCTTGTCTCCTGACCTTAGAATCACTTAGCTCTGTTCTGAGTTTTAGGTGTCTGTAGGCTTCTCTGAGACAATACCCTTCTTGTGGGGAGGAGGGTTTGGGTGAGACAGGATATTTTAGTGTCATTGTAAGTCTGATCTTACAGCAAAGACAGAGGAAAAGGGTGTGTTGGAGGGAAAACCCAAACTTGTCACCCTTCCTGGTGCTGTTGATGAGAGAATATTTTTGTTAGGTGACTTGCATTTTCAGAAATTCCTACCTAAATTTTCGGGATTCAGTTTTTTAATAGGCTCATTGTGTATTTTGGAAATTTCTTTGTCTGCCTTTTTTCCATCTTTGTTCAAGTACATGAAAAGAGAATTTGAATCTGTATGTGAGGATGGCTTAATAGTTGTGCTGTATCTTTCTGTGTGATTTCTGATAGATCAAGACTCACTGTATCAAACAAGTAGCTTGTTTCCCAAAGCTAGCAGTTGGTATCCAATAAATATTTCCTTGGGATGTAGCCACGAAAAAGCCAGTTGCTAGTGCAGATACAGACCCCTCATTTTATGTTGGTACCATGTGTAAACACCAGCAGTTTGCATCACAGTAGTATTCAAAGTGATGAACATTTTTCATGTGTAGTGAATTGTGGGACCAATATTAACATTCAGTTCTCTTTGTATTTCAGTATGAGCATAAGCTTCTAGAGATACAGAACATGATGAATGCTATTTTCAAAGGGACGTTTCTAACCCGTTACCGGTAAGAGTGAAAATAAAGCTGTGACATGTATCTGCATTCCCCAGAAACTCCTGCTCAGATTATACAGATAGGAGAATCAAGTTAAACATCCTGGAGGCACTGGTGGTGTCAAGGAAAGTGTAGCAGTTAAATTATTTTTAAGAATCTGGGCTTCCAAAAGGACATCTCTGGTGTGTTCTTTCGGTTCTTCCTGCTGGGTGTAGAGCAGTATATTTATAAATGAGAAGATACCCAGAATTGCAAAATAGTTTGTGGCTAAAAGTGGTCTAAGTACTGATTGAAGAATAACTTTTAATATTAATATGAAGGCACTTTGAATATTTTGAATTATACATGCTTTTGAAATGCCAGAATATAAAATTATTGCAAATAATCTAATGGATTTTTAAATTAATTTTTAATGTATTAATATTACAATTTTATAATTTCACAGTGATGTTATTCCTGAGATCAGAGCAACTTGCATGGAAGAAATTGGCAGCTGGATTAAAGCATACCCAGATGCTTTTTTGAATGATAGCTACTTAAAATATGTTGGATGGATGCTCTATGATAAGGTAAAGTTTAATTTTTTTTTTTACTTAGGGAGTACATTAGGTTTTTTGTTTTAAATTTTTTTTAAAGAATCTTAGCATTTAAATTCTTGAGAGCAGATGTTTAAGACTGTGGTTCAATAAGAATTTACTTTATTCCCCATTTCAGGTTATATTTTAAAAGCCATTTTAACACTAAATAACACAGAACGTTTTTTCCCATTCTGTGTGAATCCCTGTAAGTGCAGTTGTATTTATGTCACTGAATTGGGAGTTATTTCTGAACTGTAAATTGGCTTATATCTTTTGAGAGGGTTAAATGTTGACTGAAATTTTGCTTTTAAGCTTAATCAACATTTAAAATTTTGTTTAGATTTATAAAGAATGAACAAATAAATTGTATTGTATTGAATGAACAAATAAATATTGTCTACTACAATTCTATTGTAGTAGAGTAGTCTTCAGTGTTGCATTTCTTATCTGGAGTTAGACAGATACAGAAAATATTTACAGGAAACCCATCCATTTCCCAAAGGGTTTTCTCCTTTTCCTTATAGTTTATTTTTTCTTTTGAGTTAGAGGCACTTTTAAAAATCCTCCAAATACCACCCAAACAAAAGAAGTCAGTAAGTCCAAAATATCAAGCAGTAGAACAAGAGGGGCAAAAACTGATACCCAGGAAGTTGCACTGGAGCATGAGGAAGAACTTTACTGTGTGGGTGACTGTTCCCTAGAGGAGATTGCCTGGAGAGTTTATGGGCATCTTAGTGAAGGTGTTCAGAACTGTCTGGACACAATCCTGTGCTGGGATGACCCTGCTTGAGCAGGAAGGTTGGACCAGATGAACCAACCAGATGGATCAGGTGCTCCATTGTGTTCCCTTCCTACCCGACTGTTCTGTGCTTCTGTGAATGTATGCTTTTTCTCTTGCTTCGAAAAAGCATGAGAGACTTCAGGGGGATAGGAATGTTTATCGGGAACGGCTAATTAGCGAAATCGACACGCTGTACTTCTGCAGGCCGCCTTTGAAGGTGCCTGTAGCTCCTGTGTGGATGCTGAAGCCCCGGGATTTGTTAGTGTCGGCTGCGGGCGGTGTTTGTGCTGTGCGGATCAGGTTGCACTCTGCCGCGGGGCCAGCAGGGGGCGCGCGAGGCTCCTGCTTCCCGGCTTGCGCCCTCCCTCTTGACGGTGGCGTTTGGGCTTTTGGCACGACAAATCTATCAAGAACTCCCGTTTGTTCCTGTGTTCATTTTATCTGATCACAATTCTCAAAAGAAAAAGTTTTTTTTTTTTTTAAGATGATGTGTCTTCATTTGCAATACTCCACAGTGAAGATTAACAGCTGGTGTCTCTAATTAATGCACACAGCTCACCCAGTGCCATTTACTGGAAACTGGAAATAGTTTTTTCTAAAGCTTTTTAAATCTGAAGGCAAGCAGAGTGAGATAAAGTGAAGTGTCTTCCATATCTACATTTGGTTGAGACCTGGTAGTGTGCCTCTACTGGTGACTGCAGTCCTGGCTGTGATTTGTGATTTGCAGCCACTGTCAAATTGCCTGATTTCTAAACGAGAGCACCAACAGGGACAGCAGTGTTTTTTATATATTGTCATGGATTTTTTGGGAGGGCTGGGGAGGGAGAGCAGTTTTTAAAATTGTTTTGCCTCGAATGACAGTTGGGTTGTCTTTGCTATCCAGGAGTAACTCAGAAGTAGACCTTCCCAGTTCATAATCTGGGAAGTGTTGACCCGGCAATCCTATCAAACCATCCAAGTCCCAGCCTGTATTTGTGAGGTTTATTGAACAGTCCCATCTCTGTGGTAGTGGTGGGGCTGAAATCTCATAACTGAATGTGTTCAAGCAGTGCTGGAGCCTGTGCAGAGTTCTCTGAGGTCACTAGAGCTGCCCACCACTTTACTGATGTTTTCTGTCATCAAGTCAGGATCAAAATGTGCTATGATACAGCTGAGGCACATTGTTTGTGTTCAGAATATACTGAAAATGTGCTTACATAATTCCCCTTCACTCTGTCACAGTTTTGCAGGACCAAACAGGCAGGTTTTTTGTCGAGATTAGAATGGTAGTTCTGATGAGGGCAGTAAGTGGCTGGGTGTTTGTGTTTGCTGATGCTGCTATTGAAAGAATCTGAAGGTAGTGAAATATTCTTGATCATTCAACATTACTTCACATCTTTCCAAAACTATCGGAAATGTTGAATTTAGAAAAGGGGAGGTGGTTGGGAAGGAGAAGCAAGGAAAATGCAGATGAAAACTTCAAAATAACAGAAGTAGTCATAGAAGTAGTTATATATTTCTATTTACTAGAGTTAATTTTCTCAGCACTTAAAGGAACATACATGTGGGGGGTTGTGACTGAGAGCTTTTGGGTAGAAACCTCAAAAGGGAGATGGTACACTGTAATCTGTTAGACTTTATGTCTGCAGGCCTACACTTGACTCCACCTGACTGACAAATGACGTTTCCAGGCGAGTGCCAGGGGCTGTATGACCAGTCAGCAAACCAGTGCGCACTGTTGTCCCTTTCCCCACGCACAAATTCAGTCCCTATTCACAAGCAGTGTTGTGACGGAGAACCAAGGGCAACTGAAAGAACCAAGAGAACCAAAGAACCAAGCCAGTTTTGCAGCACCTTGGCTGAGCTGAGTTTGTGCCAGTGTGCAGTGATGGGTGACACCTTGGGACTGTCTGTGAGTGAGTTCTGTGGCAGTAGGAAGCAGCAGGTGTGGGCAACAGTCTCTTCCTCAGATACTTTAAAATGCAATATAGAATAAGTACTGCTGGTGTGTCATGGGGAGATTAGAGAACAGTGTATATTGTTACCTGTTGACCTTTCATTTTATATTTCTAGCAAAAAGCTGTCTTAAACAGAACTGTTAGTCAAAGCCTGCCACTGGGTATCATCCTTGGCTTTTCATCTAAGCAGGTGAACAGGAACTTGTAGCAATGGATAGCCTGTGTGTAGGTGGTCTCCTTTCTTGGATTTCCATGTTTATTCTTACTGCTATTGTTAGCAAGAGGAATTAAGAAAGAAATATGAAGAGACTGATTCCAAGCCTGCAGTTCATCTTAGTGTCTCTGCTGATATGCATTATAATTAGCATTATAAATTTACAGAACACATTATTTTTCTATGTTGGATCATCAAAATCACTTTCCTAGTTCCATTTAAAGCATTGTCCTTTGAATGATGTAACAATATGCATGAGCTAGTTGAAAAACTGGCTAAGGAAAAGACTTCTTTTTGAGGCAGTATGTTTAATAGTATGAAATAACATCTTGTATGGATAAATATATTTTGCCTAAATTAACTAATTAGGCTGAATTCAAAGCAACCCTTTTTCTACAGTACTTAAAATACCGTGTTCTAGTGTAAAACAGAAATAGGGAGAAGGCGTGGTGCTTAACTCTATAAGAATCCACATTGCATTTCTCAGTTGTACCTCTTCCTCTGGGAGTCTAGAGAAATCTGTAATTTCTTGGACTCCTTGTCTGTGTTCAGCAATTGTCCCAGTCAGCTGTTGAAGAAGCAAGCAAAGTCTGATGTATGGGGGAGTGCTGGTTGTACTAAGCAGGCCATCCATACTCCTGTCTTTGTGTCTTTAACAGATGAATAGCACAATCCCTGTATCTTTTGTATTCTGTTGCTTTTACTAACAGTGGTCTGTGAGAGTTTCTTTGACTCTTAGGGAGCCATACACAAACTTTGATGTTACCTTTGAGTTTGGCTCACTGCAGGCTTCCTCTGTGTGTGTGAGAGAGAGAGATGAGCGTGTGTACACACAAACAAACTGGTACTGATGTCACTGATAAAGAAGATGAGGCAGCATTTGGATAGTCTGCTGTAGGCACCCACAAAGAGCTCTTATTTACATGGTGTAAATGCTGATAGTGACTAACAAAGATACATGTATTTTGCTGTTACCCAATTTCTCTTTGTCTTACAGCAAGCTGAAGTGCGGTTGAAGTGTCTTCTGGGACTGCAGGGAATTTATAGCAGAAAAGAACTTGTTTCCAGGATGGATCTCTTTACTAACAGGTTCAAGGTAAATAAATTACTGTTGGCTGTTTTTTTAAGTCTAGGTTGGGTGTATACGCAGGGCCTGATGTTTTGATCAGAGCTGATCTCCCCACTCTCTTGACTGAGAGGAGCTTAGACTCCTGCAGAAACAGCCTTGGTGACTGAATAGAGGAAGGAGTTTTGCAGGGATGTTTCCCTCTGTTTCTATGAACTCTTCCATTTCACTTTAGTTCACACAAAATGGTATTAGCATGGCTGTGGCCCACCATTTATCCAGATTGGCCCGGGTTTTTTTACAGGATCTTTGGCAGATGACAAAGAATTTCCTACACTAAAGATCCTCTTTTTGCTGTCCCTGATAATGGGTTAACCTTGTAGATAGTGGACTGGTTGTCCATGTATCACACTGATGTGGGAATGGCTCTCTCTTGATCTACCATGTCAGTATGCATCTTGCAGAAGGATTCCTTATCTCTTTTCTGAACAAATCAGGTGATACACTGTAGTTTTGAGTGCTTGTTTTGTGGCTTCACCAACCCTGTACACTTTCATAATCCAATATCCCCACTCATTTAAGAAGTAAGCCCTTTATTTTTTTTTAACCCTGGCCTTGCTAAGGATTTTGTCAACTGCTCTTACCCTAGCAGGGTTGCACCTTCTCAGTATTTGAGTAGGAAAGCTCAAGATGATGTCAAGATGATATCTCAGTCCCTGTGAATCAGGACATGATTCAATGTCAGGACAAATCAATGCCTGCATGTCAGCCATGGTGTTTTTGCAAACGGTGCAGGGCTTGCCTATGTGTCAAAGCAGTTGCTAATAGTGAAAAATGCTTATCACATATCCTCAGAGAACATGAAATGGCTTAATATTGGTATCTTAGTAATAAATTATTCAGAATTAAACTCAGCTATCTAAGATTGACCCCTGTTTTAAATGATTATGTGGTAGTCCCTTATCTTTCTGACTGCTGTAAGCTCTGTAACCAAATGCAGGATTGGTATTCAATAAAGAGTGATGAAATAGCTCCAGGCTGTTTGTGCTGCGATCTCCCTGTGTGCAGGATGCAGTATAAATGGATTATTGCTAACTCCATCCCCCAGTCAAAAAACCCCCACCCAAAAACAACTTCATCCACTCTAACCAAAAGAAATCCAAACAGCTACACACAAAATGCCACTTTCAAAGTTTAAAGCATGCTTTCTCAGTGATGGGAAGTGTAATCATATAACCATCAATCCATTTCCGGCAAACGGGAGTTACACATGCTCCCTCTGTTACCCTTGAGTGTTCAGCCTCAGGATTTGTGGATTTACATATCTTCCAACTGGATTGTGAGAAAAAGGAAGGTGCAAAGGAAAATGAATGTAGAGATTTAGAAGCCATGTGTTAAATAGGGAAACTAAAATAGTTCCAAATCAAGCAAGTCTAAAGTCTTAGAGATGTAGGCCACTCTGAGGTGTGCAAGTTCCTGATTTCATGGGATGGGAAGTTTTTCAGTTTTTTGAGTTGTTTGCATGTGTACTAAGTTACAATATTGTGAATTCTGGAGGTCAGCAATATTGCTGCTATGCCATGAGGTATCTTTATGACTTTAACTGTCTTTTCAGCAAGGTGCTGACTTCTATAATGTGTAGGTGCAGGCACTTTACTGTTAGTGGGAGAAACTGATTAGATAATGCTTGTAATTTGAGGCTTACCTTCATTTAACATACTGAAGTGCCAGTAGTAACATCTTAGAAACAAGTTGTCAGTCACTTTTAATTTGTAGTGTGTAGTTAATTTCTTGTGAACGCATACATTACGTGTATAAAAAATATCATATTACTGCATGATTAATTCAGTTAAAAAATTAACATGCTGTTAATTTTCAGGGGCTGGGGAGCTACTTGGTAGTAATCAAGTTGCCTTATGTCTCTTAGGAAATAGCTGCTGAAATAAAAATAAATCTCTGCTGTACTAGTGTAGATGATCTAGCTGTAGCAAAATTACATGTTTATTAAGAACAAACCATGTTACATCTTTTTATTGTCATTTTACATCCATTAGGATCGAATTGTGTCCATGCCTCTGGACAAGGACCATGAAGTAGCAGTTCAAGCCATGAAACTCTTGATGCTTATGTCACAGTAAATAATTTCTTTTTTAATTTACTGTATTGTTTTAATGGCAACAAGATCCAGGTGCAAACCTGATGAATCTTCCTGTAATCACTTACTTGTTGGGAAACAGTTGCTTCTGGCAGGATATGAGTTACAGTTAAAGCTGCTCAAGACATGACATTTTCTTTCTGTGGGAAATACCAGTGTTAAGAAAACCCTTGTGCTGAGATTCAGTTTGAAAACTATGTTTTCATATCTTTGTTTCCCTCTGAAAGGAAATCCCACCTTTTTTGATATTGGCTTTTCTCCAAAAGAGCATTTGACAGTCCTGGGGGAAGTTCCCACCCCATCGTCTGTCCCAGGATTGCCAGGTCTTGACCAGAAGCTTGGAGAACTCTGCCCTCTTCCCTATCTCTGCACCTGATGCAGGAAGCTTTGAGGCTGTTGCTAGAATTTGGACTTTCAGATTCTTGGCTCCAGGGCAGAGAATCTGGTAGCCTTTGAGCCCATAGCAGACTGACAGGAAATGATCAAGTGTGTGATTTTGCTGAGGTGGAAGACTAACAGAAGAGTTGTTTTCTTGGGAAATTTACCTGCCAGCCATAGATTTGGTAGGATAATTGCAAGCTGCAAGTGTGGGGAAGAATTATACTTAGTATTATAGAAGTATATCAATCTTTTTCTGATACATCCTTGAGCAGCATATTTATTTTAGAAATGTCTTTATTTGCAAAATATGTGTAGAATAAATTTTCTGTCCCTCTTTCTCAAAGCAAAATGGGAATAAGAACTTCACTGCATTCCATTGATAATACAGTTGAGATGTTAGGACTCAGTATCTCCTCTGAGAGTGTAAGTTGAATTTTGGTGATGTAGATGCTTATTTCCATGTACAGCATGAGACATTATCCAACAGCCTTGTGGAATTTGCTTTTCTATTTAAGCCAGAAGTATTAGGCATTGCTAGAGGAGCATGTAGACCTTAGTGGTCCAACTAATACAGTGCTGTAGATATTTACATTAAATTTCAAGTATGTTTGTATATTCAGGTGCTGCTTTATTGTCTCCTGTCTCACTTCACATTCCACTGGTTTGAATGGCATTTTTCCAGGGCTCTTTCAGTAGGCACAGCAGAACAGCATATGATGCTCTGCACCCTCTTCTGAAGGTAGTGCCATTGTTTGGACCTCACTAGTAGTAGCCAGGGTTGCATTGTTCCTGTGTTCACAGTGTCCATTTCTACATCCCTTGGTTCGCCATGGTGCCTAGCTGTTGGAACAAAGCACAATGCAGTGTCCATGGATAACATGTCCCTGTGCTAGGAGGAGCAGCTCACCATTGTTGAAGTACAAAGATTCCATACACCAGTTAGGACTGCACTTGTTCTGTATCTGAATTAACAAGAGCTATATTGGCACTGCAGCTGTTTATCATCTCTGGCTTTATTATAAGGGATCATGTTCTCATTAATGCAAGCTGCAGCTATAAAAGTTTGATTAATGTTTCTTTTTCCCTGAAGCAATTTTTTCTGAATTTTGCTTAAATATGGTTTCCAGTGTGAATAAATGCCATTTAAAGTTTTCTGAATGATATTTTTCCATCATAAGATGTAATTTTCATGAGTAAAATTAATACATTATGAAATTGTTTTAAATTAAGCTATGTAGAGACCTAGCAAATACATTCTGTTCTTTCTTTCTGCTCCTCTGTAGCATAGTCATCCTGCTTTCTTCCACTGTACCCCCCAGCTGCTCTGAGCCCTGCTGATTTGGCATAATTATTGGAGTGGTGAAAGTGTGCATTGGAGACTCAATAAGCAAATTCAACAACAACTCTTCTCTTTGATAAGAGTAGTGCTGACCAGTCTGTAACTCTGTGTGAGGAGAATGCAAACAATATAGCCAGTCACATGTACAGGCTTCTTAATAAAAGCCTGCATCAAGATCCTTTTCTAGCAGGGGAAAAGCTGATGCTTTAGTGCCTACAATAGTGGCAGAAAGGACTTGCTGCTGGCAGTGCAGAAACCTGCAGGGCTAATGTGTCTCAAATAGATGTGTCTCGCAGCTCAAAGCTTTTGTGTGTATCCTGACACACACAAAAAGTGTGTCTGGTTTTTGAGCAGTAGTGCTGCTTGATACATGCAGTAAAGCATGAAGTTGAGTTGGGGGACAGCAACTCCCCTGCCTCAAAGGGGATGATAAAGTAATAAATGACAGCTTGTATAAATGGCATGGCTACTCGTTTGCAGTGGTAGAATAAAATTTTTGCCACTTTTGTCATGCTGTCTTGGCTTCTCTTTGAATGACTAATTTTGTCATCTGCAAATTTGGCAACTGAATTCAAGTGGCCCAACTTGCGTTTTTAGTGAAATGTGAGAGACCTTTCAGATCAAGTTTCTGAAAGCTATTTTTAAAGCTACTGGAAAGAATCTCTATCTGAATTCTCTCTATTTGATCAGGAATTATTAATTAAAAAAAGTCTTCATTGGTGAGGTACAGACCTTCAGAACATGTCTCTAATCTTGGAATAAATATTTTGTTATGTCATTACATGAGTCATCCAGTAATAGCTTTTTTTCTTCCAATTACCCAGTTGGGTAATTTTTCTTGGGAAAAAAACATTATGTCAGTTACTTTCTTTGACTGACTTCCATAGTTGTCTTTTGGGTCAGCCTAGCAGCAAGACCTTGTTGCTAATTGACCATTTTTGTGATGTTTTACAGTGGCAGGAAAGCTGTGCTCCATGTATGATAGTAACAGGTTTGAGCATTTCTCAACCATCACTGCATTCCAGTTCTGTGGAATATACACTGACTACTCTGTGTACTACTGCCCCATAAAGCTGCTGTGCCTTTACATTCTTGATAGCTAGAGAGGCAGTGAAAACACTGATCTTTTCAATTCACTTATGTGTGCTACATTATTAAAAAAAGTCCCAGTGCTGATTCAGAACTCTTGCTATGCATATACTTAGCTTTTTTTCAGATCCATATTTGTATTTTCTTCTTGTGTATCTCTGTGAGCTGAGATTTTTTTTCCTTCTTGTTTGTTGCATGTTGTCTCAATTGAATGCCAGTCTTTGGGCTAGTAGATTTCTGTTTTTACACAGCGTGATGTGGTCCTGGAACGGAAATGAGCCTATGAGATTTAGCATAATAGAAATTATTAATGGTACTGAATTATGCATAATTGTTAGCATTAATGTTGCAAAGGATCTGACAGGGAATAGAACTAGGAAGGAAATAAAGAGGGAGAAGCATCAGTGACAATGAGAGACCAAGGTAAAAAAAGCATTGCCTTTTAGGAGGCAAATTAGTTCAGTGTGCCTACTGCTAGACAATTCTGTTAATTTTTGTGTGCTTAAATACCTAAAAGCGTAGAGGGATTTTGGAAAAGAGCAGCAAAAGTAATAAGGTAACCACAGTAGGTGCATGCGGAAAGGTTACAGGTGGTGTGGGTAGGGGCACAAATCTACAATTAGCTTGAATATGTAAATAGCCCAGGGGAAAATGACTTTGATTTACTTTAGTTAAACGTAATTAGAAATTAAACTGAGTTTTAAACACAAAACACGTCGGTCTGCCACAGCATAATCACAGTGTATTGCAACATGCTAATCCCATTGTACAGTGGGTGGGGAAGGACTATTGTTAGATTACTGTTACATTTTAGTGGCTTTGCTGATCACCAAAGTGTGTCTTGAAATAACCTGCAGTGAGAGCAGAGGAGTGAGAATGAAAATGAAGAACAGTTTAGTAGTACATGATTTTTGTACTTAAAATTTTTAATGCAGACATTAGAATACTTTTAACATACATTTTTTGTGGTTGATAGTGCTCTGTGCACATATACTACTTTTACAATGCATCTGCAGATCTGGATGTTTAACTTGACTTAATTTTAAATGCAAAGTGACCAGATTCTTTTTTGATTGAGTTGCTATACTTTGGATTGTCATCACCTTAATGTGTACCAGATCTTGCCCTGCACAGCCAGTAAAAACAAAGGCTAGAGTCAAACTCTGTAAAGTGTGTCAGGGTTTTTATTTTACTCTTGTGATTTTGATGGTTATCCTTGGTATGAGCAACAGCACGGACCAAGTCAAGCTACTCCAGCAGACATACCTCTTGCATGCAACCTAGGAAACAAAAAGCAAGGTACGAAATCTTTCAACTGGTGCCATATGCAGAACAAAATGGGTTTGTGATGTCCCTCTGGAATGTCCCAGTTTGCTCTGGGACATGAAGACTGGGACATGGTCACACTGAAGTGCAGAGAAAATGGTATGTCATGAGATTGGTATGTGGAAGGCCATGCCTGTTTATTTTTAGGCACCTAAACACTGGCAGGCACTTCTGGCTTAACCTTTATCTGTTGCTTGGCATGCTGAGGGCTGTAAATTTGCAGCAGTATTACTGCTGTATTTGAAGTATTCTTTGTGTGGTTGATGATTGCCTGATGGATGTAAAAAAGGAAGGCACAGTTCAGTGTGGTAGTGTTAGTGGTTGCAGGTGTAGTCAAGTGCTGCTGCTTGCAGAGACAGGTAAATGCCTGAGCACTCATTTCAGAGGGAGTTATAAGCCTAAACCTCATCATGGTCAGAGAGTAGTGGTTGAACAGTAGTAGTAGTAGTGCACACAGGTGTTCCCTTGCACTCAAGAGAGGAAAAAGCAGAAGATCAGGTGCTCAAGTGGTGTCAGGAGTGTCTGTCAGCTTGTGTGGCAAAGGAAATGGATTCTTCTCCCTTCCTTTGCTTCTCTGCTGTTTGGGGCTGCTTCCTTTGCAGCTGGAGCAGGATCTCACCTACTTATGTCTCGAGGAGGGAGGAAATAATACTGCACTAGATTAATGTAATGAATAAATTCCCAACCTCTTAGAAGAAAAAGTTAAAAATGGGGAGGTTGGGATTTTGGAAATCACAGAATGGCTGAAGTTAGAAGGGTTATCTGGTCCAACCCCCTACTCAAGAAGAGCCATGTAGGACTGCCCAGGACTGAATCTGAATGGCTTTGAGTACCTCCAGCAATGGAGACTCCACAGCCTCCCTTGGCAGCCTGTGCCAGTTCTCTGCCACCCTCACAGTAAAAACACGTTTCCCAATGTTGAGAAAGAGCCTCCTGTGTTTCTGTTTGTGTCTGTTGCTTCTGGTCCTTGATACCAGGAGCAGAAGCCTGTCTCTGTATTCTTACTCTCACCACCAGGTATTTACACACATTGCTAAGATCCCCCTGAACCTTCTTTCCTCCAGGCTGAACAGTCCCTGCTCCTTTGACCTTTCCTCAAAGGAGAGATGCTCCAGTCCCAGGAAAGATGATCCCCAGATCATCTCTGTGACCCTTTCTTGGTCTCTCCCCAGTGTGTCTCTTGTACTGGGGGGCCCTGCCCTGGACACAGCACTGCAGGTGTGGCTTCACCAGTGCTATGTAGAGGGGAAGGATCACCTCCCCAAACCTGCTGGTAACACTTAATGCAGATTGGGATACCATTCACCTTCTTTTCAGCAAGAGAACATTGGTGGCTCATATTCAACTTGGTGTCCACCAGGATTCCTTTTCTAAGGGTAGAAAATACCTATGGAAAAGCAGTTTCATTAGTACTGGAAAGGAAGAGTCCTTCATTTCTATCCAGAGAGATAGGTATTACTTAGCTCTTCGAGCTATCTGAACAATTTAGTCAAAGAACTCTTTAAAAATATAAACATTTAGGTATTGTACTCATTATTTCTATAAATGTGCTAAAGAGAGAAAACCTGAAATACAAAGAAGAAAAAAAAAAAAATGTCTTCACTTGACTGGCATGTTCATACAGGAAATTAATTTAAGCACAAGAAAAAGGTTTTGCACTGTGGGAGTGATCCAATACTGGAACACATTGCCAGAGATGTTGTAGAATCTTTGACTTCATGGATTGGACACATAAACTTGCTATAGCTGATCCTCTTGTGAGCAGAGGGTTGGAGCAGATGTCCTGCAGAGGTGCTGACCATCCTCAATGCTCTATGATTCTGTATTGGTTCAGTTCAGATCACCATATGTTTGTGAAATTTCTTATATTCCCAGCTGTCCACTAGTTTTGAAAAAAAAATAGAGAGAGAGAAAAAATGACAAAGACATCTTCATGGAAAGATGTCTTTAAAAGAACTCAATAATAGATTGACATTAAAAAGAATGAAAGAAACATTGTCAGACTGCTATTTTTTTCTGTAAATTCCCCATAGCCTTTTAATATTTATTATATCATGTCTTTTTATTCCTGTAAGTGCTCTTTGTTGTCATTCTTTGTTTTACACTCACTTGTTAAACTTGTAGAAGTTTAATAAATTTGATCATTCATGGCTTCACAGGACACACCACTGCTTATTCATGTGCTCTAGTGCACCATAAAACCATATTACTTCTTTCATTTTTTTACTCCTTAACATTAATACACACATTTTTACTCCACTTTCTCAGTTCTGTAGATAGTTAAATGAGTGACATAAATATTTCTCTTTATGGTGATTTCTTGATATGTATTCCTTTACACTTTCTATATGTTCTATTACTTCAAATATATTCTCAAGGTAATTGCATGTTTAAAGAGTCCACCAAAACCTGCCTTAAATATGTAGGGCAGCTTTTATTTCACATTATCCTGTGAGATGGATTGATCACTTTTGGTGACATACCATTAGCACTTTCATTTAAAGACCTTTTTAATGGATGCTCCAGTGATAATCTCACCTAGTGTGAGCTCACTTCTTTTTCAGTAAGGTTGGAGGATATTTTGGGGCTTTGTGACTTGTGGGGATGCTAAAGGATGCAATGGGTTGGAGACAAATGGGCAAGCATAGGAAGGACTGCTGATTTTTTGTAGACATCACCCTTAGCTGGAGAATAGCATGAATCCTTAGTTGTGGAGAGGGTGTTGGACCACAGGTGTAGATGGTTTTAAAATGTTACTACTTGAGGATTGAATGCAGTGATCAATAAAAACCCTTTGCTCTCAGCTGCGTGTAGTAAGTGTGAGAATCTCGTATATTGCTTTTTCATTCTCTGAATTAGCCTAGTCCAGTGACATTGCTGTGGCAGTAAGGAGCAGGTATTTGGAAACTGTAGTCCTGGCTTTGGGCTTCACTGCTCTGGTACCTCTTCATTGGGTTATTCAACCTTGATGCTTCGATTTCTTTTTTGTAAATAGTTGATATGAATACCATTTCTACCTCTTGGAGTGTTCTAGGTGTACTAGTTGGCATGTGGTGTTCTCAAGATGTGTAGCTGAATGAAAAAAGTAATGACTTTGAATGTTTTTGTGCAGAGAGGTCACAGCCATAAGCGTGCCATCAACAATGTGTTTTGATTTCTTTTTTTATGAGACTCTAGCATTACAGAATATAGGTTTTAAAATACTTAAGAATAATTTGTACTACAGAATGAAGGTTTCTAATTTTTTATTATGTTCTATCGTGAGCATCTAAGCATAAAGTAAATGCATGATTTTCCTGTTTTATTACTATTACTCTTTTTACTGTGATCACTTATTAACTGTAATTATACTTTAAATTAACATTCGTGTCCATGCAGTGGGCCTGATTTGTCATGGCTTACACAAACCTCTGTTTCTCTACACAGTGAGTAAAACAATGCTGCCAATTTTGTTTGAGAGCATTTTTAGAAATGCCCTACAAAAATTTACACATAGCTGTGTAAACAAATTGCACGGTAATGGAGAATCAAGCCTAGTAAAAGCTGGACATAGCATTCATGCTATTCTTTGCAGATAAGCCTGGCCTATAACTTCCGTTGTTATTTTTGCCTAGGAACTGTGGGGATGTGTTATCGGCTGAAGACTGTGAAATGTTATACCAGTTAGCTGATCCTTTGTGAGCAGAGGGTTGGAGCAGATGTCCTGCAGAGGTGCCTCAATGCTCTATGATTCTGTATTGGTTCAGTTCAGATCACCATATGTTTGTGAAATTTCTTATATTCCCAGCTGTCCACTAGTTTTGAAAAAAAAAGAGAGAGAAAAAAAATGACAAAGACATCTTCATGGAAAGATGTCTTTAAAAGAACTCAATAATAGATTGACATTAAAAAGAATGAAAGAAACATTGTCAGACTGCTATTTTTTTCTGTAAATTCCCCATAGCCTTTTAATATTTATTATATCATGTCTTTTTTTGATTCCTGTAAGTGCTCTTTTGTTGTCATTCTTTGTTTTACACTCACTTGTTAAACTTGTAGAAGTTTAATAAATTTGATCATTCATGGCTTCACAGGACACACCACTGCTTATTCATGTGCTCTAGTGCACCATAAAACCATATTACTTCTTTCATTTTTTTACTCCTTAACATTAATACACACATTTTTACTCCACTTTCTCAGTTCTGTAGATAGTTAAATGAGTGACATAAATATTTCTCTTTATGGTGATTTCTTGATATGTATTCCTTTACACTTCCTATATGTTCTATTACTTCAAATATATTCTCAAGGTAATTGCATGTTTAAAGAGTCCACCAAAACCTGCCTTAAATATGTAGGGCAGCTTTTATTTCACATTATCCTGTGAGATGGATTGATCACTTTTGGTGACATACCATTAGCACTTTCATTTAAAGACCTTTTTAATGGATGCTCCAGTGATAATCTCACCTAGTGTGAGCTCACTTCTTTTTCAGTAAGGTTGGAGGATATTTTGGGGCTTTGTGACTTGTGGGGATGCTAAAGGATGCAATGGGTTGGAGACAAATGGGCAAGCATAGGAAGGACTGCTGATTTTTTGTAGACATCACCCTTAGCTGGAGAATAGCATGAATCCTTAGTTGTGGAGAGGGTGTTGGACCACAGGTGTAGATGGTTTTAAAATGTTACTACTTGAGGATTGAATGCAGTGATCAATAAAAACCCTTTGCTCTCAGCTGCGTGTAGTAAGTGTGAGAATCTCGTATATTGCTTTTTCATTCTCTGAATTAGCCTAGTCCAGTGACATTGCTGTGGCAGTAAGGAGCAGGTATTTGGAAACTGTAGTCCTGGCTTTGGGCTTCACTGCTCTGGTACCTCTTCATTGGGTTATTCAACCTTGATGCTTCGATTTCTTTTTTGTAAATAGTTGATATGAATACCATTTCTACCTCTTGGAGTGTTCTAGGTGTACTAGTTGGCATGTGGTGTTCTCAAGATGTGTAGCTGAATGAAAAAAGTAATGACTTTGAATGTTTTTGTGCAGAGAGGTCACAGCCATAAGCGTGCCATCAACAATGTGTTTTGATTTCTTTTTTTATGAGACTCTAGCATTACAGAATATAGGTTTTAAAATACTTAAGAATAATTTGTACTACAGAATGAAGGTTTCTAATTTTTTATTATGTTCTATCGTGAGCATCTAAGCATAAAGTAAATGCATGATTTTCCTGTTTTATTACTATTACTCTTTTTACTGTGATCACTTATTAACTGTAATTATACTTTAAATTAACATTCGTGTCCATGCAGTGGGCCTGATTTGTCATGGCTTACACAAACCTCTGTTTCTCTACACAGTGAGTAAAACAATGCTGCCAATTTTGTTTGAGAGCATTTTTAGAAATGCCCTACAAAAATTTACACATAGCTGTGTAAACAAATTGCACGGTAATGGAGAATCAAGCCTAGTAAAAGCTGGACATAGCATTCATGCTATTCTTTGCAGATAAGCCTGGCCTATAACTTCCGTTGTTATTTTTGCCTAGGAACTGTGGGGATGTGTTATCGGCTGAAGACTGTGAAATGTTATACCAGTTTGTTTATACCACTCACCGGCCGCTTGCAGTAGCAGCTGGGGAATTCCTTTATAAAAGGTATCTCTGCCTGCCTACTTCTTGCATAGTCTCCTTTGTTTTGGAATTAAGGTGGATTTATTAAGCATTAATTTTTCTGATGAAAGTGTGTGCCACCTTTCTTCTGGTAATCAGAAGAGAAATGCTGTCTGGGGGTAATTGCATGTTTTCCCGCACAGCCCTGAAACAATAGGTGTGAGAAAAGTTGTAAGACTAACACAGGGAATATGAAACTAATTGATCCACAAGTGCCATGCTATGCTGAGAACATGCCCTCTTTCTCTCTACTTTCCTATTGCTTTGCTTCTTACAAGCTAATCTGTCACCTGGCATCTGCTGGATTTTCATAGTTTGGTGATTAATCACAAAAATGGCCTCCTCTTCTCCCTTTGGAAGTTGCCTTATACATTGTAAAGGCTTTGAATAATGAGAGATGCAGCAGATTAAAAAGCCCTCCTAATTTCCTGTCAGGTTAATGAAATACAGGGTTTATCTTCCCCAAGAGTAACTCTTATAAATGGGCTTCTTATAACAATGGTTGCATGAAGTTGTATGGAGCTGGCATGCTAAAAAGGGAAGAGACAAATATTCTGTCTTTACCACTGAGAGAAATAATCTTGATTTACAAAAAGAAATGAAAATAAAAATATTTAGGCAAGGATTTTGTGGAGGAACATTCAGAAATAATAATCGTGTTTCTACACATACAGAATCTCTTCCTAGTTGTCTTTTCCTGGCTAACTGAAATGTTGCCATTCTGGAATTTGTGAAGCTAAGTCCAACAGAAGCACAAATGAAGACAAACTTCTGTTTTGATGAATCTGCTATTACATCTGCTGGACTTAGTCATTTGTGTTGGTTCTAATATGCTCTCATAAATTAGATGTTTCTCCTCTCAGAACTCAGCTGCATTTTGCTACCAAACTTATTGTCCTGATAACTTCACTTTTTCTACCCAGCTTGCCAGTGCCTTGTGGACACCTTGACCCTGTAAATCTCATCCTTGTTCTTGTTTGCTTTTCTCCAGCACTTTTTCCAGTATAGAATGTTTATTTTGGTGTGATAAGAGATGTTAATGACACCCTCCTTTCCCTGGTTATACTGCTAAGTTTTAGTATAAATGCTTACGCTTTCCACCCCTGCTGCCCCTTCTTCTTGGTTTGCGCAAAATCTCTTCCATGTCTGCATATTTTAACTTAGGTTACTTAGCTGGCATAAATTATGCCAGCAGAAACTCTTCCTGAATGTACAAGCTTTTGCTGACATTTAGTAGTGTGGTCCAGCTTTTAAATCTAAGCTGTTTGGGCCTTACGTTAATCTCTAGGGATGGCCTTCCTGTATTTATCTTGGGATTAGCACTTTTTGTGGGTAGTAGTCAGAATCATTTTGGATAAAGGGGGAAATGGAAGAGTCATACTGTGCTTCATACCTCAGACAAAAGAGGAAGAGCAGAGTTTCCACAGTATTTCTGACATTAATTGTCTCTTATAATTACAAGATACTGTGCTTTTCTTAGGAAGCTGCATTCCAAGATGCACTGTGATGTGAATACTGGCT
Source organism: Emberiza elegans (assembly GCA_024865655.1). Classification (NCBI taxonomy): domain Eukaryota; kingdom Metazoa; phylum Chordata; class Aves; order Passeriformes; family Fringillidae; genus Emberiza; species Emberiza elegans. The sequence continues at coordinate 52,854,345 of JALJVW010003023.1, read as the reverse complement.
GTGTGGTAATATCTCTGCTGTGTTGTTAAGGTTTTAAATTTGGCCTAGAGCAAGCCTCTTCTCAAGCATGAGCAAATGTCGACGTTGTTGTATGGTCACTTTATGGAATCTGCATCCATCATCCAGAAGGGTGGCAGGGTACCTGTGAAACTGTCAGAAATAGTCTCTGCATCCACAGGGATAGCATATCTCTTTTTTCAATGGAAAACAATCTTTTTTTCTTTCATCTTATAAAAAAGTCCAATGAGATTGGGGTCAGTAAGTAGACACTTCAGAGAAATACAGTTTTTGTGATCTTGTCAGAATTAGTGTTACATTGGTAAATGAGTGTAAGGAGAATGTTGCAAAACTGGACTGACTCGCTTTTCTTTTGGCAGGCTGCTTAGTCATGGGGCAGATAAAGTTCAGCCCAAAGGAGGAAAGTTTGGGGCGAGCACTGACCAGTTGAAAAGATTAATACACTTTTTCCTGGAGAGTGAGGTGAGAACTGCCCCTGCAGTAAGTCTTTTAAATCCAGTGTTGCATGTTAAATCAATTATCTTCTTGCTTTTGAAAGCAGTTTCTGTTGGTGAGCTCTGAAATGTGTGGTTTTAGAAATGTTTTTACTCTCTAGGTTAAGTTTTTAATTAAGCCATTTCTGTTCTGTTGTATTAAACCTAATTTACAAGTGTGCTAATGGAGAGAATCAGTGCTGAGGCAGTTTCTGGAAACAACCTGAAAGACTAATGCCACCAAGTGAAGGTTTTTTGGTATGTGTCCATGTCTTTCTGGAGGCAGATGTGGGTTCCTGTACCATGGCTCCATGCTGACCAAAACCTCTAATTTTATGAGAGTTTTATCAGCTTAAGTGCTGATAAACAGTTCATGGTGTAGCTTTTCAAGTGGTGCAGATCTCTATACGGCCAAAATGTCTCAGGCACAGCAGTTTTGAATCTTTCTGCAAAGTATTGGATGGACGACTTGTTTCTAGTCCTGTGACCGCATTTTTGGCTGTTACAGTCAGCAATATAAAGCAATACAGAAACTAATTTCAGAAATTATTTAATTTAAATTTAAATTTGTATTAAAAGGGAAAATTACATTTCTTGGCCTACTTTTCCTGATTTTTCACCCCACTTTACTGCTTTGTATTAGATTGAGGACATGGTGTTTAAATGTTGATTGGCCTGGAAATAAATACATTGGAATACTGCATTTGAGTATATATGTGCATGACAGAGCTTTGTCATTGGACAGAGGAAGAGGAACATATGAAGCTGTATTTCTTTCAGTGATGCGTTTGCTTCTATAAGCTTGTGTTTTTAATCCCTAGCTGCACAAACATGTTGCATACCTAGTAGACAGCTTGTGGGACTGGGCAGGCAAAGTCCTGAAGGACTGGGAGTGCATGACCACTCTTCTATTAAAAAATGCTGAAGAAGCTGGAGAAGGTGGGTAAGCAAAGAATTTAGTTTTGTCTGAATGAATCTCCCCATGCTATTTTTTGAACCTTGCCTTAGCTAGTTTAGGATCATTTCATATTGCAGTACCATTTGGTCCCAAATTGCTGTCACCAAGTGACACAAAGCAGATGTAACTCAATGCACTGCTAGTGTAATATTTATATCAACATACTTGTTTTATTCAGTATTCTCTATTTATGTAATGTTAGTTTAGAACCTGTCCAGTAAATACTTGTGTAATTAAGTCGTAATGCTTATGTAGTGTTCACTTTGTTTGTCCAAAACTGTAGAATCTGGAAGTATTAATAGGTTGAAATGCAGTTATTGTCAGGCTTTTACTCCTTCCTCAAAAGAAAATGAGTAATGTATTGAGTGCACTAACATCTAACACTAGATGGTTTTTTTTGTAGAATTATTTTGAAGTGAACTTAAATAAATCTTTAAAGTCCCTTCCAACCCAAACCATTCTGTGAATAGTTGTTGTAGACCTGGAGTTGGTTGTGTGATTAAAATCAGTTTGTAGACCCAGTGAGTTAGAGCATTTTGGTACTCAAAGAAGATTTGTCCTAAATGAGACACTAGTCAGTGGGAGAACTCATTAAAACTGCCTGTGTTTTTGCAAGCCCAGCTGCCCCAAAAAGTTAAGCCATTAAGGGATTAATGGTACTCACTCAATATAGAATAACTTGCTTCAAATGAAGTCAAACACTCTTTAGCTGTTTATTTAGCAACACTGCATCTCCCATTCTTTAGTGTCCTTCCACAGTTCCTCAGGTAAATGAGTAGGCTTTACATCAATTGTTGCTGCATCTTCACTTTTCTTTTGTGTGATGCTGAGACTGATTTACTTCCAGCTCTGAGTGATGCCCAGGAAAATGCTCTCATCGAAATCATCCTTGCAACAGTCAGAGAAGCAGCTGAAGGTCATCCTCCAGTGGGCAGAGGTGCAGCCAAAAAAGTCAGTGCATCTTAGTCTTATTTATTGTCCTGTCATCACATTATCTTTGCCTTGTGTACTTTGCCAGACAGCTTGTTCCTCATTGCAGATGTATCTTAGGAAATAAAATAGCTTATTTTTCTGAAACATTGGAGTGTCTTTTCACCTCTAGATCTTATTAGAAGTGGATGTTGAAGGAGATGAACATTAGAGGAGAGCCACTTGAAGCATGTTATTGACAAATTATGAGCATTTTATCCATGACCTATAGCTGTTCAGCAATTTGCATCGAATTTAAGGTCAACAAAAAAAAGCATCTGGTTTTCTTCATGGAAAAGTGTCTCTGTCTTAGGTTGATATGCTTGAGACAATGCAATATAAGTTAAGCTTGGGTTATATGTAAGATTCCACTCAAACCCCAGAGATTTTATAATTGAAACCAAGTTCTTTATCTGCAGATTTTGTCAGTAAAAGAGAAGAAAATCCAATTGGAAGATTGTACCAAAATTACTGAGCACTTTATTATGGTGCTTCCTCAGCTCTTGGCAAAGGTAACTAACAGCTGCTCTATGAATGTATGTTAAATATTTCAGGAAAATTCCTGTAATGTACTCATATCCTGTTTTCTCTCTGCAGTATTCAACAGATGCACAAAAAGTGGCAAATCTTCTGCAGATTCCTCAGTATTACAATTTCGATGTTTACAGTACAGGACATCTAGAGAAGGTGAATAGGTTTTGGGGCAATCAGTTCATGTGGAATGTTCTAAATTTATGTGACAATGTGGGGAGTTTAAGGGATTTGTAACAAGTAGAAAATTGTTGAAATACAATGAAATGGTCTCACACCTTAAGGAAAGTGCTCTTATTCGGGCTTTACTTTTTGATTTGGAGCTGCACAAAAAAGCCTTAGTGCTTTTCAGTTCTGACACGCTGTGTCTGGCCTTGGTGGATGATGATTTGTGGTTTTGTGTGGTAGACCCAGCCCTGGGTTTTTTCATTCCTGGCTGGAGGGAGGGTGTGTTATGCCATGTGTCTTAAGTTGGTGTCTCCCAGGAGTTTACTGCAGAATAGGTTTCATTCTCCATGAAGGCTGACTCCCAGCTGCTGGGGAATGACAGTGAGTGAAAGATAAGAATGGAGATAATATATCTGCTGATGGGAAAGGGATGGTCAGAAACAGATAGATGAAATCCTCGAAGTAGCTTAACATATTCCTAAGCAGGGATGTTTACACGGGGGCAGTGTTAGGCAAACACTCTGAGGTTAATTTCAGCCCAAAACTTGAACTGGAAGAGAGCAAGTCAGCAGAATGGCACAAGTTACCTCTTCCCACTAAGACTGAAGACCCTGTTGCTGACATGATCCCAAACATTCTCCATTGCTGATGGAGACAACTTCCACTGTTTAAAGACAGACCTGTCCTTTGGAAAGGCATCTTTTATTCCCTATGTAAACTAGCCATGTATTGCCAAAGTAGAACTTAAAGCAGTTGCTTCATTCTTTAGGAAGATCTAGAGACATAGTGATGAAAGAGAGCTATAAATACAGAAAAAAAAAAGTCCTACCCTTCTTCTGCTTAGTCTGGCATTTGTTCATCTTGTTTATGTGGCCCATAGGGATATATGGGCCTAGTGAAATGATAAAGCATAAGAGGATTTTTGTACAATTTACCTATAAATGCCCCTTTTATCACTTGCAGCATTTGGATGCTTTGCTGAGAGAGATAAAAGACATTGTGGCCAAACACTCCGACATGTCTGTCCTCGAGGCTTCCTCCAAGACTTATTATATCCTCTGCCGTGAAGAAATTGCCATCTATAGTCAGGTGGATTGTGCTCGAACTCAAATGATAGATGAGTTGATGAAGCAGTTTAACCAGCTACTAGATTGCTTCTGGCAAAAGGTGAGTGCGACTCTTTGAGGGGTAAGCAGACTGTTTTCCTAGGAAAAAAAAGGAAGACAAAGAAAATGAAGGGGGATATGGAACTATGCTTTGCCTGCCGTTTCTGCTTGAAGGAAGCAGAACTCTAAAAGATGAGTTTGCACCTCTGAAAAGAATGATTCTTCACATTTTAATGAAACAGATATATTTTGGCAGTATATTTTGGCAGGAATAGAGTTGGGAAAATAATAAACAAGGTAGTCCATGCCACCAACAGGGCATTGTATGTCTTCTGGCAGGTTTTTATTAGATGCTGATGTTGTAAAATATGTCAAGCCAAAAGGTCCCCTAACCTCAGAATTATTTTGTTGATCTGTGCCAGTATGGGAGAATGTGTACTTGTGAGGAGCAAAATTCCTACACCAGATATTCTGAAAAGAATATTGCTTTGTAGTTACTCCAGTACTGTGCCAAAGATACTATGTACAAAATCAGCTAGTGAGTGCTGTCGATCTGCAGGTGATGAGGCTCTTCCCAAAAAGGTACAGCTCTGTAGTTCTCCATATTTGACTGTACATAGGATGCCCTTTGTGCTGTCACTTTGGATGTAGGGAAAAAAACCCGAGCAAACAGCAGTCTGTAATGCAGATTGTATAGCTCTGAGGGTCTTAGAAATAATGACTTCCCCCTTGAAAGAGGACTGCAGTCTCCCTCAAAGCTTTTCATTAGGTCTAAAAAGTAGAAACAGCTGGTGGGATATGAATAGCTTGCTGGCTGAGCTGAACAACAGAAGCCTGCAGCTGATCTGATCAACTGTGCCGTCATGAACAGGTGTCATGCCATGGTATGAGAGTTAACACTGGCAAGTTTTTATTGGACACAGGGATATTGCAAAATGTGTCAAGCCAAAAAATCCCCTAACCTCAGATTGGATTAATTTTATTGGTCTTAAATAGAGATCTATGTCAATGTGGGAGAATGTGTACTTATGAGAAACAAGATCAGTGCAAGACCAGGGATTCTTCGACTCCTCCGTAGTATGATCTATATCTAAATAAAGAGATTTTTCTTATGGAACTCCTCGCTTCTAATTCCTGGTTGTATATTTCGTCCCCCAGAATCACATAGTATACTTGTGGAAACTACAGCAATTGCATCTATGGGAAAGTATTTAATATATTTTTAGCTATCTTTGAATGTGATCTGGCAGCTGGAAGCAGGGAAGGTCAGCACCATGTGAACACTTAGCTTTCCAGAGATCCTCAGCAACTGTGTGAGGGACCATATTAGACTAATTGCTACTTTTTACTCTGTGTTAGCAATACTGCAGTCTAGGGAGGCTGCCATTGATTTATTAATGACAGGGATTTTCCCTTATACAAAATTCCTGTGCAGTTACATTGTTTTCTTTTGACTGCAGAGCAGGACATGAGTAGTGTAGTTAAAGGTAAAGGTTAAAGGGGGGCTGGAGGAGTGTGATGCAAGCTTGTGGGTTGGTTGGGAAGGAAACACAGTCATTCCTTTGGCCCACACTGGCTAATTCCTTTCTCTTTCCCAAACTTCCATGATTTAGGAAGGAGGATTTTGTACGGACGCAGGAGAAATTTCCCGGATGCACTCTACTTTGAGAAGAGTAGCAGCTTTTCATAAGTGAGATCTTTATTTACACAATTTATGTTCCCATGTACTTAAAGTATCAACCTTATAGATGCAAAGTGAAAATTGCCTGTTTGGTTTATTGGGGTTTTTCACAAGAAAATGAAAGTGATCCCTATGAGAGGTGCTGCAAGTTTTAATTTCTTCTTAATAGAACTATACTCTTGGATATGGAATTATTTTTGGACTCATTACTGAGCAACAGCCCTAATGTGGCTGAGAAGTGTATACTACAGAATTGGGATGTTGGAATGGACACAGAGATCCCCTCTGTGGTGCCTCATCCTAGCTGGATGTTTTTCCACAGCCTTGCTGACAATACCGGTGGTCAGTCTGAAGAGGGTATAGTGAATGCAGTTGTTCTTTGCAGCAGGTGTAATTGCTTTTTATTTTTAGTTTATCTGATCTTTTGTTAAAAGATGGTTTCTCAAAACCTTGGTTCTCCAGAGATTGGTAAATTGTCATGCAAGCTAGTACAGAGGTTAGGAGAATTGGGCCTTCTTCTCAGTGTCCTGTCCAGCCTGCTGGGGCTACTGTGGTTTTCAAAAAGAAGTCCGATGTTGAGTTGAGAATACTCAAGACTATTAGAAACAGTCTTTTAGAGGGGGCTGAGGACATTGTTCTTTAGACCTTTTTGGGTACTTGAAGACTATGCATAAAGTATAGCAAAAGATACAGAACTCAGGTTTCTTTTTCCTCTCCTCATAACACTGCAGTTTTGTGGTAGGAGTGGAGACTGTAAAGCTATGGTCTAAAGACTGCAGTGATAGATGATGAAAACTTAATTTTTGCCCCTTATAACTAATATTTAGTTGCTTAATGTTATTGCTATGCATCATATGAAGGCAAAAATAGGATACATTTAATCTGTTGATCAGGTGAGTCCTTATTTCTTGCTTAGTGTATTATTATTATTTCTTTTTCACCTGCAGTGCCCATGATCTCACCAAGTGGAATCTGTATGACAAGACTTTAAGGTTCCTGGTGTTTGAAACAGAACATGGCAGTTTGCCTGTTCTGGTGAGTGGTTAATATTTAACATTGAAAGATGTTTTTCTTGATGAAAGCACAAAGAATACAAAGTAATAAATAATCTTGTATGTCAGTGTCCTATGAGACAGGAAGATACTGTGTCAATTTCTCAATTTGGGAAACTGAGGCTGTCTTTGGTTATTGGAATCTCTAAATTCATGCTTTTATATTAATTAATTTTAGAGATTTTTCAGAACTGTGATAATCATCTCACGTCTGGATTGATCCTTTGTCATATTCAGTACTTCCAATGATTGCATAGCCTCAGTTTCAGTACATATGGAATCATTGGGACTGTAAGGAACCCCTTTTAGATTGCATGTAGCCAGAAATTGGAATACTTTGGATCTGTTGCTTACAAGTTGACTCTTGTTGTAGTGGTTTATAATTACCAGTTGTCTCAACTGCAGCCTTTTGGTTATCTGGTTGCCTTACCTCAAACACTGTGTGAAGATGGAGTTGTGTGTTCTAGGATTGCAAGGTGAAATACTTCAGCAGTTATGAATAAAACCAGCCCCTGTTTGCAGGAGAGAACTTGGGGGGTTTTTTGGCAAGGGGTGAGGTTTAGTTGAGTAGAGAGAGCCTGCACCAGTGGGTAGAAGTGGACTCCTTTAGATGGAGCACTGGAGCACCAAGGTTTGGCTTCTGCTCTGAACTGGCCTCTGGTGGAGTCTGCCTTTAATCAAAGGCTTTAAAGAACTCCCATGGAGCTAAGCTTAAGCGAGCCCCTGGGAGTACAGTTTTGGATATATGGGTTGCTTTCCCTTGAACTCATTGAGATGTCAGAGAAGTTCTGCAGAAGCAGCACCTTAGTAATGAATTTTCTCAGGGGGAAATTCTTGCTTGTATGTAAACCTGTTAAATTTATTTTAAGGATCTAAATACAACTGGGAAGTGTTCATGTGAGCAGCATGCAGAATGTCAGGCTTGAATGCTTTGTTTATTCTTAGGCTTTTTGCTGCTGAGCCTTTAATGTAAATAAAGGACATGTGTTTTTATTTGCAGATCATCCTACCAGCTCTCCAGTGCACATATTTTTCTCTCCTGTGGCAACTAGCTGCAGTTTCAGAAAATTCTCCCAAGGTTGGTCACTGATGTAATTTTGAAACCTGGAGTTTCACCTTATAGCAGTTTAACCTTAGAGAAGTTAAAGCTAATTTTCCTGTTCTGAGATTTATTGAAAAAGCAAGCTTATAAGAAGATAGTTTGTCTATTTTCTTAAGGAAACCAAATCAAATTGAAGCATTTTCTCTCTATCTTATCCTCTCTTTTTTTTTTTCCTTTAATCTGTGTGTGCTTTTTCAGTCTGCAGGAACAATGGTTCACCGCTATTTTTACTGCAAAACATGTGCATCAAATTCTTGGGCTTGATGGAGATAAGGAACTTGTCTCATTGCCAAAGAGTTTGTTGCTTTCTTGTTTTAAGCAACAAAGAAAATGAAATGAAAACTCCAGGACATTCTGTAACTTTGTTTCTTTTTTTTTTTTCTTGATTTACCTACCTACATATTTCTGCCAGATAGGTCGATGAAAGTGGTAATTTTCTCATTGGTTGACTATTTACTCACATAATCTTTAAAAGTACCAAGCTTTAGCAGATATTTCAGAAGAAAGTCTAGTTTAAGACAGCAGAAGGGAAAACTCTTTTATATTTTGTTTCATGTGTGAATGTGTACCCTGTGGGGCTCCTCCTCATGATGATTTCTGACTCCAGTGAGTGCTGCTTTGTCATTCTGTCCCCTTCCCTTGTGCTCCTGTGCACCCAGGACAGGCGCTGACACGGACATTGGCCTGAGGAATGCCGGCTGGGGCGTTACCCGCTTGGCCACTGATTCACTGTCTATTCCCGTCCTGTTCCATTCCTGCCTGGATCTCCACATCTCTCACTGCTCCAATGTATTCTGCCTTTCACTCCAGACACAGTTAGTTAGCTCAGCTTGGTAATGGGGCAGCACATTTTTTAATTTGGCCTTTCATATGGGAGCAGATTTTGATTGGAAGCAGATGTGACAGCCCACTCTGCAGGGCCAAATCTGGATGTTGGCAGATAGAGAAGTTCCAAAAGAAAAAAAAAAAATTCCTGGACAGCAGCTCTGTTATTTTCCCTTGCTCCTCCCCTAGCAGTGTTAAGACAATGTGTTACCCCTCACCTGGTTCTCCTCAGCATGTCCTGGGATGAATCCCTTTTCTTATAAATGTAGAGCTGCATAGCATGAAATCTGCCTCTCTTGTAAGGGCATTCCTTTTACACTGATGGCTCAGAGCTCAGTGCGGTGCAGCTGGGACTTGGTGGAGGATCAGAAAGTATTTTGTATGGTTGTGAGCAGACCAAATAGTCTCCCATACTGGATTAATCTTAACAAAGTGTGGTATCTTAAGTTTCTGAGTGCCAAAGTTAAACCCAATTCCCTTTGTAATCATTAGGGGAGGAAGGGAGAACACCAGCTCCAGAAGGCAGTGCACATTGAACATTAGGTGGAATGGACCAGAGGTTTTTATGACTCTGCTCCCATTGTTATCACTGCTTTATACAGATAAGATGAAGTGAATAAGAGAATACATGCTGCCCTCCCTACAGATGGAGAAACAAAGAGTTTGTGACTTGCTGAATTCCACTGGCCTCAGCAACTGTGACAGATGCAGTTGTTCATAGCTAGTAAGCTGTTCTGTGAAATGCCAGCTTCTTTCATCATGTCATCAGCTGTGCTATCTTAAATGAATAATATGAGTGGAAGAAAGATGCAACTGTTGTTTGTTCTGTTATTCTCTGTTGAATCATAGTCTCTAACATATTGGTCCTTTTGTTTTTCCTAAATGTGTTTTTAGGAGACTCTTTTTCCACTAAGAAGGCAGCTGAGACATTTCAGTCAGATTTGCACATGCTTCCTCCACCATAAGGAAAAAGATGTAAGAGAAAAGGTTTGTGTTTTTCTATCACTTAATAAGCATTTGTGCTCAGTTCTCCTTTTAAATGCCTGCCTTTTTTTCATACTGATGTTTCATGCTATTAAATTTTTGCTGTGTTTTTGTTTCTTAGCAGAGAAATAACACATAAAAACCCCAGTCTTCAACTATTTATTTTAAATAAAAGCTAAAGTTAAGTTAGTTAAAATGCTACAAGTTAGTACTGTCTGCATGAGTCCGTCTGCAGAATCAAGGCCTCAATCTGAATGAAAATCATTGTGTTTTCTGATTAGACTATCAGTGTACTGGTTGCTATCATTGCTTCATTCATGTTTTGCTATGAATATTACTTAAAGAAATGGAGAAATTGTCCAGTGGTTCATGTGTTAAAAGAGGGGTATTTCAACTTAATACAGCTCCTCTTCTTGCCCACATAACTTTGAAGATCTTTAGGTGGTCTTCATGCACAATACTTGTATACACTTCATCCTAACATACCAGTTTTGTAAGGATTTCACTGGGGCATTTCATCACAGCTGAGGCAAAGAGAAATCTTTAGTTTGCAAGGAAGAAGTGGGAAACTTGATTGTGTTTGATGGAAATGCAAAGTGGAATTGGCACAAGAAGTAACATGGTCTCTAAATCCTTCTTTGGCTTTATTTGCTTGGTACAGGCCTTCATAATACTCTGTGACTGGTTGCTGATTTTGAGTCACCTGGATTCAAATAATAATGAAGAAGCAGTTGGACTTCTAGGTTATCTTCCTAACACACAACTTCAGGAAAAACTCTTTTCATTTATCCAGGAACACGTTTTCATGGATGGAGAAGAAGAAAAAAAAGGTTAGACATCTTCATCACTGGAGAAACAATCCACTGTTTTTGCTATCATTTGTCATCTGCAGTGAATGTATCAGGGCAAAGGGCTGGCCATATTTTTGTTGTTATTTTGTGAGTTGCTTTGTTTTTTTTTCTTATTGGCCCCCTTTACAAACAAAAAACCTGTAATTCTTTAATCTGTACAGACTGTGGATTAACCAATTTACTTGTGTGATGAAAAGGGCTGAAGTAAGGCAGGGCTGGGTGAGTAAAAGTGTTTGATGGACTCACTTCCATGGTCCAGATGATGGTGTTAGAGGAAGGCCTTGCAGTGTTACAGTGTGTCAGTGCATGGACCCTTCTAGGCTGTCAGAGTAAAGAACCAGTAGATTTTGATTTTGGGGCTCTGGGGCTGATTTCACAAAATTATAGACTGGTTTGGGTTGGAAGGGACATTAATGATCATTTACTTGCAAACACCTCTGCCATGGACAGAGACACCTTCCACTAGAGGAAGTTGCTCAAAGCTCCATCCAGCCTGGCCTTCAACATGGAATGGAGCATCCACAGCTTTTCTGGGCAACCTGTTTCAGTGTCTCACCATCACCACAGTCAAGAATTTCTTCCTTATGCCCAAGAAATAAATCTGCCCTCTCTGTTTTTAAAGCCATTCCCCACTGCATCACTACATGCTGTTGTAAGAAGTCCCTCTTAGGAAATACCTGACTATGAATTCCACCTCTCTTGTTGGCCCTGTTTAGGTATTTGAAGGCGCTACAGGGTCTCCCCTTCTCCAGGTGGAAGAACCCAAATTCTCTCAACCTGTTTTCATAGGCAAGGTGCTCCAGCCCTCTTGGCATCTTCATGGCCCTCCTCTGGACTCACTCCAGCAGATCCACATCCTTCTTTTTGTTGGGGGCCCCAGAGCTGGCCATAGCACTCCAGCTGGGGTCTCACCAGAGGAGAGTAGAGGGGCAGAATCACCTCCCTCACCCTGCTGGCCATACTGGTTTGGATGCCCCCCAGGACACAGTTGGCTTTTTGGGCTGTGAGCACGCACTGCTGGATCTTGCTGAGCTTCTCATCAGCCAGCACCTCCAAGTCCTTTTCCTCAGGGCTGCTCTCAGTCCAGTGGGAAATAGTATTTGTTGCTCTACTGCCTTTTTTCAAACACATTTGGATGCTGTATTGAGGTTGTAATTATGAAGGCTGGTTTCTTTTGGGAGTGTTTTGAAAATAGATTGTTCATTGTGGTTCTAAGGACAAGTTCAAGTGCCGTGCTTTGCAAAAACAAGCATTGTTTTAGATTTCTCTAACTCCTGTTCAGCTGTTCAGATGTAGTTCTCTGTTCAGTTTTGGGCGCCACACTTCCTTCGGTCATGGTGCATATGCAAGAACCACTGATGGGCAACATTGCGTGGCCAAAATTGCAACAGGGAAATAGTAAGAGAATCTGAATTAGTAAAGATACAGTAGAAAAGATTGCACAAGTAGGTTGTAGTATCCTCGTTGTGGGAATTACTGAAGCAGGTTATGTTTCAGGATGTTTACGTTATGTATCTGAAACTGATAAAATTGATCCTGCTTTGAGATAGGTGGCCTGAGATCTTTCTCAAACCTTTATTCTGTGATGCCTTCAATTTTTCAGTTCTCCCCACAAAGGATCCCTTTCACCCCATTGCAGATTCCTTCCTGAACAAGTGATTTTGTGATGCAAGGTGTGCTTGTCTGTGTGCACAGCTGGCAGCTGTTTCATTCCAGTTTAAACTCTTTCAGATACTTCTGATCAGTCATTTGCCTTATGTTTGTTTCCAGGCCCACAGTCATTCTAGAAGCAGAAACAGTCCACACCAAAATTATAGGTCAGAAACTGAAGTCTTTTGGTAGTTGATAGCTTGCATGTGCAGCAAGAGAGAGTGTGTCTCGGCTCTCCTACTGCAACAAACTCTCCCCAAGCACCTTTGTAGCACTGTTGGAATACTCTTAAGAGTATCTTTTTCCCATGAGTTATCCAGCTAGTAACTAACTCATGTTCTAGACACTTGTTCTTAATGCTATTAAGTGACTTTTCTTCCTTTCACTCTTGTTCTTCACACTTGGAGAATTTCATTGGAACTTGGATAATTTAATTGGAACTCTTGCTGACTGTGTATGACAACTTTTGTAGGGTTTCTAGTGAGTTATGTGCTCTTTTCTACCATCTGTTTTATTCTATGAAAAAAAAATGTGGTTGCAGTTTTTCAGGTCCCTTCAATTTGGTGTGTTTGGCCTTTTATTCTACTTGCTGGTTCAGTTCTGTAGCTGTGAGCAGTGTTGTACTTGGAGATTCTGACTAGCAGAAATGCCAAAGTCTTATGAAGATCAGAGTAGGAGACTGTGGAAGAAGACTGTTTTCACTGTTACCAACTGGAGCTTTGAAATGGGAATAAACCTGTGTTTTCTGATGTACACAGGGATGAGCACTGGCATCTGTTACTGAACAGCTGAGTCTGTGCTATTTAGGCAAAAGTTGGTCATTTAAACTGAGATACCTTGAATAAAGTAATAGAACAAAGCTTCAATGCTTTTGTTTTCCTAGATGTGTCAGAAGAGGGAAAGGATGAAGCTTGCAAACTTGATGACTTGCACAAAAAACGGAGTCTTCTGGCAGCATATTGCAAATTAATAGTGTATAACGTGGTAGAGATGACTGCAGCTGCTGAGATCTATAAGTATTATGTGAAGGTAATGTTTTAGATAAGGTTGTTTTTCCTACCAATGCATTTTAGTTTTTGAAAGTGACTCCAGTGTTCGTGAAAGAGGGTGTTAATAAGTGTTATGGCCCACAGTTCTGGGATAATCACAAAAGGGTATAGAATCAAGCAGGGGTGGGGCAGATCTCCTCTCTTGGTTCCACAAAGGTACCTCACTGCAGGCAAAGCAACTGAAAATTGAGGAGAGGACGTGTCTGTCTGGACATCTGCTCCTCAGCTTCTCCAGAGAGGCCACTGCAGAGCAGCATTTTATGGCTGGAAGGTGATTCATCTGTTGAGGTTCTCACACTGAAGTGTTCACCTTAATTCATACAGCTCACACAGTGCATATGCAGGTGCCTACATTTCACATGAGTCCCAGGGTTTAGATGACCAGGGTTTAGCCACTCTGAAGGGGGTTTCAGGAGGGCCAAGAACATCAGAGTGGCAGTTTCGTTCAGTCAACTGACAGAACTTTGGAAATACCTGAATATGAATCTTGTTCTTTGCTTTATTGGCAAGCACTGGTAAAGTGCAGAAAACTCTATTTGTCTCCTGATGAGGCTTTGCTCTTTTTAAAGAATTACAATTAATTATGAATTAAGCATTGACAATCAATTAGTTGTTAATACTTAACAATTTCAGTGTAACTTTGATCCTCCCATTACTCTTCAAGGAGCGTACCATTGCTTTACATATGAAATATTATAAAAGATCCAGTTTTCATCTTTTAACTTGCATGTTCTGATATTGGGAGTGTTTTAGGAACTTCTTGTGTCACTTGAACAGTCATGTGGTTTGTGTTCTCCCAGTGCTAAAGAAGGGGAATGATAACTCTCAATTGTTTTGTTGCTGTTAATAGACCTACAGTGATTTTGGAGACATAATTAAAGAAACATTAAGCAAGACGAGGTACAATGACAAAATTCAGAGTGCCAAGACACTGATTCTCTGTCTGCAGCAGGTAAGGTTAAGATTAAAGCAAGAGGCTAGGGGCTCTCATGATAGCTGTATTCACAGTGAAGAATTTTACCTCCCATGCCATAATTATTCAAAATCATTAGAAAACCTAGTGACAGAATTTACTTCCTTTCCTGCACTTTCTATATGTATGTTGGTTTTGCATGTCACAATTAAAACTTTCAAATCATTACCCTATCTTAAAAGGTGCTTTTGTCCACGATTTTTTGGTCATGTTTTTAATCTTCAAGTGCATAGTATATTAGAACTGATGTGAGATTATGAAGTGTTTTTTGGGACACGGTGTCTCTTAAGATTAATAAATATTAAGGATTTAATGCTGTGTTTTATGGTCTACTTTAATTCCTTCTCAATTTGAGGACCCATGGATGTGCCTGTGTCTGGTCAGCTCCAAACCCCCTGTTTTTTCAGCTTTTTTTTTTTTCTGGAGGAAAGTGGGTTGCAGCTCTTCTGAAGGGTCTCAGTTGCTTGCAGCTGCGACTGATAGCCAGTTAGCTATTTTAGCAGCTGCTTTTGCCAGCTCTGCCCATGGCCAGAGCTGCTTCTAGCGTGGAGTCCTTCTGTAATCCAGAGCAGGCTCCTCCCGAGGATACTGACACATGAGCTTTGCTTATTTCACACACATTGCCGGGGGCTTAGATCTGTGAACCAGCCCTTGAAATCTGAGCTTAGATGAATCTAAGCAGCATTTGGCTACATATATTCTGCTGACATAGTCAGGACTTGGTGTTTAGGTATCACATAGACAACAGGCACTTTTTGGCCTTTGCCTGACCTTGAAAGTTAACAGGTTGACAAGAACAAGCTACTTCCATATTATGTTAAGGAAAAAAAAAACCCAAAGCACAGTTACTTGAGCTCAAGATGTGCTTTTGACCTACTCTTACTTTCTGAAATGGGACTATGGTGCTGCCAGGCTTGCTGCTTTGTATCTGCAGTGTGCTACTCTGAAAGCATCCCAGGCAAATCAGGCCTCTGGGGCTTGGTTCAGAAGACCCAAGAGGAGATGAGGTCAGTGGGACCATCATCTTCAGGAATCAGTTTTCTGTTTATGCACATCATTTTTTATTTTTATTTTTAAATTTGTGCCTGCCTTAGGAGCACAGCAATGTCCTTTGTGTCAGTTCCTTGTGGTTGTTCCATGCAGTGCTTCAGAAGCACATGGCTCACCTGCTCTTCTGTGAGGCTCCTGTCTGTATGAGGTGGCTGTGCCTGTCTCTCTGTCTGCCTGGTGCTTTGTTTGCCTGTAGGATTAGTTGTGTTTGCTTATCTGAGACTTCTCTTGCAGATGTTTCAGACACATGCAGAAAGCCAAGACAGCAGTAATGGTGTGGACTTCTCCTCTCCTTCCTTTGCAAACATCAAAGAACTTGCTCGTCGCTTTTCACTAACATTTGGTTGGGACCAAGTGAAATCTAGAGAATCTATAGCCATGATACACAAGTATGTGCCATGTAGCATCATGTTGT
The DNA here is from genome assembly GCA_024865655.1 of Emberiza elegans. Taxonomy (NCBI): domain Eukaryota; kingdom Metazoa; phylum Chordata; class Aves; order Passeriformes; family Fringillidae; genus Emberiza; species Emberiza elegans. Next base: position 52,838,490 of record JALJVW010003023.1, on the reverse strand, counting down.
CCATGGTCATTGCTCTTGTTAGTTGTCTCTTTTACTGTTTTATTACTCTGTTCTTTTCTGTTTTTCTTTCAATAGGGAAGGGATTGAATTTGCTTTTCAAGGAGCTACTGGAGTAGATGGAAAGTGCTTGCCTCCTAACTTGAGCTTTCTGTTAATCATCAGTGAATTTTCCAACAAGCTGCTAAAGCCAGACAAAAGACTAGTGTAAGTTCTTGTACACCATCATACACAGTTTGTGATTTGTGTATCCCTGTACAAAGGACACTTGAATTTCAGTGTGGCAGAATTTGCTCAAGAGCTCTTCAGAGAACCTCTGAAATCAGTCTGCTCCTCAGGCTGTTAGTTTGAGACACACTTGCTGAATTTTGTAGTAGTAGTTATTTCAGATTGTATGTGCAATAAACATTCTAGATTTTTCTTACACATAGTTGTGGCCACATATGGCAATTCTTCTGAAGGAAAGGCTGTTAATTTGGTGGAACAGATTTGTGACATGACTGGTTAGTGGAGTGGCAGGAATGCTTTTCTGAACAGAAAAGTAAATCAAAATACTGTGGAAGAAATAATGCAGGGATCATTATTTTGTAATTATCTATTTCCACAGCTTCAGGCCTCAGTTATGTGAATTCCATGGAACATATTTGGAATAAAAATATATCTGACACTCTTCATAATATAGATATTTAAATCCAAGAATTTACTATTTACACAGAAATATGCCCTGATCCAGTGGGCCCATGTTTTACAGTGGTTTAAATATTTACGTTTAATTCTATAAGAGTGATAGCCTTCTTTTTTTATCACTGGGGTATTATGCGCCTGAATGGAGAGATATATGGGTATGTATCTTATTCCCTTCTTCACCTGCCTCAGCTCTGATCATTTTTGAGATGGAAGTAACACTGTTCCTTCTATTTGACCTTTAGCATTACTTCCTTAGTCAGTGCTGTTCATTTGGATCTGGATCTCTGCACTTCAGAGATACTTCCAGGTATTTCCATTTTTCTGAAAGCATATTTTAAGATGTGGGACACATCTCCTTTTCTGTATTTCTGAGCAAATCACTCCAGTAAACAAAAAAAGTTTTACTTTTGAAAGGAAGTCAGCAGAAATGGAGGAAAACCAACTGTAACATCTTTCTGAGCTCTGTGTAACTTGCTTGTTCCCATGTCACTTTGTCTTACATTGGAGGAGAACTTCCATGGGAATAATCAGCTGGGTTTTATGTAACATGGGTCAAGAATAGTAAAATGTCTATTTTCCTGTTACTTCACATGACACAATTTGTTAACGATTGCCATCAATACAATTCATTTGAAAGAATTGATTCAAAGCTAGAATGCAAGATGCAGAAGAAAAATAGTCAACATACACTGATTACAGACCCATAATCTATGGGTATGGATAACTTAATTTGCTATTCTTGCATTTTTCTCAGATGAGAATCTTTGAGATCTGCTACTGAAATTGGTTTTCATAGAATCCACAGGACCTCAAGGATCATCTAGTCCCAACCCCCCTGCCATGAGTAGGAACAGGCCTCTACTAGACCAGGTTGCTCAAAGCCTCATCCAACCTGGCCTTGAACACTTCCAGGGATGGGGAGTCCAGAACTGCTCTGGGCAGCCTGTTCCAGTGTGTCACTATGATCCCAGTCAGGAAATTCTTCCTAATGTCTAATCTAAACTCACACTCATCTTAAAGCCATTTAAAGCCATTTAAGCCTTGTCCTATCTCTACATGCCCTTATAGAAAGTCCCTCTCCAGCTCTCTTGCCAGCTCTGTTTAGGTACTAGAAGGTGCTGTAAGTGCTCCCCAGAGCCTTCTCTTCTCCAGGCTGAATAATGCAAACTCCCTCAGCCTGTCTTCATCAGGGGTGCTCCAGGCCCCGGTTTGGACAGTTTCTGTATAACTCTGTCCATGTTGTCTCTGTTTTAAAGAGCTGTAAGCTTCTGTGGTGACACTCATGCTGTAAGTAGATTTTTGTTAAACCATCCTTGAAAAACTGTCATTTCATTTACCTCCTGGGAGTAGTTTTTAATTAAACAAGAGGAAAATATTTAATTGTTGATGGGGCAGATCAAAGTTAAGTCCTGATATTTTTTTCACTAGGACTATATTAAACCTCTTGATCAGAGGATATATTCTGGAAGTATATTCCTGAATGTATCAGATACATTTGATGCATTCAGGTAGGTTTATTCATGGAAGAGTTTTGTGGAAAATAACAGAACCTAGCAGGGAATGCACTTGACTTCTTACTGCTTTGGGCCTTCCCTCTGCTGCTGGGAACAAATGGGAAACAATAAAATTTGCTAGAAGGGAAATTGCAATTTATCCACAGGTACATTCATACTATGTTTCTAGAATAACAGTTTCTATTCTGGGAGGCCTTAAGTGCCTTGCAGAGGCTGGAGATTATATTTCCTCTTAGAAATATTTAGGTTTAGCTCCATCATAAATTATTGGATGGAATGTTTTAGGTCAACATGAACTTTGAGAAACAAACATCTGGTTATTTTCATTTTTCTTATTAATCATGGGATTGATGTCCAGGTCTATATGTTAACATATGTGAACGTACCTGTAACAGATGAGATACAGAATATGGGCATTTGTTAGAAAGGACTATATTTCAACACCATGGAAGTATATGGACTTTAACCCTCTCCCCTGTAATTGCACAGGCTGTAGCAGTAAAATACCTGGCTTGTCAGTTGCTCTGTGCCACAAAATGCACACAAGAAATGAATTGCTGAATAGCAAGCAGCATGAAGGGCCTGATTCCTGAATCAGTAGGAGTCTTTCCATTGACATTGATAGCAGTTGGATTAGACCCTGAAACTGTAGTTACAATACGTGCTTGTTTGAAACCAACAAATTCCATTACCAGGGTTTCTTGATCCCTGGAGCCCCCAGAGTCCAGGACTCTAATTGTTTCGGAGCCGGTGCTTACCCTGACCTCCTCTCAGCACTGGTTTTCTTGTTTTGCAAAGCAAATGAAACGTCTGATATTTTCCAGGCCACTCTCCTAATAACAAAAAAAAAAAAAAAGAAGAAGAAAAAAAAAGAATAATATGTTGTACAGGCTGGTGTTAAAAATGTCACTTCTGGTATTTGCTAAGGTGGGGTCTGTTTTAACAACACTGGGCTTGATTTTAAAGTGATGAACTGTAGCTGAAATGTGGTGAATATCCGGTTTCTAATCCTGAGTCAGACTTTGGTTTTCTTTTCTTATTGTTATTAAGTAGGAATGGGTCAGAAAGACTTTGTTGGAAATGTCCTGGTTTTCAAATAAGAGTGTTTGAAGATGGCCTTTTTTGCTCCAGGAAAGGTGATAGCTTCACCTGGGATTCAGGAAGGCCCAATGTCGAATCTCTGGACTGAATCAGACAGAACAAGGATTTGAGATAATGTTTCCCACATCCCATGTATTGTCACAACTGTAGAGCAGTTATCTGCTTCTTGCAAACACTTAACATTTTAGTGAGAGAATTGGATTGAGTTTGAGCTGATAATATAGAAAAATGATTTAATTGGTTGTTATTTTTTTAAATTTTGACAGAACAGGCATTCATAGTATAAAACCCCCATTGCCTGACCGGTACTGTTTCCTGTACGACTGAATCACAGGGAGCATCTCTTGCCTGGGATCTCCTTTGTGCCCGTGAGGCAGAAGAGACCACCAGAAGAGATGAATCCTTGCAGAATTTCTGCTCTGTTCAGGTTGCTGCTTGCAGCAGCAATTGGCAGACTTTCCCTGCACAGGAAACTCTTTATAGAAGCTGATGTAGTTTTGTAATTTCTGTGGATCTTGTGTTGTTTCTAATGCTAAAAATTTAAGCACCCTTTTAGCTTTGAAGATGTTTGCATTTTAAATAGATAGTTCAGAGATGTCAGGTGTTTCACAGAAAAATAGTGCCCTCTCTTCAACAGTTCTGTTTGCAGCTTTGGAGAGTAAAGTGAAAATCCTTTCTTGCAATAGCTGCCCCAGATATTGAATGGAAGGATAGTGACTTTCTTATGCTTGCTTTTGTTTTTGTTCCAGGTACAGTTACTTGCAGAGGTATATAACAGAGCCACTGGCCTGCAGAGGAGACAAATGGCAGCCTTTGGTCTGGTACAGAAACTCTTTATTGGCAAATGAAGATGAGGAGAGCTCTGTCCTTGGCAGTTTGGGAGAATGGCCCCCTGTGGGCTCATCTAAGACATCTTCTTTTAAAAGAAAATTGTCTAATGGTATGAAAACTTCCCAGTTCTTGATCAGCTGTATTTTTTTATCTGTCTGGGAAAACTGCTCTATTTGCTATTTTGTTTAGCTGTAGCAAATCTGCACATGCTAAAATGTATTTAATGCTTTGCATTAGCAGTAGAGTACCACGGTGTGTTGGATGTTGTGTACTTCCCAATTTGAAGTGTGGTTTTTGCCTTCAGCTTTGTTGCTGTAACAGGTCCCTTGATCACTCAATAGCAGTAGGGTTGGGCTGAGGACTCCGAGTGAGGAGAATTCAAGATTATCTGAATTCTGCTGTGTACTAAAATCTGGCATTTGTCTGAGCCACTGAGACTTGGTTGATTGCTTTTAATTGTTAACTTAGGACATTGTTCCTTTAGGCCCTGTAGATAATTGAGACAGGAGAGGTATTTCCAGAAGTCTATTCAGATCTTCAGGCCAGATTATCTGGGCCAAATCATCTTCTAGGGTTTTTCCCTCTGTTGAATTTCTAGGGAGCCTGTAAGATTATACTCCTACCTTAAATAATTATATTTAGATGGGCTGCATCCATGCTTTGGCAGCATTTATGGACTGCCAATCTGTAATGAAGTATTCACTGCATGAATGTGGTGAGACTTAGTTAAAATGTAATAATGCTATTATGAAAACAATTGCTAATAAAAATGCTAAGTGTTACGGACATTTGCACTTGTATGTGGAGGAAAGGAAATTTTCCCACAGTGTCCTTTAGTTTCTTTCTCATTCTTTCTCATAAATCTTTTCAGTGACTTGCCTTCAGAGAGCTTGTTCCTTTGTATCCCCAAAGGCCCTGCTTTCTTGAGCATTATATAGACTCAGCAGTACTGATAGCAGTTATGGACCAGGGCCAAGTTCATAAATCTAGATTGCAAAAATGACCAGTGGGCAAATTAAATGGATTTTCTTTTAAGTGGCTTTTAGCTGTCTCTTTCAATAAAGGAATGCTTTGCTCCAGATGTCCTTTTGAGCTTGGCCCAATTGTTTCTCTGCTGTGGGGAACATACTGGAAATGTCCATCTCAGGACCTCTGAGGGTGAGGCTGAAGAATGACTGTGTTCACTCTCTGTTGCAGGGTCTTTGCCTGAAACCAGCCAGACTGAAGCAGGAAGCAAAGCCCCAGAGCAGCAGTGTGCTTCCCAGCTGTCCTCTGCAGCAGGGAAAAGCAGAAAGAGGCTGAAATCTCAGGAGATGCACTTGCAGGAACGTTTGCCATTCCTTTCTCCAGGAGGGATGCGTAGAAGATACTGGTGAGGGTTTGATGTCTTACAAGCTCCTTCACCTGTTCTGGCATTGACACCTAGGGCCTCCCTATCCACCTTCTGGTTTTTGTAATACTTCATGAGCTCAGGGTGTGTGCCCCTCCTGTCTTTATTATGCGCTGTGTTCCAAGGACAGGTTGGGGTTTTTTATTTCCTTAGTCCAATATCTACATCTGCTGCTTTCTCCTGCCACTGTCACAGGGCTTCTGTGCCTTCTTGAAGTAATATCAGGTGTGCAGAGAAAAAGACAAGGATGGAGGAAAGTTCCCTGTCCCACTTCCCATGTCCAGATTGGAGATCTGTGGTGCTGGTTACTCTCAGGCTGTTGCTGCAGCCACACAATAAGTGTTTTCTGCATCTCTGGAAATGAAAGAGGATTCTTGTCTCTGCAGATCTGCTGTTAACCACTGTGTACCCTGTGGCTTCCTTTTAGAGAAGTGTTGGTGTGCAGCATGCAGACATGCCACAGTGAAACCCCACACAACTTGCATGTGAGAGAGGTGTTGCAGAAATAGGGAGTCTGGAGTCTACTTTTGAGCAAAGTGCTCAGTTGCAGTATTTTCCTTTAATTCAGTTAATTTATTGAGGTTTAGGTGCCATTTCCCCTATTAGTAGGTTAAAAGGTGAAACACAAGTCCTGGGAAGATGCATACTTTTCCAGGTTTTGGGATACTTGTTAAATGAACCTGGAGAATACAAGTAAAATAGAAGAAATTATTAAACATGAAAGTAGCCCCTGTTTAAACCAGTGTTTTGTTTCTGAACTGCTTTATTGAAAATTCTTCAGAGCATAACCTGTTTCATACTGGGAAATCCTGGGCCAGTAACTTTAGGCTACCTTACATGGATATCAGCAGCAGATCTTACTATGTGAAATACCCTGCCTTAAGCACACTTGTGCCATGTGCAGCCTCTGTTATGAGATATCTCAAGACTTAGCTATTTTCTGGTTTGTTTTTCTTTTCCAGCAAAGATGAGGTTAAGGCAGAAGATGTCTCTGAGGAAGGTCCAGAAGACACAATTGAAGATGTTGATGTCGTTGGGACAGACCAGGTAATTCTGGCTGGTTTTCCAGCTCTGAGGACAGCTGTAGGTGAGGTGGGTCAGTGTCAGGTCAGAGTCTCCTGGGTAGCCATGCAGAAGCAAAGGGGGTTGATCTTTTGTGACCCTTTTCAGGATGAGAAAAGGAGGATGCCCTCTTCCCTTTCCAGATGCAACTGTAGTTTCCTCCTTCAGCTCAATCTACATTTTAGAGGCAATCCTTATTGTAGCATCTAGACATCCTTAGGTCTTGTAAGGATTGAATGTCACTTAGGATGCATTAAGAGGAAGATCCCCTTTATTTTTCCCCATACTGTGAAGCTTCCTTGTTAAGAGCCATTTGCTGCAGTTGCTTTGTGTTACTGACACATTGCAGAGATGGCACTGCTGTGTGGCCTGCAGGGAAAATGTGCTTCAGAAATGGTGTTTGCATTGTGCTCTTTGGATTGCAAGACTCAGAATGTGTCTGATCACTGCACAGCCCTGGGCTCTTGCTGGAGTATCCCATGTTTCTTGCCCTTTTCCAGTCAAGGCTGTTGGGCAGATTAAAATGTCCCCAAACGTACTGGGAATTTGAAGGGAAGCATGAGAACATTGTGGGCTTGGAGTGGCAACCAGCATAGCCAGGGGCTTGTCTCACAGGCACTGATTGCCTTTGGGATCCAAGTGTGGCAGAGCTGCAGCTGTCTGCCTGGCCTCAGCTCAGCCCTGGACTGGCTCATTGCAGCAGGGAAGGACTTTTAGCCCTGTGGGCCAGTGCGGTGCAAGGACTCAGGATATTGTACAGCAGGGTCTTGTGGAGTGACTGTACAAGGAAAGGGGTGGAGGGGAAAGAAAGGCTGTGGTTTATCCTGTAGCTAATCCCAACCCTACTGCCTCCTAAACATTTCTGTGTCAGCCACTACAGGGGGCTGAGCGGTGCCTTCAGGTTTTTCCCTGTTATCTGCACTTCTGGACATAACTCAGTGTTTGGCAGACAGTATTTTTGCAGTGAGTCAGGCAACTCCTTGATTTCCAGTGACTGGTTATCTGGGATCTAACCACCACATTCAGACTTTGCATGATTGTTGTCTTTTTAAATGAGTTTTTGCTGTAAAGTTCAGCCAATGTTTTTTTAACATATGGTGGGCTTTAATTTTTAAAGAGGACTAGAAGGAAAAAAAAAGGGACTTCTACCTTTTCTTTCAGTTACATGCATGTTAAAATGTAGACAGTCTGCCCCATGTAGCTGAAGCAGATAATAGAAGAATTTAACTCCATGGACAAAGATCAAAGCCATAAAGAAACTGCACTACTTAGGCAGTATGGTGCCTTTCCTCTTGTGCCTTTTCTGGGCTTTTTGGGGTATGGAAATGCTTCTTTCCTTTTGTGGAAGCTGTAGCTCTTTATAAGAGCTGGCTCTATGGCTAAGCTGCTGCATGGTTCGATGCTACACTGTTGCTCTGATTCCTTATAGGCTCTTACGTGACATCTTCAGAGGAGAGCACTGACTTAATCTCTTTTTTCTTGTGATGTAGGACAGCTGAGACACTGAGAGGGTGAACAGAAGTGAAGCACACACTGTGTTTGTTCTGCAAATTGTTTAACTCATCAATGTGGTGTGAGAGCATCAACTGAGGTGGCAGGAGATGTGGGTCAGATTGTCTCTGTGCCCATGGGCCTCCACCCAGAACCAGCTTGTAGCACTGTGGTTGATGTCTCACCATTGCTGGCTGTGGGAGTTACTGAGGTGGCTGCTGCAGTTCCATGGTTGGGCCTTCTGAGCATCATTACTCAGCTGCATCCTCATCCTTGCTGCTGCCTTGGAAAAGCTCACAGCTGCAGGATTGGAATCAGGGTATTTGACAAACACTGAATCAAAGACACTGTGAACCAGGTGAGACAAGCTTGTCTGAAGCATGTTGGAGCAGTGCTCTGCTGGCCATGTTCTTTACTGTTTAAGATAACCAGATGGAGATCTGTGTGTTTCCTTGCACCCAGTGCAGGGGAGAAAAGAGCCTGGCCCACCTGTGGGCACTGGGACCTGCTGCTGGCTGATGGCAAGTGCCATTTCCTGCCTGTGAAATGGAAAACCTGGATCAATCATCTGAAAGTATTTCTGAATTCCATTGCTTAGAACAATGTGTTTAGAGGTCTGTAAGCATCAGGACATGTTCCTGGAAAACCTGTGTCAAGGCTTCAGAGTAACAAAGAAAGAAACAATGGACCAGCTGACTCCTTTCCTCCTGAAATCCTTTGTACAGTGATCATGTGGTGTTTACTTGGAAAAATCCTGGAAAGATTGTAATGTAAATAGACTGTAAATACGGCCATTCAAAAGTAGAGGGGTTTTGCATTAAGAATTTGCAAATGATCATCACTCAAGTGTTTCAGTGGCAGTAGGCTGGGGAGTGGGAGCTGCTTTCACTGACCCTTCTCACTGCTCCCTGGAATTGTACATTGCAGTAATCATACCAGCTTTTATATATATATATATATATATATTTTGGATTGTAACTATGTAAAATAAACTACAGAACTATTGCTATCCATTAGTACTGAATGTGTAAGTGATACTCCCACACCGTGATGGAGAAAGAATGGCAGCAAATGTGTGCTGGCCTTTGCAGTTGCTGTGTTATTCCACAGGCTGAGCAGGGAGTTCCGATGAAGATGGAAGTGAAAACCATGACCCAGGTATTGGGTACACTGAAGTGGCCCCAGTGAATGCATGTGCAGGCTGACACAAGGGAAGTGGTTCTCAGGTTCCTCTATGATTCCATCAGTAACTCCCCCTACCTGGACTGGGGTACTGATGTTTCCCCTCATCCATCTGTGGATGATTTGTGGATCTAGGCCTAAGGCCTCACCAGGTAGGCAGAATACAGCTTGACTAGGAAAACAGTTATACCTAGAACCACATCAAACATATGGATACTTTAATTTCTGTAACAGTGGGATTGGGATGGTAATTACCCTGCAGAGGCAAGGTCCAGTAATCCTCAAACTCATATTTTAGGAAAAAGGATTTCTCTGAAAACAGCAGGATACATTCTACATAGGAAAGCAGGGACTTGGTTAGCACAAGCATAATAGAGAGCAGGATTTAACAGGCACTTAATTAAACACTAAGTGGCAACAACAGCTACAGGCTCTGGAGAAGAGATCGACCCGGCACCACAGTGCTGTGTGACAGAGATGTGTCACTGCATGCTGGGAAAGCCTGTGGCTGTTTGCTGCCCAGTTACAAGCCCCCTTCTTGAGAAAAGTTTTAAGGTAGGAAAATGCATATCTTGCAGTGCAACAGATGTTCAGGGTCACCTTCTGCAATGCCAGTTGGTCATCCTTTCCCTGAGGGACCAGAGCATCACAGAAATGATGTGTGTATCTTTACTGCTTAAAAGCCCCAAACCATGGGCAGTTAGTGAAAGGGATCCAGCCAGCCCTGGAAAACTTTGACATCAGTGAGTCTGTATTAAAACTGGTATAATTAAGCATAATCCTTCAAATTGTATTGCAATTACTTGAGTTTCCCTCAGTAAGGTTCACTAGCACTTCAGCAGTGAGTTTCTTGATACACAGATGTGTAACCCATCCTGTGGTGAAAATGGCTCTTCATTAGCAAGACATGAATTGTGTGAAGTATGTAAAAATTACATCTGTTAAATTACATGTATGAAAATCTTTATTTGAAAATACAAACATGTTTTCTAAACATTTTAAAAGATCTACACTGCAACCAAAAAATAACTTACATCTTTTTGTACATTTTTTCCCAAGAAAACCTGTTTAACAGTTACGAGTGAGGCAACAATTTCAAGCTGCTGTGACACTGATGAATATCCATGGAATGTGTCAATAGCAAACAAGCAAAGGGGAGGACAGACAAAAGCACTGAATGCCCACAACAAATTAGTGCACATCACTGATCAAGTAACATTTATACAAAGGATTTTTAAAAAAATTGGTTCCTTCTGCATGAATTAACACACCCATTTTGGATCAAGTATGAACACTCAGACTTCACTGTTAAATAATCTTTTTATGATTAACATCAACAAAAAACCTGAAGTTTGAAAGGGCAAAATTAAAATTGGGGCAAACAAGGACTACACAGAAAAGAAAAACAACTTGTCTTGGGTGTTCACTTTAGTGTATTCTACTAATATGCACAGCTTGTCAGACAAAACTCTGCTTGTAAATGAATGCTGAACTGTGCACTCATTGTCACATCTCTTCCTTGCCAAGCCATAAAACCTAAAAGAGGGCTGTCTATGAGCACGAGCACACTGAAGGTGTAAATTGTCTCCTTACCTCCCATACCAGGACAGAAATACCTGTTCACAGGTGAGATGGAGATGGTCAGTGCACCACACATCAGCTTAAAGAGAATTATACAGTTCTCATAAAAACAGTAGATTACTTTTCTCTTAAGTCAAATATTGTTATTCTTCCAAAAAGGAATTATGCAACATCTGAAAATAAATATTTTAATCTATTTTACAAATGATAAACTATTGAATAAATACAAAAATCTCATCATTCCATATAAATGCACTTTTGCTTAAAAGGTAGTGTAGTGATTAGATACTTTTAGCACAAAACTAAAGAAAGTGTTCCTTTTCCCACTGATAGATTTCAGTGGGGAAAGAAACCCCACTGAAACATATCAGTGTATAGCAGACCTGCTGCAGACTGTCCCTTCTCTTCTGCAAGTGCTGACCATAAGTAACCTCTATTCAAAATCCTCATCATAGTCATATGCATCCAAGTCTACATCAGCCAGATGGGAAGGCATTTCAAAAAATGGTCTTTTCTCCATTTGATACTTTAGAACACTGGCCTTCTGATGGTCTACAGGACTCAGTTCTGCTTCATACCTAGAAGCAGACAAAAAAAAAAAAAAAAGAAAAAAAAGAAAATGAAAGAGTCTAACTATGCCAAAAAGTGCCTAAATGTTGGAACACTAACAAGGTAGCTGCAGGAAAAACATACTTCCCAATATTTTATAATAAGCATAACCACAACAGCACCAGGGTTCTGTAATAATTCCTTGAATTTGTTAGGTTTCTCTCCTATCACATGCTGAACAGTATGAAATGCAGCTCTACTGAAAGGATTCAAAGCACACACTGACACACTGCTCCACTGGCCATGTCCTAGGTTAGAGTGACTCACATTCATGCATGTCTTCCCAACTACTACTGAATTTCATCACGTTTTTTCCATCTACTTTACAGGACTGTGCAGAGAGAATGAGCTTCAAATACTGCATTTTTGTTCTTTAAAACTGCTTTATAAAGGCATTATGTGCTCATCAGCTGTTCTTTCAGAGAAAGACATAGGGCAAAGTAGAGTTAAATACTAAGACTCCACTGTGCACACTAAAATAGAACAGCACATTGAGTTTCTCCCATGAGTTCACTACCGATTTAAACAGAAAACAAAAGTCATCTGAAGTTTCAATTCACCAAGTTATGAATTTAAAAACAAGGCCTTACAAAAAGATGCATATTCTAGAATAAGAGTTTTGGGAAGGATGTGTTTATTCTTTTTAAAATGAATAATAGTGGTGGTGAGGCTGTACTTTAGCAGAGAGGATTCATATTAACTGTCCTGCTGCATTCTTACCCGTCGTTCCACTGTTCACTTGCTGCCTCTTCTGCTACCAAGATATCATACTCTTCAGCAGCATATTTCTCCCAGTCAGAGACCTCTTGACTTTCACCTTCACCATCCTAAACAATCATGTTGCATGTTAGACAAAACAGTATTAATTAATTTAAACAGTATTAATTGCTAAGCACATAGCTATAAAGACTTTTAAAGCCTCATACTCACCCGCAACATAGAGAACTGATCCTTCTGTTCATGGTCAAGGTATTTTTCAATGTTGAAAAAAGTATCAAAGAACACATTTGACAGCTTACATCGCTTTAAATCATGCAGAGTAATTTTTCCTGTAAAGAAGATTATGAGATAAGATTATAGAGAGAAGATTATAGATCTCAAAAGTGGAGGAATCAAAAAGTACATTATCATTACTCAATCATCACTGCTTAGCAACATTTGTCACTGATCCTCAATGCAATGGGAGAGATGCAAACAGAGGAAATACATACCTAGAGATGTGTCCTTCAAAGTGTACAAAACTTGAAATGGTTCAGATTTTTTTCCTTGCTGTGGTTGTCATATCCCACAGCCTGTCAGAATGTTGAAGTGAGATACAGTCTACATCCTTCAGCTATTAAAAATCATTTAAGGTGTTTGTTTGAGCTTCCTCAAAGATAGAAGCCTCTAGTGAGTTAGCCATTCCTTCCCAAGGAGTGCTTGGGTAGCAGGTAGGAATCTCCTATGGCAGCAGGCCTCTCTCTTCCCTGACTTGAGCAGACAAATGTATGACAGAGATGACAGTGTGTGACTATGCTTCATACAGATGAATTTTTCATAGAGTCACGGTTCCCACACTTGTACAGTCTGATCAATATTTACTGCTTGAGAGGAAAGCTAAATGCTCAGAGGTGTTTTGTTTGATTTTTATAGTGTGATACTTTAAAGACTCAAATCAATGGATGTGTTAAGCATTAGAAGTATTTGTCAGGTTGCTCAGAAATGTTACCCTGTTTCAAAGCTGAATATTGAAGCTTCTGCAGAAAGGCTAAAAAATATGAGATACACAAGGGAAGACAGATGACTATCCTTACAACTCCCCTTTATTGATTCACCCGGAATACAGACAATCTTCCATTGTTAATCAAATAGGAGCTAACTGAAGATGTTATGGAACATGAGTTTAATAAAAGCCAGACTTGGAACAGTATTTCCTCAGCATACTATCCCAGCCTCTAACAAAGTGTAACTCAAGGACATCACAGGGAAGCAAAATCCAAATCCCATTTGAACATGGTTGCCATGCTTGCATCTGTCATGAAGGGCCCCAGTGTGTTCTGCTGGCTCGTCACTGGTGCTGCAGGAGGACACAAATCCCCAGTGGCACCTGTGCCCTATCTGTCAGACCCACACAGATGGCTGCTGCACAGAGCCATTTCAAGTGGCAGCAGCTCTCCACAAGCAAGCAAATGATTTGAATCCTAGTTACATAAGCTCCCAGTTTAAGTCAGACTCCTATATTTGGTTCATTGATTTGCTCTCCAGTTTCCATTTATTGCAATGGGAGCTTAGACACGTAACACTCATGTAGATGCCTACCACTGTCTCTCAAACACTAACAAAACAGGAGTAAAATTTAAGTAATTACTTCAGGTCTCCAGAAATTAAAGCTCACTTTTTAGCACGCAGAGCATTCTATAGAAACTGTATCACAGTTTAGCCATAACTTCATGAAAGTGTCTTTTTTGTTTCAAAGCTACAAGGTGAAACATCAGTTTATGTTGCTAGTTTTTTTATTAGAAAACCAGTTTTTTTCTTAATTCAGTTTATACTAAAAAAAAAAAAATCAACCCTTTTCAACTGGCTTTCACTTTTGTTACCCTGAATAACTCATCTTGGTTGTGTTTGATAGCCTTCTTTTATCATCCTCATGACACAGATGAGATACATCAATCTTGTTTCATTTTTAATGCAGAACAGAAATATTATTATAAATGTCTTTTAGAAGCACAACACAAGACTGGAAGGGAACTACTGAGCTCAAGAGGTGATTGTGAGCAACCATAAAACACAAATGTGCTTCTCAGAGCTTGGTTCACTTCGTTTAAGTGCCTCCTACCCCCCACGCATTACACAATGTTGGTCTAACACTTCATTCCACTGATATCAGGGATGGAGCTTTCAGATGAATCACACTTAATATTCCTTCTTCATTTACAATTTTTATCTGCCTTTAATGATGTGGTTTCACTAAGCAAATCCATTTTAACTTGTTTAAATAAGAATATCAAGCTTTATGTTCTAATTTTGAGCCATTTCAATTCTCTCAGCATGCAAAAAATCCCATCTCAATAAATGACAAGTGTCTTTAAAAAAAATAAATTTCTTGTAATTTAAATATTCTTAATACTAGAGAGAAAGTGGGCAATAAACCTGACTTACTAATTGGTTGTCTAACCATAATTGTATTCTTATGCTTTTTTCAGGTGTAAAAGGTAAACTGAAGTTTTATCAGCTAAAGATGATACCATGTCAAATGCAGAAGAGTAGAATGCAGCTCAAGGAAAGTTCAAATGTGAAATATAGCCAAAAACTCAGAAAAGTTCATTATTTTGTTAATTTTAACCCCTTGTAATGAATTTCCTAAGGGCAACTTAGGCTTCTAATGTAACTGAAGTCAATGCTGGTCTAAGAGACAAACACTGTTTAGAAACTGTTCCCTCCAGAGAAACTCAAATGAGCACTGGAGGAGGTGAGAAATGAGTGAACCATCAAGAGGTTTTCCTGAGAGCCTCACCTCAGCCAGATAGTGACAGGGTTTTACTTAAGACTAAATGTGGCTACAATCTCAAAATGAAAGCTGACAAGGAATTTTAAAGCAGCATATTAAATTTTAGTATGGAAAGAATGCCTGCCTGCTGTTGGATGACCAATCAATTATTAAGCTTTAACAGATGTCAGTGGAAAGACAACCTCGAGGCATTTTACTTGTATGACCAACTGAGTGCTCTTAAGACTGCACTAACTCCTAAGTCCAGAGAAACAGAAGTTAAAGATGGAAAAGGAGTTTATTACCTTCATGTTGTGGCTTTACAAGGTCCAGCATCTGGCACAGACAGTCTTCAAAAGGCAAAGGTTCTATGGCCATGTTTTCTAATTTTTGGCACTGTTCTTCATAAAAATATTCCAATTCATACATAGACAAAGCACCATCCCCATCAAGATCCATGCAGCGGAACCAGTATTCAATGCTGGAATTCAGTCATTAACAGCAGAGACAAACTTACTACAGAATTTCAAGAATTCATGTTGCCTGTTTCAAAGGCAAAACTAGACAAGAGTACCATTTCACTAATCATGGAAAGTCATTAAACACCAGCTACTGTGGTAAGAGTTGCTGGTATTTGCTACACCATCCATTATTGCATTTGAAAACATATTTGTTAATGGTGTGAAGGAGAAGACTAAACCACGTAGTTTTACATTAAAAAAGAAAAGGGAGACAATGGAAAATTGAATTGTACATTACAACTTCAGATTTTGGGTATGTTTCCATATTGAAAAAGCTAGTGACATGTCATATGATAGGTTTCTCATCAGTACCATACAGTAGCTGCACAACTTCCCAAAGTCACTGGCATCATGAGACCGCTGCAACATCCTTATAGTATGGCCCTGTTCATAAATGGGCCACACACAACTTATGAAACAATAACATTGAATTAGCCTCTTAAAAGTCATTAAATTAGACTTCTACAGCTACAACAGGAGACACTGACAAATAAGGACAATGCAAAGAACTGGGCCAGTTTTCCACTCATGTTTTTATAGTTTAAGCTTCTTCTATTAGAGTTGCAGCTGTTCATCAGTGGTCCCCATTTAAGGGCTGGAAAAACAAAATCAGTCTTTATTTCTGCTGAAACAAATTCATTCTTACCTAGTTGGTGTTTTCTTGTCCTCTTCAGATATCAAAAACCAGACAAAATCAGCATAGCTAATCTTCCCATCTTTTTGTGCTTTTCTACCTCTTGGAGGTCAATGAGGAAAAAGATAGAAAATTTATTTTAGAACACCTAGCTTTTACTAAGAAAAATTAAGGATTATTTTCCTTGTTGGTATTAACTATTTACTCCTAAATGATCCAGTGTTCATAAGGTGCTAAATAGTTAACAGAAGAGCCATCTCAAAAAATTTTTGATGCTATATTATATACAAGTACATAGGCTTTTTAGAATTTCTACTCAGGTAGAAATGATGAGAACTTAAAACCTTTACAGAACTCCACTAGCTAAAAGTTTTGGAATGAAAAAATAAAGATAAAAATGAAATAAATCTTCAGGAAGTAAGCATCCACAACAAGAACATAATTGTCTCTTTCTACTCTCACAACTGCAGTAACCAAGTAAGTTGCACATAGTCAGCCTGTCTAGTAATAAGTCAGGAGAGCAGTTCCTAGACATACTACATTTCAGTGATGAAATTCATTTTTTGATGTTTTACCTTCAAGATGTCTGGGAAAATATGGTATATGTTTTGTCTTGCCCAAGACACTCAGATAAAGGAGTAAAGTCTAGACATATTCCTGGTAAGTCTCTTATTTCAAGCTTTTATTTCTGTTGATCAGTTACTTTCTATCTCAGATATTGTGCTAGGAAACATTTCAAAAATTAATAAAATGCCATAAATACAAAAAAGGAAGTAAATCCCAAGGGGAGAAATGAAGAAGGACTGTCAGAAATGTGAACTAACTCAACTGGAGGCATTTTTGTAAATTTATTGATGCACTAAGCATTGATTTTACAATTAGTACTTAAAAGCTCAGTTCTCCTTGAACATTTTACAGGTTTGAGGGATGGAAGAAGAATGATGCTTACATTTCCTGCTTCTTCATTCCCATCATACAATACCCAGTGGTCCGTGTTCATATGGGTAAAGAGAGTGAAGAACTTAACTGTGCCAAAGGTTCCAAGACCACTCTAGTACTAGTAGAATTTAACTACAAACCTAATCTTGAAATTCACTGCTCCTTTGTGAGGGGAACCATCTTTTCCCTTGGGAATACCACAGAATTTAACAAGCAAATATTAAATGGGATTTAGACCAGCATACAAAACAAGTACCTTGTTACTGCTCCTGAGAAGATGCGCTCTATCATCCTGTTTGAAATTGCTGTGAAGAAAAGTTTGAAACAGTGTCAACTCTATGCAAGTTATTTTTGCATGTATCCTACTGAAGAGTTTACTGGAACTCTCCTCTTCTATACACAGATCAGTGAGAACGATCAAGGGTAGCGCTCATTAATCCCTTTAAATCCTTTTAGAGAGGATCACTTAACACAAAGCCTCCAAAGCAAAACTGCAACCACCAAGCTTTGAATTCAAACTTAATGCAGAAATAGTAATCAAATTGCAATACAAGTAATAAAATTGGCTGATTAATAAAACTGCATTTTCCACTTCTTTGACAAGTAAACCATGTTTTTCAGTGGCATTAAGTTTTACATGACCTTGGCAAAGAGCCAAACCAGAACTGGCACGATCACACATAATAAACATGCCTTACTGATTCTGACAGGGGTCTATTTTTGCCATGGTTTTGACCCATGCTTCTATTTTGAAACCATTTCAGGGATTTTACAGACATGTCTGAACTAAGCACTACTTTTGTAAAGGATATCCAATTTATCCTTAAGAATTTGCAAAATTAAATTGCAGGTGGCACTGTATTAGTTGTGCTTTCTTCCTAAAATGTACTAACTTAATAGAGCAGCCACTCAAATGAAAGCAGTTGTCCATTCTCACTGTCCTAAAGCACAGTCAAACTTTAGTAGGCAAATTTTCAGAAGCAATCAGAATTGTGTTTATTCTTTTTAATGTGGGATAATACTTCATAATCACTTTGTGCTTAGGTAAGCTTTCCAGTCCTGAAAGGAACACTATGAAGATGGACACAAGGCATCTAAAAAGAGCCCCAACAGTTCCATACAAGCTACAAGAATATTTAAAATAGGAACAAGCATGCAAGACTATAGAATCACAGTCATTGCATATTATACATGCAGCAAATGTAAACCTGCTAAGTAGTGCTTAACAGTATTAAAGCAAAACACACTGCAGCTGAGTTAGCAAAACTCCAAATAAGCCAAGTACCTGAAGGTATGTTTGCCTTTTCTACTCTTTCCATATATTGCCAAAAAAGTAATGCTACTTGAATAATATCAGTAAAATGGGATTTTGTCCAAGATAACCACCCAAAATTGCCAAATAAAACCATTTATAATACACCAACATGTTAAGTGATATTTGCCCTACTTCTTTGTAAAGATCAGAATTCAAATTTAGAATTTTCCTCAAATGTGGTATTTGTAGATGCAAAGTAGCATCACACATGACTTGTCCTGCTTTAGTTCACTGAGTCAGCAGGACCAGCTACACCAACAGACTCATGAAACTGTCCTTGGCACTAAACCACTTCCTCAGCTCAAAGTTTACAGGTCATTTAATACATGTAAACAAAGGTGCTTCATTTGTCATACCATAATCATTATGTCGAGCTAAATCCTTCCGATCAATATAGAGGTCATGGTCTGTGTCCAGCTCCCAAAATTTGCAATAGATAACATAAAAATGTTCATATGAGAAGTACTCTGTCAGCTGGTTAATATCAGCTTCCTCTTCCAATAATGCCACATTCTATTATCAGAAGGACAAACAGAACATATTAAAGAGTTTGTAATACATTTATTTTTTGAATGATCTGAGTTCTCATAATCAAGTTAATATCTAATGCTATTTCAGTGGAACAATTTTTGTTTTCAGGGACAATGCAGATCATACAGTGGGACAGCAAAACTGAACACATGGCAGAAAATGAATGCATTCACAAAAGAATGAGCAGATCAGACCAACTTCTGCTACACACATTTACATGTATACAGCTCCAGATAGAAAAAGTTACATTTAAACATATTCTAATGTATGAGAATTAATGCAATTGGGTCTTCATTACTTTTTGGAAAAGGAAGAAATGCTATTTATGTTACTCCCTTAAGCCTTTAGTTAATGCTGTTTTAAAACTTCCAGAAATATCTGTCTTGCAAAATTTTAGATAGTACAAACCTGCAAAAAGTTGCTTTTCCTGAGCTCATTACAAGTTATTTTCCCAGACCAGGACCTATTTACTGTATAAAATATTCTCTGTATGACCTGCAAGAAAGAGAAAATGGAAAGAAACTTTAGCTATGGTAATTAAATAGCCATCCAAATATTTCTCAAAGATTTAGCTGTTTTAGTACAGCTGCATTAGAGAGTTCCATGTTTCCCCTATTTCTATTGTTCTCATTAGTTAGAACTTCTCTTGTGTCGTATTATCCACTATTCAAACCATTTCTAAATCTATATCTAAACTCATCTAGACAAGTTTTATTTCAATTCTGCAGTACCTGTATCTCACTCAATAATGTTGCAGAATATTTATGTGCTATTCAAAATATGTACATTGGTGATTTCACTAGCTCAAGTCTTCCAGATCTACAGGATATAATCAAATGAACCTATTAATGTATCTCTTTATTTCAGATTTAAAGACCTGCATTTGCTAAGGCTGTTTTACTTAATAATTAAATTTACAGAAATAGAATTGGGACTGTTTAAGGGTCAGAGTACAGCAGATGTTGCTACTTCTGAAGTATACAAACACAACAAATCTACATCTGACATAAATACTTCCTGCAGGTGCAAAGAGAATGTTTTTCCTCATTTAACTTCATTCTATTTGGTAGTTCCTTGAAAGAAACCCCTGTTAATAGCATTAAAAGTAGTACATTAACATTTTCCAAGTGAAGAACAACAGCAACAAAAAAAAATCCATGCAAGAAAGATGACTAGTTCTTGTGCCATAACTGATACTGGAACCAGAAACAAACACATCCATATGGGTACCCAGCACATTTTTTAACATAAATTTTACATGTACTTCAACTCAATGATCTTACAGGTCTTTTCCAAACTAATGGTTCTATGGCTATATTGGGCAACTCAAGCATTCACTATAATTTTCTTAGATTTGGTTTACAAACTAAAGACTTGAAATAAGACTTTAAAATATATTTTTTTCTGCTACTTAACTGAATTCAGTATTCACCTCAATTAGTTTGACTTAAGACAACCAGGTGTACGTTTCAAGTCATTCACCACTTAACAAAACAAACCCCAAAACCAAAAAAAAAACCATATTATGAACTATTACTGCTTAACTGGTGATTGATTATACCTGCTAATTGGCATGACTCAGTATTGCATGTATAGTGTTTCATTTGCAAGAGAGCAAGTACTAACTGAAACCCCCTCTCCTTAGGAACCCTTTTCCTGCAATTTATATGTCCTCCCAACTACAGGGTAAGCTTTTTATCACTTCAGACTTCAATTGTAGCAAATCAATAGTTTAAACTAACCAATCATTTTTAAATTACAAACAGAAGAATAATGTACTGATGAAGTTTTGACTGAAAACTTAACTTAAAGTGTAGAGCAGCAAGCTCCTCAGTTCTTACTTTGAACAAGAACAGCTGGTTCAATGACTCCAGACAGAAGAATAGATTATCCTGCTTCTGAAACTTAATTAACTTAATTCTAATTGTGAATTTAGGGAAGGCCCATTTTTTGGCTTACACTACAAAGCAATTTTTTCTAAAAAGGTTTTTGCCTTAGCTTTGCAACATAATCCATCTGCATGTCATTATCTCATCTGTTATACATTTAACTGGTCTAAAAATAAAAACAAAATTGAATGTTTGGTAAAGACAACTGGGAACAGACTTAAATTGTTTTCTAAAGTAAACTGATGCAGAGTATAAGCAAATTGTCAGAGAATTGCCTTTACTATTCTGCAGAGTGCTTTGTCAGAAGGGAGAAGAAATGGTGCAATACAGAGACTAAAATTTCAAGAACTCATAGTTCAGATATGCACCTAACATCCTGGAAGAATAAATGTAGTATCTCATTTGTCACAGCAAACATTTTTAACTTATTTCAGCTCTATCTTGGCCACATATATAACTGGACTGACCAACAAACCTGTATCTTAGGAGACAGAACAGATTGCTTTCATGGCTTACACAACACGTGCTAAAGAGATGTATGCAATGTGTATGCATACACACATATATATGTGTAGGTATATACAAAAACTCAGCAGAAGAATGGCTCATTTGGTTTGCAGCTGGATGTATTCTTTAGATAAAGCTTCATGTAGCAAGGTTAAGCTAACTGAATACAGGTATGAAATGGCTTCTTTCATCATAGGTAAAATAATCTATTATTATCATTAATAACTTGCAGGACAGTATTTTGGAAGACTGTAACAAGCTCAGTTGGTCAAAGCATGGTGGAAATAATGTCAAGGTTGTGGGTTTGACCCCTGTATGGATCATTCACTTGAGAGTTAGACTTGATTCTTATTGGTCCCTTCCAACTCAGAATATTCTGAATTTTGTTAATAAAATACTTTCAAGTACGAATTTATTCAATATTGCTAGACTCAGACCTACTCCGATAAGCTGTTCCTTCAAAGAAAAGTAACTGGACATGGCAGGACCTTTTCTTTCCTACTCTTTTTCAGGTCATGCAGCAAGCTTTCACAATTTTAACCAGAGCAGGCTGTGACACAACCAAGTATCCATGAAGAAACAAAACAACTCACAGGCAGAACAATTCCTTCAATCACAACTGACAGGAAAGTTCTGTGAGCTCAGGTTATCATTTTAACAAGAAGCAAAACCTAATGCAGCAGGACATATTTGATAGGCCAGCAAGTCTCTGTAAGAAGGATATAACGAACAAAACCCAAATGCTCTCAAAAAAAACCTTCCACAATTTTAACCGGGGTCAAAGTGTAAGATGGATATAAGATGATCAACACTGCATGGGTTTTTTTTGTTGGAGAATATTCATTAAGCTAGTTTTCACATGCACAAAGAAAGTGAACTGAATGTCATTTTGAAGAATTGTAATCTTTTGAGACTTCAGTGGAATCGACTGTCTAGTCCTCAGTTGAGAAAATTTAATGTCACTGATTTCTCCCTTGGGTACAGAACAAATACTTCAGTCACATAACCCTAGGAAGACAGGAATGAAACTTTTCATGTATAAAAACCCTCCTTGGAAGAAAAGTCCCCAGAGAGACAAGTGGCAAGCAGCTTCAATATTATCATTATTTCACTTAATACTGAACATAATCATATTAATATAGATGTTTCATTCAAGACTTCATTTAATTAATCCCAGACTAAGGTCAGGATTCTAATGAATGCAGTCTACAGCCACAATCAAGAGTTTAAGATAACAGCCTGCTCTTCATTTAATGCTCATTAACTTATCCAACACTATTACAATTCACACCTTCTCTTACTAGTATTAAATTCAGCAATTCCTTAAAAATGTCGAGAACTATCAGGCCTAAGAAAGACTCCTTTTCCATAAAATTTCTAGTTACGTAGAAATGAAGACTCACAGTCTGCTCTAACTCTACTCTTCCCATGGGACAAAGATACTTAGAGACATTTGACTGATCTTGATTTCCTTAGTTAACCAAAAAATAGCTTTTCCAGATACAAATCACTTACTGTTGTAATATACCGAGAATGGAATTCAGATGCTTCTTTTAAAAATAAAAGGCCTGGATGACTATTCACCACATCCTAGAAAAACAATATCACAAGGAGTATTCATTAGTGTCCATTTAAGACAATTAGCAAGGAATAGCACACCTGTTATTCCTTAACTAAAACACTTTAAACTACCACAATCATTACTGATAACTACGTTTTCATCAAGATTTCCAACAAATCACATTACAAACCTTTTAAAAATAAAATTATCTTTTAAATAAATTGGATAAACAAAAGCTTTCCTGTATTTTAGAAATTTTTTAATAGGATTTTTTTCCTGTATTTTAGATAGGATGAGGATTTTGAACACTGCTGACTGTCCTAGCTTGTAATTCTGTGGCTATGATTCAGTGAAGTCAATTCAGGTTTTATTCAGTCATTTCTACAGGTGGTGTTTGCTGCTTTTCCAACAAAGATTTACTAGGATTTGAATTTATATCCCACTTCTCCTTTGCCCTCCAAAGGGCTACCTGACTTCAAATAACTTTAACTGACTTATGAAACATAAAAGATTCCAATACATATGTTATTCCTACAACTGATTTTAAATCTTACCATGGTGTTTAAAAAAACACCTCATCTTTTACAAAATTATTAACTGTAAAACAAGTCACTAGCATCTTAGTGGATCATACAAAGTCAGTTGCACTAAATATTAACAACAAACTTTAATGATGACCATGAAAAATATGTTTAGTTCAAGCAACTCAGGGCTTTGCCAGTTCATCATTTTGTTGTGCTCCTACAAATAGTTTCAACTGTAACTTACTTGTAAAAAAGGAATGAAGTCTTCTTGCACCAAGTAGTTACATCCAGGGCTCATCAGAAGATGAACAAATTTTGCAGCATCATCATAGCAAGTCTGAAGTACTCTGAAATGGAAATATTTCTATTTAGTATTCTACACAGAAAATTGCTCATGCTACCTCATGCAGACATCCTAGAGCAAGGCTTATGAAACAATATTTATTCAAAAGGTCATTACAAATGTCAAACCATGCTCCAAGTGAACTTATCAAAGCAGAAGTGTCTCTTGAATTTATGTTAAAGGAGGTGGGTACACCATGTAATCGATTACATGAAAGGACAATTTAAAGTTAGAATTAGAAAATATCTAAAAATAAAAAGCACATTGTTCAGAACTGGCATCTACAAGTAAGGGCCATGGTTTTCACTTCTCATGAACTGTCATTTACCCAAAAACACTTTAAAATCTAT
Organism: Emberiza elegans; assembly: GCA_024865655.1. Taxonomy (NCBI): domain Eukaryota; kingdom Metazoa; phylum Chordata; class Aves; order Passeriformes; family Fringillidae; genus Emberiza; species Emberiza elegans. The sequence continues at coordinate 52,814,462 of JALJVW010003023.1, read as the reverse complement.
AAACCCTGTAAATAAAGACATGTTTATATTATGGGAAAGTGTTTTATTCCCTTTTACAAGACAAGATCACATTCAGAACTTAAAATACCACACTTCAATGAAAAAAAATGCAGTACTTCTAAGAAACAGTAATCTACTTACTTCCGCCACATTGCAACAAATTTATGAACTGACACGTATCCTGTTCGTTCACCTCCAGCACAATAAAACAAAGGACCTTTCCAGTACAGTGGGCATTCACAAGCCTGCAATTAAAGTATACATCAAGTCAGTTTATTGATTGCTTATCTGAGGGCTACTCTTCTATTTATGGATCCTTCAAAAATTACAAGTGTTAAAAGAAAGCATTAGGGAAGAGATTTTTTTAAAAAAAGTTTCTGAAACCAGCTTCACCTTCCGAAAGAATCTATTGAAAGCAACTTTAGGCTGAAATCCAAAAGTGGAGAGCAAAACACAGGGCAACTTGTAGCATTCCTAACAGCCTAACACAGTGAGTCACGTGGCTGTCTGTCCAAGCAGCTCCAAGCAGCTGAACAGAGTCCATCTTAAGCTCCACTCAAGAGCTGGATATCTTTAAGCTAAGCTCAAGACAGCACACTTACAGACCCTCTGACTGGAGCAAATTGACATTCGTCTGGCTCAGAGGATGGCTCAACTCATCTGCATCCTTTGCACGTGCATGGCACATCCTGTATCCAATTTTAAGTAGCCTGCCTGCCCTGAGCAGTAGTATTTTGCTTTAGGGCACTCAACAGCTACACATTCCCAACTCCAGTGTGAGCACAAGCACCTAAAGCCCAAGTGTCTGCATCCATAACAGCCAAGAGCCCAACCTGCCTAAAAGTGACTCCAGCTGGGAGCAGTCAGACATGCTGGCATCCCCGAGGGTGTCCAAAACCACTGTGAATACTGCAAGATGTGTAAGGTCACTGGAGCAAAAGTACAATTACTAGCTTAACTAGTATTTCAAACAAAATAAAATAAGTGGTTTTGATGAATGCTCTCCTCAGACAGTATTCTTCAGGAAGTTGTCTTTTGTCACTGAATTATAGGTGACCAGACCCTTTCAGCTTCCTTGCTGAGAGAGAAGGGTCTCTTCCCTACCTCCTCACTTCTGTGTTGGAGGGACCTGTGAAAGACAGGGATCCTATCATTCAGCTTAGCAGTAAAAAAGTTTTGGTGAGGCAAACTCCCAGTCCTGCTCTTGTGAGCAGTCACAGTTTCTATTTTCTAGACCCTGGACAAAGTGACAGGAACATGGATGAGAACCTGAGACTCATTAGCAAGATCATGACTTGCAGTGAGATTTCAAGCATTAATTCAATATAACAAAATGGAAATTTAAGTCCATCTTAACTAGCTTATTGTCTTTAAATTTACAGAGAAGTTTAAAAAATATTTGCTGCTTTCTAAGCTAAGTATTTTGTCACTCTGCCATAACTCCAAAGTAGCTCTTCAGGAATAACTTGATAGCTACAATCTCAAGTTACCACACCATGCTGTCTTTACCAGTGTCTTTGCAATGGACATTCAGCGGGATGAGAAAAAAACCCAACCTATGTGAACATCTGAAAACAAAACATATATTAGGAGTGCTTTTGCCTTAACTCTCTTGGTCAATATGGAATGGAGAACAACATACAATGTTGCTCTTTATTAACTGGTTGTTTGTGCAGCAAAAAACAGTAGTTCAAGTTTTGTTTTAATGTTTTCTTTCTTTTCATAAGGTCATTTGACAGCTAATGCAGAAACTTCCACATAACTATTACCAACAATGTAAAATATCATTAAATACTAATGTGTGAGAGATGGAAACACACAACACAAGAAAACCAAGCACACAGAACTCATCTTTCCATTCAATAGGAGTACAGAACAAAAAGAAGAAGGCCAGCAAGTTCTCACCTTTGCAACCTTACCCATGTCTTCTAATGTTGCCCTCTCGTTTGGAAATTCAGAAAATGTTTTCTCAATTTTGGCAATCACAGCATCTATATTTACTTTTTCCTTAGGACATCCTCGAGGAAAATAAAAAGTTGGAATGTTTTGACTATGTGGTGGTGGCAAAGTTTCTTCCTTCTTTGTTTGAACCTAAATAGATAAATATACATTTGACAGTCAAGTACCATGAAATCACATAGTCCTCCACAGATAACTTAAATCTCTCTTGGTATTCTATTTTTCAACACACCTTCAAAAAGATTCCAGATTATATATTGAATAAACTATTATAGAATAACAGCACATCAGAAAAATTGATGAGTATTTCTGAAAATGGTCATTTAAAAAAACTTCTAGGATGTTAAATATTTAATAAAAACAACTTCAATCTTCAACACATATCAAGTTTCAAGACTGATACATTGGACAGCTTCTTGGGGACATCTGAAATTACTCAGGTTCTATTATCTGTTTCAGAAAAAAACCTTTCAACCTCCATCTTAAAAGACATTATGAAAGACTTTGCTTTTGAAATACTTCTAGTTTTACAGATTCAAGGTTTTGAAATAAATATAATAACTTTGTTACAAGCCACCAACCTATTTAATTAAAGTTATGATGAAGATTTTGGTTTTTTCAACCTAAAAAATTATAGATTTTATAAAGGTAGTAAACAATGCCTGCAGAGGTTTTTTTTTGGGTAAAGTATATATAATGAGAGTTTAGAAAGCTGTTTCTCAAGAATTGTGATCCACCACATCACTAAAAAAATCCCCAGATGACCTGTAATAGAGAAATTTATGTAAAAGCATTTAAGTTCAGTAAAGAAGAATTTACCTTGTAGTCAGTTTCCAAAAGAATGTCAAATAGGGCATAGAAGCAAAGATAATAGGTAAAGTAACAACAGAGTTAGGAAACAACTCAAACTTAGCAATTAAACCAAATTAAAGTCTTTATTCCCAATACTACGATTCAAATGTAAAAACATTGCTATAGGGTGACTTGTCCTAATGATGCATGTGTTCAAGATCCTGCATCTAATCTCTCATTTTCAACCATAATTGGGGGAAAATAAGTTCAAAATCTCTCCAAAAACCCTAAACCTTCTTTTACTCTTTATCACCTTTGCCAAAGTGCCTGCAAAGATACCCAGCTCTTCTACCACAATTAAAGTCCTTCCTTGTGTGAGTCAAAGAACTTACGGACAACTGATTTTAATTTGCAGAGTTCCAGCCCAGGAGCTTTCACTGGAATGCTACATATGCAAAAAGAAAAAAAAAAAGCCTGAACTAACCTTTCCGTCCCCTCCTCTGCATTTGAGCCAGAATTCCTGTCCACAGCCGCAGAATTACCTTAACTATGTTACAAGTTTTATTTCATAGAGGAAAATGTTACCTTGAATCTGTGACACCAGGAGTCAATGTCTGTCACTTTCTATGGATCCCGTTAAGTAACAACTTTTGATACCTTATCATTGGTTCAGTTGAGCTGATGAGGCAGCCTAAAATAAGAGTGCTATGGGGTATCAAAAATCCCTTCCAACTTCAGACTTCCAAAATTTCAGGAAGTCTAAAGACAGCAATGCTTTATTCTCTAGGTAAAATCACCACCAGCACTACAAATAATGTTTGTAATGGGGTGAACACCTTGTTTCATTCTACAAGCCCAGCTCTACCCATCAGCACTTTCCAAGAGCCCTTGCAGTTACCTTATTTCCCCTTTTCCCCACTTCCAAGAACTGCCTGGACTGACATAAGATTAGCTCAGTTGATCAGAGCATGGTGCTAATAACACCAAGGTCATGAGCTCAATCCCTGTACAGGTTGTTCATTTAAGAGTTGGATTTGATGATCCTTGTGGGTCCCTTCCAGTATTCCTCAGAATATTCTGTGATTCTGTGACAACCTCTCCCATGTGAGCTGCTCAAATGGCCACAGAGCAGCAGGTGGTCCAGCTCTTCAGAGGTGCCCGATGAGGAATGCCTCATCCAAGAAAAGGGAAAGTGCAAATCACAGACTACTAACATTCCCCGAATGTTGCTGATGTCATGAGGATATCATCAGCATTTTGAGGAAGCTTAGTACAAAGAGGCAAGGTATTTTTAAAATCCACAGCTAGGGATATTTAGAGCCTCAGATGGAAAATTTCTTTTAAAAGGAAAGGTAGAGACAGAGGGAAGACTACACTAGAAAAGATCCCAGGAGAAAAAGAAAAGCTATCATCAGAACCATTTGATCATTGGATACTATATTTTTCCAGAAACCACTAATTTAGATACCTCAGTTACACAATAAATTATTTCCATTGGTCCAGGTTAAAAGCTCTTCTTAAATGTATATGCAAATCTCAATTCGGGACTTTAGTAAGACCTATCCAAGCACAAGTTATTTAAAAGAATTATAAGATAAGGGCTTTTTATTTATTTTTCATCTTATAGTCTGGAACATGCTCACAACAGACAAAGATTATAAGGAAGAAGTTCAGCAAGCAATTCAGAACTTAAGACAAACATATAGTTGACAAAAAATGATTTTTTCTAAGATGAAAATGTTATATTGAAACATTTGAATTCAGCATGCTTACTGTAAAAATATGTAATATTTAATCTATAAAATGGAATATTAATTCTAAGACCAAATACAGACTACAAATCTGTCATAGCAAGACAAATTAACTCTCCTTATACTGAAAGATGTCTATTTTCACATGCTGGTTTCTCAAAGTTGGCAAAAGAAGAAACTACAAAAAGGCTTCATTTGTATTAGCAAGTGTATGATCACAACACAATCATTTCTGCTAGAATTATTTGGTGCCTACATATAGGCATCTAGTGAGAATACCATCTAGGGCACAAAACAAAATGCCCTTGAACATTCCTTGTGGCATCCAGCACAGCTCTCACTCTGCATCTGCCACGTGGATGTTCTGAGCATGCTAATGCTTCTTAAATGCCACCAGCAACTTGGAATGGGACAATTGAATTGTGCTGTTAATGTCAGTCAACACAGGGATAGGAACTGTCCCAAAGAGAGAAACACATTGTCCAAAACCATTAGCTCCAACTAATGCACTGTAAAATTGATATTACATCTCCTCCCTCTTCTCACCTTCCCAAGAAGGGCCAGAGATTCTTCTCTCAGTCTGAATTCCAATAAACAAAAGGCTCCTTACTCTGCTGTATATGCTCTAATGAAGGAATATGTGAGGGCTCTAAAAACTTCTATTTTCTGTTTAGGTGGTAGTTACTTCTGTAGAGGCATATTGCATTGCTGATGAAGGAGTCAGTTCTGTTATTTCAGGACAATCAAAATGCACTAATTGTGTAAGATTAGGCTGTTCTAAAATTAATTATAATTTTAGCTGGGGAATTCCTTCATTAAAAAGAACAGCCAGAAGCCTGCTAACATCCAGTCTTTGACTGGAAAATCTGCAGGAACAGTTCATTAATCTTTCTGCACAACTACTCCATTTCAGTGGTCAATTTAACATTTAGAAAGTGATGTACATTTTCCTGTCGTTTTAAGTCAAAACCTTTAAAACTTGTACCAGTAAGCTAAACTCAAAAAAAGAGACTTGTTTCGTCAGTGAAAATTTTCCCTGCAACTTGCTGAGAAAAAGTATCAACAACAGCATGCTCGGAAATAAGGAAAACAGCTATATAAGCTTGTAAATAACTCAAATAGATGTGTGTTGAAGTGCCAGGACTGAAGGGATCATTAAACTTTGCAATAAGTAAATATGAAGTCCAGGATCTGTAAGTGTATTGCAAAGTTGCCACTGCAGTTTAGGCTCTATATAACAGCTGGGAAGTGAGGATTCCTTGAAAACATCTTGTTTGCAGTAATGTAAACAAGCGTATGTAAGATTTGTCTATAGGAAAATTCAAGAAAACCTTTAATACACAACCAGTTTTCATTCTTGACATACAGAATTTAGAGAATGTCCACCACTTACTTGCCTTGATTTTTACAGTGGAGGAAATGGACGTTTTTATCCCATTGAGGTCACTGTTCAAAGGGCAAAACTTCTAATGTTAATTTTGAAACTTTCCAGATCCTTTTCCAACCATTCTTTCAGAAGCTATTTATATTAATGGCATAAAATCAGTATTATAATTACAACACAGTAATATATTAGTATATAGCAGAGAACATAGATACACCATATTGCAAAGAGAGAAATTAATTCTTCAAGCTAGACAGTCTTCTTACATCTACCACCTGATGAGTGGCATTCAGCAGTTAACTTTGTTATAAACAAAAAATAAAGACAGTGGGAATTTTAAAAGGGTGAGCTTTTCCTTCTCTCTGAACTGTAAGAGCTGATGCTATGATACAATCATTCAAGGACAGGATATATTGCTGAAATAATAAGGAAGGGAGAACCTGTTCTCAGATATTTTAACAATGTATGCTCACTAATGTCTAACTTTAACATTTGCATGTAGCAACTGCCAAAGTAGAAACACTGAGCCCCATGAAGGGGTCAAATATGTGGATTTAAATGCAAGTCAGCAAAACCTCACTTACAAAGGACTTGCTGGAAAAGGAAGCAAGGTAAATATGTTTGTGAATTTAATACAATTTTAGACATTTCTGAGATTAAGACATGAATTTGGGTTGGAAGGGACATCTAGTTCCAACCCCTCCTGCTGTGGGCAGGGATGCCACCCATAGATCAGGTTGCTCAGGGCCACATTCAACCTGGTCTTGAACACTTCAGGGATGGGGGATCCACAACTTCTCTGGGTTGCCTGTACCAGGGCCTCACCACTCTCATAATAAAGAATTTTTCCTCTCCTCTTTTAGTTTAAAACCATTCCCCCTTGTCCTATCACTATCTGGATTGAACTGATTGGTATTTACATTGTTTCGACAGGACTACAGAATAAGATAACTTCATTCAGAAATGCTGATTACAGCAACATTTTTTCTTCCTGTTTCTCTGAAAAAAGCCCAACCCTAAACATTTTAAAATATTTACAGAGTTTGCAGTCAGGTCTTGCTGTAGTATTTGACAGGAATTTCCATGATAATGACCATACTAGAGAAAAGTCATCGGAATGCATACAACAGGGTCAAAAAGGACCCCAAAAATTCTACCTCACATTTACATCCAACTTCACCTTAGGATTTTACTGACTGAAGCATCACAATCTTCCCAACAAAAACAAAAAAAAGAGACATTAAATATTGAAAATACTGTAAAGAGATTTTTGCCTTTCAAATAGATGAAAGTCTGGTTCCCTTTCTTAGTAATTTTTAATTAGGAATTTAAACAAAAAAAAGTCTGTTGCAATATTGCTTATGATGTGCAATACATAAGTTAATCTAGTTCTTCAATAGACTAGGTCATCAAGTCTTATATATTCTACTTTATGCTAAACTTTCCTGGATGAACCAAAGTGCATAATAAGCTAAGAGGATTTTCTGCAGAGATATGCTATTCAGCCTTTTAAATCCTAATATCCATGTAACCACCCACATATAAAGCTCGCTCCTCAACCTCCTAACAATGAAAACAGGTAACTGCATGAAGTTCCCTGACACACAACAGAAAATGGAAGCAACATGGAGATTCAAAGGATAACATTTTTTGGTATGAGTCTTTCGTTTATTAAATCCAGTGAGTTCTTAAGAATACAAGGTGTGTTACAGCTGATCAGTTAAACAGTACTTGTGAATGTAATAAATTGTTGTCAGTAAGCAGGCTCACAAGGAACACCTGACCAGCCCTCCCATCCCTCTGCTCTGTTATTGCTGTCAATCTAAGTCTGACCAATAAAATCACAGAAATATTTCCTTTTAAGCTTACTATCTAATTGACTGCAAAGTGGAAGTCAACATTTCCCTTTAGATAAACAATTGACATTATCAGTAGTTTTATGGAATTTAAATCTTGAAAACCTCACATATAAGACTTGCACTATTATTATTTAGAAAAGGGCTCATTCTCATTTGGAGGAAGGACAACAGTTTTGAAAAACCTGTTTTAATACATCAAATACTTTAACATGCTGAAGTGCCTTCAAAAATCTGTTTTGGAATAGACAAAGTAAGGTTACTACCAGAACTTTCCTCAGAAGAAGCCCAGAGAAACATGCCCTCTGTAACATAAGATCTTTTGACCTTGTGGTAGACATTTACATTTAAAATTATTTGAGTTGAATTGTGATGCTTTTTCATTACTTTCTGTGACATCCTTATTAGCATCTTTCCAGCCAAACTAATGAGATTTTTTACTGCAAGAGTTCACTGATTGTACTACTTCCCATTCAGCTTGGTGTGCTAAACAGTATTTTTTCCTCTGTGAAAGATGATCCTTGGACAACTTTGAAAATTTCTGGATTCTTCCTCCAGCCAAGTTCTATTACTCTAAAATGAAATTACTGCACTGAAAATCATCTTAAAACATTAAGTTTATCTGAAATCTTAATAATGAACTTTACAGCATGGCATCAGGTAAGCTATACCACAGCACACCTGCATCTTCCCCATCCCCCATAGAATTTACTTGCTTCATTAGTGACATTGAAGCAATATGGTGAATTACCTCAGGTCACCAAGACGGCTAAAGAGCAAAATTAAAACTCCTTATTTGTCTTCATCAAATCTCACACTGTTGGTGCCACTTAAAAGCAATGTGGTTCTGCAGCTAACATAAGGAAGATCAGGGAGTACTGTGGCAGTATTGTTTAAAATCAGATTATATTAGGTTTAAACCCATGCTAAGATTGTGATTTATTTTGCATAGCTTAGCCAGAAATATAAAACTGATCAAACCCTGAGAGATACCTACAGAGAATGAACCCATGCTAAAGCAGTCATCAGGGTATATATGTAAAAGTCTTTCCTCCGGCAACAATCATTTTAGTCCCAGTTGTTTCCTTCTATCCTGGATTTCAGCTTGCTATCCTTCAGTGACTGTCTGGCAGCTGTTTTTAGATGGGCTATAGAGACTAATTTTATCATACATGCTCCTCTTTCTTTCCACAGTAAGAGATAAACATCCATTAATTTTAACCCTGCTGCAGTTTTACACTAGCTTACTTTTGCTCTTAGCCTTAACTCTGAAAATTTCATTCATCTAGTCTGGTCTGTAGTCAGTATTTGTGCTACATGAGGGGAAGGAAATGGAAAAATTAATACACTTTCCCATAAAGTTCTAGCAATATACCATTAGAAGAAAAAAGGTACTTTAACCTACACTGTTTCAAATTTTACACATGAGACCTGAGTTAAGGTATGAGAGCAAGGTTCAGCAACTCTCCCAAGGCAGTCTATGTTCAGTTAGCAATCCTGTGTTCAAATTCTGACCAGAAAAATATGGTGGGGCTCTAATTCCTGCATCCCAGGTTATGCACTCATCTCAGTTTTAAATAAATGGACTATCATGCTCATCTCATTTATGCATATTCTTGGCCATTTACTCTCAAGTCTATTTCTGTAAAAAAGTATGCGGTAATCTGGTCTTGCATTCAATTCAAATGTTAATCCTCAATGCTAAATCAAGTTTACTCTAGAGACAAACCTGTACATTGCTCTGTCCCATTTTGGGATCACTGACATGTTCCAGCATGTAGCAATTCCATAAACAAATCAAAAGAGATTCAGTGATGTTTAGAGCAGACAGGAGTAACATGAGGAAGGATCCTAGGTAACAGTAAAAATGAAGCCTGAAGAAGACCCCAATTTCTGATTCTGAGGTAAGAAATGAAATGGGTTTTTTTAAGCTGTTTGCTATATGAAGATAATTTCTCCCTTTATTTTAAGTCTTAAGACAGCAGAGTAGTAGTAGTACTCTTAATTTTGGGAAAGAAACCTGGGAAAAGAAGCACCCTGCCCAGTTTGAATGAAATTGCTGTGCTAAGAGCCACCACTTGGATAAGTCTTGAAAGTCTTCCTATAAGGCATAAAAAATTATGGTACAACTATCCTATTAACACTTTCCCCCTTTATTTAACCAAGCCAAACTGAAATAGCCAAAATGACCTTCCAGAAAAAGCCATTGAAGTGTCAGCACTGCAGCAGAGCATGCAAAACTTTGGACCATCTATACAAACCCATATGGGAAAGTATGTTCTAATGTGGGAAGAGACAGCAGGCAGTGGCATCCAGCAAAAGCTTCCACCTGAAACTGTGAAATGCATTCCATACATACTACAGGGGGTATAGAATTTAAAACCACATTCAACTAAAAGCATTTGTGAATGGCCACCACAGGCAAGTCATATCACATACACACAAGCAAAAGTAGCACTGGGAAACTCTCAAATGGTCAAAATCTGATTTTCACTTGTTAGTGAAGGCTGAGGTAAACTGTCATTTTTCTGCATTATACGTAACCATTATAACACACACTTATCAATCTCCTCCCTTTCAGTAATATATATGCTGCACTAACAGATGTCTCACTCAAATTCTTGTACAACTCTGATTTTGAAAACACTGGGATTCCCCCAATTTGCAGTTTGGTAGAGCTGACATAGGTAAATCATGCAGTCCTGCTGGGAACTGGAAGATGCTATTTCAAAAGCATTATTGCTGTAGAAACACCTCCAAATATGGCTGCACACTTTTTTCTTTGTACAGCCACATAGAGCTTCAATATCAAAAATATGCAGTATGAAGAGCTTATTGATTTATTCAGAAAACACTTGGGTTTTCACAAACACAAAATGGAAGATGTAGTTACCTGTGTCCCCCAAAGGGGCACAAGACCATTCCACATTACATCCACATCCACTGGTAACTTGCTTTATTTGCTGACAAAACTTTTACCAAATGCTTCTAGAGCAAGGCTTCCTCTGAGAATTTGTCATCACTGGTAATGATGACACTTTTTATCCAGTGAAGATATTTTTTCTCTCTTTCACATGCCTTACTAATTTAAAAAAGGAAAAGGGTACACAGTATAAAATGGAAAAAAAACCCAAGATTCTTCAGAAAAACCTACCCCATTAAACACAATTTTCTAAAATTTTCTAATTTTCTTTTAAATTGCATGATAAGACAAAAGTAGTAGAAAAATTAGTCACTGCTAGTATAACTGCTAGTGCCTGTGAGTTGCTGTCAAACAGGCTACAGCTAATGAATTATGTCAAATTAAGTACTCCAGTTGCTAATATATACTGTTAGTCATATAGTTGCAGCTTCCTTAGAAAATACTCTGATCGCAGATTAAATCAGTTCTTCTATTCCTTCCCAGTGTATGCTGTTCCCCAAATGTTTCTAGGGCACAGTCTGGCAAGTTCCTCCTAGTACATGATTATTTTGATTGTACACAGCCAATGGACTGACAGGTACACCTGAGGCAATTCTAACATTTGTCTACAGAAAACAGCCCTTGTCAGGACAGGCCATCAGTTCAATATCAAAAGTAACACATACAGCTAAAACAGACATCCACTTAAACTCTGCAATAGCTTTTTATCCTTACATGTTTACAACAAACCAAGCTTCAATCACTAGATACAATTGACTTCAAGTAGAATCCTCTCAAACAAGAAATGTCACCAAGTTCAGCCTTGTTACAGAGCTGCAAAGTCAACATCTGGAGCAAGTATCCCATCAACTGCTTGACGGCTGATGCCCTGAAAAATTCTGATTTGGACAATTGTGAAAACAATCTCATATCCCTCTCACCCTGTAAAAGTTGAAGGACATTGTATATGAAGATGTGCTGAACTGTTTCAGGCTTTTTAGGACTACCAATAGTCATAGAACATCTACTATTAGTAGTGTTAGATAGAATGGAGAAAAGAAGAGTGAATCTTCTATTTCAAGGAAAAAAATAAGTACATCTGAACTCTTCAATGTACAAATTACTGCATCACAAAACTTAGCTGCAGAGGGAACTGACATCTAGACTTAAATAATGAATGCAAGTAAGCTGTAAAAAACTTTCACCATATTGGCTTTTCTATAAAAACAGTACACATATTCTGTAATGATAATTTTAAAAAATAGATTTATGACCAGACAAGAGCAGGTAAATAAGCTGCTATCACAGGTAGCCAATACATTTTACGTTTGAACCAACAGTCTCCATTACAGAAGTGGTAAAAATCTACCAGCTTGTTTACAGTTTCTTTTTAAGAGACTAGAGCTTAAAACCTGGCAATCCACTAGCAGTGAATCATTTATGGAAAACCTCATCTTAACTAGTAAGTTTCAGTGGGCAGCCTATATATTTTCATTCTGTCTTAAACATTGGCACCTGCTCTGGAAAACTGGCATTATATCAGCAAGCTAGCATCAAGTGTACCTATTAGCTACAGCCAGAATGAGATTTGTATTCCATCTATAGCCCTGCCAGCAAACACTTGTGCTCTTTAATAAGGCATTTGTGTACCTGATGTAAAAGTATTATGTAAAAATTAATATTGGGTCCTCCCCTTGTGGTGTTAAAAGGTCTACAAATTACGTTAAATTAGAAAACTGATGTTAACAGGAAAGCTCTTGTGCCTGAAGCCTCTAATTGTTACATAACCTTCTTCTGAGACTATAGCTGTAAACCCAACAGCCTCAATTAAATTTTTTTTAAAGTAGTTTTGCCTCAGAAATGAGAATTACCTTCATGACTAAAAGAATCACTGTGGGCACTACATCACAAATATACACCAGCCCAGCACACATTAGTACCCACAGACTCTGTGCTCATTGCTTGAACACGCCACAAGCATTCATGTAGCATTTTGGTAACAAAGGAATGTAAAAATGATCAAGAGGCACTAAATTCTAAATCCACTTCACTCAGAAGGCAAGCCAATCTCGTGAGACACTGCAGAAGCTGAAGAAATAGTTCTCATACAGCTGACATAAATAGCATGTGGAAGCAACATTTAGTATCATTAACAGGTGGTCATGAAATGAGTAGTTCTCCATTTTCACACTGAGTTGTGACGCATACAACTACACCAAGGGATCACCCAGTAAGCACGGCAGATAAAGATATAATTATTAAAGTATTGAAAAATATGCCAGCACAGGTCAAGCATTAACATTGAGAAGATTAATTAAAAACTTAAGCTAGATATTTTTTAGCTCCTTTTAAAAAATCATTATATTCAGCATGAATTTATTTGATTTTTTAAAAGTCTAGTTTTAAAATTAGAACTCCACAGTTTTGTAAGGCGATGTGGCCTCTAAGTATCAAAAAATACCCATTTTCCAAGGTTTACCTAACACTGAGTTAAATGTATAAGAATGTCAGCGTACACACAGGTATTTTATTCTATTTATGTTTCAAACTTGAGGTATATTTTCCTCATATAGCATGCATAATGGTGCTGCTTATATTCCAACTCTGACAGGTAGGGATGTCACAAGATGTTGGCTAAAATACAGTGCTCAGCCTTTCAGTTCACATCTGTAAGTTGCCAGTACATTTGACAAGGTGAGAGTTTCTTCTTCCTCCAAAATTTCAGATAAACTGACAAGCAAGGTGGACACAATAACTCTTCAAGTGCTGCATTCCCAGCCCAATATATTCTGCAGGTGTTAAGTACTTAAAAAAGACCTTGGTTTTAGAATCAACATCAGGGTAAGATGGAATGAAGTTTTACTTCATTTTATGCAGAGATACCTACTAAGAAATTTAGCTCCCCAAGGTAACAGAGAATGTTTCAACAGCTATGTACTGCTTCATCTTTCTTTTGAAAAATAGCTCTTTCCATAAAGCCCTACTTTGCTCAGGTTTTTTCAATTTTCATCAATAAATTAGAACAGAGGAACTGCCTATTCCACTTTCCTGAACAACCCATCTCACTACTGGTGGTCTATTTAAAGATTTTCAAGAAACCTGATGTGCTGTGCTCTAATGACTAGCCCTTCTAAACCACAGGGGATTACCTACGCAGATTATTTACTTACATGGCCCTGTATGAGAAGCCACTGCCTTAGAATTCTTGGAACCTGTGGATGACCCAGTCATTCCAACCCGCCTCAGAGCAAATTCTGAGCCACATGTTATTTCACCATTCAGCACCATTACTAATTTTTCATTTTAAGTTGCTAGTTTTAATAGGACAAACCTCTTAAAGAGAATCTGTCATTTGTTTAACAAATTGTAAAATTACAAGATTGTAGTAGAAATATGGAAGAATAGATTGGCTTCCATTTCTGTTTGACTTTAGCATTCTAATTTTACATCATATTCCTGAACTGTTGTGTCTGAAAGCCTATACAGGGAAATAGGAGGTTGTAAATTCCAAAACCAACAAAGCTTGGCAACTGAAATGATAAAGTTTTGTTTCAAAACTTTGTTATTCTACAAAATCTCCAAGGAGTCTTTAATTTTAACATGAAATTTCTTCAATGATTATGTAGCTGATCAAGAACTATTATTTGAAAAGCACCTAATCTATGAGGATAAGTTGGAATTAACATAAAACAGCAGGTAAAGAATACCCATCTTCTATATCAAGTTACTAGCACCCATATTTAATTTTTTATGATACTTCCAAAAAGGTCTCCTTAACATCATGGGGTAAAAAACAAACTACCACCTAAAAAAGGAACTTAAGAGAAAATGCTTTCTATCAAACTGAGCAATGACAGACCTCATATTCTAGTTTTAAACTCCTATTAATTCTGTTTTGCTAAAAAAATTTTGTAATCTAATGAAGTAATTTATCATACTATTATTCTATAGTTGCCATTTACCCAGGAAGTGCAAAACTGGTTAAAAAATGAAAAATACTTGCTCATTGTCCTCACTGTAAGTTTATAGCCAGCAGCATCCTAGAATCCCTACAGATTAGACAAGCGGTTTTCTAAAGCAGTTAGTAGTTTGGAGGTATGCAGAACCATACTACACTGAGATGTTTTCTAGGTCAACATAAAAAGGCCCTGTAAAAGTACAAGTGATCCAACTATCGCTCGATGAAAGACAGATCAAGTTAAGGGGCACCACACAAGGTAATGCTCTGTTTGTTTACAACAGGATGCAGTGACTAGACTGAACTTGCCTCCTCCTCTGAGGTGCCTAAATATTAACTGCTACCACTACTTTTGGGTAATTAAGATAGCAAGAAAAGAAAATACTATCTCTAGTCAATTCGTTCTTGTACCTGTCTCCAGTTTAGCACTGATGACACAAGTCAAAATCCTTTAACTCACATGTCTATGCTGAATGGTATAAACCAGCACAGTCAACACTGGCATTCTGCTTTGCACAAAGGAATAAACATTGTTTATAAAGATCACTTGAAACAAATTTTAAATAATCATATAGAAGACAGAAGGCTAATACATTTTTAGGGTCATAGGGCTCTATGTCCCTCTCTTGAAGGTCATCTGGAAGGGACATTAGTGCTCTCAATTCAAAATTAAGTAGCAGCCTATATTTAGAATAACTAACAATACCAGAAATTCTAAGTTAATGTAATTTTTATTCAACTGCTAAACTTTCCTTAATGAAAAAGAGTGAAAAAAACTCACACATGCCTTCACTGACACACCTTTATTTTAGTATATGAATTAGAAGTGAGGGTGAGGTAAGGTCAAAGAGAATGCTTTCAGATATCACTCTATGTCTTAAAGGGTATTCAAAGAAATACCAAATTTCAGTTTCTTAAAAAAAGTTGTATGCTTTTTCTCACTCCAAGAGATAACAAATCTCTTTGAACATTGACTCTATAAGTTTTTTCCCTTCTGATTTTACTTTTCAAATATTTATATTCTCAATTTTAAGCACACTTTAAAATTGTAGCTTTAACTCACTGCTACAAAACAGCAGCAGTACATGTGTGACTCAAGCAGCAACAACTGATCTCATTCAAATAAAAAGTTCAAAATAAACAATCTAAGGGAATTGAGAATCACCATGCAAGTATGCAAGCACTTTTTACCATATTATGTTTGAGCTAGTGAAGTTACAGCCTATTTCAGTATTTTTTTATATGCCCAGTTTCGATAAGAGGAAAATTAAACCCCCCAGAGAAATGCACGTAGATTGCAATTATACAGATTAAGGAAAAGAGTCTTTAAAAGTCTAATAGCATTAAATGCACCAACTTTGCACTGCATATCCCTCTGTGCAGATATTGCACTTGAGCTGCGCTATGTGCTTCAGCAAACTCTCATCTTTTCTTTGCACAGAACTACCTGCACAGTCTTTTAAAACACAGAAGAAATCATCATATATGGAACAGACTATCAAAACCCTGCTAGCTGAATAACAGCTTCCATGCATTGGCTGCAGTTTGAGTGGTTGTGAAGGTACAATTGACAACAATAACTTAATTGTTTAAGGACAGAAAGACAAACCTGAACCTGCTGAAAAGCTTTCAGTCTCTTCTTGAATCTAGAAGGTAAAACAAAGTCACATCCTCGAGCTAGCAGTGCCAACTCCTTTCTCAGATCAGGATCTTGTCGCAAAGAAATCTCCTTTATCCTCATGCTTTCGGATTTCATATAATGTCTCTGTGTGCCAGTCCAGGCACTTGAGTCCCAGTAAATAGCAGAGCTGTTGTATTATCTCTCAGTGCCGCTTAAAGCAGCAGCTGCTCCCGAGTTCTGGGATATTATAAGAGTCAGCTCAACTTCGCCTGCTCCATACATTAAAGGGAACTTGGCTGGAATTGCAAAAACAGATTGGGAAGTCACTTTGGGGGCCTGCCCTTTCATCCAGGCATTCCAAAGTCTAAATGGGACAGTATGGAAAATGAAAACCGTGTTTGGAGGAGCATCTATAAAAGCAGCTTCCAATTTTAAAAAAGGCAAGCCCTACAGGAATGCAGAGAGGCCAGCCGTGGTTATTTTCCAGCTTCCTCCTCCTCCCATCCCCCTCAGCTTTCCCTTCTGTCACAAAACACTCACTGTCTAGCTTCAATGAAGTACCTCACCGAAGGATAAGGCTTATTACACAGCAATTAATTCCTTTTAAACTATTTTGTTCTTTACTAGGAACCCTATTACACTGGGACAATGAACACAATGACAAAGAGCTTCAAATAGGCTTTCAGAATGGCTCACATAATAAATAGGTTTTTTTACATTAATCTATATCTAAGTTACTCTATTTCAAGAACCTAAAAATTTAAATGTTAGGATGGAAAACCATAGCAGAAATGAAAATGTTACCACACTAAAACACTGCTTTAGATCATGTTTTACCAAAAGGTTCCATTAGAAATATAAATGATATCATGAAATTTGAAAAAAATTGACAGGATACTTTTTTCTTAAGTAGCTTTATAAACATTAACATACTAGATTAATAATCCACATACTAGATTGCATACCTGTCACATTTCACTAGCATTAGACTCTGCTACCACTCTATTTTCAGTGTATTGAATCTCAAATACATTTTATGGGGGTGGTGAGGACAAGTTTTAGTACACATCAATATTCTTCATGGAAACAGAAATCTGATAAGCTTCTGTAAAAATTCAAGTGACCTTCAGTTCCTTCTCCTTTGCAGTTTTAGGTACCTTAACTTATAATTAGTGCAGTTTTCACATTTTAAATGGATATACCTTTATCATAGCAATCTTTAGGAAATGCTGCTATTTTCATGGATTTTTTTTCAAATATCACCATTACAATTATGAGTACAATAACTCTTACTATTCCAAGCTGTGAACACTGCTAGCACCTCCAAATTCTCTAAAGATAGAGATGTTGGCTATTTATTACCAACATAATTGTCATGCACAAGTTTGGTTACAAACAGCATAGAAGGAAAGACCTGGACAAAGCTACTCTGTTTTCATCCCTCCTACTTTAAATAACCCCATTTTCCTGATTACACAGCCCAAAACAACTCTTTCACCACTATGCCAGAGATTTCTTTTACCGGATGGCACTATTTTACTCCCATATAATCTTTAGCCCTATTTATCCATTCTTCTGTATGTAACACTGTTTTAAAACCCCACCCTAAATATCCTTGTTCAATTAAGAAAACTATGAAAAAGTGCTAGTGAAACGTTACTTGTCTTAATTGGATCCTTTTTTTAGTTTATCACACACTGTTAGAAAGTAAACGATGACAAAACACCTGCTTTCTTGGTTTTAATTTAGTATCCAGTCCAGTCCCTGCCTCCCACTTCTTTACTGTAGCTTGTTATAAAGATATTTATTTCTTTCGGAAATGGGAGAACAAGAAAGGAATTGACAAGGCAAGAGTCAGACATGTTGTGGTTGGCATGACCAGACTATCCAACTGCATTGAGCAAATCTGGCTGTCACTCAGTCTTTTAGGAAGACTAAATCAACTAACCTGGGATAAACCTTGGCCACAGGGAAGTCAACAGAAAACTGGGCATGCAGTACACAACAGCAGCATGCCTGGAACTTGAGATGAAGGACTGAGGTGTTAGAGTAGGAGAGGAATCCTATTCTGGCAACAGATAGCCATTCCAGACCAAAATGTGGAAGGTCAGGAAGGTTGTATTGCAAGACAGATTGTGTTTCAGGTTAGGCAGAACAGCCCTTACTTGAGGTAAGGAAAGGCATCTTCTCACCTAAATTGCTATTTTCATCCCTTTCAACCAGGTGATGCACTCCCATTTGCTGCTACATTCATGGTTTTACTTGATGTGGCTGTGTTATGTCATTAAGGTGGACTGTCACACTGAGAGCTAACCTAAAAGAGTGAAGTGCCAGTCTGGAACCTAAAAGGCCTGGGGCTCCTGAACCTGCTTAAGAAGCCTCGATAAAAAAGAAATGTTCTGAACTCCATTTTTTGAAGAAGTTGTGTATTTCCCTCCTTTATTCAAATGGAACTCAGAACCCACCATAACTTAAACAGCAAACCAGGTTCAGTATTTTGAATACTCTGCATTGCTGTCGCACTTCCCTGCTAGATGGTGACAGTGGGGGGGGTGACAGACCCCCTCTTTTGGGGCTCCGCAGAACCCCCGCTACCAATGAAGGCACAGCACAGAACAAAACGGCCACAGCAGCAGCACCGGGCCTGGGGTGGCACTGGGTTACTTTATTTGATGTTACACTCCCTGAGTCTCAGGGTCCCAGGCAATGAGCTGGGGGCAAACAACAGCTTATGAAGGGGGGGCAGGTCTCAAGGGAGGATACAACGTTCAGCTAATCAGGAGAACTGGGGGTGGAACACAAGGGCAAGGGATACAAGGGAGGAAAACTGCTTGGGACAGGAGAGGTTAACAACTGGATGTGGGAGGAAGGGGTTTTGAAACTTGGCAGAAAATAGCTAAGTAGCAAAGAGATAAACCGACACCTGGCTCAATTGAATAACAAATACAAGTCTGTGTCACTCCAAAAGCAAGGGGAAAAAAGCCCAAAAAACTACCAAACAACAAATCAAACAATAACCTATAAAATAAAAACACACTACAACACATTGCTTTGTCATAATATTACTTCACTGCTCCAAGTCAATCCCATTGTTAGTCTAATACGTTTTAGCACTATGGTTTCCAACCTAGTGGTCATTTATACACCTTGGTATTTGTTGTTCACAGGTTCACAGGTTGCAATTTGTTGTACTAGAGATTGCAACTGGCTACTAATCACATCATTGTCACCATCTAAATGGAAAAGGGGTTTGTATTGCCACATTTAAGGAGACTGAGCATTTATAAAGCAATGTGGTCATAAATCCCCTAAGATCTGTTTTAACCTTTTCAGTCATGAATTAATCACAGGGGAAAGTCAGCTTTCATCCAGATTGAACTGGAAGTGTTCTAGTGTTACTTTTATTCTAAATCTGAATTCTCTCCAGTGAAAGCTAAGGCAAAATCCTTTACTGGGTGAAGCTCTGGGTGCCAGCCATGAAGCTGTTCAAGTATCCTGGCAGCTTATTATTAGCTAGATAAACAAACAGGGGAAGATGCATGCTCAGAGCTTCCTTCCAAAGCTAAAGATACACACTATGAATGGACTGGACTCAAGGACGGTGGCCAAAGAGTTCACCACTTTAACAAAGATCTGAAAATACACAAGAGTAACACAGCAAAAATAACACAATATTCTGGGTATTGCAGAGGAAATACAATCTTGAAGACTACTTTAAAAACCCCTTAAGTATTTGCCTAGCAAACCTGAATTTCTTGTCAGAAGAATATACCAACAGTACATTAAAGTCTTAATATCTTAAGTGGAAGTGACCTCAAATCTGGAAAAAGCATTACAGGAAGGCCCCAAGAAAATAATTTTCAGCAGTATAAAAACTTTAGCTGCTGGAGTCTAGTGTTCGACCCAATGAAATGTGAGCCAAGATGACAGAAAGCCTGTTTAGCTTTTGAAGGAGGTTTAAATAAGGCTGAATAGCCAATCCCAATGGCAACAGCATGGAACCCAACAGCATCCCTCAGCCTGTGATGGTGCAGAAACTAAGAGTGGCTTCTGGGTTAACTGTGGAAAGAAAATTGTTCTATCTCCAAATCAGCCAATGTAAAGGGATGTTATGCAACTAATGCAACCCTTTACAAAATAATTTAATAGGGAGGGGCAGAACACAGTACTTAAGTAAGGCAAGGTGGCACCTTTTCAATACAGAAAAAAAAAGGCATGACTAATGTAGTATTAAAGATATATTCCAGAGGTTTAAAGTGGAAAAAAGGCACTAGTAAAAACAAATAGGTCAGGAAAATGTACAAGAAGTCAATCAGCTAAGGATGCTTGCTAAAACACAGCTACAATGAGGCAGGAAATACAAAGAAGAAATTACATAAATATATTAGAAGACAAACAAAAGAAGCAATTCTTTGCTAGATTAAGAAACAAGACAACCCAAACCAAACAACCCTGAAATGCTGAAGTTTTTTTTTCCCCCTTTCAAAAAACATTGTTACTGGACTACCGCCACTATTTAATGTTATCAAGATTTATTTCTAAACCAGATAGTCCATACCTGGCCTTTGCTATACTGAAAGGTCCTGAAACTACCTTCTTGCTAGCAACTTCCCATTTGAAACTGCTGTGGATGGAAAGAGAACAAGAGGAACAATGCACTTGTGAGCTGAACAGAGTAACAAAGTACTACTACCCATCCCTAACTCTCCTTTGCATAGGAGTCATCCCTTTTCAGCAGTACACTCCCAACACCCAAGGGAACTAACATGTACAGTGTGTACACAGCAGAAGGAATCAAGTTATTCAACAACCAGTTATGGAAACTGATTGCTTTAAAGTCATGGACAGTGTTCCTGGAGTGAGTATGACATACTGATGAACTGCTAGATGTTAACACTGTGCAGTTCAGAAATTTACCTTCCCAAGAAGAAACTGATCCTTTGGCCTTGGAAAGGAGTTCATGTGCATCTGGGCCTAGATACGTAATTTTTTTTCTTGTAGGATGCAATGCCTCCCCACTGAAATGGGAAGTCTTGCACATAAATGCCTTCTTGAATGATTATTTAAATTTTCCAGTACTCTTGGATTAGACAGAACAATGCCTGGCAGTTCTTTCCACAGTAGCTAAGAGAATCCAGAATTCTTTGGAGGCAAGACAGTAACTAAAAAGACAGCAGTTAGATGCCAGATGTGTGGTCATGTTAGTAGGCCAGGAAGGAGGGGCTGATCAGATTTTTTGCACATTACCAAAAGAAAGTCATTTATGAACACCATGGTAAGGGTCATTATCAGCTTACAACTAAGATACCATACATGTCACCTTTCTATGATTACACAGCCTGGACTCCAAAGACATAGCAAGGGCCTCATTCAGTTTGTTAACTGCATCTGACAGACTAACTTCAGCAAGCATCAATAAGTTATAAAACCAATGCCTGACAATAAAGGAATGGTTTACAAACCTTTAGAACAATTCTCATGTCCTCTGCCATCTTAAAAAAAGTCACTTCACATTTTATTTATTTGTGTACGGAATAAACAGAATTTTAAGGGAAAAAGCTTGTTGGAAGAGTTCTACAGATGGAGCCTATTTTACTATTCATGATCTTCACATTACCCTATTCATCAAATCATGAAAACCAGGACCACCCAAGTTGATGCTGATGAGGTGAGTATTAAAGAGAGAAAGATATAAACAAAAAATCTACTATGGATTACACAAATTAGTCATATTTCCTCTAATAAGATGCTGTGTTTTTACATTTTAGATCAACTGTGATTCTACAGAGGCTATCCACAGATGAAGCTACAGTCCACAATATATGGACTTGTAACTTTACCAACATAAGCCTCTGAATTGCAGACTTAGATTAAAATAAACAATCACTTCAGGCTGATTCAGAATGCCAGAGATTTTCCTACAAGAGACAGCAGCTTTTACAACCAAGTCTAATGATATGCATTATGGAACTTTTCAAAGTCACACTGGCCATTTTGGATATTTAGTTATTTCTAGATTGTTATTATTTACATTGTGTTGCCTTAATTTAGAAGTTGACAGTAATTTAGATGTCTGGTATTAAGAACACAAATGACATTTTATAACTGTCCAGCAATTTGGTTAAACATTGTATAAACTCTCCAGTACTTCCATCTTTTGGACACTAACTGAATGTTCAATTAATCCTTTCAAAAGCATCTTTTGCCAGACTAGAATGATTAGTGCATGAAAATGCAACTACTACTTTAAATTCAGCATCAGAGACTAACTTCATATGTAATTTAGTCCCTGAAATCACAAGACAATTTTGAGTCAGTGACAACTGCAGGACAGCTTCTTGCTTATGATTTCACTTGAGATCTCCCTCCCTGAAGATCTTAACACAAAACCAACAAATCAGGAAGCTTAAGACACAGACTTTGTCCCACATGTCTGTCAGTAAAATCACAAATGGTTAATTTACCAACCAAAACAAGGATTTCTGATAGAACATCTGTGAAGACTTAATCTAATACTACTGTGTTGTTGTATCAGTCTGAAATCATTGCTGATACAGGAAATGGAGGCAACAGACACTATATTGATTTCTACAGAACTGAATGGAAAGCTGTCCAAAATTGCAAGCAGGGAACAGTGCCAAAGGACAAAGAAAGAAAGAAGGCAGAGCAAAGAAGGTGGTCACTGGCAACCATGTGAATTTTAGCTTTCAGAATAACTAACAGGCCAATCATTACACATGAAGAAAAAAGACCCAAGAAATTAGACATCTTACAGAGGCAGAACACCCCAAATACACTGCCAGAACAGGAGCAGTACTCCTGACTTTACTCCAATCTCCATTACTGTAAGTCTTTATGTAAATTTTACATATTTTTTCAAGCAATCTAGAAAAATCATCCTGAAATACTAGGCTTAAATTTGTCACTTGATAAATAAGCAAGGAGTCAAAATTTTAGGTGGTGTTTTTAGTATGTTAAAAGCACGTAAGAGAAGAAAATTAGTGATCTTCTGTTTAAAAATCTGATACTACAACAGGAATGTCTCCCGCTACAGTATTTGCTGTAAATGACTATTCATGAAGTTTTTGCAGGTAGAAGAAAAATCTAGCTCATTGTTTCCAATATTGCATAATTTCAAATAGTTTGTTTTATTTTTGGTAAAGTATGTCACAAAGATTATTATTTATAATACATCAGTATTCATCATATCTACTACAAATGTTTACAAAATTTAGAAGATTGTTCATTGCTTATCAATAGAAATCTAGCTTCTAAAGGAATAAAACTCATTAGGAACTGTTCTTCTGGTTCTGCTGAATCAAAAAAACCTAATCAAGTCAAGTAATTTGATAAGTTCTACAAGGCTTTTTTTGTCAAGAAAGTCAGACTGAACCTAAATGACACTGAACACATCTTGGAAACATTTGGCAATGATTTCTTCAGCACCCACTCAATATTTTCCCCTACATTTTCCCATGTAGACTTCGTGTACATTTTCCTTTTAGACTTCCAGCTCATCCCACTCAACCTGAAACCAGCCAAAGTTACAAGTGGGATCTGCACAGAACAAATATGCAAGGCTAGTTCCATAAGAAATGAAACTAAACAGCATGCACAAGGTTTATGGTACACACATCCCAAGAGCTCATCATTCCTGCAATTACCTGTGGTCAAGAAGCAGTACATGGGTGGCTATACAGTTTCTAGCTATTTTTCGCATGATTGCTATGCAAAAGGGGCACATCTAACATCAACTACTGGAACACACTTTTAAAAACACGCCTTGGTCACTGTAGGTTTCCATGAACCCATTTTAAGTTGTATCTGTTTGCAGAGTACAAATTAATCTTATCTACTAGACATTAGTACCATGTGGTTAACTGCAAGACAAGAACACCACACTAACAGCACCCCACACCAGTATAACATTTACATGTTATATGTAAATAACAAAGGAGTTATTGACATATTATGCCACCCTTAAAACACTAAATTTAGTAACCATTTGTTGCTGACTGTGAAAAACAATGAGTATGCTTAATTAGTATCTTCTTGAATCAATGCAATGACTTAAATACAATGAAAGCAAGGCAACTTTAAGACAATTGTGTGTGCAAAACCTCATAATTTGCCAAGACTTGGTCATCTGATTCTACCACTGGCATTTTGAAGATTTTTCTCATAACATGGCTTGCTGAAAAATCCTGTGCAGCCATTGACTAGGAGACAACAGTAGACAAACTAGTTCACTGGATGAGCTGCATTTATGATTTTATACTGAAGTAAGCCCATACATACTTTTGGGCTCAAGTTTATTTCTTGCTGACAGCGTAAATGTAAGGCATAGAAAAAAGGGCTATCTCATTTATATCAATACTTAATTTCTTCACAGATTGAACATCCATTAAAAAAATGCACTGTTTAAATGACTGATGTAAAGCCATAATTAAGTTTACTTGTTTTGAAAGACTGAACGGAGAAGCAATTGGAAGTAATGATGAGTAAGCTATGATGATATATCTTTGAACTTTTTCTTGTTTACTTTTAAGTTTCAGTTACACACAAAGATGTGACTGTCATTAATAAATTTCATAATTCAAAACTGAATTAATTTTAATTGTTCTGGATCGGGACTCAGGTGAGCTTCAAACTTGAAGAAAGCCACACAATTCTGATTTCCATTTCTCAGTACTAGAAATGCCAAAAACTCTTAAGACTGTGTGCAGCATATAAAAATATGAGTTTCTAGTAGGACACAGGTGCCACTGCCACTTTGAAAAAGGACAAAAGTTCATTTTTTAATAAAGCATAAAGTGTAAACAAAATCAATATAACTGCTACAAGAGTGAAATTTACATGCTGGGGTAACAAAATACAGTTAGAATAAGGGGCACTATCAAAACCCTGCAACAGTGAGTAACTTTCAGTTTCTCAATTGTGAATAAAAGGAACAGTTAGTTTTTAACCAGGATAATGGCTCTTCTATTCCAAGCTATTCACTACAGCAAAGCTTAAGATGAATAACACAACATACTACCAGTGCTGCTTATGTTGACTACTATTATGTCACCCCACTCAAAACTAATAATGATTTTACAGGAGCACCTATAGCCACACTCTTCCAGACTGCAATATGAACTTTTGGCTGCCCTTCCTTTGTTGGCACCATAGAAGGAGCTTTACTGAGATCACACTAATGCTGACATCTCTCATAGTACCCAGTTATCACTGTGAAAGTACATCAGTTTGATAGCAGGTTATTTACAGTCTCCCTTTAAGTCACGGGCTTGAGCTGAAAGCCAGGTCCAGCATCCTCCCCACTTAGCGATAGGACATGGCACTACTAACACTATCTCTGCCTGATACAGAGTTAGGGAGTGTCTGCGCTAGACCACACAGCACAACCTGGTGAGCAGGCGCTGCTAGCACAGCCCACACAGCCCAGGCTCTGGAGTTCACAGCTCTGGTATGCACGAGGCAGCAATTCAGATGCAGACACACTTTGTAAGATGATGGCGTCAGCCCAGCTACTCTCTACCTGGAGCTCTCAGAATTAATTTGTTTCAAAAAGCAACTGTTAAGTGTTACTCAGACTTCAGCCCATGTTAAAGGTTTCATTCTAGCCTCCCTTTAAACTAAAATGGATCACAGCAGTACCGCTATGTTTAAATCAAGTAACTGATCACAAAAATTTGGCAAGAATGTTGTTCATGATAAAGCTAAGCAGCCATATATTAAAGAAGTAAAAACATTTACAAGTTACAGAAGTAGGAGGAAAATGAGCTTCAATTGCCACAGGATAACAAGCAGGAACAGTATGCTTATCAAATAAAGGAAACAGAGAAACCACTTCAAGAAGTACCTTTATATCAAAGGTTGACCCTGCAGAGAATTGGAAAATAACTTTGAAGTATTTCTGATTATATCACATTCTCTCTGCACCACCATCCCACAAAATGCCCATAGGGAATTCTGTGAATAGTTTCCCCAGATGCCTTGCACACCAGCTGGTCAGGATTAAACATTTTGCCTATGGCATCTTTTAGACCTTCAGGACTGGGATTTTCGACAGTGTGATGCACAGTGAACAACTGTGTATGCCCCATGTGTTTAGGATAATCTAGAGTCCCCAGAAACACTGTTAAATCTATCTACAGTTGTGATAAGGGTTAGAAGAAATCTGCACCAGCCATCCTTCTAGTTTGAAAGTTAGAGCCCTAGAATTTCTTCAACAATACACTCAGAAAATATTTGAGACTCGAATGCTGAATTTTTTTTGTCTCTAATTTTTTGTTATTTGAAGCATATAGTACACAGAAATCACAGGCCTACTTGCAGAATACCAAGTGCTAGCAAGCACTTCACATCACATAACCAAAGCACCAGAACTGCCCAATTAACATGCTTACACAATGGGGACAGTCACATATCCACCTCACTGTGACTGGCACCATGCAAGCAAAGTACCTCCCATGAAGGAAAAAAAAATCCCTAAACAAACACTGTTTTGTTTTCATTTGCACTGAAACACACTGAAAGCTGAATTTTCATGGTAGAGTTCTGAACAGGTTTTAAAATGTGCATTTGGATTAAGTCAACAGTTTACTCTTAACATGTCTTTAAGTGACCTGTCCAGATGAAAAAATTCCATAAAGACCATGTAGGTTCTTTCAATATTGGAATAAGTACTTTTGACTTGCTAATCAGGGGAGGGCTTCAACTATCTTGAAAGACAGCAAATTCTCCTCTAGCAAGACGTTAGTGTTTCAGCAAAATACATGGCAACTTCTGAATTTTGGATAGAAGTATAAGCCACAGGCTTCAATTATAAGCTAATCTCTGGAAAAAAAGCAAAGATCTCTTTGAATTCAATAGCTGACAGCTACAGTACATTTAATGCTGTTTAATGGTTGCCATCAGCACACCAACTCATTTTGCTCATATGCTACTGTTTGAAGTATAAAAAGATTACACATCTAATTAGATTCTAACTAAGAATGCTTCCTGTTCAGAAAAAACCATGTTTTGCTAACAAGTACAGAAACCTGTAGGATGAAAACGTTGTTTTCCTACACAATCATATTTACTTCCTGGTAATTACTTAAAGATGGTGGGTTTCTGTTATCAGCTTTATTGTTTGGTATCATTCAAAAAAATTGCAGGAACATTTTAAGAAACAGGAATAAGGTATACAGCAGCCTTACCCATAATCAAATGCAGTGATTTAGCTCAGTAATACTGAAAATGCATCATGCTAAAGTCATTTAACTGCTTGTATGCTGCCTTATGAGACTTCCAGTGCACAATGAGAAAAAGTTTAGTAAGATGCTTAAGCTGACTTACATAGTCCAAAAAGAAATAATTACCCAGCTCTTTATGACTGGATGTAAAAACCTTTTCCTAATCTCACCCTCATGCACACAGACTAAGCACATTAACTTTTACTGTTTTCTAGGACTGATACTTAGAATTTAAATCTGTATTAGCTTGTACTGTAGGTCCAGTATCTGAAACATTTTCTTTCCACTTACAGAAACAAGATGAAGCCCTCAAACTTAAAACTCATATGAGGTAGGTAAAACAATTGTGGCTTGATCTGAGAAACACAGTATGATGCAAAACAGCAGATGTATTAGTTTTGACACTGTGTGAGGTAGTTTGTGGAAGAAAGTGGGGTACATTGTGCTTTCTAAGAGAAAGTACATTGTCATGGCAGAACATGCAGTTCTTGGTGGTATTTAAGAGCTAATTCCAGCTGCAAATGCAATTTACACTTAGAGATTAAGAAACTTTTGGATGAAGATTCAGTTCACCTGAATAATAAAGCTATAAATAAATTTCTCATTGCTTGGAAATTCCTCCTCCCCAGTCTACTCATGCAAGGAACAACCTACCTCCTCTGGGTTCTTCCTCAGCACTATACAAACAGTTCCAATTAAGTCAAGGATGCTACTCTTGATTAATCCCTTCTAGTTCTACTTTATGGGATTTACTTCAAGCAATCAACCAAGACAAGTGAAAAGAAATTGCAGTTCACAAGTTAGTGATCAGGTATAGTAAATAACAGTGCGTTTTAATGGAAACTCTTCCTTTGCCTGCTTTTATCTGATACAACAATTAAGTGAGCATCTGTTGACTGACTTTCTGCATTTCAGTAGAACAGGAAATATAATAGTGTGAACAACAACAAAAAAGTAAATCAATCGTCATGCTCTGCTGTCTGGCTGTTAAGTATACATAAACACAAGTCCCTATTATTGTAAAGTTAATCTAGACAAACACTGGACTGGACATGTGGTGTTTTGGAGCTAAGAAGTTATCAAACTAGATTTGAAAATTAGTATTTATGAAACCAAGAGGCCACTTCAGATTAAATGTTTAAATGCAAAAGAGTCATGCTGTTACTCCTGTGGGTTAAAGGGTAAGTCTATACACTCAATGCATATCAACAACAAACAATAAATAACTGATACTCTTAAACATCCCAGCTTTATCCTCTCTACCCTTACCCAACTGAGCAGACTTCCCAGGGATACCAGGTTTGGACACTGCAATAAGTTAGATAGCAAAGTATATAGAGCAATTGGGAATTACAACCTCTTAAAATTTTCCAGTACTATTAAAATGTATGAATTTATAGTCCTATAGCATGAACAGCATAAAAATTCTTTGAAGTCCTTATGAATGTCATTAAGTTCAGCAAGGTCAAGTGGAAGGCCCTGCATCTGGGACAAGGAAATTCCAAGCCAAAAACAAACTGGGTAGGGAACAGATTGAGAGGAGCCCTGGGGTGGAGGACTTGAGGATGCTGCTGGATGAAAAGCTCAACATGACCCAGCAATGTGCACTTGCAGCTCAGAAAACCAAACACCCTGGGCTGCCTCAAAATCAGCCAGCCAGCAGGGCAAGGTTGGTGATTCTGCCACTTTGTAAAAGTTCTTTCCCCTCTGCTCTGCTCTGATGAGAGCCCAGCTAGAGTGCTGTGCCCAGCTCTGGGGTCCTCAGCATAAGAAGGATGTAGATCTGCTGGAACCAGTCCAGAGGAAGGTCACAAAGATGATCACAGGGCTGCAGTACCTCGCCAAAGAAGACAGGCTGAGAGAGTTGGGATTGTTCCACCTGGGGAGGAGAAGGCTCTGAGGAGAACTTAGAGCAGCCTTCCAGTACTTAAAGGGGACCAACAAATGAGCTGGAGAGGGACTTTGTACAACAGCATGTAGTGACAGGACAAGGGGAAAGGGCTATAAACTGAAAAGGTAGGTTTAGATCAAATATTATGAAGAAATTATTGAAATTCTTTACTGTGAGGATGGTGAGACACTGAAACAGGTTGCCCAGAGTAGGTGTGCATCTCCCATCCCTGGGAGTGCTCAAAGCCAGGTAGGATGGGGCTTTGTGCAACCTGTCTAATGGAAGGTGTCCCTGTCCATGGCAGGGTGGGTGGAACTAGAGGGTCTTGAAGGTCCCTTGCAGTCCAAACCATTCTATAATTCTATGATTCTAGGGTTGTTGATCATACATAAGCAACACTTAACTTTGTCAGTCATGACAACATTTTCTATCCAGTTTGTTTTTTCTTCATGAAAAGAGCTAGAAACTAGATTTGAACTGAATTGCAAGCTTAAAAAGAAGGTTTCAGGTTGGGGGCAGGGTTGCCATCCTTGTATAGAGGGCATTGTCTGTTATAAATAAAGAGCTCATTAGGAAGGAAATGCTGAGTGTACCATGCAGTACCAAAACAATTACTTTGTTAATATGCAGATACAGCAAAGCCAAATTTGAGTCTTGTACTAACAACAGTGCCTGGTATCATTAGACAAAGGAATACTTGCAGTCAAGGCAGTATGTTATAAAAGGAACACAAACACAAGGACTTAGAAATTTATCCACAATTAGATGGCAAAGACCCAAGATAGTCTTATGGAAGCTCAGGCCACCTATCCACTAACACTAGTGACACACAAACATTGGTATTTTAGGTTCAGTGCAGCTGCTTCACTCCACTCCTGATACCTTCTCTGGGGAAACTATTTACTTACATGATTTGCCAATACCACAAACACAAGAGTCAGTTCCATTTAAACAAATAACTCTAATAAGAAACAAA
The DNA here is from genome assembly GCA_024865655.1 of Emberiza elegans. Taxonomy (NCBI): domain Eukaryota; kingdom Metazoa; phylum Chordata; class Aves; order Passeriformes; family Fringillidae; genus Emberiza; species Emberiza elegans. Next base: position 52,784,132 of record JALJVW010003023.1, on the reverse strand, counting down.
CTTACTTCTTTGGTCTCTGAGGATCGACGTGTTGTTCTAACATTAGAAGTGTTCCTTGAGCTAGCTGGAGTTGCCAACGGAAGAGTAGTAGAAGGCTGAGGAGGACTCAAAGACAGCAAAGGCAGTCTGGTATCTCCTAATATGCACTGCTTGGAATTGGAATTTTTACTGGTGAAGCTCTTATTTTTACTGTTTCCTGAATCTCTGTTACCAAACTCTGTTTTCTCCTTATTCTTGATTCTTCTCAAGCAGTCCTTTAGTATTAGCTGAGTTGCAGGCTGACTCAACCAGCACAAAAAGAGTTCATCCACCTTCATTTTCACTGCAGGTTGCAGAACTTTTCTAGGCGACATTTTCTGCCAGTTTCCCTGTTTTGTTGGTTCAAATTCAAAGTAAATAGTTGACAACCATATAAATATTCCATTTACCTTTCAGTGTTTCACAGCCATTATTTAACAAAGTGTTAATATTGATTCCCTCAAGATACCAACAGAAGTTGAGAATTATATTTCAACATGTGACTTCAACAACATTTTATAAGCACAAGCCATAAATTAGGCAGAGTCAATTCCAATGATTTCTTTTAAATAATGGATAACTTATTTTAAAAGCATACCAAAACATACCAACACACCATTACTGTGTAGATGGTGGAGACTAGAGAAGAAGAAACTGCACTTGGGCTTTCTCAAAGAAATAGCTAACAAATATTACAAATATCCTCTAAGAATATGTGTTGAAAACACATGAACTATGGAAAAGAGGACTTGAAAATACTTATAACTGAACATACTAAGAAGTAAATATCTAAGCAGTTTATGCAAAATGCTGGTGATAAACAAGATTTAATAAGCAAGTCTTTCAGTCAAGAGATTTAGAACTATGACTGAATGCTCAATTTTTATTCTGAGGTTGTGATATGGATTCAACATCTTACATCCCCCATGTGAGTGATTCCCAAAGCCCTGCCATTTGATATTTTAAAAACCTCTTATTTGACATTCACTTTTGCAGTTTTTCAAAACCAATGTAAAATCCAATGTAACTCAAGAACTGCGACAGTGAGATTTCAGGTTCAGTTACTCACCTGAAACAAACAGGTTTTTGGTGAGGTTTTTTTTTTTCTTGGGTTTTTGTTGGGGTTTTTTTGGTTTTTTTTTTTTTTTTTTAGACAGACAGAGGACTGGAATGAAACACTGAGAACAGAACAAAAGTTACTATAAAGATTTTTAGTATCCAATTACATCATGATTTGGTACAGTTCAAATAAAAATCTATGCTTCCTCACGTTTGTGGGTCTTTTTTTAAGCCCTTCAGAGAATTTAATTTATATGCAAAAATCATATGATAAAAGATATATGATTGATGATCTTAGACGTCTTTTCCAGCCCAAATGATTCTATATACAAATACTTGGCTGAACAAGCCTTAAAACAAGCACTTCAATTTGGAACCGAATAACACCTAGCAAGCGAACAGCCCACTAAAACCTAAAGCTCATCCTCCTTCCACGGCAGAACTAGAAACCTTTTAAAACTGCACCACCAAAACTTTCCGAACCGCTATAACTTCGCAGTTCAGTTATTCTGCTTCTAAAAATGAAGAAAATTCGTTTCCCTACTTTTTAAGCTCAACACCGTCACGGCGCCGGCGGCTGCGCTCAGCCACCCTCAAGCGCCACCCGCCTGGAAAGGAACGGTCCTGGGCAGGGGCCAGCCCGGCACCGCCCCGGCACGGGGAGCCGGTACTGCAGCCACAGGCTCGCTCCCCTCCGCCGAGCCCCGCACTGAGTCCCCAGCAGCAACTCAGGAGTGCCGTGACTCCACACCACGAACCAGACACACTCACCTGCCCCGCACCGCCTCCGCCGCCGTCGCCGCCCCTTCCCGCCGCCGCCGCCTTCAAATGCGCGCCTCCTTCCGGCCCGGCCCGGCCCGGCCGCCGCCATCTCGCGAGAGCGCGGCCCTTCCGCCTCGCGGGACGCGGCCGCCGGTCGCCATGGCGACAGGCCAGACGGGGCCGCCGGGCCGCCGCTGCCCTGCCCTGCCCTGCCCTGCCCGAGCCACCGCCACCGCCACCGCCGTGCCACCGCCGCATAAGCGCAACTTAGAGCTCTGACAAGGTCTCGGCCTCTCACGGGCTGCTCCTCACTGGTTCTCTGAGAGGAGCTGGCAAAGGGATGAAGGGGCAGATTATTTCCTCAGCAAGTTTGCTGATGGCGCAAAGCCGGGAGGACTGGCCCATACTCCGGAGAGCTGCACAGCCCTTCGGAAAGATCTCGACGGCTTGAAGAGAGGGTCAGAGAAGAACTGTCTGGAATTCAATAAAAGCAAATTTCTCCCTGCACCTGGGGAGGAACAACCCTGGCAGCAGCACAGGCTGGGGCTGACCTGCCGGGGAGCAGCTCTGCCGAGAAGGACCTGGATGTCCTGGTGGACAGCAAGCTGTCCCCGAGCCAGCAGCGTGTCCTTGGGGACAAGGCCAGTGCTGTCCAGGGATGCACAAGGAAGAGCATTGCCTAGGTCGAGGGAGGTGATCCTGCCCCTCTACTCAGCCCTGTGAGGTCCCATATGGGTTCTGGGCTCCCCAGCCCAAGAGACTCCTGAAGAGGGTCCAGCAGACGGCGACAAAGCAAGTAAGGTGACAGGAGCATCTGTGTTAAGAGAAAAGGCAGAGGGAGCTGGGCCTGTTCAGCCTCGAGAAGACATGACTAGGAGGGGACCTTATTAATGTGTATGAATATCCAAAGGGGCTGGGTGGATGGGTCCAGACACTTTTGGTGATGCCAACCACTAGGACATGAGGCAAGGGCTCAGAAACTGATGCACAGGAAGCTCCACCTGAATATGAGCAAGAACGTCTTTATTGTGCAGGTGACCACACACACACTGGAACAGATTCCCAGATTGCCCAGAGAGGTTGTAGAGTCTCCCTGGTGGAAGATGTACAAAAACCATCTGGATGCACTTCTGTGCCATGTGCTCTAGGATGAGCCTGCCTCAGCAGAGAGGTTGGATCAGATGACCCACCATAATCCCTTCCACACAATTTACCCATTCTGTGGTTCTGTGAAAGTGAGCTGGTTCCATCTGCTAAATGCTGTTAAAAGAAGAACACTAAATGCTCTTTCTACACAATGGCTGTGGTTACCACTAGTGTTACAGGATTGCAAGTGATAGGATGAAAGAGGAGGTGGAGGCAGTAACAAACAGAAGGATAATCCCCTTACTAAGAGAATAATGTGTGCCAATCTTTTTGCAGCCCCTTTTTTATACTGGAAAATATACACTGGGATTTTGTGGTTGTCAGCTTTCAGGGCTGTCACCCCTTTGAGGCTCCATGGGTGCATATATCAGTGGGGTTTAGGTGGTTGACCATTGGCCCATATAGTTTTCTTCTTTGGTATTTTTTATATCTGTGACTCATTGGTATTTTTAGACCAGATTCCCTACTTCCACTGCACTGATTTTCCTCGTGTGGCTATGCTTCACTTTTGTTAATCCATTTTATATTCTGCCAATTCCTTTACCAGCAGACACACTCCAGACTTATGACAGGTTATTGTTACAAATTGTTGGAATGTTAATACTGTGGAAATGGGGCTGTACTGAAGATGATACAGTGGTTTGAAGGGAAGGCTTGAAGATGTAGGCAAGAGCAAAATAGAGTAAGTGAAGGAATGCACTTGCTTTCTCATTTTTGGAAGCTTGTAGAGAGGACACAGAGATAAAAAAGGGCTTAGAAGAAGCAAAAGCCAAGATGCTGTGAGAGAAATCTGGTACAGTCCAACACAATTGCATTTAGGTAATACCAGAATGATACTTTGATAATAACAGTCATCTGGCAAAACCCAGTATTACCCTTCTGAGTATATCAGAAGGCTTTAGCTTCCAGCTGTAGACACTGAATTATAATTTTACAAGTCTTAAAATGAGATTTTGCACTTAAGAAGGCATTGAAAGTTCTTGAGGGAGTCTCCACTTTTTGAAGTGGGGTAGTATTCTGTTTCCTGCCCATTGGCTGGTGAAGTTAAAAAATATGTTTTTGCAAAGCCACAGTTGACAAAATGGCATTTTTTAAACTGGAGTAGAACATTCAACATAACACAGTGGAAGCAGGTGTCAAAGTATAGATAAATCTGTATATAATATGGAAGCAGCTTTTAAGTAGAGAAAAGAAATTTAAAACCCTGTGTTATGGATAGCAGCAAGATTTTTGGCAGAGAACTGAAGGGCTGAATTAAGAAGACTGATAGCAGAGTAAGAGACATGGAACAAAGAGGACTTTTAAAACATTTTGAATGCCTTTGAAGCATTCCTTAGTGATGGTGTAGCCATCTGTTGATTGACATGTTGAAGACAGGTGGGAAGAAGGGGATCAGAGACTGACTTGACAGAGTTGTAGAGTTGGATATCATCTGCAAAGAGATGATGCCCTTTGTTGAAACTGGCAATGAGATCTCCCAGAGGAACATTAGAAATAAGAAAAAAAAAATGAAAAAAAAACCCTTCTGAGAGATGCACACAGTCAGTGTTCTTTCATGCATGCTAGTGTAGATTCAAAGCAATTCTAACTCTTACTTCATTAGACTGTGTCATGGATAACATTGGTGTGAGAGGGGAATCAATTCCATGTGCCTTCTCTTAAGCAGAAAACACTTTGGGCATCCTCATCACGTTGTACCAGTGGTGGCAATTGAGACAGATGTTTTGAGCTTGTGTCTGAATGAATCAGATCTACTCAGCAGTGTATCTACTGGTAGGGGTGTGTTTTTGTAGAGATACAGGGGCTCAAACTTGGCCAAAAGTGGAGAAATACCTAAATTGAACCTCTTTGTTCAGATCTTCCAGCGAGAATTGAAACTTGAAATCCTTTTTGGCTGCTATTTCCTTGTTCTTGCTTGATATAGTGAGTACAGAAGCTGAACCTTTTTATGCTTTCAATGCATGGAAAACAGAAATCTGTTCTAGTGTCTTACCATTTTATGAAATTTATCCATCTGGTTTAAAGATGGTCTCCTTTTAAAATCCACTGAATAATTATTAAATATTAAAGTACTGAGCCTGCAATATCCAACTGATACCTGAAAGTTTAGTGATGTGGTCACACTTAGCATTGCTGTAAAAGACACAGACTATGCTTTAGGTAAGGCATTTGTTTAATAAGTGCAAGAGAGTGGTGCATTGATATAATTTGAGCCAATTAATAACGGGAGTGCTCCTAACAGCCCAGTGCAGTGGAGTTAGTGCACCATGCTGGTGTACCTGTGTAGCACAGTACCTCCCTCCATGCTGAGTGTGGAGGTACTAACCCCAGAACAGAAACTGAAGAGCCACATCCAGCTCTTGTTGGCTCTCTTGCCTACAGCTCCTTTCTGACCTTGCTTCACTGGTATTGACTCAGCAGGTGTGATGTTAGCAGTACTGCCAATGTACTTTCCTGGCTAAATATCAAAGTCGTCCTTTGCATTTATTTGTCACTGTGTACAGTGACACAGGGCAATGGTGTTCATAAGGAATATTTCCATTCCTAATCAGCATTTTGCAGTGAGAGCTAGGCTTCTCTGATAACTTTGTGTCTGTACAACTTAGACATACAGGTAATAAAGAGATGTCTCCAATCTCTCTGTGCTAAATCAGCATTTCTAAGGCCTGATAAATGTTATCCAGATGTAGACATATAACCTAGATCAGCTGTAACCTGACTTAAAAGTGTTCCTCTCCACTACTTAATAAGAATCTCAATTAGTATTTGAAGCATACATAACTACATTTTAGGAGTCTAAAGTTAGATAGGATAAATGTTTTTGGAGTATTATATTTACTTGCTTGCACAGGGTTTTGTCAGATGTACTCTCATCCACTCTCTAAAGCAGACTCATCGTCCTTAAACAGACTGGCAGTTCGAGGTGGAACATGCGCCTGAGATCAAAATACTGTTCATTGCAGGATCTTTCTGAGTCCTTATTCTGGAGCTTTTCATGTGCCTTTGTGCTGGTTTATCTGGGGTAGGGTTAACTTTCTTCACAGGAGCTGGTATGGGGCTTGCTTTGGATTTGTGTTGAACAGGGGGTTAGTAATGGAGAAATGTTTTTGGTATTCCTGAGCAGGGCTTATGCAAAGCCAAAGCCTTTTCTGCTTTTTCTACTGCCATGCTGATGAGCAGACTATGGATGCATGGGAGATTGTGAGCCAGGACAGCTGACCCCAACAGACAAAAGGGATATTCCAGAGTATATGACATCATGATCGGTATATAAAAAGAGGGGAAGAAGGAGGAAGAGGGGGATGTCTGGAGTGAGGATTCTTGTCTTCTCAAGTCACAGTTCTGTATGATGGAGCCTTGCTCTCCTGGAGATGCCTGAACACCTGCCTGCCCATGGAAGCAGTGAATTAATGTCATTGTTTTGATTTCCTTGTGTGCATAGCTTTTGGCTTTCCTCTTAAACTGTGTTTATCTCAACCCACGAGTTTTCTCACTTTTACCTTTCCAATTCTCTCCTTGATCCTGCTGGTAGGGGAATGAGTGAGCAGGTGTGTGGTATTTGGTTGATGGCTGGGGTTAAACCATGATAGCCTGTCACTCAGGAAAGAGAACTGCAGTACCTCTTTTGAATGCTGCTTTAAGGACAATATTGCATTTAGATTAAGCTTTTGTTTTTATAATGCTTTTGCTGACATATTTCACAACTTTGAAATTTAGGCATATGAAGTCCAGTTCTAACCTATATGTAAGCACTAAAATAACTGTGTCCCGATATCCTGATGTGCTAATTTAGTTGGAAGCAGGTGTGCTGAATGCTGTGACAAACCAGTCACTTTTATTTAAGTTGTTGTCATTGAAAATTTTGGCCTGATGGGTTCATTGAAGTAGTGCTGCCAAGGTGATGCTCCTTGTAAACCTGCTTATGGTATGCAGTCAGAGACACTTCAGGGGAGTGTAAATGTTACTTTCCACTAAGTGAAGAATAAAGTCTAACATAATGTCACTCATATTCCTACTCCTGGTACTAATTTGTGGGAGAATGAAGAGATGCATGCCTTATGCTGCATCATTTAAAATGAAGATAGATATTAAGAAAATGGTAGTAACTGGTAATCCATTGAACTATGTACCCACACCAGCTAACCATACCACTCCATGCTTTCTTGCAGCAGCTTACCAAAAATAGAGCTGGAATGGTGAACTATAGGTCATATGGCCTCCAGAAGTAGCATCATAAGCAGGCAAAAATATGTCAGCAATGCTGACTTGGTGCACATGTTTGGCAGCCAGCAATGCTCTCTGAAGAGCCTAATATTGAGATGGGAGGCTTGAATTTTCTCTCTCTCCTACCACCTTGAGGTAGAATACTGCAGTAATACAGGATCTGGTTAATGGCTTGCTGGTGCACAACTCCTTAAGAGCAAATAAGATATATAATTACAAATTATTTTGTAACCTGCCAGCTTGTGTTATGAGTAGAGGGATTTAAACATTCTGTACTTGCAGACACATTTTGTTTCCTCCTTGTCACATGCACCATGTAGTTAGAATAAGGCCTTGTCACTGGCTCTCTCCTTAGCTGAGCAGTTGGTTTAAAGCAGGAATATGACATCTCTGCAAGAAAAGAAAAAGAGTATAAAATGTAGATACTGTAAGAGCAGGTGCACTACAAGCCAAAGAAGAAAATTGATTCAGCAGTTGTTTGCCATCATGTTTTTAGATTAATTCCTACTGCATATCACTGCAGGGCTCTAGCAATGAGCAGTTCTTATACATTTTACTGAATTACTGTTGGTGTGTTGGTTTTTTTCCACAGGGGCCTTGGACTGAACAATGTTTATAGCAGTCCAGATGTGAAAGCTGGTTCTGTATTAAGTCACCCTGATCTTCTAATCCCAGGTTCTCATACTTCTAGTGCTGTATTTTATCCGATGGTTTTATCTAGCATTGTATCCAGGTCACATGGAGTTTATGGAAAACTGCTTGAAATGCAGTCTCTGGGGTGGTGTTTAACAAGGTGTGCGTGAGGATGTTTATGGGGTGTGAGAATGGGAGTCCATTCATTCTCCACGTTGAGTGTTACTGAGCCCAGTTCTCTTCTAACCTTGTCCTGGTGCAATCATTAAAAGGGAGAGAAGACTCTGAGCTCTTGTATCCAGCAGCCTGTAATGTCTGCCAGCTACTTGTCTGCTACCATGCCCAGGTGCTTGGCTCTTGCATCTCCATCACCTGGCTAGGACCCAGTCTGACGAGCTGAGACCTAAACTTGTTTTGGGATAGAATCTACTTTTCTTTGTTTCATCAGAGCAGTCTTCATTAGATAATCAATGGGGCAGTGTAAAACAGTGCATCTACTCTTTTTCTACTTTGGCAGTTCTAAAGAAATGTAAATTGTGTAATGGACAAGTATATTTTTATTACTTGGTATCCACAACTGTTTCTGTAATAACATGAATATTTATAGGGCAGGGTCTTTTGAATATCCATGTACATAAATACATGCAATAAATAGAAACTGCAGTAAACCACAGAATTTTGCCAGCTACCACTGCTCTAATTAGCTCACGGAACTAAAAATAATTAATATAGTTAGTTGTTGGATTACAATACAATGAGAAGTACACACCTAATAAATCACATTGTTTTTATTATTATTTGCTAAGTATCTGGCTGCTTGAGTAATATTTTACAACTTTGGCTAAATTCACCTTGTGCTCTTCAAAGTCAGTAGCAAGATTTCCAGTTTTCATAATGCTTTGTGATCAGACACCTATGCTCTGGGGGGTTTAATTCACTGCTGCATTACTCCATTTACAAGATCTGATCTGCGATTTGACCGCTATTTTCATTCAGCAAAACTAAAAGATTAACTATTTCTAAATTTATGAGCTAATTAGTACACTAATACAAACCACATTTATAATTTTCCTGAGTTTGCTTAATCCTTCTTCATTATGAAAGTCAGTTCAGATGTCTGTAAAAGCTTACAGGAAAAAAAAGAAAAGTATCTGTTTTCATTTTCATTAGGGAAAAGTGAAAATTCCAAAAGATTCTGGGCAGACAGAGCCACATTCTTTTGCTCTCATTAAAGTCCTTTTAGTTACAGTAGTTAGAGGAGGAAAACACTGTGCAGCTCTAGGGATATGTCTGCAAGGTTGCCAACACCAATAATTTTATCACAAGTTTAATAAGATTTAGTGTTTTTCTTATAAAGCTCCAGAGTCCCATGATTATGTAATAATGTTATCTTCCATTAAATGTGCATGTTAAAAGGAGTCCTTGTAGTTGCAAAGAAAGTATTGGAAATACAAAATTATTGGTTCAAAAATCCTAATAAAAAAAGAGCCCTAGATTAATTTCTTTAAAATTGAGGTTTTAGAGGCAATCTCAGATTTTGAAAATTGTTTCTTAATCAAAATATTGTGTCAGTAGTGGCACTAATTCTAGCAGTATTTCTCTTCAAGCATTTTTGTATAGAATCTGGTGCTACTTTCTTGGTATTCTTCTCCTACTCTAGAAACTTCACTTAAGACACAGAAACCCTACACGTTTTTCTGATTTAAGTGCATCAGAATGCTGAGACGTAGGGTTAAGAGTTGGCTACATATTTTAGATATTGGAGCCAGACAGCAATTCAGTCTAATAATGTGCATGTCTACTATTTCCTGAAAATTTGCTGGTACATGACCCTTTATATGCATATATGTGACCCTACAACAAACTCTTTAATGTGGTGCCAAAAAATGGCATTAGCTTCAGCTGCTTTATTAAATTGCTACCCAAGCTGGCGTGCATTCAGAGCGTATCGGCGGCTCATGCTGCTGTGCCAGCTAACATGGGAACCTCTTCTCCTCTCCAGGCTCACTGGGGTTAGCGCACAGACGAGGAACAAAAGCCTCTTGAGCACTGGGCCAGAGTATTTTGCACACTGTCACAACCATGTTTGTCCTTTGGTCTGAAAGGAGCACTGGAGGGGCACTAACAGTGGCTGTCTGAGCTGCTTTACTCCCCCAGTCCTCAGTGAGGCAGCATATGCAGCAGACAAGGAGTCTGGCTTTTGAGAAGCATTTATGAAATAGGCTGCAGCTGTGATGAACGATACTGATCCCAACTAAATATTCTGTCCCAGAGACAAGGTTAGAGAAATAGTCCCTGTAATTAACATTTACCTTTAATACTACCAGCTGAAAAAAGAAGTGAATGTGACAGCAGTCAGCAACTGCCAAGGTACAGATCCAATATGGGACTATTATGGAAATGAGAAAAGTGCACACTGGAAGAAGACAAAGTTTGCATAATGTTCCACATGATCCTGGGCAAAATAATTGCAGCTAAAGAATGTAATTTGAATGTATGAAGAGTATTCACAGTGGCTAAATTTATCTGGGTGATGCAGACTTCTCTGGGCTGGAGCTGGTTTCCTGATCTGAACTGCCCTCCAGAAGAGCCTGTTGGTATCCCTTGGTTGTGAAAGTTCCCCCATGGGGCTTAGTGGCCATAGGCTAATATGGCCTTTGGGAATAGTCCCCATGGTAACATGAAACTAGCTTGTATTAGTATTTCAATGCTGCCGTTTCCTGACTTTTAAGCACTTTTTCACATATCTTGGCTGTCCTGACTCAGTACTTAGCCCTTCTGCAAGGACTGGTACTAAGAACTCTTCTGGGAGGAACAAGATTGGAATGCAACTTTTCAACAAAATTAAAATATTTTTCTAATTTTCCTTTTTACTGTGTAGTAAAAATTGCTATCACATGTGTTTTACACTTCTAGTATTTTCATAGAGGTGTTCACAAAAGACATTCCAAATAACTCAGCAGAAGTAAACTCATGCAGCAAATGTCCTTAGTTCTGGACCTTAAAATGCAGATAATAGATTAGTCAGAACTATGCACTTGTTTTCCATCCTGTTCAGGACAGAGGACAAGCTTCCACTTGAATTACTTGCAAATCACATGCTTAAAACCTCTTCTATGACATTTATATTAATTTTTGTGTTTCTGATTATATAACACACTCCAAACTTTGTGTATCTATTTGGTATCTATTCAGTTTTACCTATAAAATAGTGTATTTTAATTATTTATATTCCCGCAAGTCCAGGAGATGTCAGGGACCTGGGGAGAGTACTTGGGCTTGTATTTTCTTGTTCATCAGTGCACCTGTTAGTGGCTTTCATTGCAGAACCACCCTTATGCCATTCGGTGGTGCATGTCATGTTTGGTTCCTCAATTGCTGTTATGGGAAAAGTTGAAAAAATGTAATTTTTTTTTAAATTTGGGGCTTAACTGAAATTTGGGGCTTAACTGAAATGAATATATTTCTGTGTCTTCTTAGGTTCAGCTCTTCTGTCCACAACTGCTGGTGGGTCACAGGTTCTTGCTAGCATTCGCTATTTCCTGCCAATATGTCTCAATTTAAGAGTTAGTTCAACATTAAGAGCTTTAACTTGTAAGTATTTCTAAAAAAGCCATTATTTTTGATAGTCTGAGCACTTATCCTCCTCCTCAGAGTGATTCTGTGCATACTTTTTCCACTTGCCTCACACTCCATCTTTACCCTGTGGCTGTGAATCTGCATAAGCTGATAAGGCAAACTCCACCCATAGGTTAATTAGAGAACACAAATTCCCTGTGAGCATGCCCAGTATCTTGCAGAACTCTGTCTTTCCCCAGAGGCAGATCAAGTCTGAGCACTGCTTACTTGTGGTGTGAAGGAAGGAAAATTGATGAAAAATGTTCTTCCCCAGTTCAGAAGGTGTGTCTGCTAGGTGTGGGGAAGTTTATCTGAACAGGAGTTCCCCTCATCCTGCTGTCCTGGATAATGCCTGTGCACCAGGTTCATGTGTGTAAAGTGAGAGCAGAAACATAGAGAAGGCACAAACTCTTGTACAGTCAGTAAGGGCAGCCTAGGACTTATTTTTAACACAGTGCCTTAATGTTTAGGTTGCTGCATCACATTTTTGATTGAGTGTTAGTGGTGCCTACAGTTAGGCATTCCTTGTGGCTTAAATATTCCAAATAATTAGAAAAGAAATGACTGGTATGCAGTATTTGAAAATCAAACTGCATAATTCCATGCATCTCTAGAAGGGAAGAAAGTAACTATTGATGGAATTTTTAAACCAAACTAAATTTATGCAGCGTCATTATACTCATGTTTTCCTGGAGACATATTGTCCAAGCCCAAACATCCAAGTAATTTTCATCAATAGCGTGGTGCCAAGCTGGCATTGTTCAAATCAATTGTTGTTTTGGGGTTGAACTTCACAAGTAGCAAGAGGATTTTCCAAAATCAAATTATAGTCCTTGGAAAAAAATGAGATGTCTGATGTCATTATTTGACAAAACTTTCAGGGATGGAAATGAAACATTGCAGTGATTTAGTATATCAAACAACCTGAAGTGATTAAAATGGCTGTGTTTTATTCTCAAAAAGCATTTAAGACATATTAAAAGGCTTCAGTAACCCACCATTGAACATTGCAGGTACATACTGAGAACATGTCTGTTTTTCCCCCAGTTTTGTACTCATTCATCTGAGCATTCTTACAACGATGCCTGCATTTCCCCCCAAAGGTGGCTGATTTTCACATCTTCTAGCCTACATAAATTCTTAATGTTTTACTATACTTTTTGTGGTAGAGATGTTATTGGTTAGATAATAAGAAAAAACCCCAGTTCTACCATGTAATGTGCATTTTTTGCACCTTATGAGAATATTGAATAGACTTCATTATTTTTTTCAATACAAGTCTGAATTCTACCATTTGATTACCTGAACCAAAAGCATTTCAATTTGCCATCCATCACCCTGACCAGTGTAAAATGCTGAATATTCAGATTAAATTGGAACTTTTTTTCTATGAATAAGGAATTTGATTCAATTCTATAATATACAGTGTCTCTGGGGAGAGGAAATTGAGCTGAAGGTCGCTGAAGGCAAGTGAGAAAATTGTATTATCCAAATACAAAATTCTTTTTCTTATCATCAAAACCTGAAATACAGCCATGGGGAATAAGGGGGTCAAGAGAGAATTCAATTAGAGATGAAAATGGAAAAGGTGCATTTTTCAACTTACCTTTCATTTTTCCAAACAAGTGGCAGCAGTGAGCAGTATAGGGACAATGAAATATTTGTCAAGCAGTTTAAACTTTTAATACTTTTTTTAAGTATAAATCAGAAAACATTCTCAATCAGTTATAGAGAGATAGTAAAAGTCCATGTGAATATGGAATGATGAATTCTTCATAGAAGAACCATTGCAGTTTTAGCTTGTTCAGCAGTGGTAGGGAGAGGTAATGAATATCTAATTACAACAATTTGTATGGATAAAAGTGTCTTGTTTAGAAAGACTTCTCAAATGTTTGTAATCAGTTTCCTCTCCAAGACATTTTGTAATAACAATTTCTGCCCTTTTCCCTCCTTAACTCCTAATTTTAAATTATAAATGTTCAAAATCATTGTAAAAGTATGATGGTGTTATGCCATAAAGATGCATAATTTTATCTTTATTTTGAAGTTTGTCTTTATTTGTTTTAGTGTAGATACCAAGCACTTATGAAATAAGCCAGACCTTGCCCACACCTGGGCACCTGTGAAACACTAACAATTACAGATACAGGCAATGATTTAGCCAAGAGCTTGCTCAGTTCTCAGCTGCACAACTGGGATCTCTGCACTGTGTCTGCAGGGTAGGAGGTCTTGATAAAGGCCTTTGAGCTAATGCTGAGGATAATGGTAGAGGAAAGGAGATTTCCAGTGAGATCCTGGAATGCTAATTTATCAACTTCATAAGCTCACTCTGTAAATTACAGAGTGATTTATAAAATCAGCTTGAGATACCTCAGGAGTTCTTTTTCTGTGTCTATACTTGTAAGTTTTAGTTAGCAGTAATTTCCTAAAACATTTATTCTTTCCACGAAAAAGTCACTATGATATTTACAGAAACCTTTCTGTATTTGGTAAGGGATAATTTTAAATAATTTATCATTACATATCTATTTATGGCCTTTCTAATTAGAATAGACGGTGTCATATATAGCCAAACATTCAAATATATTTTAATTCTAAGGAGCCTTTCATTCATATTGCAACTACCAGTTCTGAGTTGGGTTTTCTCCAGTGATGGATAAAACTTAGTGAAGTTTTAACATATTCTACAAAAAGTAATTTGAAAGTGTTGTTACTCTTGAAGACAAATGCAGTAATCTCTGAGAAATTACCTGGAAAGTAAATCTTCAAACACAGTGTAATAATTAAAATCTGATAATTGCCTTTTTGGTGTATTTGTAATACTATATAATTATTAAGTTGTGAATGCCCTGTCTCTGGAAGTGTTTAAGGTCAGGTTGGATGGAGCTCTGGATAACCAGGTCTAGTATAGGGTGTCCCTGCCCATGGCAGGGGTATTGGAACTAGATGTTCTTTTTGGTCCCTTTTAGCCATTCTATGATTCTATGATTAAATGCATGTTATATTGACTATGAAGCTATTTTGCTTTTCAACAAAATAGTCTTCTTTTAAAAATCTGAATTTAGCAATCCCAGCCTTGGTTCTTTAGTGGTGCAAGGATTGTACGTGCAGATGCAAAATGAAGCCTTTTACCTCTTTGTGAACACCTGCAGTTGGTATAGTTTGGAAGTGGAAATGATGCAGTACCCACCACATCTCTGAACACATGACAGAGTTCAGAGAGATGAATTGTTTTCTCACAAATTCAAAGGTCTTTAAAACAAATGTCCATTCTCTGAACATTCTCTAAATTATCCATTTCTTGTTCCATGGGAAAGAAATTTCAATCTCTGTTTTTTTTTTTTTTTAATGTAAACCAAAATTATGTTTCAATTTTTTTGCCCTGTTTCATCTAAAATATAATGGGCTATGTTATTGACACAGAAATGAGCTGGAGTGAGAAGTCATTTTCTGTACCTTTTTAAAAAGATTTTGTTATGAGCCTGTCTGCATTTTATAGTGCCAGAACACCTCTGTAAGCCTAGTGCCTAATAGATTCACTGGCTTTCAGTGGAAGTGAAAGGGCTCTTCTGTTCAGATTGGATTGCAAGATTGGGGTCTTTGTAAAATAAAATGCCTACTAGATGGATCAGGACTGTCTGCATGTTACTTATATAATGTGATATGAATAATTTTTTTTAAAAGTGACAGAGAGTTTTATATCTAATGAAATAAAGCTTACTCTAATTTTTATTTCAGCCTGTCAGAGGAACAAGAATTTCTTCTACAGTTGTTGAATTTTTCAAAGTAAAGGAAAAAGGACATTACATAGGTAAGATTATTCAGTCTGCTTCTGTTTGAATGTAATGAACTTCCTTCTATTTGACAAAATGTAAAATTAATGTTTTTGGAATCTGGGGACTTCAATAACCTAAGAAAATTAAAAAATAAAGGGAGTTTTACTGAATTGAAATAGGTTGTTAGAAGAAAATCAGCCTCTGGTAAAGGGAAGGGAAGAAAAATGATAAAGAGAGATCACGTTGACAGAAACCTCAAACATTATGGAAACAAGTAGGTCAAAAGAGTTGTTCAAAACAATATACCTTTCGACTATATATTATCAAAAACACCACTAATTCTTTAGGCAGAAAGACACCTGAGATCAAACAAATGCTAATTTGTAGCTAACCATTAAACATCTACTTGGGTGATGGGAACAAAAGAATATATATAGTGCAGAAAATGAAACCAAGATTATTTGAATGTAAAGGTATTATACCAAAATAATAGGAAAGTAAATATCAAATGCACTTGATTTTTCAAAATAAACTAAAACCTCAAATTCTGTTGGATAGATCTTTTGTAGAAATTTGATTATTATATCCTAAGGTATGGGAAAGGGAACTAAAACCAATGTCAACCACCTGGACTGTAGAGAGGAGCTTCCTTTTTAACTCAGTTTTATGGACTGCTGGAGAATGCAGCAAAGTGGCAGTTGGGCAGAAGCAAGATGTAACAGCAAACCTTCACTTCCCCTCATCAAAAACAGATGAGTTGGAAGATGTAGGCAACAAAGGAGGAAAAGGGTTATTGGAAGGCTCTAAACATGATTTGTGAGATGTTGTAAGATAGATGCTGGAGATCTTCAGCTCAGGTTATCTCATTGGGAGTTGAGGATGGGTACCAACTTGTACTTGCAAGGCCAATGATGTAAAATGCCACATGTATTTATTTGTTACCCAAATGCAGTAAGATAATTTAAATGGGAAAAGACTCATGAAACTGCAGCCTAATGGCTGCTCTGTAGTAAAGTGAAGGAGCTGTGTTGACTAGGCAGGAGACTGACCTACTTAATCAAATACCTTTGGGAAGACTTTTTAAGTATCAAAACCCTTTTCCACTCAGTTGTGATATCAGGCATTCAATAGTCAGCAGTTCCCAATGGGTAAGGTGGTAAGCTCAGCTCAGCCCTACTGTTTTTCACCATGCAGAAAAGGTTACACAGATGGAGCAGGACACAAGTACTTTACTAGACCAACATGTCTGGGTGGAACTGTCTGTCCCCAAGGTTCTGGGTTTCATTAGAGACAAGTTTTTGTTGAATTGCTTTTGAAAATTCTACATCTGCTTTTGACCATTCTACATTGTGGACTGCAGCCCAGGGGATGAGCCAGGCTCCTCAGAGCTATTCCAACTCCAGTCTTTGTCCTCTGAGACTATGTTGCTCCTGGAGAAGGAGAGAGAACGTAGGGATAAAAGTACAAAAAGAAGTCACTGTCCCTCATATGACCTCTGCTGGACTCCCATAAAATAAGTATCAATGCTTAAGAGCATAGGACTACCATTTGTAATGCAGTTCTTTAATTTGCTTTTGTTTTATCTGTGGTGAATTTAGATAAGCCAGATATTTAGAAAAGTCCACAAAGAGTAGAAGAGATATTTTTGGAGAAGGACACTTGGAGCTCAATTGAGTAGGTGAAAAATTTTTATGACTGTGCTGGAGCATGTGACACAAATCTGTTTTTCCTCTGAAGATTTCAACTTTAGCAGCTTACAGATACTGTTGGTTTTGCAGGCCGGGATATGCTGACCAAAGGAACCATTCTAGCTCCCCTTGATATTGCTGGAAGAATCATCTTTGACTTCAAGGGTGCGTGGCCTTAGCCAGCAGTATGCAGTTGTGCACTCCTTGTGTATAAAGGAATTTCCTTGCCACATGTCAACACCATGATTTCTGAACAGTTGAGTTCAGTGCAGATGGTGTAGAGCATTACAGAATACCCGATGGAAAAAGAGCCTGCCCAGGTGATTGTGATGTGATTGTACTCTGGTAAGAGGAATGCATCAGTTATCTCAGTATATTTTGGATCAGAGTCTAAATGAGATGTTGAATACCTTGAGATAACAATGACTTCAGCAATACTTAATGTTTTGACCAGCAGGATATTGCTTTACCAACACAGACATGTGTAGTAGAAGAAAATTTGACTCAGTAAAATATAAGTGGAATAAAGGGAGGCAGAAGTTGCCAGAACAGGGAAGCCATACTTCATGGCCTTGTTTCATCTATTTAACAGAAATTTGCACAATGGTAACTCCCTTCCCCTTTCTCCATTTTCATAACTCTACAATATCAGGAAAATATGTTAACATGAATATGACTGTGTTTCTTTTATTTATAAGAATAAACCTCTTTTCTTTCAGCTGCAGACCCGTTATTGCAACAGTAAACAAGAAAAGAGGGATCAATTTTAAACTGATAAACAGTGAAAATTTTCACTGGGTAGAATAAGTTATGTTGAGGTTACATGCTGAGAACAGGAGAAAGCCAGCGCTTGTGTTTATTGAGTTTTTTTAATGAAAAGTAAACTCACAAAGCCTTGTTTATTAGTTTTTTTTTAATAGCAACAAATGAGGTACTGTGGTATGCACATACACATATTGACAGTTAAATCTGAACTTGTTCTCCCCCATGCATGAATATGTAAACATGTACTAATAATTTTACATACAGAAACAGCTGAAAAGCCCAGAGAGAGTCTGGCTCCAGCAGAGCTTTTCCTGTTTACTTTGTTGTTTGTTGGATCATGGGCTTATTAAAATACAACTATAATTTGGTAAAGCTCTCAAGTAGAATTTGTCCAAGAGGTTGCTTTGCACAAGTGCACAGTGTAATGATTAGTTTGCCATCGGGAAGAAAGAAATGCACATAAAAAGACAAAACCAATCATATAATTGGGTTACATGAGTATATTGCAGAACAGTCTTAGAAAAGATACTAGATTGGTAGATACAGAATTTCAACACTAAATTATTTCTTTTGATACCCATCTCTTACAAAAAGAGAATAATCATCCCTTTTTTTCTTTTCTGCTTTACAAGCAAATAAGAACAAAGCAGAATCCTCTTTAGGCCATACATTTTATTTACCACAGTCTGATTGCCAAAGACAGAATTCAGCTGAGAATAATACATATGCATGATGATGGACTTGTCATCCTTGCCTAGTGGGAAGGGAGGTTCTGGATGGGGAAAGGGTAAAATTAAGCACCAGCTGAAAACTCTTTGAATTTTGAACTCCAGGTGATGCTGTACAGGATAGGACTTTGAAAGCATCCTCTTTAGACATGGGAAGTGGGGAAAACTAGAAAACCTAAGGTAGATCAAACCCATATTGGTGGGTCCATAGTCAAGTACAAAAGCTTGTACTTGTGGGCAAGGTACTGATAGATGTAGAAGGCAGAAGCCTGTTAAGCTTTGGAAAACTCTTTCTTGTATTCTCTAATGACCATGCTGCTGCCTGCTGAAGAAAGAACATGAAAATTATATTGCTAGAGATGTGTGCAGGGACTCCTCAGTGGTAACTCTGTACAGTTCATCAAGTAAAGCCTCCCTTCTTGCCATTCCCAAAGGCTGAAACACAGTTACTTGAATGGGCTTTTATATAAACAGAACATAAAACACCCATCAGCATGTATGCTACTGATATAATTTTAAGTGTTTTGCTTAAAAATACATAACTGTGAATATTGAACTCCTTAGACAACTTCTCTGAGGATGAATAAGGAAACTTCAAATTCATCTGTTCTAAATAATTTGAGAGGTAAAGGATCTGTGTATGTTACCTCTACCTGTTCCTCTTCATTCTGTAGAATCAAGATGAAATACTTGTAGCCATATTGAAGAAGTGAAGCACTAGAGTCTCTAAAGGCCTCACAGGTGAATTTTATTTTGAAAGAGTATGAGAAAATTCTTCTCCATTTTCCAGGAGTCTTCACTTTTTAACACTAGGAGACTGGTATTAACCTTGCTTACGATCTTGACCTCAGTTGCAAGGCAGCTCTTCCAAATCATGAAGCAAAGAAAAACAGAGAATCTCCCATTTCTGCTACAGCTAAAGGACCCTTTTTGTTCCCCTACATTGTAGGAGCTGGTGTATGTGCTTATCCTGTCTTTCAGGAAATAGGAATGATGTGAATGTGGTAAGGGGAAAGGATTTTATTGCTTCTTCTCCTCTTTGGCACCTGCACATACTGTATCCAGAGGCTGTGCACATCTGTATCTGCCATGCTGCAGTGCCTCTAGGTCACATTTGTTGAGATACATTAGGTCATCAGCACTGCAAAATTCCTGAACGTTTACTGGGGATATTAGATTTGCTCTTTCTGAAGTGAAGCTTATAAACTGCATCACCAGCTATTAGGAGAAGGCATGCAGTATATTTGTAGCTGTAAGTTAAGAAAAATCTGTATATATCTATGTTTTCTATTCACTGAAGGAAGAATCACCTCTCTCCTCCTTATCAAATCCAATGAGTCAGATAAATACCTCTCTTTCCTCTCAAATGATAATGACCTAGTACAAATACTCTCCCATCATATAAAAAGACATGTGCCTGCCTCTCTTTTTCCTTGTAATGTTTCATCACCTCTTTCATTCACTTAAAATGTGTAGTGATTTCAAAATCACAAGAGAATTTTTGGGTTAGGCAGCATTAAAATGAGCAATTTCCATCTAGTGTTTTAATTATTTTCTCTTTTAGTTTAAGTTTCAGCCTTGAGCTACTTGTGAGGCAGTAATGTGTGTATCTTCATTACTGATTGACCATTCTGTTGGATTTTGTTACTGTTTTCAAGGTAGTTGAAGCAGCAATGTGTTTATGGCAAATCAGGTCAATGATATGTTGGAGACACATAAAACTGTCTTAAAAAACATTAATAAAATACTTGTTTCCCAGTAACTAGTGGTATCTATATTCTTTCAGCAGAATATTCCTTGCTCTGAATGTCTAAATAAAACCCATGACTGTGCAGAGGAGCAATTTTTGAATGCTACATGGGTCTGGACTATTTATTCTCTCAAAGTCCAATACTGTCTTGGTGGTCTACTGAAAAAGCATTTTCCTTTCCTTTCGCACTGTTTCATAATATAGCTGTAAAAGGGAGCATTACAATGTTCTTGCAACATAACTGCTCCCTGTAATGCAGTGCATATGAAGTGCAGTTTGAAAAGATACCATGAAACAAGAAGTCCATTTTCCATGTGTCAAAACTCATTGTCACAATGGGTTTAGTTGTTGAATTTTGAGTAGAAGTGCTGTTATGTGTATCTGTCTCACAAAGGAGCAAGTTTTGTTATTCTTAGGCTTTGTAGAGTGAATGTAATATTTAGCAAAGGTAACTTTATATTTGTATGAGCAGAAGACTTTTTCCTGACCAATTGAGTCACATCAAACAGAGATGTGCATTATGGTGTCTCTTAGCATGAGGCCCTGGGAGGTATGTAAGACAGCAAAGGGGGAAAAGGTACATGACAAATTATAAACTGCATGTCTATGTGTCCAGAAGTTATTGCAAAGCTAACACCCATAACACCCCCTAATATCATGCAATGATATTAGTGTCTATTGATTTTTGTGACAGAGAGAATGCCTGAGGAATAATGCATGGAAAATTAAGAAAAAACAAGACAAAAATTTAACACACTTAAAAGCAGCCTTGTTTTTATAGAGGTGATAGAGTGAGAAGGAAAATTAAAGATGCCAAAGTCCTTACACTTAAATGTGGTAGAAATTGACTATCTTTTCTTTCTTACACATACATTGTATATAGCAAATACCATACCAAACCTCCTTTTCCTCTCTTTTGAACCCCAAACAAGGTTTCCCACTGATAGACTCAAGACTTTGTTGAAGGTAAGAGGCAGAGAAGCCCTAAAAAGCCCTAATGCTAGTGTGCTGTAATGCAAGAACACAGCTCTGTCTGTATCTTGTGGATTGCATTCGCTGAAGAAGGGGGCAGGATACACATGATCAGTGTTTGAAATGCAAAAAACACATTGGATTCCTACGATGTCCGCAGAGGTCCGAAATATTTGGGAAATTTGGGTGGCATGTGTATACCTGTGCTTCCACAAACACTTCCAGAATGAATCCGCCTATGTTACCACACTGGTGTTTGCCAGTGTGTTTGAAATCCAGTTCAGAAATATTGCCTGCCTGTAAAAGAAACACTACTCCAGAGCTGATAGCCACTGGTTCAGCAAAAACAGCTCCCTGTTCATTTCAAAATAAGAAATTTCCAGAACTATGTACCTCTGCCTGTAATGCAGCTGATTTCTCTACCACTGACATCACTTACTGTCCTTTTTTGCTTTTGTTTATTATCCTCTGCAGTGTCAGACCATACTCCTGTAGTTTGTCAAACTTTTACATTTTCTACCCTATTTACCTTCTTCTTCTTATGTGAACAATGATGTGTTTGGTTTGGGTCCCCAGGGGCTGTGGCTAATGGTCCTTGTGTGTCATTCAGTCAGTCTTCCTCCCTTGCTGGAAACACTCTTCTCTTCATGCTCATAGAAATGCACATATATTTGATAAACAGTCAAGTGCAATTAATTCTGAGTCATATATGGGGCTTCATTTCTCTGCTTATCTTTTTGTTTAGAAATATCTTCAACAGGGATTATTTGATACTTTGGTTTTTTCTTATTTTTTCTCTCAGTCTTATACCCTCAATTTCCTCTTTCAGATGCTCATTTAAACTTTAAAAATATGGGGTAACATGCAGGAGGTGACCAGATAATAATATCTTTCTATGGCACAGCTCTGCATACCTGGTAGTCTTCATACTTAATTCCAATTAATATAATTTTCTGTTGGAAGTCATGCCCAGGTGATCCTTTAATGAAAGGAATTCTCTTGCAACAGCTGTAAACAAATAAAAAAAAGGTCCCAATAATAAATAATTGAGATGATCTTACACGTTAGCTAAATGTTTATCTTTTTTTTCCCCTACCTAGACTGTCAGGAAGGAGAGAAATAAGAACATTGCAGATTGTAGAACATTGCAGAGGACAACACGTACAAGCAGTTTAGTTAAGTTTTCCTACAGTCCTCCTTTCTGCTGCACTTCTATGCGAGTAGTTCGATCTCAAGCAGAGAAAAAAGTAATTTTGTCAGCTCCTGTGGACCAAATTCCAGCCCCAAGCCAACTTGTGCCTCTTTGAGCTGGGGTTCATGTGGTCTGAATCAAGGATGGCAGAAGCAGCAGCCTTCTCTTCCTGTTTCTGAGCAAAAGATGAATGGATGTGGTACCAGATGAAAGGCAATGCTGAATCTAATGGAATTAGTTTATGGGGCAAGCCCCACCCAAAAGAATTTTATTTGTCTCCCAGCTACAAATGAAATTCATTTGTTTTGCACTTCCTGACAGATTCAAATGTGTCAAAACATTAGGGTCATGAAGGTGGGTGGTTTGCATTGACAACTGTGGTTTTTTGTGGCACACTGGTTTAAATCAGCAGATTTCAAACAGATTTTGTATTGAAGTTTAGAACAGAATTGAGCCCAATTTTCATGAAGAGAGTTGTGGTGTGTGAACAGATTTATATGGCTGGTCAGTAGCTGGAAGCAAGGCCATTAATGTTTGAATGTCTCTGGATGTTATCTGGGGAACTGAAAAAGCAATTAAGTATTTAGGGAGACATTTAAGGGACAAAAATTAAATCAAATACAAAATAAAGGCTTAGGGAATTCAGTGATACAAGGGAAGAAGACTGAAGAAATGTTTGAGAAGAAAGCTGCAGTAGAATGGGAAAATACTGTTTAGAGAACATGAGAATTAAACTGAATAAAGTAGAGATCAGCCAGACAACTCCAAGCCCTTCATCTTTAAAGCAGTTATAGGTTAAGGGTGCAAATGCTAGGCATTTTTCCTGTATCAACAAGACATGCAATCAGTTAAATTTGGCAGA
Organism: Emberiza elegans; assembly: GCA_024865655.1. Classification (NCBI taxonomy): domain Eukaryota; kingdom Metazoa; phylum Chordata; class Aves; order Passeriformes; family Fringillidae; genus Emberiza; species Emberiza elegans. Next base: position 52,760,939 of record JALJVW010003023.1, on the reverse strand, counting down.
GGTAAAGATGTGCTAATTAAATGCACGCCTTGCATCAGCTGAAGAGTGTGAGCTTGATCTTAACAGCTCTGTCATTTTTCAGATGAGAATCTTACCTTCTCTTGCAAAGGCCAGCTGCCAGAATGATGGTGCTTCTTAGGGATATCATTAGGACATTAAAATGAACTATCTGTGAAAATTGTAACATAATTTATAAGGACAAGAAGTAAAACTGGATATACTGTTGGTATTTGCACATCAAATGCAAACTGGACATTTGGTATCCCATGGGATTTCTAGCATATTGATAAAATACAAGATTAAAGGAAAACACAAGACTGATGGTTGAGTTGGATGCACCTATTCATAAGTAATGTTTGTGTAATGGCTAGTGGCAAGAAACTAATTTATATTTATTTTGCTTATTTGTGTTTGAGTGTGCATGTGACTACAGCTTGTTTTGTTGACAGATACTGCTAAAAGCTGTGGTATTTTACGTCTGAGTTTTAGGTTCAAATAAGGTGCAAAAACTAGATCTTTAAGGGCAACTTAAAATACTTTTTCTTCCTAAAAACTTTTTCTCTGGGGATATTAATTATCCAGATTTATGATGTATATAATTTATAAAAGTACATATGTATGAAATGCTTTAACTACGCTGTTCATGGAAATTTATAATTATAGCATACAATGAATACCTAAGTTCTTGAATGCTATGATCCTGTTTTTGATCTTGAAAACATTTTGTTTAAGGAAAATTTCTCTTAAAATAAAACTGATGAACTCATTGTAGCAACTTTACTTAGTCTCCATAACATTTATAAAAGACACTACGGGTCTTTTTATATTGGGATGTTATGGTACATTACATTCAGCTATCTAGGTCAGATCATATTAGTTATTTATATTTAATAGGTTTAAAAAGAGTTTGAGCATTTGGTGTGTACATTTTTCCTGAGGTAACAAGCTGAATGGCAGTGCAGATACCGGGTGGGTCTGTTGGTTGTCATGGCACTCAGTGCAAAGGAGCAGAGCTATCTCAGCCCCATGCTGAGGGAATTAAAAATGAAAATGAGAAAGATTAGGTAATGTAATGTTGATTTTTCTTGTGATTTCTACTTCCTCTGAGAAAAACAAATGCAATGTTTTTAATGAGAAAAAAATATCTCTCTAATACTCTTGGCATTTAGAGATGTCAGCATTTTGTGTGACAGCTTATTTCTAGCTTGACCACATTTCTGTTTATAAACCATCTCTAGAGGTTTATATTGGAAGGAGATGATGCTCCAGATGATATGTGCACACTGCCTATAGTGATAGTCTAGAAACTAGCCAGATTTAACTCAGATACGTAAATAAGATTACTTCTATGCTCTGTGGTGTTTCACTCTCTGTCTGACCCCCTTCTGTGACTTTCCTCACACCAGCACAACCACCCAAAGCATCTCTAGAAGCTGCTCCCACACTACAGCTGGTGTTGCGTGGCATGTGTAGTATGTGGGGGGCTCCAGCCCCCTCACCTTCCTGCTGCTGCACAGCCAGCCCTGGGTGCAGCTCAAACCAGACACTGCACTCTGCACACTGTTCTTCTCCTGCCCCTTATTTATGAAGTGCAGTTAAAGGATCCTCAGATGATACTCACTAATTTTTAGTAATCCCTCAAGAGACACTCATGGGTATCATCCAGGGAAGAAGAGTTTTGGGCTTAATCTCCAGTGGTTTGGGGTGGGGAGATGTAGAGATCTGGCTGTTTGCAGATCACACACCCTGTGAAAGCTTTTGTCAGCATGAAAGCATCTTTTTAAAATCAGCTGGAGACCAGTTGCCAAAGAGTAGGTATAACCTAAGCATGGATGCGGTGCTGGAATACTCCCAGACAGAAATCAGGTACCAGCCCAGAAGGACCTTCAACTTCCACAAATTTTCAATTTTGTCTGCTGGCCCTGGTCTCATTTTTTTTGTATATCTGCTGTCCAAAACACCAGTTCTCCCATAGATGTAGGGATTGCTGTCTTGATGTCAGGTCACAGAACAAATAGAGAAGAAATGGGCTAATCTGAGAGTGGTCAAACTGTTAAATACCTTCATATGGCTGAGAGCCACCTGCACCTTTCCTGCTCTGTGCCCAGCACCTCATCCCCAGAGGGTACCATCCTGGTCACTGTACTCCAGATATTTAGTAGCCTGTGGATGGGGGATTAGGGTATAAGAATATGGAAACATAATCTTGGTTGTTTGTCTGCAATACTCTCATAGCCTCAATCTGATCTGCAGTACAAGAGAATAAAAATGTTAAGTGTTAACAAGTGTTCAACTCATCTCCAAATTACCAGCAGCATGATCCTACAGGATTTCCTTTTCCCCAGGTACATTTGCAAATATGTATTTACATTTACTGGCTAGAAGTCAGTGACAAAAATGATCTGAAATGAAATTGTGAAATGTGCTGCTTAGAACAGTCAGCATCATAGGGGAAAGAGAATAGGCAGAGAGCAATCTATTCAGGATGCTGCCAGACCAGGCTGCAGAAGGATGACAATCTATATTCATTAAAGAGATTTAATAATTTTCTAAAAAAAAAGAAAAAAAGTAAAAAATAAGTCAGGAAATACGAATGTTATTATTGATTAAGCTTTTGAAGGGGAATTTTTCTCAATAAAGGAAACCATATTTTCTACTCAGTCTTTTTCTTGTGTTTTCATTAAGCAATTTAATATGTCTGAATCTTACTTTATGTTATGTTTCCTCTTTATTACTTTATATTACATCTCTGTGTTCAGAGATTGAATGATATAATGCCTGGCTAGAAAGAAAGTATGCCTTCTGTTCAAACATATAATAATTTCTGACCAACTTTACTGCTTTTATTGGGGAAAAAGTTATTAAAAAGCCCATAAGGTGTGTTAGTTTTCTTTTTGATCAGAAACTTTGGTACCCACATTTTTCTATTTCCTATCCAGAAATAAAAAGGTGCTCTGTCTGTTCTGTAAAGGCCCTCTGTTGCACTGTTAAAGTCAATGGGAAATTTGCCCCTAACTTTGATGGGAATGCTACCAGACCCTGTATTTATAGCAGAGGGCAGTATTCATCTTGGTGTAATGGAAAAGATGTGCATTTCAAATATCTGGCAGTCATTCTTGCTTGGTTTTTATAACCAGTCAAAATGCATGTAGCAGTGCTTCCTCAAGACAAATTAAAAAAAATCAATATCAGTTTTGGAGAACACCAGATTTCTAAAGAAAATAAATTTTCAAATCTATTTTTTCTTACCATAAATTTTTCTTGCAGAGATATTGCTCTGGTAATGACTATTTTAAAAAAGAATAAAAAGAGGCATATGCTCTGAGAGAATGTTCTTTAAGCCAGCCTGAGACAAATAAAATCTCCAAAGAAAAATCCCTCTTGCTTAAGAATCTTCTCTGCTGGATTGTGCACAGTAGTGGCAGCATAGGTGTTAATGTGTCTTGCTTGTGCCATTCTGCCACAGCAAATGTGTGTGTTTCCTCAGACATCTCTGACAGCTTGATCATCTGTATTATTGAATCAGTGAAGGGCCCACCTTAGAGTCAGAAAAGATTACTTTCCACCAAATTCTTTGGGATTTTGCCTGGAACAGACCATAAAAAATGATGGAAGATTTTCTTCTGGAAGATGGACTTTCTGGAGACTAGGGCTACTTCATGTTTCAAATTAACTTATTTCACTGAAAGTGCAATAAAAAACTTGGTCTTTTGATAAAACTTTTTCCTCTAATCTATTTAAAATCAAGGTATTTTTATGTTAAAATCTGGATATCATGATAGCAGGAAGAGCCCAGCAAGAATAAAGACAGATGTGGCAGTACCTAGCAGTGACAAACAAGAAGCCTGCAAATACTAATGTGCAGCTGTAGAGTTCCAAGAAAAGCTGTAGCACATGAACTAATTATCAGTCTTCTGTGGTGTCTTCAGAACACATGTGGGAGGTTCTAAACACAGTTTAAGTACATGAATGAAAGGTTGGCCATACTGGCATGCAGTGAAGGGAGGCAGGTACTGAATATTTAGCACAGAATTCAATCACAAATTTGCTATAGATTGTGTGCCTTTAAAAGTAAATTTATATGACTATTGCATATAAATATGACTATTTATTTGCTGTATGAAAGAGTACAATGCCCTCTTACAAGTATGTATTAATAGTTTGGAAACCTGGGGAGATTCCCTCATCCACAGTCATGGTCCTTTGCTGAAAGTGGTATTAACAAATGAAACAATATCTCGTCAAATTAATGGGTTTTCATGCTAAACACATATTTTATGGAGTTAAGCATCCTTTTTATTTCTGTAAGAGAATGAGATCATAGAAGACATCCTGTGACTGTTTCAGGAAGAAATAGAAAAATCTGGATCTAGCCCTAATTAAAAAAAAAAAAAGTAGATTCAGATTGAAAAGGAACTTCATGCTTCTTCTGACCTCTGTACCAGGAAGAGTTCTAGAAAGTTGCTTTGCAAATTCAATAATTTGCTTGTCTTTGGGTGGAGAATAAAATCCCACTTCAGTTCAGCAAAGCAGCTAAGCCTGTACTGGAGTCCTGTTAAGAATTTGTGAGGTATCATTGCTGGAATTGAACAAAAATGATGTAGTTACATAAACCATTACCCTCAACCAAATATCATCTAACTTAAAGTGTTTAAAAAAAACATCCCCAAAAATTCATATGTACTTCTGCTTGAGAGAAGTGTTTTCCCATTTGTTGGTATCACAAACTGGAAAATTGTGAAACAGATGGTCTTTGAGCTATGAAATCACCTATCAAAACCCAGTCTGTAGTTTCTACTCTGCTTTCCACAAAAAGATGATAGGTCCTGCAGGTTACCCGAGTTTCACTTTGGTTTCTCATTTGTGTGTGAGTGATTTTGAGTGTGGTCAATAGCCTCTCCTGGTACTTATTGCCATAGTTTGATTAAATTGACATCAGCTGAAGGTTTACCCCTTCATGCTTTTGAAGTGTTGCTGTCATACTTTGTACTCCAGAAGGGCCATAGGATGTGTAGTGAGGCTCTTCATTTTCAGAGGACAGATTGTGACAGAAGTGCTGAGGTGTCTGGACAGTGCCCTGGCCCTCTGTCTGCCTCTCCCATGACCCATGGCTGCAGCCTTGGGTGTGTGTGGTGTAGCATCCCATCCTTGAGACAGTAGCAGTGACATTCTCTCTTTCCCTTGCAGATAAGTTTGTTTGTGCCCCCAAGGTGTTCCAGTAACAGTACAGGAACTGGAGCCAGAGCAAGGGGCTGGATGTGGGCTTTGGCTGGGGCAGTCTGGTGCTCTGCTGGGCAGCCCAGTGTCTGCCTGGATCTGTTGCCATATCATGATTTGGGCTTGGCTATCCTGCTGGGGGAGAGTTTAGTGATGGGGATGTGAGAGAGACTAGTCCCTGGGCTATTTTATTTAGGAGTTGAGGCAGGACAGAGTCGGATGGTTTTCCTGGTCCTAGAAACAGGGCAAATGTGGCAAGAGGTCATTTGCTTTGTAGAAAATAATTTGTGTGTAGTTTAGATAAACACATTTGTTCACCTTCTTATGGTCAAGGAGCCAAATTCTTCCTTTTGTGACAAAATGAAACCCACAGATACTGGGGATTTTTGCTCCTTGCTTGTTGCTGAAAGAGAGAGTTTTTGTCATCAAATGCTTGAGAAATTGCATTACTTGTGGCTGCTGCTGTGCCCTGCAGCAAGGCTGCATCCCTCACAAGTCCCCTGGGAGCAGAGGCCTCCTGTTGTCCCTGACCCGTGCTACCTGGCAGCCCATGTGACCACCAAGTGTCACACAAAGCAAGTGCATTTGGAAACTTGCTGTGTGTAAATACCATCATGATGGCTTAGCCCCAGTAATTGATGCTGCAAAACTTCTGAAAGGTCCCAGAGCACAGATTATGCACAAGTACCTGCTTCTGTGTGAGCTGCTTTGCCTTGCTGGTAATGGCCTGTGCCAGAGGGTTGGTGTTTTATTGGTGGTTAAAGCTCAGCTGTGGAAACTCACTTAATTTCCTTGAGAGGAAAGCAAAAAGCATGAGAATGCAGTAGGTCGGGCAAGAGACCTCCCCCAGCAGGGAAGGAATCATGTGCTGCACTATGCATTCAACAGCCTTTCTCTTTATTATTTTTCAAAGTTAAATAAAATTATTTTTGAAGAAAACACCAAGGGGCAAGTGTGAGCTGAACAGTTTAGAAATGCTTACAAACACACTACAAAAATCACTTGATTACTCAGAGGAATGCAAATAACCACACCAACCATGCTGCTGTAGTCCATACTAGGATAAAAATACATGTAAAGCTCTACTTTCCCAAGATAACAATGACATTACAGGGCAGCCTTGTCACAGATAAACTGATAAGTAAATGACAATCCATACTGGTTAGTGGTATTCTTGACATGAGATGATTTCAATACAATCCAAGTGAAATTCAAGTATATAGAAAAGGAGGGTGAAGCACAGATTGTTGAGTGATGTACTCAAGGTCATCGAGGAAACATTGTCAAAACTGGCAGTCAAATTTAGGCAGGCAAATCCTTCTTAATAATTTCAACTACTCACAGCTAAGAATCTATGGGTTTCCTTTAAGCTAGTTACAATGAATTTGAAGATTTTGGTTTTAAAAAACAATGCCAAGACTAGCTGGCTTCAGGCAATTCCTTGTGTTTAATTGTCAATTCATTTAACCCTTTCTTACACCTCCTTTATGAACCTCAGTTCAATTTGTAAGGAAAAAAATACCTTTCCAAATAGAAAATACCAGTGTCTTATTTGGAAAATGACAATACAAGATGTCAATATTCCTGAGCAGTGTTTTGACATTTCTGACATCCCCTCTTCATTTTTTTTTGTGTCTAAAACAGTCTGTAAGAGTTGATTTGACTTGACAAATATTCTCACTCCTTAGAAGATCAGTTTATGCCAAATTTGCTGTTTAATGATGCTATTTCCCACAGATCTATGGCTCAGCCTTACTTAACATAGTTAACAAAAGTTAACTATAAGACAACACAAGTTAACCATTGTACTTTCATTAAATATGTCTGTCTTAAAGCCTTAGATCCTTGGAGCAAGTGTCTGTGCAAGAGAACCTGTTTTCATTAACAAAAGCAGAATGATTTTTTAAGTCTTTGGAATGAAACATTTAAAAATGGGATGGAAGTACATTTGAATCCATGGTCTCTAAAGACCAGAATGCAAACATCTCATGTTGTGACTGTTTCAAGGCCTCGCCATTTTTAGATAGAAAATTCATTTCTAGAAGTCGTGAAAAAGTTTTATGAAGCTGGGGTTTGTTCTCATACAATTGAAGGGTTGAGCTGGACTTGGACTGAAATAATTTCCACACTCATCAAAAGAAAAGGAGATTTTCACTATCTCTCTCCACTCTGGATCAGGACCTTGAAAGTTTTATGTGTGAGTTTAATACACTTTTCCAGGAGCAACTGAATATAAACACAAACACACAAATCATGCCATGGGTGATCAGTCCCCAAGCACATTTGTTATGAGATCATTACTTATTCCTAGTTATTATTTTATATGTTTGGTATGGTCTTTATTGTGTCTTCTAGAAATAATTTCCACGGATACTTTACCACAAACACACAAATGCACAACCCCCCTAGCTTAATCAATTTTATTTTTGTAGTCCCCCAGGCACAGTTCTTAATTTTATTTCTGATTTTCTTAATTTTATGATTTTTGGCCCTTATTCAAAAAGGTACTTAAGGAAAATCTTTAGTGAAGTTTCTGTAGAAATAAACTGAGTGAGTGTAATTTTTAGGTGAAAGGAAAAGAGATAGGAAAAATGTGACTCTTACAATTCTGTGTCTCTGTGCCTTACAAAAAAATCAACTGTGTATAAAAATAACCTTATTTTTTTGAGAATGTGTAATCCGTACAAGATTATACGGCAGTATAGGCTAGAGCTGTCTGGATGCTGCAGTGTAAGAACTTGGAAGAAATTTGGTTACACTCATCTTGCATTTGACAATGTCTGCTGGCCTCTTAAACTGTGGCTTGTCAATTACATTGGATTTGTTAATGTCTGGGTTTGGGGCTAAGTAATGTGTAATGCAATATTAATGTAAAGAGCTGTTATTATTCATTATCTATTTGTATCTTCTTTCATTAAATTTTATCATCTAATCAAGAAGGACAAATGTCTGACTATTGATCTAAGGTAGGAATCACCCAGTGTAAATTACAAATGTCAGATATTCAAAGCAAATGATCCAGGCAAACCACCTCCTGTTTGTCCAAGCTGCTTGCAGCAATTCATGAACAAAAGCATCAGTAGAAATAAGAGCTAGTTCAAAAGCAAGGAAATATGCTAATGTATCAGATACTTTATTTGTAATTAAAATTAAATTTGAAGGGACCCATAAGAATCATTGAGTCTGACTCCCTGCTCTTTGCAGGACTGCATAAAACTAGAACATATGATCAATTCTGCAGGAAATGTGATTTTGGGGACTATCAGAAGATATGCAGCTGTGGAATGTGTTATTTGACTAGAAGGGCCTGGCTCAAATCTTCTCCATGCCTCAGAGGGACCAGAATAATCTGTGAGCTCTGCAGCAAGAACAAATCCCTTTGAGCATACTGAATAGCAAATGCAGCCCAAGGGAAGCTCACATCCTTTACGGTCAGGACCAATCATCTCCTGACAGTGACAAACTGCTGAGATCCATCCTTTACATATACTTAGCTAAAGTCTGGAAATTTGTTAGAACAAAACTTCCACAAGGATGTCACTTCATGTCTCTCTGGTGTATCAAGAGAAAAACAGTGCACTTACCATGGGATCTAAATCTACACCAAGCACGCACTTCAAAGATATGCAATTTATTAGAACAATAGAAAACTTATTGCAGAGTAGGGAATAAAATGAAGCAACATTGTGATTTTCATGGCCATACCAGTCTGGGATTCCTAAATAGAAAGTGCTATTCCATTTTCTTCCATTAGCAGGGTGACATTACACAGCAGAGTAAGGGAAACTCCATCAGCAGTGCAGAACACCTGCCCTACACCGTTCATGTGAGACATGGCAGCCAACAAGATCTTGCTCTGTGGAAGAATATAGTTCCTAAAGAATACTTTAGGAAGGAGAGTTATTTTGCATTCCCATAATGCAGGGGAAGTGACAGGACAAGTGTAGCGTGCTTCACTGCATGTATGGCCAGTATTAATGTCACCTGTGGTTCTGCTTCTTCTCTGCCATTACTTCTCAATCTTCTCATAACTAAGATATTGCTATTCAAGACTGTTCATTTGTGTAAGAGGGGCTGTCTAAATGAGGACAAATCTTGATATACTAGCACACAGTTGTGGCTCATTAGTTTGATCCCACCCTCAGCCAGCTGAATGCTCTTTCATTTCCCTTGGCTGGCGCTGGTGTCTAGCCAAAAGGAACTGTGCTGCCGAAGTTCAGCTGTAGCAATCTGCATGGGACTGCATTGTTTGTTCTCCTATTAATTCTTTAAACTGTGTCAGCTTTTATAGTCAGGTGTAAAATTTAATAACCTTTTTAAAGGAGGCAAATGTAAGGCTTCAAATCAGGTTCAGGAATGTAAATTGGTTTTCTAACTCTGTGTAATTTGAGGCTTTGGTTTCACATTTGTAAAACTGGAATACATTTGTCTCATCCATTTTGATTGTAAATTCCTTGAGATTATATCCAGCACCAGGCACATTTCCAGTTTTCTTCTGAAAATTTGGAGCAGTGCAAGCGAAAAAATCTGGTTCTTTGGGAACGCCCAAAAACTCTTGAAGTAAACAAGTTTTTCAGTTTTTTGGTGGGGTTGTTTTGTTTTGTATGGGTTTGTTGTTGTTGGGTTTTTTTTTGGTTTTTTTTTTTTTTTGTGGTGGGGGTCAGAAACCAGAAGGAGCTCTTGAATTAAGTTTTTGTGTTGCAGCCGAAGCCTCAACTCTAAAATCTTCCAGACTCACTGGTCATGTGGAACTTTCCCCTGTCCTTCTCAGTCAGTATTGAAAACAGGCACTGTGTTCTTAAGCAATTTCTTCATTGGCCTTGTTTTCTGGAGTTGGCCTTGGGGACCAGGGTTTGGATGGGACATAATATCTTTTTAAAATTATAGATTTTCAGAGCAGCTTTCAAAATGTTACAAAATCTCCATTGCTTTTTTGATTCTATAACTTTTACTTCTTTGTTAGAATAAAATTCAGAGCACAACAAACCCTTCTGTGACTGCAGTAGTAAGACAGAGGAACTGCTACCTGTATTGTGAAGAGTTGGGGTAATGTTTATTGTTTGCTGTGGCAGGAAAATTAAAAGTCTTTTAATTTTATTTTTCCTAAACAAGTTCTGAGGGAATAAAGCACAACTTGATTTTGAAGAAGTGCCCCAAAAATGACTGTTTAGTCAGTCTAGTATTTGTCTCAGTCCAACAATGGATGAAAATGCTTTGAAGAAAGTGAAGCATGCATGTGCAGCCTGGGAGCTGCCTTCCATTAGTTTCCATGTCCATAGGTGTGTGGGCTGCTAGAAATCTTACATCCTGCAAAGCATTAGTTTCAAGTCATGATTTTTGCCTTCATTAACTACAATTTAAGAAACCACATCCATGGAAGACAAGATGACCCTTACCAAGTCAGATTTCAATTTTTTACCCTAGCTGCCCTAGTCTTAGGCCTAAGCAACCCAAGGACTGGAATTTTTGATCAGAAGAGCAGCAGCGGAGCTCACTGCAGGTGTGAACATGGACAATCAACTTTTGATTACCTGTGAGAAAACTGAGTTGTGGATTAACCACTTCCGCCTGCCACTTCATTTTTATATTTACTGTGTCATTCTTCATAACTTTTTAAAAATTAAATATATTTTGATTCTTACAACCTAATATGGATCTCTTTTGATTACCCATGTTATTTCTTTATTTAGATTATTCTGTCTCCAGTCCTCCACATTGCCCTGGCAACTGAGACTTAATAATATAAAAGATAATGAAAAATTGAAATGTGTAATCCGTACAAGATTATATAAGTGTACAAAATGAGCATTAGTTGGTCTGTAAGAATGTAATTCTTGTGCTGTTACAGTAGTTAAAACTGAAGTTATCTAGTAGTGTGTCTTAAAGGATAAGATTATAGCAGAGAAGTTGTGTTGCAGAGCTACCATCCTCACTAGTTAAGGCAAGGGACTGAGAATGGGCACACTCAAGCCAGGCCCCTGCTCTGTCATGAGCTGGGCAGAGCACAGAACGTGGAAGAGATGTATGTGTGAACAGCTTTTTCTGAAAGGCTTTTGGTTTCTGGACATTATCCCAGGACAGCCTTGTGGGATACCACAGGCTTCTCTGACATGTGTCAGTACAGGACAATCATCAGCATCATCTGTATGTAGAAAAACTTGTCCTTATTCAAGGAATATTTTTGCTGAGATTGTCTTGCCAACTATGAAGTGGAGACACTTCATCATATTATCCCTTGTGGAGGGTGTTATTATCCTTGATTAAATGCTGTTCTCAAAGCACAGAGCGGAGCTGGGCTGCCCATGCTCTGGGGCTGCTCCTTCCTGCCTGGCCCTCAAGTCCCTGCAGAACATGATCTATCTCCATCCATCTGTTGTCTCCTGCATGGTATTTAAGGAAGGCCTGTGTCTTTCTGTGCAGTGCCTAGCACAGCAGTTTCTTGTTCAAGACTGCTTGCTTTTGTGGCAGTGAGTACTGGTGGCAGTAGCCATATGATAATACAGGTCTAGAAAACCAGGATAAAAAAATTACCCCTCCTTCTGCACTTTTCTTCTCTAGAAACCTGACCTAAAACACAGTTAGATGAATGAGTTGTCACCCCTTGGTTTTGATTTTTTAGTCATGCCTTTCTGATGAAATGATTAGAATTTTTTTGTTCAGTAAGAGTGCTGTCAAACTTTAGAACGTGTCCTAGTTCTGAATATTTTGGTCTCTTGTTTGTAATTCCCTATGCTTCAGATCTCAATTAACTGTCTTGGAGAGCCAGCATTGTTAATTCACACCAAAATATTGCTTCTCTTATTTCTTCACTGATGAGCTAATGTAGCTTAATTTCAGTGAGGGGTATGCATGTTAAATGGCCTGCTGCAATCAAAATGCTTTTTAGTTTTGAAGTTTCTTTAATGCTGTTACAAATGTGTTCTTTGTGATAACATGTATTTATACTACAGAAAATCCCTTCCTGTAGATCATTTCATTTGTGCAAATTGCAAAAATATAAGTGAAAATAAATTGTGCAACACTGCCATTTGTCATGAGTTGTGAAAGCCAGAAAATTTACTTGTTACAGCCATAAAAAGAGAATTCACTGGAGAACTGGATGGCTTGGGAGAAGGAAAATAGGTAATGGAGAACACAGGATTTCACAACCAGGACATCTGCACAAGTCCAACCCAAAGGTCTAGTCCAACAAACATTAATATCTCTCCCACAGCAATCCACAAAAGCAAACAAAATATCAGTATGTGCAAGAAACTGAAGATAAAATAGTCTGGACAAAGAGTGTAGCCATCTGTCCAGAAAAAGTCCCAACAAAAAATTACCAATAACAGCAACATATCTGAAAAACCTCCTTCATGGTGCAGGCTAGAAGTTATTTTCACGCCTGCTTTCTCTTACACAGACACTTTATGGTTATGCTTGCACAGTGCTGCAGACAGAACCAGACTGTCAGAGTCATGACCTGTCTTCAAAAGGGCTGGTTAAATCTGTGCTATTGTGAGCAGAAAAAAAGAGCTGCTTCTTGGGTGTACAAACACCTGTTTCCCTGGGCAGATAGAGCTTTATCCGTGGGAGAGGGATGCAGGGGGTCTGTGTTGCAGCACAAGGGCACAGACAGGGCTGAGCATCTTCCCTTCCCCCAAGCCTTACTCATCCCTGTCTCTGGACACCAGAATGATTGAAGAGCAATAACAGCATCTGTGTCCACACTCCTCACTTCCAGCCAGCATCTGGCCCCAAAGGTCTTGTACATTTTTCCCTAGGGTCCATCCTTCAGTGCTTGCTCAATCTGCTCACCCTTTCCTGTTTTCCCTCTTCTTCTCCTTGGACTTCTTTTTCAGATCTCTTTTATATCTGTATCATCCTTCAGAAAAGTAAAAGATAACAGAGTACTCCAGACTGTATGCTTTGGCTGGTGGCATAGGAAAATTGAAAACTACTGGTTTTCTCTGAGAATACTGGTCAGTACTTTAGCTTGGCAAATGGTTTAATGCCACTGTGCTCTTTCTGTCTGACTCTGTCAATAGTGGATTGATTCTAACAAACATTTAATCAACTGCCCATTTTTATGGGCAGTTTTATGTTAGAATGAGGCAGACATCTAGAACTGTGGCTCTTAAACAAACTTGTGGGTTTTTTAATCATGCTTAAATCATTGCTCATATTCATCTATGAATGATTTTGTTCTTTTCCTTCTATTTACTTCTGTTCTCTGAACATCTGGAAGTTCCTGTGAAGGAAAAAAAAAGTTTATTGCTTAATCTGTTTCCAAGTTAGTATTTGACTTTATGCATTCTTATGTCAGTGACATCCAAGTAAAATGCATTCCTATAAAAAAAAGAGTAGAATAGCACCAGATAGTTCCTCATGTAATGTGTTAGGGACTAGTATGTTTTCCTTTGCACCTTGATAGAGGGCTCTGGCTTTTCTCTAACTTTCAGCTCATGATTTTTACCTTCCACTATTCAGGAAGTAGGATAAGTTTAGGGGATCTATGCATCTTCTGAGATAGTTTCTAGGGGCTTTTAATTTTCATTGTGTACAGGAGGGTCAAGGTCATAATGTATATACGAGTCTTCAATTATTATGGAGAAAGCCCTTGAAAGTTCCCTTGAACATTTTACTATTTTTGAGAGCTGGTCAAGAGAAAATTCCGTGGTAGGAATTTGCAGTATGTAGACTGGTCTCCAGTATTTTGGAATGCAAGTTAAGTAGTTGCCACTAGATGACAGTATAATCTACTGATATGATACCTAAATCAGCATTTCAATGCATTATAATACTGAACTTGTTCTTTACATGAGCAGTTTGTTAGACTTATTTCTCTGGATCCAGTCAGAACCCACTGGAATTCAGCAAAATGTGAAATTATCTGCTTTAATTTTTTTCCACCCTAAATGCTATTAGCTGGAAGGGCAAAAATATTATCCACGAGTCCTGGGCAAGTGCTTGAGGAAAAAAACCTGCAAGAAATAGACATTCCTAATTACTTAGATGTAATTAATTTCTGAATCTCTCCCTGAGCTCCTGGTAATGCTGCCTGGCATCTCTAGTAGTTATTTCCACTGAGTGTTGTCCTCCTGGCTTGATGGTGCTTTTCTCAGATATCACTGTCTGAAGGAGAGGAAGAAGTGGTGAATCCTTTTACTAGCCACAGTACAGATAAGATTCATGCCGAGGAAACACTGGCAATCTGGTGTAAAAAGAGACTGAAAGTATACTACTGTTTTTAACCTAATCTGAGTTGTATGTTCTCTCTTGCTCTTATTTAATGACTTGTTTCTCAAAGCGTTAAAGAGAAAGTATTTCATGTGGAGTTGGACTTCATGGATAAACAGAAGCAATGATCATCCTTGTATTCACCTCGCTTCTTTCTCTGACTTGTGCACTGCAAAAATATTGGATAATATTAAAAAGAAGACAATTAAAGAATCTTTTTTGCACTCTTTTAATATGCATGTTTACCTTTCTCAGTTGCAGCTTTGAAATTGCATTGTTTTTTCCAAAACATATTGAGCTGGGACTTAATGCAATGAATATGAGTTTGCTTGTGTTGCAGAAGCAGCCTTGCTGTTACAGATGTGGTTGGGACAGTCACCTGTGGGTTAGTTTGCCTTTTGCTACACAACTTTTACAGAAAGCATTACTTCAAAAGCCAACAGACTTTTGGAGATTACTTAATTACTGCATCTTTGTATAAAGCTGACATTTGTTTCTAGGCTGCTCAGCGCTGTGAAAAAGCGAAATGCTCTATCACAAGTCAGCTGTCATGCAGGTTTTCACTGTATCATAAAAAGCAACAGAGAATCCAGCCACCCAAACACTACAAAATAAACCCAAGATTTTTTTCCCCACTTTATAATTCCAGGTTTTTTCAGGAATTGTGCAATAAAGAGCAGTGAATAGCAGAGAAGGGTCACATGCAAATCCTCTGATAATGATGAGAGTTAGCAGTACAATAAAACAGTCTAGGCATTCTCCAGGAAGAGCTTCAATTTCCTAACATGATCTTTTGGAAGTCTACCTTTGCCTTCCAAAGGTAATATTTAAAATTTGCCATATGATGTGATGCGATAACAGCAGCCTCCTGTAAGACCATTTTTGGATCAAAGTCCTAGCCTAGCAATGACACTGAACACTGACACCAATGCTCACCACTAAATAAGTACTTGAGAGAGTCAAATTTTCTTAGCCTAATAGTCACGTGAATTTCTTCTTCCTTGTACTATTGTTCCTGGAAGAAGTCATGGCTCTGAAGATATCAGTGCTACAAATGTATTTAATTAGAATGATGGGAAATTATCAGTATGTGCTCACCAAGCTAAATGGAAATGAAAAAATGAATACATTGGGCAAGAATAAGCAGGGATGAGAGTGCATCCACTGACTGTTTATATTGTCTGCTTGCTTTCTGCTGGGGACATGTATTTGGCTGAACTGTGAGATCCTTCAAATAAGTCATTTAAAATAAAAGTGATCAGAGGTACGCAGCGGTGTTTCAGAGTCTGTGTCAGTGATTTTTTTACCTCTTGCCTTCCTGCTAATTCTGTCTTCAACAAGAACCTGTTAATGTGGACAGCCACCATAGCCTGTGTTCTGCTGTTTGAGTGTTGATTTTAAACCAGGTTCAGCAGGAGGGATTTGGAAAATGTCTTGTAGCATATCTGTATGCGCAGATTGGGGCTGGGGGAGGAGTCCTCTGTGCATTCTTATGCTTAAAATCAAGTTACTGTTACTGAAAAAACTTTGATGATGTATGTGACTGAGAGGGAGTGAAATGCAGGTCTGCATTTAAAAAGCTTTCTTTTAGAATTGGAAAAAAAAAGAAGGGTCTGTATTTCTCCTCCTTGTCAGTTTCTTGGCTTCTTGTCTTCTGTTGAGATGCCACAAGTGATTCTGTGTGCAGTGTCTGCAAGTGGCTGAAACAGGGCAGTGATAATTTCTGTAGCATCACGTGCACAGACTCTGCCTTACCCTGGGTGCCTAAACAATGCTTAGAAGAACATTTTTTTTCTTGAAAAAGTCTAGCACAAAATTGTGGCTTAAAACATATAGTGACTGCAGCAAAAGGAAAGCATTTTTAAGCCAGAAGGCCACACACAGCAGTGGCAGGAAGGGGTGGGCCTTGGTCTCTGAAGGTCTGCTTGTCGCAACGCTGGGCTTTTCTTCTGTGTGAGCTGCAGCAAAATACCACTGATCAGGCAGAAGAAACAGGTTGGCTGCACTAGAAAAGGGGTCTGAGCTTTGCTTGTGCCTTCTGGAATACCACAGTACCAAGAATTTTTTTAACTATTAGAAAGGACTAGTATTCAGTAAGTAGCAGAGGGGACTTAGGGCAAGAACTGGGGCAAGAATTAGTAAATGGTGTGACACGATTCACAATGTGCCCCCTTGTGCATTCATGGGGAGAGCAGAAGTGCTGGTATTATTTATTTCTATGAATGGCGATTTTCTTGATAGCACTCCTGTAGGTATTTCACATACCTGTCCACACAACTCACCTGCTATTGCTGCAGGCAAATGTGACAAGCAGAGCTTCATCACAAGAAAAATGGTTGAGATCAGGGTGGGAATTAGGCCAGCAGAATGTTTTCCCATCTTCAGGCATGTTTGCTTTCATGTGTGTGTGCCACCCAGCCTATTGAAGCCATCTGCTTACCTCTAGTGCATGTGCCTATGGAACATTTTCCTCAGCTTCATCTTTAACCTGCACACTAAAGTCTGAAAGAAAAAAGTAAGCTCTCATGCCAAGTGATGTTTGAGGGGATGTTAGAAGCTGGAAGAGAACACAATAACATGGCCTTGACAAGCCAGGTGTGCAGGTGGGTTGGAAGTAATTGAATATCCCATAATGCTGGGTGTCACATCCCATTTTCTCAGTGAATTCAGAAGTGTAGATACACACTACTCTGGCTCATGTTGATAGGCACATAAAACTCATTTTAAGAAAGCACTTGAAAAGGCTTGTTTTACTGAGAAGCTGTACAGTATGTTGATGCCTGCTGGTACCTGTAATGTGATGTTACGGGTCAGAATTAGAAATTCAACAGATGAAGAAGCACCCTCCATAACTTTCACTGCCTCTGGATTGAGATGACAAGGAAGAAGTAATTCTTGAAACAAACAAGCAAAAATCAGACAAAGGAAGGAGACACCCATAATTAAAAAAAAAAGACATTAAAAAGTAGGTGGCCAAGTTTCTCAAAGCACCATACTCTCCTGTTTTTAGGGGTTCCCTTGGAATTCTGCCTTTGTGGATAGCATATATTGCCTGAAGTGCTTGGCTTTTCTGTGCTTTGTACATGTTGTGTATCTTTAGGTTTAGGTAGTGGGCAAAGACAGATTTTTCCAAACTAGAACATTGCTTTACCTTCACTTGCATATGTGTAAATCCTTACAATGGGAGGGGGCTGAGGAAAGATCCCTCTATTTCCAGATGTCCGTCTTGTTAACCTTGAACTTACTCTTCCAGCTAATTGAACCAAAAGACCTGTTGTCACACAGAAGAAAACATGACGCCTTCCAAAGCCTATTAAGTGTGGACTGAAAGGCTGTCTACTTTTAAGGGGATGTGTAACACATCTTTACACGCTCCTCGTTGAGGAGACTGGAGACTGTCCTATGCATTCCCCATTCTGAAGCATAGAGGTGCCAAATTGCACTTATCTTGACCATATTCCTCTAAGACTTCTGCTCTTAGAGTCCAAGCCCTACTGGATCAACCAAATGCATGCAGGCTGTAAACCTTGGAATCAAAAGTCGCACACAGCCTCATGGGAAAGGTGCAGGATCTCCCTGTTTCTGACATGTCATGAGAAGAAAGGTGCAAGTTAGAGCACTGCAGGTGAATGACAAGCCACAAGGTGTTATTGCTGGTCAGTGTAATAGAAGCAATTGAGGATGGCAGAGACTGCTGTGGGAAGTGAGAATGTCCCTAGTTTCAGATTATAAAAACCCCATAAAACAGCATTGCTGTTTCATTAATGCTGCCCTGCATTAATATCTTCCTATTTATAGCCTCAGTCTAATCATAACAAAGTCCTCACTTCCCCCTCTTCCCCCTTCCCCCCTGCCACCTAATATTCTCTGGAGAATTGTCTAATCTAGCTTTAAATAACTTAAGTGAGAGTACTTTCATAATTTAGCTTTGGAGATGATTACTTGGCCTAATAGTAATAATTGTGAGAATTGTGTAGAGTTTGGTTCATGATGATGTTTGCAGACTGAATTCTGTAATTTTATTCATAAGGAGTTGGCCATAGATAAAAGCATTCACTGCTTTCTTGATGTTTGAATACACCAATTCAGGTGCCTTACAGTTTATTTCTATTGAGAGTTTAGGTGCTTAAATAGCCATAATAACCTGTCCCTATGTGGATACTCACAGCTAACAAGCCCTTCCTCTACTACCCTGCCCTGGTACAATATTGTGTGCAATTATCCTACTTGCCCAATGGCTTCAGTCTTTTTTTTTTTTTTTTTGCAGATGACTGATGGCAGCATAGATAATCCTTACTATTTATGTCCAGATAGAGAAAGAGTGAATAAGAAGGAGAGATTTTAAAATTTTTTTTGTATCTCTGTTGTTTTCTAGTTGGTTGACCGAGCAGGAGTTAGATTCATGTTCAGTATTATGGTGATAAAACATTACTGGCTGGGCCTCCTGGTCAGATTTGGTGTTCTTCAGAAGAAGTGCTAAATGGGTGATCCTTGTAGTAGTGGTGGCTGCTTTCAGCAGTGATTCCACACTTTTTGGACAATGGTCCACTATGAATCCTAAAGCAGCACACAGATAACCTGCATTTCTTGCAGTTAAGTGTCTGCACACAGGCTTTTCGTTGAAAATACCAACTTGCTGATACAATCCCATTAGCTGGCTAAACATTGGCTACCATAGTATTTTTTTCTCAGAAACCAGCCAGAATTACAGGCAGAAATTTTCTGGTTTAAAACTAAAAGAGATTGGGTTCCTTCACTAAGGCCATAATTCACTCTTAATACAAAGTGTATTTTCTTTCATCTCAGTGAGCAAGATTTGGGATGCTCAGAAGGATCAAGCTCTGTTACTGATTTTAGTAAAAGGCTCTCTTTGGTAGCAGGGATAGCACAAGTTGCCTGTAGCCCAAGAGAATGGTTCCAGCCCATTGGAACTGCAGTTTTTTAGGAGTTTCATGACAGAGTTCATGAAAAAGTAGAGTCTTCTAATTGAGCTCAAACTGAAGAAACAGATGAGTCTGGCCAAGGGCCAGTGTTTTCAGAATTGTTGATCAAAGATAAGTTTTATCACAGTTGGTCTTTAAAAAATACTGACATCTCAGACAAAAAAATGAGCTAAAACAGATGGAATGTGAGCCCTTACAATTTAAGCTGATCTGGCTTTTTCTTTCTTCTCCCTTTTTTTTTCCTTTTTGCCCTGTGATCACAAACATAAAAAGATGGAGGTAATACAGGTGTAAAATTTATTATCACTACCAAACTCTTGAGGGTCTTTAGAGAGCCAAGTACATACAAAACCTGCATTTGACCTTAACCATTACTTGTTCCTGTGGTGGTTGGGAATGATTAAGTCATTTTTAATGTAGTGGAAGCTGGGGTCATGCTCCACTTGTCCTAATGCTCTTTAAAGAACAAGCTGCTATAATTACTATAATAAATGTTGTAACCTATAGAAAAGTGCAACCCACAGCAGACATGCTGCTCACAGAAACACCCAAGTGCTGCTCTGGGCATGCGTTCTGGATTGTCACTGGCTTAAGCACCATAGTGAGTGTGTCGGCTATTAGGAGAGCAGCAAGAATATGTAGGCAAATATAGTCATTGCTGTTAACTACATCAGGCTTTTGGCCCAGTTGATTTCTTTTTCCATTAATATTGAGGCTGTAGAGTCACATATTAGAGCCATGTACAGATTTAGGTCAGAAGGGACCTCTGGAGGATGTTTGGTCCAGCCCCCTGCTCCATGCAGACCTAACTTCCAAGTGAGATCAAGCTGCTCAGAGCTTTTCCAGTCGTGTTTTGAATGTCTCTAAGGACAGACAGATTGCACAGTCTCTCTGTGCAGCCTGTTCCCATTCATAACCACTCTCATTGTGGAATGTTTTCCCCTTATGTGCAATAAGAATTTTTGCAATCCTACTTAGCACTTTCTTCTTAAAGCCTTTTTTGATTTTTGAAAAATGCAGTCAACTTCAGACTTCTCAAGCTATTATTCTTTTTATGAGATGGATGTCATTTAACAAGGAGAGAAGCAGCATGCCAATTGACATATATAACCACTCACAAAATCTGGGGTTTGAATTCTATATAGCAAAAGCCCTGTGGTAGACTCATTATGAATTCTGGTGGAAAATCTGTAACCCCAAATATATGAATAAAAGCAGTCATGAAAACAATTACAAATAGCATAGAAGCTCAAAAAAAAAATCTTGCTTCATGAGTGGGGAAATTGTGAGGGAGAAAAGAAAAGGCCCTAGCACAGGAGTCTATTGTTTGCAGCTCATTCTGATTAGGACTGAGCAAACTCCAATCAGGGGGAGCCACATACAGGTCCTAGAAGGAATAAATTTGACTCAAAAAAAAGGGCTTTATATTAAAAACCTTTGAACTTCTGCTTTTTAGTTGGCTATTTATTTGTGACTATAATTTTACCCTTCAAAGAACCAACTCTTTCTTTAGTAATAGATTTCTGCAGTAGTCATGCTACCTTATGTTTCTTTTTGCTGTGACAGTTTCAGGAATATGTTGCTTGCACACTGGCACAAGGAAAAGAAGGAAGTTCTGGTAAATCAGTGGCAAATGAAGAGATGGCAGCTTGCAAGAGGAATTGTACAAGGACAAAGTGATCTTTTAGATGGGTGACTGCAGAATAAAAGCTACGTAGATGACATACTGAAAAAAAAGTCAATGGATTTACTGTCAAAACCAAGAGACATGAGAGTGTGAAATTTTTTCCGTTTCTGTTTCATCTGGTAAAAAAAAAAATTCTTTTCCAGTGCAGGATATGTGAAACGTGATAGGCAAAATGAATTTGAAAAGTATTGTAAAATACACAGGCCTGTGCCTGACTAACACTGTATTTTAAATCACCTATTTATTTCCACTATAACTTAACTAAAATTCTGATATGCTTTTTTTTTGAAATTCATTATGTATAAGTAGGTGCAGCTTATAATCACTTGGATGGTTGTTATTTTTTAGCTGTTTAATTCATTGACTCACATCCGGCAATAATTCATGCAAAATGGGCTCTGAACTCCTTTCCAATATGCAGATTTGTGTGCAAATGAGCGTTACCTATGGTGTTCATACTGAAGCGTTTTTCTTTGATGTACATTTCTGACATTCTGAGATTGTAAAGAAGAAAATAACTTTAAAAATTTTAAGAAACCTTAATTGAAGTTAACATAAAAGAAGATACATGGTGTTAATTGGTCTGTTTCAGGCATAATTTGTGCCTTTGAGACCATGTCCCTTACCCCCCGCCAAAGTGTCAAGACTCACATCTTTAATTCAACAATCTTTGTATTAATTACCTCTGGATAAGGTAAGCTTTGATTGGGAGTCCTTTATTGTAAAATTATAGTACATTGCCTGCTTTAAGATAAATAAATTAGGGTTGAACTTGAAAAAAAATCTCCATCCAACTGTGAATGGGAAAGTGCATTTGAGTATCAAATGCTAGATGAAAGAATGCTTTTTATCAGACTTCCTTACTAAGGGAAAAGTGTTTTCTTTTGGTTCCTCTTTTTTCATTGTTTTTGCACATTGAAAAATTATAGCTTTAGATGGAAACATTTGGGTCCTTGGGCTGCCAACACTTTCCTTCCAAAAGGTTCCTTTCTCCCTCATGGGATCTCAGCATTCTCCTCTGAGAAGAATTCCCAGTATCTAGTTTGTTACAGAATAATCAGTGAACTATGGATGGCATTCCCTCCTCTGCTGCTCATCGTTCCCCCTACTTAATTGCATCTAGTTGACTGTCCATTAAGGCCAAACCTGATTTTGTTTTCAGGGATGGAAGGATTGAAAAGGGCTTTTACCCCCTCCATGCCACCTGGATGTGTTTTGGGGAGTAGGTGTTACGAGTTCTGAGTGGTACAGAAGCAACCCCATGGACAAGAAAGCTGCCAGCAATAATACAGGCAGACTGAGGACAGCTTGTCTACCTGTCCCAGATGAAGACTACCCATTCCTGGCTTTGCTGTAATGGATCTGTGGAGCTGGGTTTGGATGTTGGGGCTTGGGTGCTCTGCAGATGGTATGCTTTTTGCATAGATTATGCTGGCTGCATTCTGATGCCCTCACAAATGCTTGCAATGCTGCTAAGTGGTTTGAACAGCTATTGTCGAGTGGTGACAGAGCTTTAAAGCCCATAGGCTCAGTTCTGACCTCAGAGATGTTGGTGTGACTCTTGAATCTTGGGATGTGCTGTGTGCCTTGTGTACATTTCAGGGTTAACGCACATTTAATGTACATTGTTAGTGCTCATCTGAGGGAAACAGAGACTGAGCTGAAAAACTAGGTGTGCCTTTTTGAGGGTATTAAGGACACTTATTCTAAAGTTTCAGAGCTGACACCTGAGTGATTTCAGCTCTACTGTCTCTCAGTGAAGACACACGAACTGCTCTTCAAAAGATTTGCAGCATATGCATAAAAGACTTGAAGATACAGGTCCAGTTTTTTGTTCTTCACATAATTTTGAGCATAGCCTTTCTCTTCCCTGCTGGGACACCTTGGGCAGTGCAGAGCTCCCACATTTGCCCAGTTAGTACAGAAAGTGTGCCAGTGATAAAGGGATTCTGGAGGCTTCAGTTTTGCCACCTGAGCTGTCAACTGCCTCAGTAAGCCAGGTTTTACCCTCTTCTTGCCATGTAATATTTTTGGCCCTTTATTTGCATTGAAATCTGCTGAAATGAAAGATCCCCAGCAAAGAAGAACTTTTGATTTATTAAAAG
The DNA here is from genome assembly GCA_024865655.1 of Emberiza elegans. Lineage (NCBI taxonomy): Eukaryota > Metazoa > Chordata > Aves > Passeriformes > Fringillidae > Emberiza > Emberiza elegans. The sequence continues at coordinate 52,737,768 of JALJVW010003023.1, read as the reverse complement.
CTCTGGAAATACTGAGACAGCAAGACACATGGTACCTATTCAACCCTCCCCTGCTCTGGGAATTGTACCAACAATATGCTGAAACCACTGTGGGATCTTGACCCAAGAACTGGTTGTATACTACTTTCTCATTGTACTAGACCACTGTGATTTTCATCCTGCTACATTTTCCCATCCCCTAGAGGCAGACTTGTCAAGAAGCCTTTTGTCTGGCACAGTATTTTCAAATCCAAACTCTGATAATTATCTGTGGTTCTGCTGCTGACTTGAAAGGCAATTGCTAGGCATCGAATCCACATTCGCTTCAGTACTAAAATTAAGAGTAAGGAGCAGAGGCCTTTCTGTGACTGCTTCTTTCTCCAACACTTGACACCAAATGCACATGTGAGGCTGACCGTCAAAGATAAATGAGCTCAATAGAAAAGAGGAGACACACACTTGGATCTCAGTGAAATTCAGTACAAATCACTAGAAAGTGCAACACAAAGGCTTTGCATGGCAGACTGCTAATCAGAAGAGGTGAGTATTTTAGCATATTTAAATGAGGAAAGGGCATGCACTAATCAAACAACATATTCCAGAAGTACTGAAAGAGCAAGGGAAAGAATGCTGCTTCAAACTTTCCAGCACGGATGGAGGGTTTTTAAAATATAATTAAATATGATGATCTAGGTTTATAGGAAGATAATGAGGTAAGTAACAAATATGTCAAAACTAAACTATCAAATACTGTAATTATGTTGGGTACAGATTAGTTGCTGAAAGTTTCCCCATTACTGCACTATATCTGTCAGAAAAGCATATTCAAATAACAATGAGTTTTCTTTTGATTTGCTTTATTTAGCAAAAGGTGCTATGTGGTAACTTTCCGATAGCTTTCATGGGATGAATAAGAATTACATCATGAGCCTGCTAGGATTCTTCAATATAAGTTGGTGTGAAATACATATAAGTGACAAAAAAATTTTTACATGTGAGATTTTAAAAGCTTTCACATCATCTAAGTAGATTGTTTTGAAAACACCTTTATTTAGTTCTCTTACAGGTTTTGTCTTTCTTCTGCTGTTGTCTTTCTTCTGCAGCCTGGGTTGCTGTCACATTCATTGACATTTCTCCTTCACAGCAGCAATATTTTTTGTTAATCAGTCAGGAAAGAGAATTAGTTTTACATCAACATTTAAAAGGGATATTTTCTTAAAACCTCCCAGGGAAAAAAATACCTTTTACTGAGAATTATACAAAAGGTACATGCTTCCTAGGCCAATAGATCATTGCCATATGAGTATAACAAAGGTTATTTAGCAGTCATGGGTTTTCTTTGGGAGTATTGCCTTCACAGAAGCAGCTCTCTAAGGAGATGAGCTTATTTTAAGCTGATATTCATTAGGAAGCTACTAAGCCGCTAGAGACATTCTGGATACAAAATAGGATATCTGGCTTATATTTTCCTTTGCAGGTAATAAGAGATAATATCTGTAATCATGATCAGAATCTTTGATTTATTACTCTGATAGGTTATATTGTGTCATATGATATTCTGAGATTTTTTTCACTATTTCTTTAAAGCTGTATTTTTATGGATTTTAAGCACATGTGAGCATGAGACTTATACCTTCAACACTGTGTCTTCCTCCATTTATGGAAATAATGTCTCCTTCTGATTATTACCTGTATTTGCTGTAGTTTTTTGCCAAGGGCTTGAATTATCTGCTTTAAAAACAAAATTTGTATTTTCATTGTCTTCAGTAGAAACTGGATAAAGGCTGCATACCTCAACACATTAAGAGGGGGTTAGATAGGATCTTTTGAAGGTAAGAGGGGGTATATGTTTAATCTATTATTGCGGGTTTTTTTGTGAAATATGAATCTTCCTTGAGGCACAAACAGTTGAAGAAGAAACTAAGCATTGGACAGAAGAAATATATGACTGTCTGTATTAAACAGTGAGACTCTTTGTGCTAAATACTGGACAAAGATGACAATTTAATTGGATAGAATATTTTAGTTCAGAAAAGAAACAAGAATCAAGAAGATTCTTTCAAGAGTAAAAAGAAATTATTGAAAAATTGAGAAATGGTAGTATCAATGAAAAAAATAAAGAATCTAGAAGGAAGTGTGCTTGCATATACAAAATAATCTCATCTGTGATAAAAATGGAGCAATCAAATCTGAAAGGACACTTGGGAAATATATCATTTCAGCTGTTGACATGGTTTGACAGGAATTCTGGGATGCTGTGGTCACACCACCAATGAGTGCACAGATTTTAATATTGGCACCTGGTGTGGCCACTGGGATTTGGATACGCCTCTGAGAACACAGGGGTCAAAAGCAGAGCTGCTCCCCTGGGAAGCTCTCTTGGGATTTCGGCGAGGAAAGCAGGTCAGACCTCCCCTGCCCAGCTGTGGTAGGCTGGGCCTGGGACAGAGATGGGAGGTAGGCCTGGCCCAAGGGTGGAAGAGAGAGAGACACACCGAACCAGGCAGCCCCCCCCGCCCCTCGGGAGATGGAGAGAGAGAGAGAGAGAGAGAGAGAGAGAGGGGGAGAGCTGTGCCTGGGACTGTTATCTTGAAATTAGGTATCACGTGCTGGCACAGCTGGACCTGTGGCGAAGGAGGGGCGCAGTGCAGCGAGAAGAGGTCCGGCCGCTTGTAGGAGCTTTTAACCCCTTTGGGGACAATGAAAACTTGGCAGAGCATTGACCTTTCCTGGAGGTGAGATAGAGTGGAGGATGAAGAGGGAACTGATCAAGTGTTGAAGGTCTGAGCAAGGGAGAGATGAGAATGGAGAAGCACTTTGGGTGGAAGAGATGATGGAGTGGCTCTTTTGCTGGACTCTTTTTGTATAGCCATGGACAGAACCATGTTTCCTTGTGGTGTGGAGACTGCATTCCAGGGGGAGGCAGTGCCTTGGAACCAGGAGGGTTCAGTGGTGGTACCCCTCGACCCCAGGGGGTGAAAAAATTTTGGGGGGACAGGTGTTTTGAAGGAGACAATTTGCCCTTTTTGGAATGGGACAAGGCATCCTTAAAAGACAACCCTAGAAGCAGCTCTGGTCCATGTTCAGTGGTGAGAGCACTGGACATGAAAGGAAGAGGTCACCATGGCACAAGGACTCCCCTCCTCTTGATGAACAATCTTGATGAAGATTGAGTATTCTAAAGGGTGGTGCCGCACCGAGAGTTGGTGATATGGGGAATATATTGTATTGGAGATTTGGTGGGAGGAGGAGGTTATGTATTTGTAAGGTTTTCATTTTCCTTGTGTGTTTCTTTTTTTTTTTTCCTTATAGTATAGTTTGGTTAATAAAGTCTTCTTTATTTCTAACTGGGAGTCTGCTTGGCTTATTCCTGGTCACATCTAACAGCAGACACCAGAGAGAGAGTATTTTCATGGAGGCACTGGCATTGTGCCAGTGTCAAACCATGACACTGTATAAAAAAAAAGCTTTTGGCTTATCATTTTTGACACTGTGGGAAAAGAGCAGAATGGTATCTGCAGGGACAACACAGTACAGTCAGGGATTGACTAAAAGGTAAATTCTACTCTTTTTCCTTCATGTTTTGGGTGGCAGGATTTCACTGTCTGTACCCTCATTCTGCAATACTTTCAGGCATGCAGAAAGACTAGTAAAGGCAAAATAAAGGGATGCAATATCTAGAACTTCAGTGCCAAAACTCTGAAGATTTCTGTTTTCTGCAGAGTGACAACAATTCTGGATCAGAGCAGGAGTATTATGGAGAAATAAAAACTAAAAAAGGAACACAAGACTGAAGAACTGCACAACCAAAGAGGGAAGATATTGCTCCTCTGTGACTTTGGGTTACTGGCAATGACAGACTTCTCCAAAGCCTTTGCCTTTTCTTTAATTTTCTTTTGTAGACATGGAGGTGCTATTGGTCATGTACTCCTTGTGTCTTGAGCACTGCTATCAAGAGATAAAACATTTATTTGATATCTCATATCTCCAATTCTTGCAGATACACAAGTTCCCAGAGAGTTCTCGCCATTGTCTAGCCATAAGTTCTCTCTGAAGGTCTCAAGGGCCATTTTACCTCCCATTTCCTTGGTTTGCCTTTTGCCACTCTTAGGAGACAGCTGTGTGTTCATACAGCTCTCAGTAAAAAGACATCTCGCTGAAGAGTTTCAGAAAGAGCAACAGGCAATTATGCTTTCCAGAGCTGAGTATTCTAACAGGGTGAAGGAGTGGGGGCAAAGCAATGTGAAATTATTCTACTTTTATATTTAAAAAAGAGTACTAAAGAGCTGGATTTTTTTTTCTTCACATTCTGTAATATAATTGTTCACCTCACCAATACTCCAAGAGAGATGGGAGAGGTGAAAACAAAAATCTGTGGCATTTTGAAACTTTTTGCTTTTCTGCTGGATAGCTTGTCCAAAAGAATAAAGTATAACTGGTGGAGCTGACTATAGGAGGTGAAGAGAGGAAGAACCTCAAGTTGGTTCTGTTGTAGTACATAACAACCAAAAGTCGGTCCATTGGCAGTATAATTACTCACATACACGCACATGATTTTTATTTTTGCCCATTTGCCTCAACAGGTTTGTCTTAAGCCTGAACCTCCATATATATAAGGGTATATGGGTATATGAATGCAATTAAATTCAATTAAATCTGCTTTATTTCAATGAAATTAATTCAATTAGAATCTGCTAATGTTGACAAGTGCCCATCCTCATCAGGGTGAAGATGAATGAATAACAAGTACTAGACTTCAACAATGAACATACATGTCTTTGGTGCAGAACCATGGAGATTCTTGGATTCTTGGAGGGTATCCCTGTGTTGCCTTCTGTAAAATGTTCTGTCTGTCAAAGGAACAGGCCTTAAGATGAGAGCAAGATTCTGCGAAGGGGTACTGCAAAATCCAGCAGGTTCCTGGCCCAACAGTAACACTCTTAGTAGCTTTTTCCTGCACAAAATGGAAAATCTGGTGTTTCTTGACAGAACTTCCTCCCACGTTACTGACAGACCCTTTGCACTGTTACTCTCCTGTGACTTAGCTGCTTAGAAACTTCTCCAACATTGCAGGATGACAACTTTAATGAAATTATCACCAACATAAAAAAATCTTTTTGGCAAATTACTATGTGTATTATGATGAGTGACTCAGGATGAGGTTTTCCTACAATAGATTTACAATTAAATAAATTGAAGAATAAAAGAAAATAAGGGATTTGATGGAGAAAGGTGATTTTTCTATAAATGAGACATTCAATCTTTGTGTCAATTTTGAGACAATGTCCTAATTCCACCCTTTATAAATATTTTTAAAATGTTCTCATAACATTTCACATCAAAACTATTTTTGCTATTGGTAAAAAACAATAGTACTGAATTATGATTGAATGAAGATGCATGGGAACTGAGTCTGAGTGAGCATGTCTTTAAAGATTCATCTAAAAACTCTCTGATCTGCCTGTAACTAAATTAGACTGCAGCACTGTAGGACCTGCTCAATGGTGCAATGGAGTCAGTGGAAAAACTCACTTAGGCAAACATCTGTATGTAACAATACTCTTCCAGCAGTCACCAAGATGAGCAACTATTCCTACCAGTCGCTAAATCTGCAGAATTCATAGAATGTATTCGGCATTGATTATCAAATCCAGATCTTTTCCACTGCTATTTACAATAAAGCAAAAAGGATGAGTGATTCATTTTCATGACGCACTTCTTTTGGTCCACCTCCAGACCAGAAACTTCAGTTATTCAATATGTTATTTAAGCACCTGCTCACTGAGCCCTGAATGATGCAATACAAGGATACCATCAAGATGTATGTTAAAACACCATTTCCTTCCCCTCACAGTGGTGCTCTCATTTCTTTATGAAATATTTAAGGGGTGCATGTTGTTCTGACAGCATATTAAAGCAATGTCTTCTTTGATGATGTAATAACTGTTAACAGCTTAACGCTCCCATAACCAACTAGTAATGGGAAGGGTATGTTGGATTCTACTAGTTTTGAAGTGATGTCAGCCAAAGATTTGTGGGATTGTAGTTTTCCTTAGCTTTTAAAAATATCTCCATCTGGCATGCTTTATATTTTATTTTACTCTGCTATGGATTGCAGTTTTGCTGTGCTTTGTGACTTGCCTTGCAAGATCTATGCTTTTTTGCCTTGACTTGACCTCTGTCTTGATAACTTTGGACTGGTCTTTAAGGATTCAAGTTGCAAACGCAGGACCTGTTGTCATCCTTCATTAAACTTTGAATACCTGAAGTGATTCTTGACTAATACTGTATAAAATCCTGATCACTGAACATCTGACTTCTTTCCATTGCTGGGACATGGGACTTTTTTATGCTTATCACATATTTTAAAGGTTTTCGGTGATGCGTTCAGCCAACTTGCAACCTGAGTCTGTAAAGCTTTATTTCTCAAGTCCCAATCTAGAATTGATGTATTGTGTGGTTAAAATTGCTTAACTCTTTCATCCCTTATGAATTCTACCATATTTTAAAAGTCCATAATGATATCTAGTCTTACAGAGAAGTGGGGAACCTTCTTAATATTTGTGAAACTCTTTGAAGAACATGACATTGAAAGCAAGCTCAGGAGGGAGTAATGCTACATATTGCCAGTGTTGTTTTGTTTGGACTTTGAAGGCTGAAGCCAAGGGCCACTTAGGCTAAAAAGATGCTGCATTTTAGAACATTCAAACATTTCAGGTACTTACCAGACTGCCCAAATGCTGATGAACAAGATGGGTAGAAAACAATGGATTACGAATCATTTTTAGCAGAGAAACTTTTTGTTAGGAATGAAGCAACAGCTGTTCCAAATGTCCTTGACAAAAACACTTCAAGTTTTACTACATGTAAAAAGGAAGAACTCAGAAATGGCAGATGAGCATTTGAAAAAGGCTAGCTTTTAAAAGTGTCTCAAATTTAGCATGTTCTCCACAGGACAAGTCAGAAAAGGGGTATGTTTTTGTCTTCTGGTATAAGAAAGGACTACCAGGTGGGATGGGAATCTTTCTGGCAAAGCTTATAGCTGAGTGTGAAAACAGATCTATTTCTGCTTGTACGTGACTCTTGCACTGTGGATATCAAAGTATTCAAGGCATTGAGCTGACATCTTTTCATCTCCAGACCCACACAATGTATTTTTAAGGGAACTTAAGGGTACAGGTGCCAAAGTTGGCATAAAACCTTGGTTTTCTGGGACTATATGTCTGATGAGTGAATGGCCTTTGGGGCAGGAGCACTTCCTGTCAGATATACTTTCTGGGCAGGTGTTTAAATGTTGATTTTACTGGGTGATGTATCTCAGTGTTCACTCTTAAATAGTTTGAAAAATGTTAATGAATGCTTCCCATGTTTTCTGGTTGAATTGAGAGAGTTCACAAAGTGTGTACCTCCTTTGTATTAGCAAAGTCTGGTCTATTAGCACTGAGAATTTCTTTGGCTATGTCAGCTAGAGGAAAATTGTATAAGAAAAACATTGAAAAAAGAATGCATTGATGAAAAAGATCAAAATTGTTAATGTATTAAATTCTGAAAAACATTCTGAAAAACATGTTGATTGGGAAAAATTCAATTCTAGTTCAACAGCTTGATTGCTGACTGAGAGAAAGCCTTTTGTTCTGATGAAAAAATGAGGAGGATCAGTTTTAAAAACAAAGCAGACAGACATTACCTTTCTTTCTTTCTGCTTGTAGTGACCAATTAAATAATCTGTGGATCTATTTCCAGAAATAATGCAGTCAGCTCCAGCTCCAATTTAACCTGTAGTTAAACTGATTTCTTAATTTTGGACAATAGACAAGGAGAAAAAAAATCATATTCCTGCTTGGGGAAAAAAACAGGAGCAAGAAGGAATATAACCTTCTGTAAACTCTGCAACCCTGGGAATTTCAGGAGGTACTTAAATGAGCAAGAGCTTTTCGGCAGTGCTAGGCAGAAGATTGCTGGTCAGGAGACAAGAAGAGTTTAGCACTACTTTACTTCTGGAACTGTGATAACTTCACTAACATCTTAGAGGACAAGGAATATGGATTTCCATATTTTGACTGGGCAGTAGCAAAAAAATTCTGTTTCTTGCATTTTCAGATTGAAAGTCAAGTACACTGAGGTCTTTCAGTGGGCAGGTGTGTGTTTTTCCTAAATAGTACAGCTGATAAATACACCTCTGGTTCTGCTTACTGTTATGGGTTCATCATGATGTCTTGTTTAGTTCAATTTCAGTTAGAAAGATATGAATGCAGCAGGGATAGGAGAAGGGAGAAGGCTGGAGAGGAGGTGCAGAAGTACAGAAGTAAGAGCCAGATGTCAAACTGCTCATCCATGAGATGCTCTTTATTGTTTGATGCATTTCTCTAGGTGATGTGGTAGGTTCAGATTCTGTAGAGTTTAGGCTTCTATTTAAAGGGAAAAATCTGAAATATTTCTGTTCTAGCCAAAAAGATAGAAATTTTAAATGTAAACAGGTCCAGCCATCACCCTTTCTGAGTGAACACACCAGCTAAAACAATGCCTCAAAACAAAAAATTCCATTCCCAGCTCAATGAGCAGTGGACTTAAATGTCAGAGGAAGAATGAATTATGAGAATGTGTGAGTTACTAGGAAAACTGTACATTCAGAAGGGGCAAATGGAGAAGAAAAAAGACAGGGACTGAGGATCAGAGGCAGAAAATACCTGGAGAATAACTGAGCACCAAAAAGTTACAAAGAACAACAAATGTGAGTGGATAGAGTGCTAAATCACAGCTAAGCTAGTGGCTGAGTACTGGCAGTGCTAACCACAGATCCCTGTGTTCTTTAGTGTTCATGACCCTCCAGGGCCCAACTTGCAGCTGTTTGTCACGCCAGTCATTTCTCCCTTGTATCAGTAAACAAGTGCTGTGCTTTCCCCATCTCTTGCTGGGGGAAACTTGAACTCACAAATCTGTTGAGGAAGGGTAGGAGTGCGCAGTCAAATGAAGAAATAAAACTGCTGTGTACCTTTTTCCTTTCTCTTTTCTTTCTGTCCCTGTGGAAATTGACAAGGCTGGTTATTTTTTCCTTCCTGACGCTCCTTTCTATGTTTATGGACATGAGGACCAGCACAGAAGCTACCACCAACACACGGCAAATTAAACAGCCTGAGTGAGCTATGACCAGCAACATCCTGGTAGCTGAGGGGTTTCAGAGGGAGCCACCAGGGCCAGTCACTGTTCTTGTGCTCAAAGATGGGCGCAAATCCTTTGGCAGGTTGCACTCTATACAGCATAATCTCTATACAGTCTGCACATGGCCCTTAGTTCCAAGTGTTGTAATTCAACACCTGCTCCAAAGGAAAGGATATTTTAAATCGCCTAGTTAAACCAAATCAAAGAATACTCATAGGTTTTGCTTTTGTTGTTTGTTCATTTGTTTTATTAAATTAACACTCTGTTTTGGAGCCATTAGTGATCATGTGGGTCCTACTTATAAACTCTTGCCCATACCCACAGGGTATGAAAATGGCTTACAAAGTAAAGTGAAAGCTGAGATTCTAATTATATAATTCCAGGAACTGAGGCTTCAATAAAGCCACAGGTATTATAGAGCTTGTGTGACTCAAGCATCAGTGAGTGCATGGAGGAATACATAATGCCTCTTCAGTCTTCATTTTGGGGTGTTCTAACTCTATGTTGCTCCACACTCAGAACTTTAGATGCTGGAACCAGCCCTAAGCCTGATTCCTTTATTCATGAACGTATTACTTTGCCACTTGCACAATCTCAGAATAGTAAGTTTATTGCATAAACATCTCACTTAGGGGTTTATTATATGACATTTACTCCTTTGGCTATTCCTTTATTGCAAGGATTAGGCCTCAGAAATGAAAATAAAATCAAAGTAACGTCAGGAGCAATTTTTACTGAGGTCAGTGTACTCTCTCAGTAGGGCAGAACCAGAGCTGGACTTTATAAAAGGCAGAATACTTGTCAGACTGGCCACCATAATTTTGAAAATATCCCATGTGTTCCTTCTGAAAGGTACCTTTTTGTTATATGTATCAGGGGAAATCCAGATGTCATACATGCTGATCTATATTCCCATTCTCTCTTCCCACTAACAAGAAATATTACCTGCACAATTGTTACAAAGATTTATCTTTCTAAAATTCCTTTCCCTTAGGTTATGTTTTCATAGAATCAGAATGCTGTGAGTTAGAAGGCTCCTTTTAAACAATATCTAGTCCACCACCCCTACAATGAACAGGGATATCTTCAACTAGATCAGGTTGCTGAGTCCCATTCAACCTGACCTTAATGGTTTCCAGAAATGGGGCATCTACCACCTCTTTGGACAATCCATTCTAGTGTTTCACTTCCCTCATTGTAAAAGACTTTTTAAAAATATCTAATCTAAATAGATCCTCCTTCAAAAAAACTTTAAATCCCCATTCCTGTTTTCCCCTCCTTTCTTAGGGTCAGGAGAATTTTTCCCAGCCCAAACTTAAAACCCCATTTTTTTCCATCCTGAGGGAGAAGAGTTTTGCCCACCTTGAGGGAGAAACAAGAGCAGAAAAGCAAACGCAGCCACCAAGTTGATGCAAATGACCCTGTGTGCCTGCTAAGGAAAGCAGACCAGAGCTGGGTCTGAGCTGGCCTGTGTGGGAGACAGAAACTGGGTGCAGGTACAAGGGAGTAAGGGAGGAAATGGATGCACACAGGGTTGCATGTGACATATGGTTCCTTTTGCTTTCAGTCTAGCAGAAGTTTCTTAGTGGATATGAAGTCCTGTGCCTGATTGTGTAAAGCCCATTAGCATATGTCTCTGCAGTGGGTTTCTGTGGCAGAGTTCCAGTAATTACTGTTCATTAGTATTCATTAGTACCAGGTCTTGCCTGATCTCGAGTTCATGTTGAATCAGCACTGCTGTAACATTTTTGATATGGGCTGGATGTAGAGGTCAGCATGGAGGCATTAATTAGGCCTGGTAGTCAGAAGTTATTTTCATGGCTCTTCAGATAGGGTTTGTTTCAGATGCACCATGGCTTTTCCTTCTGAAGTGGAAAGCATACATGTAAAGTGGAGCAGTGGTGAGCCTGACACTCAACTGCTTGTGAATATAAAAGCAAGGATTTAAAGAAAGCCCTAAACTTGCCCTCTCCTAACAGTGACCTGTTAAAAAATCTGCAGGGGGTTCAGTGACTTTTCTTGTTGCTTTCCTTATTCTTGCAACCTAGGAATGTTGACACTGAGAAGAATTTAAAAGTGCAAAATATGGATAATGTGATTTGTATTGCTGAATGGTCATTCCTCTTTTGATCAGCTAGTCCTGATAATAATGTAACCATGAGCTTCTAGGGTATACCCTCTGACCTCTACAAAAAGAAGAACACAGAGCAACAAACCCACTTGTCTCTTTTTAAAAACAAAAGGGGGAAAATATTGTGTTAGAATAGTTGCCACATTAACCAGATAAGTTCAAGACACTTTTGGAACCTGGAGGTACAAGTGAGGAAGGATTGAGTAAAATCTGAATACAGGCTGGCCTTTTTATCTTGTATAGTTAAAGATAGAGAAATAATTTCAATTTCTATTTTTCTTAGATATATATGTATTTTCTATAGATATCTTAGACTGTACATTTATCTAAAAGCACAGCTCTATTTACCTTGTCTTTACTTAAACAGTCTGTAAAATCATGATCCTCAAAATACAAGTCCTTAATTCTAGTAATAACCAGTCTTAGTAGAATGTTGTTCACCTGAGAAAGTAGAGGTATACAAAGATTCATGCACTGAAGCATTCAGCCAAGGTGTTTTCTTTGTCATAGCCAATGCCTCCTCTAGCTGAATTTAAGCCTACAATACAGAGACACAACTAGTGAGATCACAGTCTTTTAAATTTCAGTAACATAGAAATTGCCATTACTTGGGAATTACTCCAAAGAAATCTGGCTGAAGAATGGCAGGAAAAAACTTTTTTTTTTAGACTTTCTCATCTTCAATAATGATGAATGAAATATTTAAGACAGAACAAAAAAATTTCTCCTGGTAAAGGAGATGCTGAGGTTGGGACTACTCTCCTCGTAAAGTCTTGTCTTTCTGCATAAGAACACTAATAGAGTTGTAGATCTAGTTACACTTCAAAGTGAAAGCACAAAGTCCTCTCCTGCTTGGAATAATCAAAAGATTCCAGATGATGACAACAAGACTAGACAGTCTTTAATGCTTCCTGGATTCTTTTAAATCAGGTTCTTTTTGACATTCCTCTGCTTTTTTTTCCATATTACAGATCTTGGGTATGCTGCTAAAATTGTGTCCAGTGAACTGGGCAAATGGGCCTCTGACCTGACATTCTGATATTCTTGTAGTACGTTTCCAGATTGATCAAATTGAGGTCCTGATGGCAAAACATTTCTGCATGATTTTCAAATTGAAAGAAGATGAAGCAGATACTACCATGCAGAAAGGCCTTTGTTTTAAATGAAAACAAGACAAAGCATGTAGATTAGGAAAGTGTAAAAGTAACATCTCATGTAGTAAAGTATGGAGTCAGTAGTATGTCAGTAGTATGGAGTACAGCAAAAATCATTGCCTGTACCTGAAGCCTTTTGGAATATTGCATGATGTAATATCAGAAACATTAGAAATAAATATAGATTATTTTGTAGCTTCAAGAGATCCAGGTACCTCCATGAACCTAAGCAGACCAGAGATATGTTTGGTGAAGGAGCTGGAGAGATTTGCAATCCACACAAAGAAGGGGGATGAAAAAGCTAGTATCACATCCTGTTCAGGCTGGTTCCCCAGCCTAAAAAATCTGGCACCCTCTGGGGTGACCTTTGGCACCAGCTGGTTTATAGCTCAGACTCACACATCTGTCTCCAGAGCTGAACACCTCTTGGGCCTCACCTTGCCCTTCACCAGAAAACGCACACGCTCTGGATCCCAGCTGAACTGGATGCTTTTCACTTCCAAATGATTTAAAAGGAGAGACAATCCTCTTTTAGGGCTTCAACGGGTGAGATTCTTTCACAGTAATGCTAAGTGCTCTTTGCAGATTAATGATGTAAACTTGTTTGAGACACGGTGTGGAACACAGATTAATGACCTCCCAATACAGTTTGATTCACAGGTTCCCTTACTTGTGTGTCATATGCAGACTGGCCTCAAAATAGATGTGCTTTGAGCCAGAACATTTAAAGTCAAGAAAGCCTGAAGTGCACAACCAATTTTTAGGATATTTTCCTAGGAGTTATCTGATTATGAAGCAATATGAGTGTTGCAAATGCAACCCTTTCCTCCTGTAAGAAAAATAAAATGTAGACTCCACTACGTAAGAAAGCCCTTTCTCTCAATAAAAAAAATAAAATTCTCTTTATCTAAAGATATGAAACAAATTAAGTTCAGTGATGGCAGGTTCCACATAAAGGGCTTCTTTTCTTTCTTGTCATGCTTGGCATCTTGTTTTAGGATCGCTCTGATGTGGTACTCCTGTTGCAAGAGAATTGTTCCTAGTTCAGGGAAAGAATGATGCGTCTTTAATAAACAAACCTGGGAGCTAATACAAATCCATGTTGACAAATGCTTGTCAAGAAGAAAACCAAAGAAACAAAATCAATACATAGTCTTGCATTAAATCACATTGTTTACAGATAGATCTCCTGAAACTTTTTTTTTACCAAATAGCTGTCCCTGATTAATTTAGGATAGACCAGAATTTGGCTTTATAACAACAGAAGTTTTTTTAAAAAAAGTTTACAGCCAACCTCTTCAAATATTCTGTCGTTTTTAAGGAAAAAAACATTCCTCCCAGCCTTCCTTATTCTGACACCATTTTACTTTAGAAGATCTCAAAGTACAAGTGAATACATGACACTTGCAGTGTCTCCAGTGTACACATTTTACGTTTGATTTATGACATTACTATATAGGTGCACTTGACAGCTTTCAGATTGAAGCAGAGACAAGAGAGATTTAAAGTGAGATGGGTTATCTGGGTAAATCTATCAAGGGTTCGTCCTGGGAGAACAAGGAGAGAGGCTTTGTAGAGCCCTGCTGTGTAGCAAGCCTCCATGCTGAGCACATCCCAAGCTCCCTGACAGTTGCACTCAGCCTTCACTGTAATAACGAATAAAAGGGAGCTCCCTGTAGATTACAGATCTTCCGTGTTTTGACATTGACCTTAATACATAATTTAACCACAAAGCCTGAGAAGTGTGGAACAAGATAAGAAAAGACCACAGAACTGGCAAATAAAGTGATGTTCAATCAGAAATCATATTTGTTCCTGATAGTGGAGATGTGGGCATTAAAAGGGGAGACAGAGGGATTGAGAGAGAGAGAGAGAGAGGGGGAAAGAGAGAGGGAAGAACAGTCTGGTTTATTTGAAGACTTATGGATCTCTTTTAAAGGACATATGGTTGTCAAATAAAAGTTTGTCCTGGATTTGCAGTAAGAAATAAAAAAAAAAAGTCAATGGTTATTAAATTTTCATAGACACCAGGTTGCTGCTTTTCTCAACATACAGTAATGGCATTTTCCATGTTTGCCTCATGTCTGTGCTTTTGCTTTTAACTCAATGGACTGTGGAGGGGGCGATACACAGAATTACCATAAAGCTGTCCTTAGGCGTATATTTAGACTAATCAAATTTAATATCTGCCTATTCTAGACCTTAGCTTGGGTTTCTACATTAAAAGAAACAATTGTTTGGATGCTAAGAGTTTGTAGGTTTTTCTTCTTATTTACAGAGAACACTCAATGCACAAATGAAATGCACAGTGGGATGGGCTGCTTGCATGGCAATGGCATATTTTTACTCTAGCAGAAGAGGCTCATGCAAAAGAACAGGATTTTTAGCATTAAGGGTGTAAATGTGGGTACTGTTAAAATTAAGCACAATTGTTATGGAAAAATATCATGGATAAAATGATGCACAAAATAAAAAAATACTGTCCAAATATAATGTAGGATGAAAAAATTGTTGGGAAAAATGTCTTTTCACCATTTGTATTGCTTTTGTTTTTTTCATTGTTATTGGATAACATGTATGGCCAGCTAATTGCACATTTTTCCTTCTAATTCTTTTTAAATGGTTCATGACTTAACAGTTTTTCTAATGCTATAACAGCTGGATGTTATAGGCTTTGAGAAAATTCCCATTTATCAGTTATATTTTAAATTGAAAATATTTACAATTAATGACATTTAAATAGAGATTTGACTTTGATTCTGGTTACAAAATTTAAATTTTGTGCCTCCTTTTGGATGGGTTTATAGACTCTTCACTTATCCCAGAATCCTTCAATTCTATCTTCAGAATACATGCAGGCACCTAAGTAATTTGGGTGGTTTTGTATGAGAATGGGATTCCCTTGTGTTTGAACATATATACGTAATTGGGCTGGTTTGAGCTTAATACCTTTCCTTGAGTACAAATATTTTACTTATAATATAAAGTCAAACCATGAGAATAAAGAATTAAACATTAAAGACAATACACTCTTTAATGTATAAAGATGGAATTATGTTTCTTTCATTTCCAAAAACAAACAAGTGAGCAAGAGACTCTAAGGGAATTAGAGTACATCAGTATTTTTATTTGGGATCAATGTTGCATGCATACAGTTTCAAACAGTATGTTGAAGTATGTTTGGGATTTTTTAAAATACATATATATATATATATATTTTAAAATAAGTTATCAGTATGATTCCTCAGAGCAGCCTGCAGATCAGAAGTCCCTCACATTCAGGATAAGGTTTCAACTCAACAAAATACAAATCCAAAATACAATGGTCCTAACATTATCTCCCTCTCACCACAGCACTCCACATAACCCCTTTGACATACTTTTATATGAGCAGCACAACCTATTTAAAAAGGGCTGAATACTGAACATTCAGCTGCCTCCTACATTTTTGAAGAACACCATGACAGTTAAAGCCCCAAAGCTACAGGGCAAGTTCTTCTCCTGGATCAATTGGCCAAATTTAGTCCTAAGGATTCTGATCTAAATGAATTTCAGAGTCCTTACAGCAGGCTTGTTAAGTCTACAGTTAACCACCTTCATGACAATTTCCATTTGAAAGAAAAAGGAAAAAATAAATGGGGAAAAAACAGAACTTCAACCCAAACATCTCAACCTATGCAACTTTCCATCTGTGTGCTAACAGCAAATATGAGGCAAAACTCTGTATCCATATGGTGAGAAGTAAGTGAAAAACTCCAAGAAATATCTCATGGAGATGACAGTCACTGGGGTGTTTTCTTACCTAGGAGAGGAGACAAAACAATTTTGTTCTGTTCAAAATGGTTCCGCATAAACCCTGGCAGGTTCAGAAAAAAAGGAAAGACAAACTCCTTTAGGTTTGCTGAGATTAGCTGCAGTATATTAAATACTTGACCGTTCATTTGGATCCAAATGTGCTAGTTTGTCTTTCAAATCTTCTGTTAGACAAATTCATCATTTTTCGTGGCCATTTTTGTTTGATTTATAAAATAGTGCCACAGGTTTCCTGGAAAATACATTGCTAAAAGTAGGAAGTTACAGGTGATGCCTGTATGTATGTGATGCATTGCCTTAACAGCTACAACTCCAAATTTAGTAGTTTGCCTTACTGGAACACCAATCTGAAGGTCTGCCTGTGCAATGCATCACAAACCAGGGTGTTGAGAGTCCAAGAAGGAGAACAAATGGTAAGAGGAAGAGGGAAGGGAAACAGAGTGCTTTGGATTTGCAAAAAGTCTGTGGAAGTGTAATCTGGTGTGACATTTCCCTGTCCTCACTAGTACTAACTTTCACAAACTGATGGAGGGCTGGCAGATCTGCAAATCTTCTGTGATTGCCTGTGGAGACATAAGGACTGGAAATGCAGTGATTGCTCACAGGGTGGCTTATGGGGTTGCTTCTGACTCATGGATGGGAGATGTTGCTTTCATCAAAGAGAAATAAAATTGTGGTAGCTTAGCAATTTTATCAGCAGGCCACCAAGAGGATCTGTTTCAAGGTCTAGAAAAACAAAAACAAAAGAAGAGCCAACTGGCGCTAAGCTTTCCTTGAGCAGAAAAATAGGAATTTATTTTTCTCCCTGCTAAAGAACCAGTGCCTGGAGTAGATAAAAATCTCCAATATTTGAAAAGGATGGTGAATGCTGAAAAGGTAAGGAGAAAGCTCAAACAGATGCGTAGAGGCTGTATGTATACTCTAAAGTCAAATAAACCCTATTTTTCCCAAGAGCAAAGTGAATGAAATGGACATTTGATTTTCAAAATTTCATCAGGGAATAAAAATTCTCTAGAAGAGATATTATCAATAATATAGATGGAACAAGAGTCTAACTTAGTGCAGACTCAGAACTAGTCAGTCCTTGTGAATTTAGGGCAATGAAAAGTGCCCTTGTTCAAAGCTACACACTTTGAGATGAATCAGTTGAAAGTTCTCAGACTAAATGCTTGAGCCTATGTCTGTGAACACCAGTCAAATAGGTCTGTAGGAGAAATACAGGTACTTTTTCTTTATAAAAAGGACAAAAGTAGCTTTTTCAGCTGATGTAAATGAATATAAACCAGTCCAGTATATGTGCCAATATCAAGAAAGGAAAACAAGCCATGTGTTTGCAAAATCACTCAGACTAGAGCAGGTAATGAAATGAATAAATAGTGTGCAGAGGTGAGCTGTGCATTTGCTCAACAAAGAAAGATGCTGCAAAGTCAAAAGAATGCCTAATAAAACAAAGCACAAATGGCCTCCATGTGATGCACAAATTAGGCCCAGGAGCACAAATGAAAGAAGTGAGAAAAACTGAAACACACTTGTTCAAAAGAAAGTATGGAGTTGGAGAAGTCAAAGGTGAGACTGAAATCTGAAAGCAAGGGACAAATTCCAGGCCTGGCCAAGTGTGAAGTGTCACTGATGTTCAAAGGCACAAAGAGTAAAACAAGACGTTGTGGTAACGCATTAAGGAGAGCAAGTGGTCCATGGGCATAAGTTTGGTCTCGTCACTGAAATGTGTGCCAAAGCCCAGTAGATTCATAGCCCCGGGAACAGCCTGAACCAGACATGAATGTGCCAATGCGTGAAGTGAAGTGTGCCTGCAGAAAAAAGGGGTCACCTGGTGACATTCCAGGTACAGTTAATGGAAGACGCAGAATGTCTTACATGTGGCACTAATAAAAGTGCAGCAAAACATGACAACAGATGGCTTCATTCACCGGATCAGTCAGAGCAATAAAACAGGCTTGTTCTTTGTAGCTGTGGAGAAAAATAGCAAAAAGGATTGGTCTTAGATTTTTGCAGTGACCACAAGATGCTGAACAAGATCATTTAAAAAGGGAAACATTTCCATTTGCTCTCAAGGAACAAAATGTTTGCTGAAATGGCAGAAGCCAAGTTCTTCAGAATATTAGATACAGAGGGAGGGTTTTGG
The DNA here is from genome assembly GCA_024865655.1 of Emberiza elegans. Classification (NCBI taxonomy): domain Eukaryota; kingdom Metazoa; phylum Chordata; class Aves; order Passeriformes; family Fringillidae; genus Emberiza; species Emberiza elegans. Next base: position 52,719,389 of record JALJVW010003023.1, on the reverse strand, counting down.
CAGGCTCTCCAGGACAATGAACACTTCAAAATTTGCTTTCAAATCACCATTTTGCAGATGCTGCTTCCCAGGATTGCCTTTTGGAATCCATTTAACATACTGCAGAAAAACACCCCAAACACTAGGATTTGTTCCTGGGGCAAAAATACATGTGAATGACACAAGAGAAATGAGCAGCAGCACTTTTGAACATCAGGAATGATTGTGGAGAACACTAACAATTGCAAGAAGAAGCGTCCTCAAATTGAACAACTCCAAATTGTCAATGTCTAGCTAATAAGAGAAGTAGACCACAAAACGAATGATGCCTAATTCACCTACAGCAGAGGCCTCGAGGGCTATGACAGTGACACAGGACAGATGTATGAATGTATATTCTAAACAGAACATGCAACAGCCATAAAAGGTTCTGTGATTTTTGTCTAGAATCAAAAGACAAGACATAAAGTATAGATAACTTTTTACAAAACAGAAGAAATGACTCACTGAAAGCAAGCAAGCTTATTGCAATTGCTTTTATTACCAAGCAATCTTATTGAAATTTTTTTTCCAAAGGCTGAAAGAAGGCTGTGAATATGGAGGTCCTGCTAGAGACAGTAAATTGTAATTTTAAATTGTAGTTTTAAGAACTAGGTGACCTAGAATGAGCTATAACACAGAGTATGACTACTATAAATGTATGAAGCTCTGTATTTATCCTGAATGTGGGATAAGTTATGCAAGCAGTCATATGAACTACAAGCAAAGAATGATAAAAACCAAAAACATTTCTCATACTCACATTGGATCATCTGGAGATTCAGTCACAAGAAGTACAAGAATGGCACTTATCACAGTAAGGCAAAGTAAAATGTAGGGAAGATATTCATCAAGAGGGATACTTGGAATGACTGGTCAAAAAACATACTGGTGAAGTTGCACTTTATTCACAGATGAGGCAGATATCAGAAATGGTGAACATAAGTGGGGACTGGTTTAACTGCATCAAGTAGACCTCTGTAAGTTAGCCTATAATGCCTATATTTTTGATATGCTCCAGGTTCCAAAATCAGAAGTGAAACATGATTTATGTGAATAAGCATAGCATCTCTCAAGGCATATCACTAATTGAAAAGACCACAGGTTTAGCTCTGATCAAATGTGTTACAACTGATGCATAACTGTTGAGAAAGTGAATGGTTATTATTGTACTTCACAAATTCTGAACTCCCAAATGTTTCTACGGCGTATGCATTTTAACATAAGACATCAAAGGCTTGATTCTTCTTATTCCATTTAAGATGCACAGACATACCTGAAACATCCACAAGGAATGATGTAGGACTTAAAGGAGACCTGTGCATTACTACAGTGAAAGCTGGAGGCCATGGTGGATGTATTAGGGCATCTCAAATCCCAAAGATACCCATATATACCTATAAAAACTGCAGTAATTCTTTACCCATAGATGTCAGAGGCACACCAGAGCACACTCTCTACATAAAGAAGAATTTCTTCAGAAAACATTTGGCACAAGAGAACCCTGGGAAAAAAAAAAAAGTAAATTCAGCTATACAAATCTACATAGGTACCTGAGACATAGAAACAAGACTAAATCAAAGAACAACGTATAACTGTGATTTTTGGCAAACAGCCTAGAGAAGTCAAAATGGACAAAGAACTGTAACAGTCACCAGGTGTTTGCCACAGCCCAGAAATACAGACCTCAACAAGATTACTGCTGTCAGAAAAAAGGAGTGAAGATACATCACCTGGTTTACATTCTGGGACTTGAGCCAGTGAATGGACTTCTCAGACAAATGTATATTCTCAGTACTTGGGTTATAGGAAAACATATTTAAATTTTAGGATTTGGCTGATATCCCTTTTCTTTTAAATTAGAACTCCAAGGTCGCCATAAGAAAGAACTGGATAATCCCCCTGGTTAACAATCTCAGCACAAGCCTGGTCCAGAACTTATGGATTGTAGGGACCTGGTGTTTAATGTAGTATTGGCTATTGCCAGGGTGAAGGTCAGCATGATCTTGGTCTTCATGACATGATGAACAGGCACCAAAAATCTTCAAGAACAAGATGTCTCTTTGATCACCAGCACTTACCTGCCAAAACTGGGCTCAAAGTCACCTTTGTACTTCCATCAGCCCTGAAATTGAAATTAATTTGGCAAATGGTTGGATTAATTTGAAGACCTGTTTCCCACTGTCATTTCTTTGAGTTTTCCTTTCCCTCATGCTATGGCCGGTTCATATGTAAAACTGTCACTGGCCGGCTCTTCATTCCACAGGCTTCTTCCTCACATTGTGTATCTGGGGCAGTCTCTGGCCATCCAAAACAGGTTTTGCTAGACCTGAAAGGTTGCAACTGAGCTGTGTTGAGCACTGTGATGCCTGCTGAAATTGAAGATGCACACGTGTAGTCCCAGGAAAAGAGACCCTTCTTGTTCAGGAGGGCAGAGATTGTTTTGACATGGGAATTTTTCCTGTGGAGCAGGGTATTAAAAATGTCCACGGCCCTTTGCAGATAAGAATGAATCTGTGCTAGCAGAGAGTTGTCATTTCAAAGTTGTTTTTGAATTACAGATATAAAGAAAAAGCAACAAATCCCACAAAATTGCTATATTTATTTTTTCTTCTCTTTTAACTTGCACACAGCTGAACCAAATTATTTTATGTCCAGTAAAAGTCCTCTCCCATAAATGTGCAGGCTGTTTCCTTCCATATGAATTTTTTCCGTATGCTTTATGAACTTTTGAAGATGCAGGGAGAATAATTGCATTGTTGATAAAAATATAGCATAAGTTGTGGAGACTGCTGCACTAATGAAGATAGAAAGAAACATTTTTTTTTTTTAGAGTCAGAAAGCCTGGGGCAAATGAAAATTTTCTTGGACACTTCAGTGGTAGTTTTGCTTGAGTGCAGATTATGGACTCATGAGCTCTGTGAGTGGACAGGCATGCCCATATAATTTTTACGACATGTGCATGTTATTTAATAGGATGGTTGCACACAAAATTCCCAGGCTGGAAAATCATTGTCCTGAATGGAACTGAAGTCCCAGCTTAGATCAAAATCCATCCTCTGCTGCTTTGAAAAATGATCAAAAGCTTTGTTGGAAGTTTCCCTGTTTCTGTTGCCTACATGCACAAGGTGAAAAGGATATTAACAGGGGTCTCTAAGCATCTCACCTGCTGTCTGGAATTTGGGGTCCAGGACAAACTACATTGTGCCCTGTGTCTACAATCTCTTCAGATGAAACTTAGGTAAGATGGATGACTTTCTTTGTGTGGAAGAAGAGGAACACATGGATACAGAAAACTGGTAAGAGGCATATGTCCCTCAATATATTTTTCGTAAGTAACAAATTCCCTTCTACTAAAAAAAAAATAGTTGAACCAATTTAATAACATGTTCAATTGAAAAAAATTGTTAAGAGGAGGAAACCTTTTGGGTCCCAATTACTGTTAATTTGTAATCCGGTGAGGTCAAGTACCTGATTAAATATTTATATAGGAGAAAGGTCATAGTCTTTTGTGATCTTCTATGCCCTGTGTTAATTTTCCGTCAGATGCAATGAGTTCCTTTTGGAGAACACTTTATCAAGGAAAGTAAGCCTTGCTCTTGGTCTCTGAAAAGGTAACTGTTGGGTTTTGATGTCAAGCAGCTGAAATCAATCTCTTGCAGTTAGGTACATTTTTAGCTCAAGTTTTTCCAAAGCAATTTAGTGATTTTAGGTTTCTCAGCTTTTGAATGCTTATCTCAATGCCTTTGAAAGGCACTGGACTTTAAGGAAATGAAGAGTATCTGACCTCTGTAAATTGGGACACTTTAAAGAGGTCTCTGCTGGACATGTGTGTGTCATATGGAAACCTTTCAAAGTCACTTAGTCACTTTTGAAAACCTTGCACTCAAAGGACACAAAACTTTATTGTTTTTTTGTCTAATGTAATTTGTTTTGGGTCTAAAACCCCACAAAAGAGGCATGCTGTAGCAAGCTCAGGGGTGTCTGATGAGAAAATAAATATCTGGGTGGAATTCAGGCAAAACCAAATAGAACCAGCAGAGATTTGCCAAGATTTGCAGTTTCCCCCCTGTATCTATGGAGGGGCAAACCACCCTGTCTGCTCCTCCAGCTGAAGAGATGGGACAGACGGAGATCAGACAAAGTTTCTCTCTAAAAACCTTCCTTCCTATGGCACTGCATGGAGCAGTGCAGTCATTGCAGTCAGGATGTGGGGCCTTGGACAACCTGTCAGGGTGAACCCAGAATCTTCTAGGGAGTGGTCAAGTGCCCCAAATGCTCTGTGGGTGCACCCTAATGTGGGACATATTTTGGGTTTTCTGTATAAAAACCTCTTTTGTCATTCTCACATTAAAATTAGTATTTTTTTTACTTTTTTTTTTCATTGGTGTGTGTTTATTCCTGTTTAGCTGGATGTATTTTAACTCTTCTCTTTTGCAGCATTTTACCTATCTGTTTTTCTCTCCATATGCTGTACACAACCGCACATTAGAAATGTACAATCAATCTAAATTATCTACACCAGGCAAATATATTAGCTAATTTGGAAGCCACACAAAGCATTCAGGGTGAAGAAGGTTGTCAAAAATTCTAGTTTCTAGAGGTAGTTGATTTGCCATAACCAGTTATATCATGTATCATGCAAAAAATACCTCTGTGAATATAAGACAGATATGGGGTTTTGTATTTATGATGCATCTTTTTAGCTGTGGAAAAACTGTATGGAGTAATTCACAAGTGCCACTGGACCTGCTGTAATGCCATGCAAAATTCTGCATTAATATTATTGGAATGACCCAGTTGAGTAGAGCCTGGACTGATAACTATGCTTTACTGTACTTTATTTTTTCCTTTTGTAACTCATGATTGCTTATTGATTGAATTGAATGTCTTTGGCCAGTGAACACTAAGTAGTACTGTGAGAAAGAGATGATATCCACCTATTTGCAGTAATTTTTCCCTCATTGTTGATGACATTGAAAGTGATGCAGACAAAACAAGTAACCGTGTCCTTAGGAGGGTAGTATTCTTACTACACTGCCCTTTCATGAAGAATAATTATAGAATCAACAGAACATTTGGCTGTCTTAATTTTGGCAATACTTCTCCCTCGTTTGTCAGGTTTGAAATGTGGGCTCTTGGGAGTAGTGGTTATTGGTATTCCCTGCTTATATAATATGGAGTGGAATGGAATGGTGACCCTGTTTGCCTAGTAGTGGGCCAAATTTTCTAATCTGATATTATATAATAATATACCCAGTGGGCAGAATCAGGGGCTTAAGACTGAGATTATTTTATATATGAATATTTTAATGTAGAGAGCAAATCCTTGTTGAAGAAATTGTATCTGTTTTTTTTCCCAGAACATGTAGAGTTGAAGGCCAGGAAATTATCATGTCAACTAGACTTTGTATTATCACAGACCCATACATATCCCCATAAAATTACAGACATCAAATCCAAATAACTTGTGCTCCAGTGAAAGAATATCTTCATAATGGTGACCAGTCTTACAAGGAAGAAGTCCAAAAATGTGAAAGAATACTGCTATTTCAAGTAGAACAGAGTTCCAAAACTTAATCACCTCCTGCAGCATAAACCCCACATACATTTATTCTGATCTAAAGCTTAAGCTTCCCACCCTTTGGGTTCTTGCTATACTTTCCTCTTCTAGAATTTCTCACAGTATTTGCTACCTAAGAAGATATTTACTTACTGAAATCATATTACTTCTCAGTCTTGTTTCAAAAGAGCAAATATACTGAGCTCCTTGAATGTCTCATTGTAAAGCATTTTCTTTAGCTCTTGGGATGCTTTCTCCACATTTTCCATTTATACCATTTCCTTCTTAGAGAATGGACACCACATGTGTTTACCATTGTCATAAATCCTCTCTGGTTCCTGCATTCCCTGTTTAAGCATCCAAGGGCTGTTCTTTTTTTTGCCACTGTAAGACACTTTGAGTTCCTGTTGAGCTGTATGCACAGTGGAGTTTGTTTGTTTTATCTGCAGACATTTGTGTGTAATATTCTGTAGTTGCATGCTAAAGTATAACCACAAAACTTCAGGGTAAGTGCCAACTAGAGTATTCTGTGTAACATAAGAGGTCCTATAGTTTTCACTACACTCCCAGCAGAAAGAGCTTGAACACTGGATATACAATGACATTTTTCCAAAATCTATCAAATCTGGGTATTAACACAGTGACAGACTTCTGCAGAGTGACACTAGCCAAATAATTTGACTCACCATGTTGTATTAGATTTTTGTGCATGTCAACAGTCTGTGTTATAATGTGCCAAAACACTAAGAGAAACAGAGCTCTTCCAAAAATGACAATTTAAGCCCATTTTAATTCTGTTACTTCACTAAGCTTAAGGGCTGGCAGCTGAGAAACCAGCTTAACCCTTCAGTAAGACAGTTGGTTTCAGCCAAGGAATTTGCAATATGGCTTAATGGGGTAAATTAATTACGTAATAAAGAAGTTGGTGACTTATGAAGCCAAACTGCAGACTCCTTAGAAGAGAGTGCACTTTCTAAAATAGAATATGACAAGACCACATTCCTATTCTAAAGTGCAAAAAATATTATCCTGGATTCAGAATTATGGACATTATTCTCCTTGTATTCTAGCCCAAGTAAAGGATTTCCTAATGTCATACTAATATTCCTCCCTGGTAATTTTTTGAACTGGTGCAGTTTGGAAGAGAGAAATACTGTACTTGCACACCATCTCATAATATCTCTGTTACTAGAATGGGATTAGGAGATCCAGGGAGTCCTCAATCCAACAGAACCCTAAATTTAAAGAAAGCTTAGACTGTAAACTGCTGGGGACAGGGCTGTTTTGCTGGTGTCCATACCGTGCCATTCTTGCCCATGACAAAAAGCTCCCAGGTGCTCAAGTAATAAAACCAAAAAATATGCAAATAGTCTCCTTGAAGATCCAGTGCTTTGACGGATCAGGGCCACGACTCAGCAGATGAATGATGTTGGCTCACAGCAGCTGAACAAGCCCTATTGTTTTAGGAAGCTGTCATCTTGTGCTCCAAATTCTAATCCTTCATTAAAAATAGCCTCTAGCATATAATTGCAAAAATAGCCTTCCCCACTTGGACTGACAGCAAATTGATGCCATGTTGCCTCTAGCTTCTGTAATAACTGGAGACAGCAGCTCAGAATGCCCTATATTCAGTCCTTTCACTTCAATATCTTGTTGACTCTGAAGCCTAATGATGATTGTCTCAGAGTTCATGCTATTATTTAACTGATGATCAAATATGCAAGAAACAAGAAGAAAAGTGATCAACAGGGGTTTGTGTCTTTAAAGCATCCAAAACTTACAGTATGTTAGATTGTTGTTTACTATGTGATCCTTTACCTCAAAACATGGCAAGGGGTTTTCTTTTGAGGCATGGTATATCTCCATGATAAATTCTGTATTTAATAGAAAATATATTTTCTACTATGGAGGACATTGGAACTTGTTCTTAAACAATCCCACTTTTTTGGTTCCACTTTTTCAATGTTTATAAGAATGTAACGCCAGGTAATTTTTAGTTTATTATGTTTACAATAAAAAGAGATGCATGTTTGTTCAGAGTGTCTTGAGGTTGTTTTCTAGTTCATCTTCTGACTGTGTGCATAGAATACTCATGTGAGCTGCTGATTTTTTCCCCATTCGATTCTAAGATGAAAGACTCATGGAATGAACCAAGTAAAAGAAATAAATTTATTAAAGAAAAAGGTATCCAAGACAAGACCAACTGTTCTGCAGCCACTTGAGAACACTTGTTTTTTTTCAACATCTGGTCAAAAAACACCTGTGTTGTTGGTCTAAGAGCAGGTGTAGCATTCAGGAACAAGGGTATTAGAGATGCAGATGGACAATGTGTGTAAAGGGTTCAGGGAAAACTCTTGAGAATCCAGCAGTTAAAATAATATCTTCCATGGTAGCCCAGGGAATTAGAGGATGATCTGTTCCTGAGGCTCACTTTTGAATTTTTTGATGTGTGAATGAAGGGGATGTTTTGAAATCCAGATAACACCTAATATGGTCTAAAGAAAATATTTTGATTTGGAGTGCTGCAAATAAAGCCAGTTACTGTCCTATACAAAGCTTTTATCTATCAAAAATCTTTTAGACAGTGCACCAGTCCTTGTGAAAATGCACTTTTATTCATAAAGGATATATGTGAGACTATGAAATATTGTCATACAGTATGACAACAGATGGTACCTTCTGTGTTACAGATAGCCAAAAATGGGGCCTAAAAAGATAACTGAATTAATGTTAGAGTCCTGTGAGAATATCTTCATGAATCACCTTAAGGGATTTATGAGAGGAGCCAACCAAGTATGAAACTCCTGTTTTTTCTCTCTCCTGTGGAATCCTCCAGGTGTTTGTTAATTTGTTAATGACTTTCCAGAATGCAGTCTTCTGTGACACAGACAGTATCAGGGGTTGCATAAATCCTGTAATGTCATGGAATGACACATTCTGTGATAACTTCTGCAGACTAGAAAACCCCATTTAATTTCAAATGTAGGAAGAGGAAAAAAGTTTTGTGGGTTTGGTTGGTTTTTGTTTGTTCACTTGTTTTTTTTTCCAAGATAAATTCTTTTTGCTGAATACTTCTTGCCCCTCAAAAAGCCTGGTTACTTGAGGCAAACAAAACATAATATGGGGATTAAATACATTTTTCTATAATCTCTGCAGGGCTTTGTAGTAACAGAATTTTTCCATGATGCTATGAAGACTATTTCAGAATTTTCAAAATGTTTAGCATTTGCTGTAGTGGAAGTACATGGAAAATTACCTATGTATGCAAAGGAGATTAAAATAGCTATTACTAAAGAATTCATGTGGTTTGTACTTTATTTTGCTGAAACTCTTCTGTAAAAGACCGATATTCTTCTTTTCAGGTGAATTTTGAGTTGCCCTATTTATAACAATGTGTTATTATTTTAGTTGTGAATATCTGTTCACCAGGGTGATAATAAACATACATTCTGCTTTCCTGCCTCTACAGAGCTGGAGGCGGGTTTTCACCTTGTCCTAGTTAGACCAGTCATTGATACAATGTAGAGGCAATCATTAAATACAGCTGTATACAGAGCCCCTATGGTTTAACTCTATCAGGCGTTTCTTGGTCAAGTAAAGAAATGCCAGAGGAGCTTGCCTATATGCACTTTCAGGAATCAGCTGCTCCCATAAACATTTCTGACAAACTAAGTAAGTATTAATTACCTAATTTGATGCAGCTTGGCTGATCTGTTTATCAGACAGAAATTTTGTATATCACATGTGTCTTTTATTATTGCTGCATGTCATACTGAGGTGGGATTTGCCTCAATTTTTGAAGGCTTATTTCAAAAGAACATAGCTAAAGTTTGCAAGAGAATTATTTTTTTTGTAATATTTTCCCACAAGGCTGGCTTGTCAGCCTTATCAAGGCGCTTTATGCTCTCTCTTATAATGTAATATTTAATACCTTTGTTTTTTGCATTTGGTTTCCTTGGTACCATTAGAGTAGGACATGAAAAAAAGGCAGATACAAAAGTGTAAGTGTTGCTTTGGCAATTAATCTGACGAACTATGCACAACCAGACAGATGACTGAAGAGTAGGGTCCTGGTTCTGCAGGTACCAGCCAGAGCACTTCTACTTCATGTGGGCAATCCCACCCATGTGTTCTTACAAAGAAGAAAACATTGTCCACTCTGCTGCATGGGGAAACACAACACAACAGGTTTACAGGTTTTACGTAACAGACACGAGGTTTACTGCAGCAGTTTCTACCCTTGATTTAACACTGTAAAGCATTTGAAGGGGTAGGGCTCAAATGCCAGGTGTGTATGCTTGAGTCAACCAAACAATTGCAAATGGAGGGGGGCTGCTGTGTGGGCTTATTTTAGCTTTTAGGAGCCTGCTCTAGTACTGCAGAAATAATGTTTCATTTATGTTCCTGCTTGGAGAGGCTGCATTCTGTCCATATCCTGAGTTTTTTGAATTGCTAAATGTAGTACAGACTGCAGGGGGAGCTTATGAGAACTGGTGTTACCAGAAGCTAAGAGAGCATAATTCATATTCCCAAATGTAAGGACTTCAAGTGGAATGTTGTTAGGTGTAGGGGTTTATGTCCTGGCTATTTTCAACTTTACTGAGAGGTTCTCATCCTGAATTTGTAGATGGTGCATTTAGATTTCTTCCTCTGGTAACATTGAAATGCAGGCCTTTCCCTCTTCCTGCTCATTCCCATTGGCAGTTCACTGGAGCTTCACTGGGTCTCAGCTGCATCCTCCAGAAATTGGGAAATTTGCTTGGGTCTTTGCCAACTCCTTTATTTTTCCTCCTTCTGAAACTTTTGAATCTATCCCAGTAGCACTGTCTGAAAAAGGCACTATAGTCCTATTTCTGCCTTCTCCTTTATATATTTACTCTGAATCCTCTTTGTCCTCTATTTCTTCAGTTTCCCATGGGGAAGTGTAAGGGACTCATCTTTAATTTTTTAACCTCATTTTTATTCTTTGGTTTCTACCCACTACAGTGGTCATCTCTACTAGAAGCAACATCCTTTAAGTTAAAAAAGAAGAGACAGGCTTTTAAATAAATCGGTCCTTGCTAAGAGAAAGTGGGAGATGACAGCCATTTTCAGACACAGTCCTTGAAGGAAAGCCAGGCTCTCTGTGTAGATTTCAAAGCCCTTTGTTGCCAGAAGAACATTATTTTACACTGGCAAATGTCAGCCCTTTCAGTAGCATTCTGCATCAAATATAAACAGTATTTTGAAATGTCCTTCATTTTTGCTAAATTAGCATAGATTTGTTTATAAGAATGAGAATGTTCATCCAGTGCACAATCTTCCCATGGGTTTAATTGCTGCTCCCTTTTCTCAGTCCAGTTGATAGGTCCAACAGAATTAATATCATCCAGAAAAATCAGGTGTAACATGCACCTGGATTTAGGTTTACTTCTCTGGCTTTTCTGTCATCCTCAACCCCAAGAAGCAACTGGCCCATTACTGAATTTGTTATGAATGCAAGATGTGAAACTTTAGCACGTATTGGGTGGTATGACAAACTCAAAGGGCAAAAAATATCCAGTGACACTCCCAAATATAAATAGAAAACTAGCATTTTATCTTGCACTCTTGTGAAAGAAAATAGTGGTAACTATCTGCCTGAAATACATAAGAACTGTTTGTGTTTTTCTTCTCTTACAGAAATATTCTTGGATTTCTTTTTTGTTGTTTAAACAGAGCTAGTGAGACCATGTATGCAAAGAATTTTTTTTCACCCAGTAAGCTTTGTCATTTAAGTCTCACAGATTGCACGCCCTCATTAGCCACATTTTCAGAGATGGTAGACACCTGAAAACTCCAGTGTTCAGGGTACAAATTATTAATCAGCCCTGAAAATTGAGTTGTAAGGGGTAGAAAGTTTTTTTCTTACCAGGACTTGTTTCACTAAGCAGTGTTTCTGGCCATATATGCTCTGCATAGGGAAACTTTTGTAGTGTTTGCAATATTGTTTCAGAAATGGTTTTATGATTTGTGGCTTCCAGAAAAACATATTCCAATAAAGCAGCTTTGACACTTGCTTCGCCTGGTTACTCAAAATATTAACATCTCTGTTGAGTGAAGGTATGGCAAGTGCATTGAGGACATAGTAATCTTGGGCACTTCCTCTTTCATCACAGACAACTGACACAGAAATTGTTCCAGCTAATTTCTTTTTTCCCCCGGCAACATGGTAATCAAAGACTTTAGGGAGATACTCAGTACGCAACCATTGAGATGTTGGCATGACCCCAGGAGATTTTAGGTTTGCTTCAAGGTAGCAGCACAGACTTGGGTTTTCGAGATCATGGAGTGCCACATTAACACATGTAAATGCTCCCACCATATATTAAAAAGAAAAAGAAAAAAAAAAAAAGAGAAAGAGATTCATTGAACTGTTTGGGTTCTAAACAGTTATTTATTTTCCTGTTGGGCACATGGGAACAAAATCAGGCCCTCCCCTTGTGATGCACCCCACAGCTCTGAGACAGCTGATGGTGGGCAGCCTTTCCTCCAGGACACCAGAGCTGGCCCACCCAATGGGTAAAGCACTGCCACCAGAAACTTTAAATGACATTTTCTGTAGGGAAAACACAGTAACCACTTGGAAATATTTCTAAATCTTGTGCCTATTTTTGTCTGCCTTAGCTGAGTGTGTAAAGTGGCTCTGGTTTCAAGATTTCTCAGGCGTGTGCCTGTCCTGAGGTCACCCAAACCTTTTGGAAGTAGGGAAACAGAAAAATCGAGAGCTCCTCCTGTTTTCCTCTCATTTCACCTGACAGAAGAGTACTTTGGGTGTGTTACACACCCCACTCTTTAGGGAAGAGAAACATCCCAATTCTCTAAAGTCAGTGGCTCTCTCTTGTACTCCTCACACCCATTCTGGGTATGGGCACCCCCTCAAGCTGTGGTGACATGGAGGGTCCTTTTCCCAGGGAAGGAAAGAGCTCTGGGGAAGGACCAGCATAGTTTATCTTCAAGAGTTTCAGCCCTCCTCCCTTGTGTGATAACTGGGGATTTTCCTCACTGTTCCCCCGGTCTGGGAAGAGGTGATGGAACCCAAGGGTAGTCTGGGTTCTGCCAGGACAGAGCTGTCCAGAGAGGTGTGGGGAGAGCTGGGCCCATGGAGCAGTGTGTTGGTGGCTTCTGGCATCCTCCTGATGGTCTCACCTGTCTGGGTTGGTAAAATACATTAAAAAGAAGCTTATAAGGGGGGAAATGCTGGGCACAATGTTGCTATGGGGCAGCACTGGAAAGTGCGCAGGAGTCCTGATGATTTTGGAAGGCATCATCTCCTGGAGCAGCGCCTGGTCATCCCCCTTAGGGACCTGTGGTGGCACCGGGGCAGGTGGTGACCAGTGACTGAAGGGGGAATGGTGGTGAAGGTGGAAGGATGGGACATGAAGGGGCAGCACACCCTCACATGCTCCTTGGCTGTCCGGTTAAGTCTTTCTCTGTTTAGGACCACAGGGATAATGCAAGTGTTAGGTGGGTGAGCACTTACAGATTTTCTCTAGGATTTAAGGATTAGTTAAATATGCCCCTCTAACAATAAAATAAAAAAATTTAAAAAAGGAAAAGTTTTCTCACTTTTTTGATACAGTACTTCAGTTATCATGATATTAATAATTTTGAGGACACTGTGGAAGACTGTACTAAGCTGTTGCCGTGTCAATTACACAGAGCTATATTTTTGTGCTCATTATTATTCTTGGATGTCTCTAATTTACATCTAAATGTACTGACTAATTTTGATTCAATCATGTCAAAAATGATAGGTCATGTGTGGGAGGAGATGACAGCCCTACCATCAGGAATTGCCAGAATGTGAATTCCTCGGGGCAATGATTTAATGCCCAAGTCAAGCAGTGCTGTCAGAATTGGAGGCCAAATTATGACACATTATGCTGTACTATGGACTTGCACATACAATGCATATGAAAAAAGTGACTGAGATTGGAGTTATTAAACTATGCTTTAACCGCTGCTACATTTTCCTTCTCACTCTCCCTCTCTCCCTCCTGCTGTCTTTTTTTTCCCATGCTCACTGCATTTGTTCAGAGGTACTAATAATGGTACAGAAATCTCTTCAGTAACAACCAACATCCCAAACCATCCTGAACAGCAGCCTGTGATTAAAGTGGGTGATAAAATAATGGCACTTGATGTACGTTTCTGCTTAGCCTTTCTTTAAATCATTTACGCTCTTTTAGCAAGCTACATGTCAGCCAGATGTTCTGTGAAGGGGCAGGGCCCATTTGTTCCATTGTGCCTTTTCCCAGGATATGATTTTTTTAAAGGAATCCAGTGTCTGGATAAACCTGGTGAATAACCTTCAGCAGCTCCTGAGCAATCCATGGGAACTGATTTGCATGTTGGATAACTCATCCTAATTATTACATCCTATTTGCCTTTTTTAGCTTAAGGGGATTTATCTGTCAGAAGTGAAGTGGTTTTTTGTTTGTTTTTGTTTTTTTTTTTTTTTTTTTTTTAGGAAATATGTGCTTTTTATCTCACCTTTTAATACTGAGGGAGAAGGTGCAAAGCTGTTTACTGTGAATGCTATATGGGCAGTTCATTGCATATCCTTGTGCAATCAGTGTTGAGATTAATGCTTTAAATTTAGAGGTTAGAGGTTAAAATGATGGTTAGAGTCATCATCAAGCTGTTGAATTTGATCCTGTATTTTCATATCAATATTATATGTTCATTTATTGTAATCCAAAAATAATGCAATAAGATACTGCGATATAATAGATAGTTGAGTCAAAGTAATTGTGTTTTTCCAACTATATATAATGACTTAAAAAAAAAACAAAACTTGACATTTCAAATAATTGTGTGAGAAGTTTTGGAAATTGATTTTATTGGCACAGGAGTGAAAGATTTTAATGGTGCACATCTAACTTTTAAAATGTTTAAATGAAATCCATGATCTCTTTCGAGGTATTAGAGATGAACAAAAAGGAAATTGTTTTGTGTTTTCAGAAATATAGCATTTTAAGCGTTGCTTGAGAAGCAAACTCTGGGAAAAACAACTGACACTTAAGCCTATAAGCTGAGAATGGACACTGTGAGGGAAGGCCATTACTGGATTTGGAAAAGATTGGTTTGATTGTCAGCAGGTTCGGATTGTTTGGATGAAGTGCAGTGACATTCTCAGAGAGGATTTGGAATCCTGTTTATAAACCCTTAGGCTTTATGTTCACAGAGCCCCAAATCCTGAAGAACAACTCTCTTCCCAATCTGATTTGCCTTACTCTAGGCATGTGATTTGTGTTGTTCTTTCCTTACCTCCCTGGGAACATTAAAATCAACCATTCTGCATTTCTCAGTCAGGCTCGGGTTGGATGCCAGGCTGGGAACTGTCTCCGTGTCCGATGTGGCTGTGGCCACTCACAACTCTAAATACCCAACCATGTCCTGAAAGTGCAAGAGGCTTCCAAACAGTTTTTGTAGCCTGTGTGCCATCCAAAAAATTGTTCTTGATCTCCTTCAAAGCCATAGGAAAAAAAGACACCAGGATGGATGGACTGCATGGGTCAGATCTGCCAGCTGGATTGATCAACCCAATTTGCATTATTGCGATGAAAGTAACAATTTTTGTTACTCTGGGAGGAGAGTGTGTTACCTCTTATGGAGGTGAGAAAAGTGCCCAAAATGTTAAACAGCAGATAAAGGTCCCTCCATCTTCTGGGAGAGTTCTCAGATAGTTGGGATGGTTCCCAAAGTCTCAGGATTTTTTATGTGGTTATTGATGTCTGTGCCAAAGCCGCAGTGCTGGATGCTCCGAAGGGTGGTACAGACAGCAGTAGAAATGAAAAATCCAATCCAATCAAGTTCCTATTTCCCAAGGGTCACTCTGGGAAAAGAGGAGAAGAATTTGTCAGGATTTGGAAGGAAATCAGTGAGAGGTTGTATGGAGTGGATCAGATGTTGGGATTGTGAGAGGCAACAAGGACAGTCTAGAGATCTGATTTCACTTGTGCAGGCACGCAATTGAAATTCCTCCTTGCACTGACATGGTATAGAAATGATCTGCAGCCAAGTGGATTTTATACTTCAGTCTGCATTTCCCTGACTGTGGAGAGTTCCTACCCCTGATAATTAAACTTCAAAGCTAACACTCTATTAAATGAATACAGCTATTATTTCAGTCTGTTTGGCCACAGTTGGTTGACATTGCAAAGGCATTAAAGGGGGCTATAAACATCACTGTTTTCAAACAAAAGCAGTGTTTTAGAAAATATAGCAAAATCATCAGGAGTATTTTAATTGTGTCTGCTGATTTTTCTGTGTGCCTGAATGTCTCTTTTCATTGCTTAGGAAAACATGTACTAAGCTAGTTTCCTCAGTTCGGACTGCCATGGGCTTAGTGAAAAGCCAGGACAAGGAGTCTCATTTGAGTTGCAGAGGGGGAAAAAACCAGCTGACAGGAACCATACCTGTAAGGGCAGAAAGCCATAGCTCAGTAAGCTGTCTTGCCATTTTTGTGGTACCTGAAAAAAACCACATGATTATATTAGACCCATGTAAACTTGCACAATTTTATACAACTATATTTGCACTTCTGAATTCTGGAGACCACTGAAATGAGACTCCTTAAGGAAGCTGGTCACCGGCTTATCTAACAGTCATTTTTTCTCAAGATTAGGGTAGAGGTAGAGGAAGAGCCAGAATAGACCCTGAGATGCTGTTTGAATAGCTTGCAGCTTTGTTAACACATCTGGGAACTATCCAGCAATAACTTGTACAAAACAGATCATTCTTCCTTCCATAATCCACTCCACCTGTTGGAGGACTGCCATCAGGATGACTGACCAGTGTGGCCATTCTGGCTTGTTTTCCAATATTGTTTTCCATGTGGTCAATAGACATGTGGACAAATGATCAGACATAACCTCATTCAGCAGCTTCTTCGGACCCACAACCCCTCTACCACTTTGCTGTCTTCTGTTTGCCAGCCTGCTAGATCTGTTATCTCCCCGCCCCACATTGAGCTCTTTGCAAGTTCTAAAACACTAAACATTATTTTCCAAGCTCTTTTCTGTGCTTGTGAACTGCTGAAGTGACTTTCCTCAACCTGTCCCATCTGTAAATCCATACCAGTGACTCCCATGCCAAATGGAAAGTAAGGGAAGAAATTTTCCCTGGTCAAGAAGAATGTGGCTTCAAGCAAACATGCCTTTCCTAAGCTTTGTCTTTTCAAATGCACTCTAGGCTAGGATCAACATGTACCTGTTTCCTTTCCCCATATCTGTGAATTTGTTTTGTGTAAAACCAGAAGATGGGTGGATTATCTATGCCAAGTACAAACAGTAGCATCTCACTGTCTTCTCCCTTCTTTTCAGTCTTACAGGCTTGACCTCGCTGGGCTGGCACAAAACTGTATTTCTGTTGTGTGTCCATATAAAATGGCCTTTGACTAACTCATGGCCTCAGGCATGAGCATAATTTATTTTTTCTAGTTTAGGTATTTTAAAGTCCAAGTAGTCTATATTAGTGACTGACCCCTTCTCTACAGCTAGCTGAGAGAGAGACACACATTCAGAGGGAAAATCCCACATTCTTGATGACATATTTGCCTGACACGCCTTTTGCCCTTGATGTACAGTGGGCCAAAGTGGCTAGATACAGGTTGAGTAGCCCTGATTCCCTCTGAACAGCACTTGTGACAGGACAATTAAAAAACCAACCTTAACTGAATTTTTCCTTACGGAAGTTTTTCTTTCTGCCATCTGGACCAGCACAGCACATTTTGACTAAACAACTCTGCAAGACTACATATATTAAAAATAGCTCTGAAAAACAGACATTGAGAGGTGTTTAGAAAGCCATCCTATGCTGAATAAAAAAGAAGGACTTTTCAGATGTATTTGTCCCTTTCCTTTCCTTTCCTGTAATTCTGTGCAATACAATAGCAATAATTCTTAGCAGTAGAACAACTTTTTTAGCTAGAGAGACACAAATCTTACAGGATACAAATTTTTGTAAGTTTGACAAGCTATTTTTTGAAACGTCAGGATTTGCCAAACATAGCCTGAACTTGCAGAAGGTCTGTAACCTGATCCACAGATACATTTTCAGTCACATTATCCACAGAACCAATACCAGCTGTCCAGGGAAGACTTTCTCTTAGCATCCCCAGTCATGTTTCCTCTTTTCTCCCAACAGAGCTTACCAGCCTCTGATAGAAGCCATTTCTTTCCATGTTAGCAACTGACCCACAATGCCCTTTGCTGAAAGACAGGGGAAGAGCAGGAAGCAGAGTTTGGCAGAGGGGTCAGAGCTGTCTTTGTGTTCTTCTCATAGTGTGGGAAGTCTCTAAGGAGGGAGGTGAATCTCACGAAAAGGAAGTCTGACCCTCAAAATGAGAAGTAATACCAGCCAACAGAAAAGCTGTGCTTGGATGTGGGAGTAGGAGAATGGTGGGGAAGCCAGCCATGGAATAAGATGTTTGTAAAGTGTTTTGCACAGAAAGAGAAGCTCTTAGGAAAAGACCTGGAGGTAAAGGGTTGTCTGCTGGTGGAAAAAAGGGGTGGAAGGACAGCACATCCAAGTCCTTCACATAGGACAGGTTCAATTTACATTTGGTACTCTTCTTCTTACTCATTTCCCACCCATGTCATGTGGGAAATCTATCTTCACTGGTGTATAAAAATGTTCCAACTGAAAGCTCATAATCAGCAAAGGACAAAAAAGCAGATGCACTGATTAAATTGAATGGTCCACCTACAACCTAGTACTGGAGCTTCTGAAGATTAGAATAAAAAAATATTTGTTCAAAGTTATGTATTTCTGCACAGAAATCTTTCCTGTTTGTTATTATGGTAAGATGAGTTTATTACTCAGATTCCAACAATGCTGATTTCCAGATGTGATTTCACTAGTCACTCCAAGCTATTAAACTCTCAGTGCCCTCAGACTTAACACATATTTGACATATAAACAACATTACACAAATAAAATAGAAATTCCTTAGAAAACTGATCTAGTAACATTGGAGTGATAAACTTTTAATGTTATTTAAGGATAATATGAATTACCAACAGCAAAGACTAGGAAACTGTGTTAACAGGAGAATGCCTGTGGTGTTAAAAAACACAAACAAACAGACCAATCAAAATACTGTGGCTGGAATTTGATTTGGAGACCTGCACTGGTGAGTAGTTGTATATAAGGCTTTGCACAAGGGTGTGTTTTGATGTGGGCAATGGTCACATTATCTTGTTTTGAATAATCAGTAATTGAAGAATGGCCTCCAAAAAAGCTGATATGACAAACTGGGTTAGAGTGGACTCCACTGGTTTCAGCCATAAACATGAGTTGAGATTGCTGAGGGCTTCCTTTGTATGGCTCACACAACGAGAATGGGGAACTGATTTTGCACTTTCTGCTTTCCTTCTTCCTCTTCTGCTTACACCTCTGTTTCAAATGAGTAATGCTTTTGTTTCTTCTGCCTGACTTTGCTGAATGATTTACATTCAGGAAAAATGGGTCCCTGTGGAAATAACAGTTATTAATTTCGAGTACCAAGGCTAAAATAGCCTTGATACCATCATGATAAAGAATACTGTGGTTAGAATCACTGTGGTATAACATTCACTATGACTTTTTTAAATGTTAATTTGGTCTCTTAATTTGACCTCCTGTTAGGCACTTTATGAAATGAAGATAAAAATGGAAAGGGTAATACATTAATGCTTAATCCACTTAATGAAATAGGATTTCCTTTGTGATTCCATATAAATTAGTGTATAACTTAGACTATTTTACCTGAAATAAAAATAGAGATGAAATTAATTCTCAGCTGGAAATCCTCACAGTTAATTTTGTAATGGTCACTTTACCCTTGTGGATTGCTGCATTTTACTATTGCTCAGGAGACAGATTGTAGTTTTACTTCGTGCTGCTTTCTACATACACCAGTTGTTTCTCTCCTGCGTCTGACATCCTACAGATGTGAAGAATGTTGTATATTAATATATACCAAGGGGAAGATCATTAACATACATTCCTCACACAGGATTGTTTTGAGATGGGCTGTAAGGGTCACCATGTTATTTTGCTTCTTTTCTTTTCCTAAATCACAACAAGTGGTGAAGAAATGAAGGGAGAAGAGAGGGTTTGAGTTCTGTGATTCTTTTCCTTTGAACCCCACAGGGAATAAGTAATTTGCACCTAAGCATCTTTCAGTCTTCACAGTTTGCTGTAAGACATTCAGGTTTGAGGGTTGTGCCCTGTGGGTATTAGCTATTGCCCCCTGAAATTAATCTTTCCATGGTACAGGTAGGATTACTGGTGTGGGAAGTCACACACTGAGGATTGAACCAATGATGTCAAAAGCATGAATGGCTTTGGTTTGAGCCAAACCTGCCCCACCCTAGATGGTCATTGATTCTGTGGATCCTGCATACAGGAAACACCAGTAGCACATGCATTACTGGGTCTTCATGTTGGAGGGCCTGCAGAGCCCTCAATCTGTGTTGGTCTTCCCTTGTCAAATCTGTGCATTTCAGACCAAAACAGGAAATTTATTAGGGCACATTGTTTATGGAAATTGTTTATGGGAAAGACATTATTCGAAAGAAATGAAACACACCTGACTGTATCTGTTTGCCTGCAGTATGACTGCAGTGTGTTTAGGTGATGCGTTCATGAGAACTTGGTGGAGTTAATTACACCTCGGGCTGATTCAGTTTTCGCCACAACTGCTTTACAGTCTTGCAGGCCCTGCGGAAACACTGGAAATACTCTTCATTTGTAGGTGTGTGAGATCAGAATCTGTTCACTCTACCGCCACTGGCTACAGGCAGCTGCTTTTAACATAAACGTGCTCTCCCCTTTTGCCAATGGATTTGATGTGTACCAATTCTGTATATGGTTTTGGTTGAGTAATAAATTCCCAGTTATTTAGTACCGTGTTCTGCCTCTTCATTTACATCAGCAGGACTTTCCCATTAATGTACAACCTTGTATTCAGTTGGGACCAAGTAATATTCCATGTGTACTGATTTTAGTCTATTAAAATATTACACATTTTGTATTTTTAAAAGTAACCACAGGAAATTCAATTCTTTCTTTCTTTGAGTTTCATTATTCCAATATCAGAAACCATATGTGCATTTCTACTCTGTTGTTTATTGTACCATGTGGCTGAAAAATAATATAAAATTGGGACTTAATTGGACTAAATGCTTGGCAGACAAGCTGCATCTGGTTTAAAGAAACCCCAAATATCTTCCTTTCTGAAGACTGTGAGGCCTTAAGAATGATAAATTGAGAAGGATTTAAAGCAAATTATTGAGCTGTTTGGGTAGGAGGGCCTATCAACCATGAGGTTTGAGGCCTGATTCTGATGTTACTTTCCATGGTAAAATTATATCAGTAGCTCTATGGCATTAAAGCAGTATAAAACCCATTAATGTCAGATCAAGGCCTGGTCAGTTATTTGGAATTGAAAGTACTGTAGTTGAAGATCTGCACTCTCTGCCTTTTGAAGTGTAATGGCTCAGTGCACCAGGCCCCAACAGCTTTATATGCTCCTCTGGTAAAAATCTGCTTCTGGCTTTTAAATTCAGAGGTCATCTAGGCCCTGATTTATTAAGGTATTAGAGTAATGTAAAAGGAAAGGGAAAAAAGGGAATAAGTACTTTTAAAGTGTAATTTTCTACTGTTTGAAGTATTGTGTAAATTAAATGTGATCTTCCTTTATCTGGAGCCTCAGTTGGCTTAATCAAATATCAAACCAATGGGAATCCTTAGATAGAATGGCAAATTTAAGTGCTCTCCTTCTCCTATAATCCACACTTTCCTTTAACACTAAGTCATTTCAGTTGTGTGTGCAGCAAGCATTGAAACAGAAGTGTGGCTGGGGCAAGAGCTAGACAGGTTGTTTCACTTAAGCAACATTTATGCCTTGCTTTCTGTCACGGCAGAGCATTCCCAGGCCTGCCTTAGTGTTTCTCTGTGTTCCTGGCATTCAGGGGTAAATATCCTAAAGCTGCTTAAAATTAAAAAGTGAAAGTAGTTAGTGCTTGTATATGGTAATTCCCATCTGTGGAATTTAGACATGCTATTGTGAAGGAGAAGATGAGGCATGGAAAAATTAAATGTTCTGCATATGATGAAATAGTAAGTTGGTAGCAGAGGCTGGAAGAAGGAAATTGGATCTTCAGATTGCCAGCCCATTTCCTCCACAGCATGGACTCTGAGAATGGGCATTAATACCAACATTTGTATTTCCATGTCAGGTTTTTTTCCCAATGAATATTTATCTACATATGGTTGGGGGAGGAGAATAAGTGTAACCCTCATCTTCCCCTGGGTACTGCCTTTAACCATTCATGGGTACATTACAGAGGAAGATGGAAGATTTGTGTGTCAGTAAGTTAATGGATTTCTTTATCACCCACTTGGGTTTCAACCTATTCCACTCAAAACTGATCATTTGCAACAAACATGCCAACACTGAAAGCTGTAAATTCTGAATGTTAATTCTGTGAGTGGTGATCCAAACTGAGAACAAGGAATTAAATGGTAAATGACCAAGCAGAAGAGAACAAAAAATCTGTCTGTGGCTGGATTCAGGTCTAAAGAAAAGTTAGATTGTTGTATGTTTTGTGACACCAAGGATACAGTGTATTTCTAAACATTTTTCTCTTGATTGCTGTGAGGTATTTAGATTGTGGCACTTGTATTTTTGAAAGCAAAGATAAGCAAGTGTTTTTTCTTCAGTGTGTAAGAGAAACAAAGAGAAACATGCATACAAACTTTTGGGGGGATTGAGACCCAGTAAACCAATCTTCTTTCACTGAATATAAATGACTTCTGTGACCTTCACTGGATTCAGGAAGTGGAATACTTTTTGTTCTTTTTGCTGTGTTTGAAAACTCACAACAGCTACCGAAGTTTTGTTGATACTCACAGTGCTGCATATCAGGTCTACACTCAAGTGGAGCAAATGCCAAGAGCTGCAGAAACTCTGTGTTGCTGCATGTGTTTTCAAAAGCAGCTTCTTGTACCAAACAATAAAATGCCATAAAATGAGACACAGATTCCATCTCTACAGCACCTTGTGAGAATGGCAAAGTACAGTAAGATGTCTTTTTCCTCTCTTTGGCAAAGCTGAACCCTTGGAAAAGGACTATCCTGAAAGACTTTAGACCATCTAGCAAAGCTTTACTTGGGAAACTAAAGTTTACTTCATTAATTTTCCATCTAGAAAATTGTACCTTCTCCTACCATCTGATGGAAATAAAGTTTATGATATAATCAGGTGGCTGCGATCAATAACGATATGATGAATGTAAGTTATTTTTGTGCAAGTTGGCTTTTATAATAGATGAGGCAAATTAATGTTAAAAAAAAAGACAGGGAATTGTCTGAAAGTACAGGTGCTTAAAGGGTTGCTGGACCTCAAACTGGATTCCTAGGAAGGTTTCAGGAAGGCCAGTGGCTTACAAAGGCAAGTGATTTTTGTTGAGCATACAAAGGGTAGCCAAGTCTTGAAGCAGCGTCCTTGCTTGGGAATGGTGCATTAAAATGATCCTTCCTGTTTTTGAAGCTAAAAGTTGTAATGAACATTAATTGCGAGCACTCTTGCATGCTTTGGCTCCAATTTAGTCTCCATCTAAATTAGCTAGAAATCTATGGCCTTGATTTATTGCATTTGCAACAGTCGCACTAAAGGAAGGTAATTCCTTCTGAAAATGCCACATGCAGGCAGGAACAGGAAACCAATTAGGAATCAGTGGATGATAAATGGGCATTTTTACCAGCAGTTTACTTAATATCCCCATTAAATAAGCCTCTTTGCATTTATCATTTCATTCTCCCTCAGTCTATAAGGTCCTTTAATTGCTGCCTAAATGAGCCCTGTGTTTCAGTCCAAATTTAATCTTGGATCGGGAGAGAGAGATCCTTTCCAATGCTTGCCTGCCCAGCTGCCAAGAACTGTCAGAAATGATCACATAACTTTGCACATTTCTCACAGTCTCATTGGAAGAAATGTAAGATTGACAGAAAAAAAAGAAACCAAACCAAAGACGCAGGTCATATTTTTGCTTTTAATTGTAAACTACACTGAGAGCAGCCTTTTTCCTCAATTGCATTTCCTGGATTTTTTTTTTAAGTTGCACTAAAAATAGATGGAAGTTGTAATGTTGCTCTGTGCTTTTTCGTTTTGGAGAGGTACCTTCAGTGGAAGTAGATGTGTGGCAGAAGTAATGAAGTGTTACAGAGTTTGTGCAGCAAACAATTACTGGCTGGCTGCGGCTGAGTGGGTTGGTTACTGAACATGTGATTTGTGGGTGGAACATTGCATCTCCAGGCTAAATGGCAGTCAATGATAAAGAATCCCAAAGCAGTTGCCTCAACTTGCCTTGTAGTTTTTTTTTTTTTGTAACACTCAGATTTGGGGGGTCTAGGGTTGGGGCTCTTGAAAACATAAAAATAGTTGTTTTTTTAAAACATTCTGTTATTTCTGAGGTCTTCTGACCTTGGAGCATAAGCAGATGTTCACAGCATATGTAGAATTTGTGGATTAGCCCCCAAACATCATTTCTGTAAGGGGACATTCCCACTTAGGGTCAACTGTTTTCTGAAATGCAGTGGACTTTCACCTGGGTGGTCCAGATGTCAGACCTCGCACCAAAAGTACAAAGCCAAATCACCAATGCACTAAAACTCACATATTTCTGAAAAATTGGCAGCAAATAATAGGCCCAGAGGAGAAATATTACCCAAACATTCAGTGCTGATTTATCTTCCTCCTGTCAAAAACATATACATCTGTCTTGGTACAAAGAGCAGCCCAAAGTCAGTGCTGTTATCTTGCCCTTCATCCAGACCCTACAGCTTCTAATTAAAAATATCTATCAATGTGGAGCCTGATGTTAGTGCTGGAGAACTTTGAACTGATGTCAATGAGACAGTCTAGGACTGAGGCACTCAAATCTAGTGTTAAATAATGACAAGTGTTATAATAATCTCTAAAACCAGAAGGGTGACTGAATCTCTTTTTGGACTTGTCCTTCTGCTACCATAAATAAACAAATATCACAAGAAAAGGAAGCAATACAGCCTCTGTGAAGCTCTGACCTCAGTCCTGGGATTATAAACTGTTTGCTTTATATATGTGCTCGTCTGCTATTTTTCTTCCTTAAAAAAAAAAAGGAAAAAAAAAATTGTAAATTCAGATCATATAGATGATAACAGCTTGGGAAACATTAGATGCATCTCAAAAATATTTTTTCTCTTAATTCATTGAAGGGTGGTTGAGTCCACTGTCATGTGGATTCAAGACTGTAGAAAAAATCATATACAAAGGTAATTGTATTCTGTTGAGGAAGGGAAATGATTGATGGGCTCGAGGGTGTACTAATATAAGATTTGTCTTATTTTAGTGTCTCCATTAAAGATTCAAAGGTGAGAGTAAGCAGGAAGTTATTTACATTCAGACGTGATACAAAGCTGTCATCTTATGCCATCTGAAATCAGTCACTTTGGAGCATTTTTGTCTTAATGCTTTCTTGAAATCATTCGTCATCACAGGGAGGCTGAGGAAAACCCAACCTGAAACCTAATATTTCAGATAATGAAGATGGGATTACTGCATAGGAATGGCTGTACCAAGCAAGACCATAGGCCCATTTATTCCATCTTCTGTCTCAGAAGTGGCCAATAGAAGATGCCTAGGAAAGAGTCTAAACAGGGCAAGCATTCAAGGATACTTTCCCTGACCAAGGAAGCAGAGGTGTCAAAAGATGTGGTATCCATCTAAATTAATATATTCAGCACCTGAGAGGCTGGTAAGGACTACATGTTACTTGTGTTCAGTTTCTGAGAACTAGCAGGTACAGTTTTTATTTTTAAAAAAGTTGTTAAGAAAATTAAGTCAACAAAATCTAGCCATTTTAGGGGAGGTGAGAGGGTAAAATTCTCCCACCAGTTATGGCTGGTATTCAGGGAAAAAAAAAGGAGAACTGGAATAAACAGGTCATTTTCAGCATGATATTATGATGTTGCTGTGTGTGATCCCAAGCATTTAACAGACCCATTTATAATCTGTGAGGACTAGAGGAGGAAAACCTTGAGATCCCAAAATCTGCAAAATTATTTAGGTTAGTCCAGATGAAATGAGACTGTGGGACTTAAAGCTAGGTGGCTGGGGAACACAATGTCAGATGAAATTCAGTGCTGACAAATACATTGTAATACATATTAGAAGGAATAATTTGATCGCTGCCTTTTAAGTGAACTGAAGCCACTGCAGAAAAAAGTTTGCCAGTGGACAAATTAGGGAGCAGCAGTAATGAAAAAGCAAAAAATGTGTTAAAATCAAGGACTAGAGAACACTGAAAGTATTGGATTGTCATGATATAATTTAAACTGGAAATACAAAGCATGAATAGGATGGGCAATGGATAGAAGTTATAAAAGGCAATTCCTGAACAATTTATTTAGGGAAAATGAAAAGGTTACAGCATGAGAGGACAATTAGAAGGGAGCATGAGGAATGTATATAGAGAGATGAAGGACATAAAATAGATATATCAAGGGTGCTTATTTATATTTTTTCCTTACATGGAAACTAATGAAAACCAAGAATAAGGCTACAGGAGTTCAAATGTCTGTTGGGCCTGTCTCAAATGAATGAAAAACTCACGTAAAAATTTATATGCTAACGAGGTACAACATCTGAGAGCCTTTATTGAGTAATTTCTTTGCTCCTCTGCTCCCTTTTGCATCAAGGAAAGCTAAAAAATTAAAAAGGCACCTAACCTTGGCTTGGTAAATGTATCTTTTTGAATAATAATGAAATATTACTTCCCATTTGGTAAAAATGCAATTATCAGGCTTCCTGCTGGCCAGTTTTAACATCTGATGGTCAAATATATTTGCTGTGCTACTTCCTGCTTTCACATCACTTGAATCTTGAAGAGCTGTGACTGGGTGATGATGTAGTGCCAGAGCTGAGGTGTGTTTGGGAAAGCATGGACTGCCAGCCCTCATAAGGGGTTATCTCAGCCTGGAATGGTGCTCCCTTGCCCACAGGTCTCTAGGGATTTCAGCTCTTTAAAGGGGTAATTCATGTGAACCTAAACCACTGTCTTGCAGATACTGCATGACTTACCACGCCACTACTTGACACTTGATGCTGTTGAGGCAATAACACTACCACTGAAAAATATAGACTTGTATGGTTAGAAAGTTCTATTTATGGGTAGAAATGCCTTTTATGTGACACAGGAGAAAAACATATTTTCTTGATCATATTAGTTGACAGAATTTGAAAACTTTCCATTAACAATCTGACACTATCAGCTTTAGGATACTGACATTGGCTGCAGAGGTCTAGACAAGCCCCATGCAAAGGGATGAAGCCACTGGTAGCCACTGGTTAGTGACATAAAACTTTTTGTCATGGCTTCACATTGTCCAAGCATTCCTCTAAGCTGGCAACTCTGGGGACAGCCCTTCAGGTGAGTCTACAGCTATTGCAATTAATTGCATGAAATTAGAGTGTAAGAATGTCACCTGATGGTCTTATGCAATAAGAATGTAGAAGGTAAAAACATATTTATAAAACCTCCTTTGGTTTACTTTTGTATTACAGCAATAAAGATGAGAGCCTGACCCTCAGTGAGCGTGGGTATGTGGTGTGCATGTGCTCACACGTGTGTGCTTTGTGACATGGCTGAATCTGCTATATTTCATCCTTCATGCCTAATTGTGACCCTTTCCCTCTTTTGCAGAAGGAGGTCTGTAAAAATGGTTGCTGGTTATTTAGTATATACATATATATTCATATATATATATATATATATATATATATATATTCATATATATTTATATTCATATATATTTATATTCATATATATTTATATTCATCCTGGAAAAGAGAAGGCTTTGGGGAAACCTTTGGGGTAATTGTGGCCTTCCAGTGACTGAAGGGAGTCTGCAAGAAAGATGGAGAGAGTCTGTTTACAAAAGTATGTAGGACAAGGGGAATTAATTCAAACTGAAAAAGAGTAGGTTTAGATCTGGTATTAGGAAGAAATCCTTTATTTTGCGGGTGATGAGGCATTGGAACAGGTTGCCCAGAGAAGCTGTGGATGCCCCATCCCTGGAAGTGTTCACGGTCAGATTGCATGGGGCTCTGACCAACCTAGTCTAGTGAAAGATATCCCTGCCCATGGCAGAGGGTTTGGAACTAGATGGTCTTAAATGTTCCTTCCAACCC
Source organism: Emberiza elegans (assembly GCA_024865655.1). Taxonomy (NCBI): domain Eukaryota; kingdom Metazoa; phylum Chordata; class Aves; order Passeriformes; family Fringillidae; genus Emberiza; species Emberiza elegans. Next base: position 52,691,565 of record JALJVW010003023.1, on the reverse strand, counting down.
AATCATTCCATGATTCTATGATTCCATGGTACATGGCAGCTCATGGCTGACTGTATGTATAGCCTTGTGGAGGGGCATTTCCAAAGCCAGCTGATATCCAGGAACGCTTTGAAGTGAGGGGGAAGCCCAGGTCCCAGAAATATCCCTCACACTTGAAGAGACCCCTAGGCCAGACCTGTGCAACAGCTTGATGGCTTTAACGAGGAGAAATCCTCCATGGTTTGGTTTGTAGTGTTCCCACTTGCCTCCATGCCCCACCCAAATTCACTCAAGCTCTGAGAGGGAATAATGCACCCTCAAAAGATCAGCCATTGCACTGCACTCCTGTTTTCAGCCATAGAGCTGAGTGTACGCTGTAGCCTTATCCCACAGATGAGATAACTGAGGGGCAGAAAGCTAAGGCGAGTGCCCAGAATTGCTAGCAGGCTGCTGGCAGAGCCAAGCAAAAGCCTGGTGTGTGGCATGACATCTTGCCTTTGAAGATTTGCAAAAGCTGGATTGCAGGGTCACTCAGGTAGTGCTTGTGTCTTCCTATTTTTTATGTAAAACATGACTCTCCAGATTAAAAAATAATAAGAAATGTCTTGGGTGAATTTCTTTACAAAGTCTCTGCCCATTATTACTTGGATTTTTTTTTTGGCAGCATAGCTATTATGCTGATGTTGGCCAGTGAACCCTGACTATACAGAAAGGAGAAAGAAAAAAAAAGAGAAAAAAGTGCATAACTATTTTGTGCCTATGCTAAATATCTCTGTAATTTAACAGTATGTATGTGCCCTCATGAAAATCTCCACACTGCATAAAAAAAAGTCCTGAGCATCTTTGAAAATGCAGGCTGTACTAGCAGAAATATTATTAAGAGAAAATACTAATCGCATTTTTATCCAGGGTGACATTACGGGTTAAGAGTGGATATATGTTTGTATCTGGATTTCAGTCCTAAACTTAAGGCTGAATCCAAACAATGTAACCACAGAAAAGTGGTGAATAACATAAGAAATCGTTTTCCTGTAAAATATTTTTGACTTTGAGAAAGTAACTGTCATTAATTTGCAACAGTACATGCTGGCACACTTAAATAAAATTTTCCCAGGATAACAATCTGTGTAAATGAGAACTAATGAAAAAACTATTATTTCGTACATCATTTCTTGAAACCAGTGCTGGCAACCTGATCAAACCATTCAGCAGTGAATTGTTCACTTTGTTCAGGTTGCACAGACCCTCACTTTGGAAGGATTTGGGTATGTTTTCATAACCTAACCATCTTTTCATTGAATACCTGTGTGCTTAAAATTAACAACTAATTTTCAATTGCCCATTCAACTCTGGTTTCATGAAGACAATCAGAACATGAGGCCACAACCTTTCCCCCTTGTACAAATAAAGCTTGCTCAGTCTTGATGCAAGATTTTCTAGTGTTGGGGATGAGCTGAGAAATCATGGGGTTTTGTCATGACATTCTACTTTGGACGAGCACTGGGACAGAAGTAGGACATGTTGGGATCAATCTGGTAGATCAAAGGTATGGTTGCTATTCTTTCCTTGACATAAAATAGTGGCTGTAGGGCAATTCAATGGAGCTTTGAGGTTTAGCATGACATGGTCCATCCATAGAGAGTCCATAAAGCATAATTATCTAGACTGTAGCATGTTGTGGTGTAGTGTGTAGTAAATACTTGACGTAGTGAATACCTTCCTTGTGGATTACGTCAAAATATAAAATGCTGACATTTCCCAAATAGTTTTATTTAGTAAAAATTAAAGAAGTTATTAAAAAATCCTAAAATATAAAGCACATTTCTCAACTAGGCTCTTGGTCTATGTTATGTCTTGCAAGTATTGCAAAGATATAGTCCTTTACTGTATTGCCCTGTGTTAGATGCAAATTGAGATGATACGGCATTTTTAGGTAGCAGCTCAAGGTTGAGCTGTGGTACTACAAAGTCAGCAAAATTTTCATGCCAGATACTGTGTCTTATCATACTCTTTTTCATTCCTATCCCTGATAATCTTGTCAAACGTTATTGCCTAAATATAGAGCAAGATACAACAATTAATCTGTAATGTTAACCACTGCACTTTCATTTGTTGACATAGAATGTTCAATAGTAATGAACAAGAAAGTAAACTGAGATTATCCATAAACTACTGTTCTTGCCTAGCTTAGCAGGGGTGGCAAGAAGGGAGTGTGGAGGGCTTTGTATCACCAGTCCTCATCACAATCTTTTGTATTTTGACTATAAAATGCATGCAGCAAATCCATGGTGACTCAGGAATGCCACAGTTGTCACTATGCTGTGCACTGTGGCCACTCAGAGCCGGGTGGCAGTAGCAGAAATGGGATTCAGTCCTTCTGTTCTCACACTCCAGGTTTCTGTCACCTGGAAAACTAGCAGTCTTGTGGGGCCTACAGAGCAGAAAAAGGTGTCAAGTCTGTCTGGTGGAGACTGATAAGTACTGGAAGGATGAAAGTAGTGTCAATGTAACACAATATCACTGAATAATGGTAATATGGTAGTGAGTCCCTCAAAGTCACCAGCCAGTTGGGAAATCTGATTGATAGGTAAGGTTTTGGAAAAAAAATAAAAATCTAACTTTTACACTAGTCTGAATAAAAAAGTGATTTTTCCTACTCCCTTCCTGAACAGAACAATGCAGTTTATGGCTATCTGCTATAATATTATTAATTTAATGAATTACTAAAACTGGTGAATTGGTCAATGGGCTAACACCTCTGTCATATCTAACTTTAATAACTCATCACTTGTGTCATTCTGCTGTTTCTCTGAAGTGGGAGCTTTCAAGAAAGGCAGTACTCTTTCCCATGTTGATGGATAGAGGACATGGAATGTGGCCAAGAAGAGAGTCAGCAGGCTTGCAAACAGCTTACATCAAAATCAACACAGGTCAATCCCTCCAGCAACGATGAGATCAGAAAGATATACTGGAAAAGAAAGTGAGACCTCATCTTCACCTTATGGAAGTGGATTAGATGTTATGAAGATTGCTCATTAAGTCATCACTCATAAGGCTTAGAGGAAATGTTCACAAAAACAATGTTAGATGTGTTTTTTGTAAAACCTAAACTGACTACATTGTGTTAGCTCTTTTTTTAAAATTTGTTTGAAAATTCCAAAATCTGCATTTTTTCACCCCAATTCTTGTACTTTCCTAGGTTTTGGAATAATAGGGGCCAGCTGGAGGGAGAAGTTTGTAATGAACTACATTGAATTTCTCATCTGCTGATTTATAAACACTCTTGCATATAGGTAAGCAAAAGTATAGATGCCATTTAGTGTTATACCATCACTGTTTTATGGGGTGTGACATAGTGGTCCTCTAGTTTCCTCCAGATTTGTCTAGGACCTGGTAGTTAGCATGTTTGCTGGCAGTCTTAACAGAGGCCTGAGAGCTTAAATCTTAGTGGAAGGGATTCATCAGGGTTGCTGTCAAGGGCAGCATGATGAAACAGGCATTGCCCTTCATACAGAGAGCACTGACTGCAGCGCTATCAGATAAACCAGTACCTTTAAAATGTACTGGGGCTATTAAAGAGACAGGCTCTTAGATTACCCCTAAATGCTGTGCTTCTCTCCCTCTCATGTCTGCTGCTATTTCATTTTTATTGTCTTTATGGAAAAAATTCAAAGGGTTGGAGGACAGAGGAAACATTCTTGTAAAGTTACTTTGTAGTCCATAGAGTTAGCCCACAGAGGGAGAGAGAAGGGAAGTATTTTTCAGAAGCTTTAAAAGGTTGCAAATTCCCTGCCTTAATGGTCCTGTTTAGGCTCTGTATTTGCAGATGTGTGCATACATAAGTGCACACATGCACAATCAATGTATGTTCACACAATAAATTTCTCCAAAGTGTTTTAGGAAGATGCTTTTATAATATAACCCTTGCCTAAACCCAGTGCTGAGAAATAATGGTATTTGACTCTCACCTTAAGTTTTTTCCTCTGTATTTCCTGCTCACTCTTTTGCTCTCTCTCAGAGAATCAGATCCTCAGCAGTGAGGGATTAAAGTCTCATGCTGTAACATTCATCCTTTTGCCGAATGAATAACATGATTAAGGTATATGGGGAAGTGGAGTGACAGTAGCAAGTTCCATAGGTACAAACCCCCTCAGGGGTTGTGCTGCAATATACAATGATTTATTTGGCAGCTATTTGCATACAACAAATGCCTGTGAAAATTTCTCTGGGACTCTGGACAATTTCCATGATGGAAGAAGCAGATGAAGGCTGATATGGAAGAAGAGCAGAGTTTCTTCCTCCACAACACTGACAGCTCAAATCAGGAGCAGGGTGGAGTGAGGGACTAGCATGTTCTGCATGTGTTTTGTGCTCACATATTGAGTCCTGTATACCCTGGTGTGATAACAAACATCACAACACACAAGGTATTATAAATGAGACAGTGGTGTTCAGGTATCACAGACTAACTTGTGGCCAGCCAGCACAGCCCCTGGGCTAAATACAAGGCCTCATTGCTCCAGAGTGAACATGTTTTTTTCTGGAAGTTTGCCATTTCGCAAGCTCCACCTATGAATTGTAATTTCTCTTTCAAAGGCTTGCACTTTTCCTGTAAGGCTCATCCCCTCACAGACTTTATTGCATGAATTTTTTTCAATGTTCCTGTGGAAAGAGTGCTCCTGTTCCTCTTTTGAAGAAGGAAAATGAAGGTGCTGAAAAATGAGAGTCAAATTCATGAAGGGACCAAAATTTCCAAATGTGGCTTTGGTATCTTAATCTCACAAATTCTGCTCAACTACTGCTTTAAGTCTGCTGCTGCACAAGTTTTTGACGTTTGATTTTTTTGGGAACTTGAATTCTTCTTCTCGTCTTTCTCATAGGCACTTCATTCTTGAGAGTCTTAGCAGCTCAGTCTGTTTCATGTTTTAATTCTCCTTGTATCCATAAATTAGGTGTTTCTGTTTGCTTGTGTGAGGGACTCAATCCAATAGAGGTTCTCCAAACACCAACTTGATTGAGTTCCACATAAGATAGAATTGTTCTCTCCATCCATCCTCGTTCTCTCAGCCAGGTGATGAAGCATTTGTCTTGTTGTGTGAGAAATCTGATATCTGATTTGATTGATACCCAAAGAGACTCGCAGTCAAATCTTTGATGCAGAATGAAATAGCTTCCAAGATTGGCTGAAACTGCATTCTTCTCTTGGTAGATTAGCCTAGAAGGAGGAAGGAAAAACTGCCTGTGAAACAAAGCACATGAATCCCATCAGTTAAAAGGCATTGAGCCCAGTGTTCCCAAATTTTGGTGGCTTATGTTGTGAAAACACTAAAGTGGTTATGAAAAAAAGCTGTGATCCACAGTCAGATTTTGAATGAAAAGGTTTAGACAGCTACCCTGGGGAGAGCTTTCAGGGCTTAGAATGTATTGGTACTACTGAAAAAGGAGCTTGAGGCACAGAGAGGAGAAGCATATACATTTTGAGAGACCAGCACAGGTCCTAAAACATGCAGATCTGCTTTAGCATGGAGGTGTTTTGGAGTTGTTCTTGTCTCCTTCACATGAGCAATATCATAATATGGAAAGAAATAAAGTACAGGATGATAAGTGAAATTGGACTGGGGAGACATTCAGTGCTATGACAAGAACACATGGCTAGGGAGCAGCAACAAGGAAAGTCTGGTCCAAGAGCTTTTCAGCAGCAAGCAAGATTGACAAAGTTTAACTTCCGCCTCTGGATATGTGGGGTCAAGCTAATGGTTTGATTAAGTCAATAAGATTTCAAAATGAGATAAGGCTAAACTGTTGTGGATAAATTGCCACAGACACTTCAAGATACAGACTGTGGGCCAAATTCTATTCTATGATGGACTTTCTGACTCTGTGTGCTTTGACTAGTTTTCTGTTGATGTGGCTTCTGTCACCTTTTGTATGACCTGTACTTTTTTTTTCACTTCTTCATGCAAGAGGCCAGGTAGCTACCAATATATATGTTCTGATTTGAAGACTGAAAAGATAATCCACAGCTAAAATAATGTGTGTTTAATCAACTGTCCATTGGGGTATGGAAGAAAAATGTTTTTTTTCTTTTGAATGCCTAGATGTATTATTGCCTGGTAGACCAGAAAGATGAGTTTTAGTCTCTTGTGCAATTAAAGAAAAAAAAAGAAGTCTGTCTAAATGTTTTGGAAATAGAAACTTGGTCTGATCTCTTGGGTAGATACAATGCATTTTAGAGCTAAGCATAAAAGATATACTAAGAATATTTTAAAGGACCCTGAGTGTACTAGCAAGAGCTGGCATGAATCAGAAAGGCCTGCATGATGCTATCTTTTGTAGTGATCAAAATGCTCTGGCTGTGGTTGAACTCCTTTTGCTCAGTGCCATAATTTCAATTCTTTTAAAAGAAAAACTGGACATGCTTGAATAAGTGATCAGCACATTCCTGTTAATAGAGTCTTGAAGTGCTTTGCTCTGTTATAGTGGAAAGCTGCTTGCATCTTCTGTCACTGACTCTTCTCTGATGAGCCACAATGCTCTGCCAAGAACTTGGAGTCACAGTGCAGTAGGGCAGGGGGCTGTGAAAAGCTGCACTGTGGAGATAGGAAAAGCAATGGTAAGGCCCAGTCACACTGCTGCTTGACCTCAGGCTTTCATCTGTTTGTGATTTGTATTTACTCACAATAGTACTGGAAAAAGATTTTTGAAATCTCTCCAGATAGATGATCTTATTTCTACTTTACCCCCCCAATATTCTCCAAAAATAACTACCTGATATTCTTGATAGGAAAAACTGCTAAACACATTTTCTTTGTGTGTATATCTGTATTTTTCCCCTGTTACAGACTGAATGGAGAGAATTGAACACACTCAATTTCCATTTTCCTGTAAAACAGCTGTGTTTTCTTAGGAAGTTTAGTACACCTTCATTAGGTATTGGTACAACATTTAAAGCTTTGGCTTAAGAATTTTTGCTACTCAACAATGTTTTTCTAGTTTTGCTATCTTTTTAGAAAACAGACATGAAGATTTTTATTAATGTGCAATTTGAAGGAGACTGTACAATTTAAGAAGCTTTTTCTGGTTTGTGGTCTTCCTATCTCTATGTAAATTAAACTGTATACTCCTTTTCAAATATGTGGCTTGTCTGCGTTTTCTGCAATTTTTTGCTTCCAAGGAAAGAGATGAACTACAGAACAATGTTAATACCAAAATAAATGAGCAGAAACTGCTCATGAATGCTTTGTGCCTGAAAATTAGAACAGAATTTCTTTCGAGTTCCTAGCTGTTACAGTGGTGAGGCTATGGAACAATCTCGCCATAGTATAGTAAGCCCAAAATCTAATGTACATACACATATGTATGTTTATATGTTAAAAAAAAAATTAGAATCTGATTGAACCTGATAAGCTTCTTAGGAGTTTCATGAAAGGTTTTGTATGATTAGTCCTCATAAGAACAAGGAACCGCAATCTCAACATAGAAGTCCTTTCAGGTCTTACACTTCGAAAGCCTGATTGCTTTTGGAAACCTACAACAGCTTTGTTTTTGATGAGTTCAGTTAATATTTGTCCCTGGATAGGAAGATATTTGGAAACAGGGGAAAGGTTGTATTTCAGGTGCTGAAACACGTCTGGGACTGGCATTGGTCTGGACCTTGAGCATCTTAAGATGGGTATTAATAGAGGGGTTACAGGTAGAAACCAATGTTCAAGAAAAGTACCTGAAAGATGTTGAGGCAGGGGCAAACATGGGAGTCATGAAGACCCCTGGGAACTTATAAGTGTGCAAAACCCATTACTGAGGGCTTAAACCAACTGGCTGTCAACCTAAACAGAAAGTCCAGCTGGCTTGACCACATTTCAAACATAGTAATGAAATGAGAGAAACTTTCACTTCTTCAGCTTGTTTAGAAGACCATGTTTTAAAATCAAACTTTGTTGATGAGTCTGTTCAGGTAGAGAGGGGTGAATGGTTCTGTGGGGACACGCTGCCCTGTGCTGCCACCATGCTGCTGTGGCTTTCCACCCATACACTGAGGAAGATCACAAGCTGTGCTGCAGCATTTCTCCAGGAGCCCAAACCTCTCATTGCCAAACACTGCACCATTTAAGCAGGTGTGTACTGAAACTGTTATACTATTTCCTAGTGGGAAGATAAACTAGGAGACCTGTAAGTTTGGCTGAGTGATGTCTCTGTGTGCACCTCACTGGGCAGATACTGTGGATAGGGCTGCTGCCTCATCAGTCAAGGCTTCCTTCCTGGAGCTGTTTGCAAGAACCTGCTATGGCTGCCACTGTCCTTCTTGCATATAAACCTGAAAGCCATGTTCCATGGTAGAGTGTATCTACTTCTTGGCAATAATAAAGTGGTGTTAGCCACACAATTAAGATAACTACTGTCTTTCTGCGGGTGGATGGGCATGGTGCAGATAAGGTTAGTGGGGTTGGTCACTATTTCGTTCTGGTGGACTTGTTATGGCATGTTGTCACAATCTGCCACTCAGGGAGTATGTATAGACCTTTATAAATCTTAGATACAGCAAAATAGAACAAGCTCCAAGAGGGTTTCTCTGCATTTATGGTCAAAGTCAGATGCTCCTGTCTTTACTTTTCTTTCTGATTCCGGTGGGTGGAACTTTTGTGAAAAATCTTATGCTTATCTGTTTGAGTGCAGGGGGAGCACCGATACATTTTGATGTTTCCTTTGAAAGAAAAGCAGATCCTCGGAATAAATTGTGTGCTTTGAAAATCTGATGCTAAAATGCAGAAGGAAAGCACATTGAGAAAGGGATTTCATACTAAAATGAAAAGAGAGGTGGCTATGAGATGATCATTACAGTGGCAGCCTAAGCAGTGTTATACCAAAAATTGCAAAAGGCCTTGTGAACTAGGGATGAGATGTGCTGTAGGAGAAAATAACCAGCAAAAGAGTGGATGGAGTAGAAGTCGTGTAGCATTATATTATGAGGAGAATGTAGAAGTCTGTACATAGTTTCCTGCCTAAGTGGATGCTGATAATGCCAACATTAATTGCCAGAGATTTTATGTTTAAGATATCCTGAGGTCTGCTTCAAATGAGCAGGATGAGTTATTTCAGGAATTGCAGAAGTCAAAACCAGTAGAGAATATGGGTCAAATGCCTGCAGAGAGCTACCTGCTCAGGTAAGTGCCATCAAATCCCCCACCACCATCACAGCAACACATCAGCAACACATCAGCCAGGTGGGTCATGAAGCAATTTCCAGTGTTGCCTGCTATGCCCCTCCATTTCTGTATTACAAACCTTTTTGGCCACAATTTCTGTCACTTTAGAAGAATGGCAGACATTTTGAGGATCCTTCTTTCTAGGCCTGCTGTGGCTACTTGAGTAATTTTGGATTGTTTAAGGAGGGACACTGTCCACTCCTATGCAGAATCATTAGTTACACCATGTGTGTGTGATGTGTAGGGGATCTGTAAGGTTCTTGGGCTGTTGCAGACCATGTGTCATACTGTTATAATTGATTTAACCTCACCAAGAACAACTGAGAACACCTGTTTTTCTAAGTGATTATTTTTCTTCACATATGTCACAGCTATTCTCATTATTCACAGTGTATTTTTAGATTTCACATTTAATCACAGTGTAAAAGTGCAAAAGTCTATTTTCCACAAGAAAAAAAAGTTTTTCATTATCTTGTATTTTTTGTTGTTGTTTCTTGGGTTTTGGTTTTTTTTTAAATAATTGTATCATGTTTTTGACAGCTAAATAAATGGATTTTATTAAACAGGATTATGGGCTGAGATTATTTAGTATTCCTTTTTTATTATCTGGTGTAGCCTCTGCTGGGAGCTGTGAGTTTCTTTTCTTCATTTCCAACATTGATTCTTGCATTAGATGGTTTCATTGAATAATTAATATACTTCCTGTGATTGATGATTTGCATGGCCTGAATATTAGGTTATCAATCATGACCCACTTGTTCTAATGTAATCATATTGAAAACGTGTCAAAAGCTGTTTACCCAACAATGACAACAGGAGCTGTGATATTGAAGGTGCTTGATACACTACAACAGAAAATATCCTGGTTGAACATTCATAATGCAGAGATTATGAGTTTCTCAAATTGATGTAACAAAAGCCTGGAGCCCTTGGTGAGAGTTATCAGCTCCAATAAGAAAAGCCCTTTTTTTCAGCTGGAAAATCATACTGATTTCTTTGCCTTTTATCAGCTGCTTAGTGACTTTTTGAGCCTACAGTGTAAAGTAATTATGTTCTGTGCTGCACAGCATAAAGAAATTGAACAAAAAAATGGAAAGTGTTCTTTTTTTTGACAAAACGAGCAGCACTGCCTGTATCTGTTGTTACTGGAAGGAATGAGCATCGTTAAGGTCTTTCCACAGTTTGCTTTTAGTGGATTACCACAAACATTGAAAAAGTGGGTTTTACTTCTCTGGGACTCATTAAAGCAGAGCATTGCATTTTAATACTCAGCACATAATTCACATTTCTTGCAGTGTATTTCTTAGCTCATAGGTGCTTCTTTCTGCAGACTGTATTGGTTCCATTTCATTACCCTGTTGCTCTTTACCTTGGCCAACATTACAGTGGCAGGTTAAATTGTGTATATTCATTTCATTCTTTTCTTTTTCCCGTGACAATTCATATTAACATGGGAATTATATTGCAGTTCAACTTCACAAACTCATACTGTTGGAAATGTTTCCTATGACTGAAGTAGAATTGCTCATGTAAGACAAAGCTTCTTGGGATGGAGAAGTCTAAAGCACCAGGCTTTATAATTCTAAGCAGCAAAGGAAAGCCATTTCCTTCAACCCTCTGCCTGACTTCCACTCTGGACTGTAGCATACACAGATTTTTCCAGTCTCCTTTGTTCATGAAAAGTCATGCAGCGATGCTTTTCCTAACATTTGACAGTGCTTTACTCCTCATGTCACCTTTTGGTTTTGATGGGGTACTCGAAAGCTCTGCTCTTTCCAGCTCCCTGTTGCTCCTGACGTTAGACAACTTAATTGGTGGATATAGACCAAAACCAGACCATTCATCAAGATTAAGAGTGCTGCAGTTTTGTCCAAATGTGAGGAGCCTACTAGTCCTGGCTAACCTTCAAGGCATATAATCATGGAGTTCATACTGGTGTGGTCTCTGAATGGCTGGCATGGTTGGCAGTCCTAAGGAGAAAGACAATTGGAAAATTTAAAAGCTCAGGGAAAAAAAGCCCTACAGTTTGACTCCCCTCCATTCTTTTTTTTTTTTTTTTTACCTTTAGTCAATATTTTACTTTGTTCACCAAAAAAGAAAGTTTATAGGAGCTATGTAATCTCAGTGATATCACCCAGCAGGAGGGGTAATCTCCTGGGATGTCACCATAGTTGAAGGCCAAGTGTTTCAATTACTTAATATATGAAACTATTAGCCTTGTTGTGTCTCTCAATGAATAAAACAGAGAACAAGTATGTTCATTGTTACAGGAAAAAGGATTCCTAAAATAATTTGTAATAATAAAACCACAGAAATCTGGAACCAGAGGAAGTATAGATGAAAAAGACCTAGTCATCTAATTTCTCTGCCAGTGTAGGATTTCATTGCACATTTTTGGTATATTAGTTAAGAGGGATACTTAGAAAATGATGCCCAAATCTGTTGGATTTGAATCCACAGTGATTCATAGTTTTTATGATTTCTTTTCTTGAATGTCTGTAATTAACTCAGAATGGCTCCAAACACTAGTGCTTCTACAACCATGGGAAATAAAGCCAATTAATTAGATTGTAAGCAAAAATAAGATGTTTCTTGATATCAGCAAACTATATCTTCTGCTACTGCTTTTTATCACACTATATATTTCCAGGATTTCCAGTGCAAGTCTATTAGAAAAATTGTCTTCAGTTTCCCCTAATATCTTGTTAGAAATGGACTTTAAAATGAGGCAATTGTAAAGGAAGGGTATGGTCTGGGTTTCCTTTATTTGCCCGATGCTTCTCAAGCCTCTAAGGCCCATTAGTTATCTCTCCTCCACATCTAAGAGAGTTTGCAACTGTTTATTATTTTTAAAATAGAAGCAGGGACTGTCTTTTGTTGAAAGAAAGAACTCTGTCAGGAGGGACACCTCCAGGAAGACTCCCTGTATCTTAGACTGACTTTGAAAGAGTTAGTGAAGGTGGCATTATAATTTCTCTCTCTCGCTGGTGACTGATCTTTCAAGTATTTGTGTATTTGTTATGCCACTGCATCTTCTCTTGATTGCATCATGTTACGTTTTTGCTTGCTGCCTATTACATATGAAGCAGGGCAGAAAAGCCCTGTACATAAAAGTAGAGCATAAAAACTACACATCTTGTAAAACACTGAATTGTTTTATAAAGCTTTTCTGCAGGAAAAGCTGTTCTGCTTTCTGAATCATCATTTCTACATTTTTTTAATTAACATTTTTTTGGTTATTGCCTCAAGACTAAAAGCCCACTAGTTTTCAGTTGTTTAGTTTCTCAGCCAGTAGTAAAATTTTCCTTGGAAAGAAGCAGCATTTTATGGAAACCGTCAGTAAACTGTTTTTCTATGGAAAATATTTGAGTAGCCTTCCTCTGTATACATAGCTATAAAAATATTAGGGCAATATGTGCTAAGTGGGCAGTACAAGTGTTTCAGCACAGAGCACCCATATCTGCAATTTGCTGCCAAAAGCAAATTACTGTAGCAAGCCATTTAACATAATAGGACATAGCAGGTGTTGGGCCACATCTTCAAACAAACAAAAACCAGGCAATGACTAATTCACTGGAAGGAGCAGTAAAGCCAAAATTTTCTTCTTCTGACCCACAGGAAAGCAAATCCACCGTCCTTCAGTGCAGAGCTCATATGTGCAGGATACAAATCTTTCTAAGCAACCAGAGACATATCTGATACTGTGCTTGGAAAAGATCAAAATAGGCATGGACTTCTGAGATGAGATGTGAAACACATCTCTCTGAACATTCCTCAGTATACCACAATTATAAATAAGTACAAACAAAGTCTATTCCCTGCTGATTCTGAATGGAAAAGAGCTGGAGAGAAGAAGAAAAAAACGGCTGTATATGTTTTCTTTATAATTTTGGAATGCATTCAGGCTTCACACCAGGAAGCAGAGAGAGAGAGAGAAGCAGCAGACACCATTCTCATATAGCAGACACCATTCTCATATATTCAACTGATTCTTGAGTGCAAATTTTGTCATCAGCATTGTCCACAGTGGTATCTTGACTCTGAGAACAGAATATTTCTCTGTCTGCATTTATGAACAGTGAAGGAATAAATTGCAAGTGGACAGTTGAAAGGTAGTTTACTGGGGCAAGAGGCAATTTGACTCATTGTGGTTTGTGAAGTTGTCACTTCAGGTCTAAGCCAGCAGGAAGGTGGTCCTGCCTCCAGCTTCCTCACCTGCCTCTGCATTTCCATGATTTGTGGAGCCTGCAGCACCATTCTCCCTTAGTCTACCAGAAGACTGATCATGCCTGAGTTTGCTAATGCACGTGACAGACACTTTACGTTTGATGTCACTGATGCCAGCCTAAGGTGACAGAGTTGTCTTATTCTTGGCATCCTTGCAAATCCTGTTGCTGCCTGTGGATACTTCTCACAGCTACTGTAAATGCTGTAATCACTACAGAGGGGATGACAGGATATTTCTGTGTTGTTCTGTTAACTTCTCCTATGAACAACAGGAAATTAAGCTGGGTGTTGTGTGGTACTTGGCAATCTCTTTTTGGAGGGTTTATTTATTTTTATAATATTCTCTTTCCCCCTTTCTACTTCCTTCCCTGCTAGATTTTCCATGGCAATATTAGGATGAATGTGTCTGTCAGTTTCAAGCTGTGACTTTTTTTTCTGTTTTTGTAGAGCTGTCCCAAAGCATACCTGGGAGCTTGGAATGTTAAAAAAGAAAAGGAAGCAGAGTGTAAGATCGCTGGCCTTGCCTGTAACATGAACACCTGCCGAAGTAAGAGGAGGCTCATTAGGTGATTCTGACTCCTGCTGCCTTTGCTATTTTTGGGCCAGCTGTCATGTGCACAGGGTGATCTGCCTGGCCTTGACGTTTGGTATAACATCTCAAGACCAACCCATTGTACATTTTCCCTCTCACACCCTGCAACAGGAAGAAAAGCAGCCAACACCGTCGTTATGGGCCAGACGTCCAATTAATCAAGCATGGGCTGGATGTGCCCAGGCAAGGGCTCTGGTGGGCAGAGGAGAGGAGGGTGTGCAGAGCCATTACCTCAGAGTGCCCTGCAAACCCTCCTCTTCACTTCTGCTGCATCCCTGGGAACTGCCAGGAAGAGCATCTGAGCTGCCTGCAGCTTTAACGGTATGGCACAGGGGAGCAGAGGTCTCCCAGGATTAATTAATGGGCATCCCGAGAACACATTCTCATTATAGCTATAGCACTAGGGCTTTTCCTCATTTTGCAGAACATCAAATGTATTAGATAGCATGTGGGATGGAGGCAGGGAGGACTGGGGAAGGCAGAGGCTGCAGTCAGAGGGAAGCAATATGGACTAGGAGATTTAATCTGACCCTGTCAGAGGCTGTCACAGGACTTAATATTGCATTTATTTAAACTGGATTTTCTCTGATATAACGCGTCTGACTTTGGGGGAATGATTCTTGGTTTTGAGGGGTGTGCAGATCCCTCGGGGAATGAAATGCCACTGATAATAAAGAGCTCGTGCTGACATCCTCCACCACGATTTTTATTTGTTTGTAGCTGCTCATTCTTTGTTAGAACACAGAAATGGCCAGGCACGTGTGTTTTGTTTCTTTCATGTGATTTTCCCCGCCAGTCAGCATGGCTTATGCTCAATTAATTCCATCAATATACAGTCCCCTCCAGCCTCATCTGCACTTGTGTAGCGTGACAGGCAGTTGTGAATATACCACTAACTGTGTCCAGACAATGGCGTGAGGAGGCTCCACGAGGGGTCTATTAACTCCACAGACAGACTGCAGCTTCATCTTCAGCACAGTCCCTTTGCAGGAGGGGTTTCTTTTTTGGTGAAACATTTAGTGAAACGTGTTGCCTCCCTCCTGGTGAATTAGCTGCCGCTTGGTTGCTGGCGAGCGGCAGCACTGCCGTCTGAACCGTGCCCGATGAAACACCAAGGTGGCTGGACATGCTTCTCCAGGGCTCACAGGCACACACAGAGCACAAGCTCCCTGCTTGGGAGAGCTCAGGAGTGCACCCTGGGTGATCAAGTGGGGCAGGTGATCAACTCTGGCTGAGTGTTTTGATAAAGAAGATGCTCTGACCATGTTCTGTCCCATCAATGCGATTAGGCAATGATGACTTTCTCTGAGAGAGCACAGCCGTCATTTCATCTTTTTTTTCATAAAAGGGCAACAAATTTACTGATATCTCAGGGCCATGTGATCCCCTCAGTAATGGGGATCATTGCTTTCTGTGCACTGGGTATTTCAGAGGCATGAAGCTGTACTAATTGGGGTACAGTGTAATGACTAATCCCATTAGAGGCGCTGTTTACAGATTACCCGCTCGTTTGAGGGACTAGAAAGCAAAGTAGGAATAAAAAAAAATCAAATAGGAGAGAGAATATTATTTTAGAACTGCTGTGACACGAGAATGTGAGAGATGTTAGGTATATTGAAACACTCTTTCAGCCGACAAGGTCACTTGTGGCAATAATCCGCTCATTAGAGGTGTAATCCATCACTCAAGTAATATCAATTTAGTGCCAGGGTTTTAATGCAGGTTGTACTAATCATTAGCGGCAGTTTGTCAACTGCATAATTCACCAGGGATTGTGGGTATGCATGATTTAGCAGGTGACCCTTGACCTCAGTGGAGTAAGAAGCCTGCCTTAGAGGCAAAATCAAGAGGGACAAAAAGCAGCGCTCACTCATGAACAATTATTATGCTTAACAGCATGACTGTCATTTTAGAGAGAAAGGGAAAAAACAGTATGTACTGAATAATGAAGGATTAAAATTCACCTGAGACTTGGCTCCAGCTACAATGCTGGAGTCACCACCCTCGCCTAGGGGGCAGGAAGAAGACAACACTTTTTTTTTATTGTTTACTTAATGGCCCCTTAGCTAATATCTAAGAGTGAGAAGCCCTTCTGCCATGCAAAGCATGAGGGGTGATCAGAGCAACAGACTCATTTATTCTTCTGCTGTGAAAGTGTTGGTTTGTTCCCATCTCTATCCCAGGTGCCAAGCACTGGGATTGACCTGTGACTGTCATAGGTGAAAAGTATTAGTTAGGAAAGTCTGCATTAGTGTCAGACAGGTAGAGGATTTCCCCTCAGGCTGTCAATTCATTTGGAGGGAAGAGGAGAATAACCTGAAGTGAATTTCTGTGCCCACCTGAAATCTACTCAGAGAGTTAAATGCAGAGTTTGATTTACCAATCATTATAAATGTAGTATAGCATCATATTCTCTATTTCAACTATTGGAAAAATGCATTTCTTTTCACATCCCACTTGGGAAGTTATCAGTGTCTTGCCTTGCTGTATTGCTGCTCTGTTTTATAATAGCAATAATCCTCCTGAAATCTGGCAACTAGGACGAGTTAAGTGCCCTAAGCTTTACTGTAATTAAGGTACTTTTTTGCTTGCAATAATTCAGAATTGGCTCTGACTTAAAAACTGAAATTTAACAAGTGATTTAGCTTGTAATGTGCTCTAATTGCTTTTGGTATTTTGAAAGTGGGGGTTGGGTGGGAGAAAGAAGAAAGGGGTCAAACAACTCAGTTATTTAACAGAAAAAGTGACAAGTGATCTTGCGTGTTAGGCTTTTTCCAACTGGAGTTTTAATATGCACACCAGCTTCCTGGTTGTGGCTTTCTAATCATCTATCTGTACTTGATGTCTATGCTTACAATTAAAAATCATGCTTGGAAGGAGGAAAGGGGCTGAGCAAACCTCTTTGCCAGCTAAACATTTTGAAATGTCACTGGCACTGTCAACAATAAATTTACATCACAGACCTTGCCAGCTCTGAAAGAAGAGGCAAAGAATGTGATGTCCCATCCTGAAAGGAACATCCAAGATTCATAGATGCCCTCAGTCAAAAAGAAACAACAAAAACTTGCAAAGTTTTATTAATGGATTATACACTTGGCATGGAAATTGGTATATGTTAGTCCCTTATCTTCTAATATAAACACATAGTGGTTGGTTTTGAATAGAAAGAGCAAAAGAGAGAGAGGTGGAGAATACATAGAGTGAAAGAGAGAGATTAAAGAGAGGAAGGCAGGAAGGCAGGCAGGGAAAGAAAAGAAAAGAAAAGAAAAGAAAAGAAAAGAAAAGAAAAGAAAAGAAAAGAAAAGAAAAGAAAAGAAAAGAAAAGAAAAGAAAAGAAAAGAAAAGAAAAGAAAAAGAAAAGAAAAGAAAAGAAAAGAAAAGAAAAGAAAAGAAAAGAAAAGAAAAGAAAAAGAAAAAAAGAAAAGACGATCCCCAGCCCTGGTTCCAGCATCAATCCAGCTGATAGGGTGTCAAGGGCCCTAGCAAAGCTCGGCTTTGTGCGGACACCTTTATAGATAAATTTACCCATACTGGGCCTAAGTTTCTTGCTTTTGATGCAAGTTATCATGCACGATTTTTTTATTCTAGACCTTTCTAGAAGAGGGTTCGGAGGGGCTGGTTGCCTTGATTCCCCCTGACAATACGTCTGCCCCTTCATCTCCTTCCTGCCGTTGTGCTGTACTGAATTGTTCTCACCTCCAAGAGCCAGAACCAGGGTATTTGTCCCAGAAAGGTGCTGCCCTTCTCCAGCCAAAACTTAAGCATTCTTGTCTGATGTACAGCATGTTCTATAGTGGTTGGTTTTGAATAGAAAGAGCAAAAAGAGAGAGAGGTGGAGAATACATAGAGTGAAAGAGAGATTAAAGAGGAAGGCAGGCAGGCAGGCAGGTAGGCAGGGAAAGAAAAGAAAGAAAAAGAAAAGAAAAGAAAAGAAAAAAAAAGAAAGAAAAGAAAAGAAAAGAAAAAAAGAAAAGAAAGAAAAGAAAAGAAAAGAAAAGAAAAGAAAAGAAAAGAAAAGAAAAGAAAAAGAAAAGAAAAAGAAAGAAAAAGAAAAAGACGATCCCAGCCCTGGTTCCAGCATCAATCCAGCTGATAGGGTGTCAAGGGGCCCCAGCAAAGCTCGCTTTGTGCTGGCACCTTTATAGATAAATTTACCCATACTGGGCCTAAGTTTCTTGCTTTTGATGCAAGTCATCATGCACGATTTTTTTATTCTAGACCTTTCTAGAAGAGGGTTCGGAGGGGCTGGTTGCCTTGATTCCCCCTGACAGTACGTCTGCCCCTTCATCTCCTTCCTGCCGTTGTGCTGTACTGAATTGTTCTCACCTCCAAGAGCCAGAACCAGGGTATTTGTCCCAGAAAGGTGCTGCCCTTCTCCAGCCAAAACTTAAGCATTCTTGTCCTGATGTACAGCATGTTCTTACCAGAAGTCTTTAGTTGGTTCCATGGCTATCTGGCTGTTGGTTTTTGGGAAATGCACACCCTTATCTTCTGGGCTTCTTCAGGAAGGAAGGTAGGAGAAGGCAAGAGGGCACAGCCACCAGGCACCAAGAATAGCCAGATGGCAAAAATATCAGTGAATAATAATACTGAGCATTAAAATTTGTGACTACTGACTCTTTCAGATGGACCTAGAGCACTGCTGAATTGTTCCCATTTCCAATGCAACATGAGCAAAGACAGGGAAAACAGGATTTTTCCTGTAGTTCTGTAGGATTTGCCAGTACTTACAAAAAAAAAAAAAAAAGTGAAATTTGTCCATTAAGAGGTATTGACACCATCTAATTTGAGGGATCTCTTTCTCTGCAATACAGGATAGAGAGCTAGGGTCTTTCAGCAGAATTCAGTCTGCTTAAATCCCTTCCTGCTCTAAATTATCTCCCTTCCCTGTATGTCCATAGCCCTTGGTAGAGGCACCAGGGAAAGGCTCTGGTTGTCATGCCCAGGGCAGTCTGGGTTCCATTGGTGCCTTTTGCAGAGGCATGATGCTGTGGTGTGCTTTATTTAGCTGCTGTGTGAGTTTCCTTGGCTGGGGAACTGTCTGAGGAACTCCTTTCAGTGCCAGCAGTGAAGCCCTCAGTGTTCAGCACCTCTAAGAAGGGTGTCTACTTGAGCTGAATTGCTAAATTTAGGTATTTGAGCTGAATCACATCCAAAGTGATGTTCCCCTTGCTCAAGCAAGGGGAGAAGCAGGAAGTGGAAGTTCAGCACTGGGTCAAGCCTTGATTGCAGCTCAGCCACACTTAGTGATTCCTGTTGTCTCATGTATGTAGGTTATATGGGTTTTAGGTAGGAACTGTCCCCTACCACAAAGGACACTGCATTTCCACAATCAAAAAATAATTAAAATTCTGTAAGAATATCACATAGTCAACAGTTCACATGTGAATAAAAGAAATCTTTTGGGAAAATAACAAATTTTGTTCCATCAGATATAAGATGCCAAAGTCCTTCCTCATGCAGAGAAGGCAATGAAGCCAGCCAACATTTGTCCAATGGGTCAGCATTCTCCTCTGTTGGAAGTCAAAAACATTCATGGCTTCAGGCAATATTCTTGCCCATGGACCTGAGAACAGTAAACCTCATGTCTCCCGTGGACTGACCAGAAAAGGAGCAGATATAAGCTGCACTTCTATTTATGTGTATACATTTTGATCAAATCCTTCACATAACTGTAGTTTCTGTAAGTAAGAGTTCTTTTTCTCTTTCTATTTTAGTCTTTTTAAGTTCAAAAGCTATTGTTAGTAGGAAATTTGGAAAAAACCCAAATGAATCATTATGCTATCATCAACATGTTGATATTTGGATATATCTGAGGATAGCATAGTGCCCATCTGGACTGCTTTAACAGTGCAGTTAATTGCATTATATATGGAGAAGGGATTCAAAAGAACAAAGAATTGAAGCTATTCTGTTTAAATAACCCGTTGCTGTGGTATCTGAGCACAAGAGTAGATCAGAGCATAAAAAAGCAGATTGCTAAAAGCTATACATCCCAAATCTTATGCATAACCTTGGATAGAGACTAATGAAACAAGCTGAGTGGCAAGCTGGAATACTAGTGACAGCAGATTTACTCCCTCTAAGTGTTTGCAAGGACCCCAACTTCAGTGATTTCCAAAGTGAGCTGTATCCATCATGGATGGGCTCCACAATATTTGCTGATGTTTGTTGCACAGCTGCTTGTCATATGGGACAGGGTTTTAAAGGTATCTCCTAGCCTCAGGAGGCTGACCTAGTGGGGGTTTCAAAAATATCTAGCCACTAAACTCACAGGAAAATCTCATACCAGCAATCCCACAAGCTGTCTATGGTTAGGTATCTAGATATTCTGCAGAAATCTGGGCTCTCCTGGTGGCCTGTGGGCGGAACCTAGCTTGTGGGGGATTTTTGGTAGAGGAGGGAGAGGCCACATGGAGGGATGGTCTGCAGTATCTGCTGGCAGCCCAGGCCAGAGCTGTAGGTGCATGTTGTCTGCCGCTGCCTGTGCAGAGGTGATGCTTAGGTCAGAGACGTGCTGGGAAGGGCACATCCCTGGATGACAACGCTTTCTGCCCTGACTGGGGTAAAAGGGGAAAGCTGCTTGAGCCTCCTTGCTGGGCGCAGCAGATTGAGGGATGATGTTTCTTGTTGCCAGAACAGTGCTTGTGGAAATTGTGGGGTCCCCAAATCTGTAGTTAATCAACCTGACCACTGTGGGTCTGCTTTTCCTCTATATTTCGGGTGCATCATGGCACTGAGGATCATTAGCTTCTTCTCAGTGTACTATCCTAACACTGCTGCTAAACAGCGGCTGGTTTGGTGCAGGGACACCAATTAGCAGTGATCTGTATGGAAATGGAAGAGAAGTGGGTTCACAAGATATGAGAGCTGTTGTTTCCCAGTGTTTGCATACAGAATTTTGCTGGATGGCTAAGAACACAGCAGGTAGCCCAGATGCTGATCCAACCCCCATGGTCTCTCCTCGAGATAATGTCTCCCTGGGAGAGCTTGAGCCATGTGGAAAGCATACGTGCAAACAACTGCAGCCAGTGAAATCATGTGCCAGAGACAGGGGAAAACCTGTGTCTGTGTGGGATCTTATTTGAACAGGCCCAACCTTATTTCTCCACAGAAGCAGCAGCTTCGCAGCTTCTCAGGCATACTCCCACATGGATTTCCCAGAGGAGCACTGCCCACAGAAGTGCCAGGTGATCTTCCTGGGGGCATTAATCAGCCAGTGTGTAGCACCTGGGGACATCTGGTCTGCATGACAGCAGCTGAGACATCTGTTTGGGCAGATTAGTGCAGCACAGCATGTGTAGGGCAGAGACCCTCCCCACCAGCAGCTCCCTCTCTGCTGGAGTTGGGAAGCTGCAGCAAAGGGTGTGGTGTCCACCCTACCTTGTCTGCAAGCCCAGGATCTCATTCAGCATCAACAGCATCCCTCTGTGTGCCAGGGTCACTCCTTGATTTGATTGAAGCCTTCAGTATATTGACTTGTCTGTTTTGATCTTCCTGGATTTACTTTTGTTTCTTTTGGAATTTATTTTAATCTGCTGGTTTCTTCTGAGATGTCTTATTTCTAACCATATTTCCTTTATTTGTCTTGCTTGGGTTTTTGTTTGTTTGGTTTTTCAATGGTGGTGTTTTTTCAGAAGCTATCTTTTCAAAGAACTGTCATTGCTGCCTCCACAGATGCTTAGTATACAGAATAGTATACAGATACAGAAGATTATGGGTGTCCAAAAGTGTAACCATTTTCTAGCAAAATTGGATATATAAGATAATGTGTCTGTATGCTGAATTGAAACTTTTTAAATGGCTCTGTACATTCAAACCCAAGTTGTTGGACTCATTAAAACTGACATATGCAAACATTTCAACTACAAAAATTCAGTTACTGATCTCTGTTAAATCCCAGGCAGCAGATGACACTTAGAGTCTGCTAAAGAAAAAAATGCTAGTCTTTTTTTTCCCCCACTGCTTTTAGTATTTGCTCAGTATCATTAATATAAATATGCAATCATCGAAATCAACACAACTGAAGTTAACAGAGCAACTCCAGATTTACATCAGTGTAAATGAGAGCAAAACTTGATCCCTCGCATGTAATTTATCTTTAATTCTGGTTTAAGTCTCTCTCATCTTGCTGAATAAAAACTGATGTTCTTCTCACACACAATCTGTATACCATTCATTAGTGTCTTTTCTGTTTGGAAGAGAGATTGGAGCCTGTGGTAATGAAAGCTCAAATCCTGGGGAGCAGTACACATGGTATTTTGTTTTAACTAAATGCTGTATTGGTATTCTCATGAGTGGCTTTGCATTACTTGAACATTTATGAGTAGCTTGAACTAATAAATCTCTAATTAGCACTAATTACTAATTAGGTTATTGATTCCTCTGACTGTGGACTCCTCACCGGCTTTATTCATAAGCAGAATGCTATTTTAAAAATTCTTGTGGATATTTTCTCAAACGAGCTCACTTCTGCCACAGAAAGAAGCAGAGCAGCAGGCTCTGGGCAGCCTGCTTGTCAGAACAACACCCAGGCTTATTCAGACTGAGTAGGTCTGCTGAGGAGCAGAGGTCCTTTTTTTTTTTTTTTTTTTTGCTAATTGAGCTGTCAGAGCACTGCCTGCTTGCCCTGATGCACTGGAGAACCCCAGCACTCTTCTGCTGTCTTGTCTGATGGATACCTGCTGTTTGCACCCTGTGGAAACACGGGCTGTGCCCAGCCCCAAAGGGTGGCTGATGCTCTTCTGAAGGTGTTTTGGGGCGGTCATGCTCTTTTTGGCCTCATGATGAGACCCGAAGCAGATCTGCTGGAGCAAGTTGATGTACTCCTGCAGTCTGGCTTTCTTTCTGTTTGGTCAGAAAAGCCCTTCTGAATCCTCATACTCTCAGAAGAGTTTCCCTCATTCTCCCATCTCTCTCCAGCAGCTGTCCTGCTCACTACCTAGCTGGTGAACCAAAAGGGGTTGTTAAAATCTTTGCTCTGTAGTCTGCATCTACATGGCATTCCCAATAGCTTTTTGCAGAAACAGCCCTTCCTGCCCCAAAAAGATCAGTCAAATAACAGGACTCCCAAGGTGCAATACTCATGTAGGAAGCGCTTTCCCTACTGCCACCATCACTGCCACACCAACTCACCATACCTCTCCCAGTTTCTCACACCTACAAAATAATTCATAAAAGAGTTTTGGTTTTGTATGGTTTATTGAGGATAGCAGTTAGCCCACTGTCTACTAACTTCTTTCACTTGAAGCCAGAACACACAAGTGATTGAAGAAATTTTGGCTTTCTTCACTGACAGTAGTGATTTTATCTAGAAATGACTGATTGCCTCTCTGTTAGGACTGGCAGGAGAGGTCAAGTGCAACACTACTTTATTCAAGCATCAGGCTGTTTTGCTCACGTGGTACATCTTCAATTTGCAAACCCAGACAAGTGCAAGATGAGGCTTACTTCTGGTTGGCATTATCTGTGAAGAATATGCAAAATCTCTTTTTTGGTGGCTGCCTTCTCTTTCTGTTTATTTTATGCAACCCACTATGTTTGTTTTGATCCCTGCAGCCCTGTGCAGGTTCTGTGATGAGCCACTGTGGCACCACAATGGAGCTGCACTCATGCTGATGTTCTCACCAGCAGACTCCAGGCCCTGCTGAGCTTTTGCTGTTGCATGCACAAAACTCCCTAGGACAACTGTGGGAGATGTCTGCGTGTGGCAGCGAGGGGATGGGGCTCCCTGTGTAGCAACATCTGGGGACCAGAAATTGAGTATTCTTGGCTACAGGCCTCGACTCTGAAATATGATCTTCCCACCCTTCTGGTCCATCTCTTCACAGAGCAAAGGAATAAAGAAGGGAGCTAAGTATCTCTGGATGGAAGTCCAGTCAGCTAATTAATATCAATGAGGTGCGTGTTATTTTTAGTTATTGCAGATGTGCTCATACCTCATTAGCTTAAACACTTTAAAGCAAATAAATAACAGCTTCTGTCATGCTTAAAGGAAACATTTTATAAAGAGGTTATTGATCTGGACTTCAGAGGGACCTGGTGGGAAATCTGTAAGGCTTTTTCTTCCAGAGGAGGGAAAGGAGGGGACAACTTTACAGAAGTAAACTGAATGTGTCCTCTTTTGTAATGCACATTAAGGAGCCAAAAGTCAGATCTGTTTCCAGATCTGGTGGGTTTGAGTTCCTGGGCTGGCTCCTCTGGTGGAGACACTTGTAGATGCTTTGCAGTGAGGCAATTGAATATCTTCCTGTGAGTTGTTTTGGGGAGACAGTTGGTCCAGAAGAAAGGGTTTGTCCTGAGACTGCAGGAGGAATATTTCTTTGGCCCTGATTACCTGATATTTTAATTTCCATATTTAGCAAGTACCCCAGATGTGTGTTGCAGGAAATAAGTAACTTGTCAGTGGTTTTGAGGTTTCTCAGCAAAAAGAAGATTACGTCGTTTTACACTGAAGTATTGAAGAGAGTGTTTTATATTTTGAATGCTAATAAGCACAGTTTTTTTCAGACGGGAGCCATAAAACTGTCATTATGTCAGTGGTATGTCTTTGTTCTTAGCTTTGCTCGTGCTAATCAAAGACAACAGTGGTATATTTTGAGTTAATACTGTAACAAGAGGAATGGCATTAGTGGTCATCATCATGAGTGACTCCTGGACATGTGGTAATAATTTCTTAAGTGTTTCTGAATAGTAAATGAGTGAGAGAGAGGGAGTTCAGCTCCAGTGCTGTGCAGAATGGAATGTATGATTCTGCTGAAATGATAGATCCACAGCTCACATTTGAGGGCCTGTAAAAACAAAAATCTTCTTTTTAATATAATTAACATATCTCCTTCCACAATCCCTCTTTTTCTTCAGCATCTGAATTTGCCTTTTTATTTGGGATAAAGCAGTGACTTTTAGCAGGAGGACTGCATGCGTGCAATCCTCTCTATGTTCTTAGGGAAATCATTCCACTTGAGAAACCAAGCTCTCATCCTTTGAGTATTTCAGTTTTGTGTTGTTGGATGTGAGTTTGAGAGCCTTCAGTTGAAATGGCGCTTTCCTTCTTATTAATAGATGCCCCCAGATTTGGTAAATTTATGGAAATAGAATTGGTAACATTATATATTAAAGTGCCAGTTTTCTTAGGGAAAAAAAATACCACCCAAACCTTTTTTATTATCAGTCAAGAAGTTTTCATTTATTTGGTTAGGCAGTATGTTTGCATTGGCTGGCAGGCTCATGAATGGCTCCTGCATAACAAATCATGCATTTTAAGAATTCCTTCCAAAGCTTTTATGAAAATACAAAAACTTAAATAACTTTAACACAGTTGTGTGATCAGTCTGATTAAGTTAATGCATTTAGTTTAAGTAACCCCAGTGGGGTTTCAGCAGTACTGTACGTTCCAGAGAAGGGAACAATTGGTGTATTTTCACTGTCTGACTGTGTTTCTCAGAGAATGCTGAACAATATTAAACATTCAGAGGCTGCGTTTTCCCTTTGTTTTGACAAATGCTAATAAGTAGCTAACTGCAAGAGAGGGGGGAAAAAATTCCTAATTCAAACCAGTTGTGTGATGGTCGAGCTCAGCAAATTCCCTGACCAACAAGATGTAATCTGTGAAGAAAAGAGTGGAGTGGTAGCCTTTGCTAGCCTTTGAAATCACTAATAAAGTCATTAGACAATGTTTAGCTGAAGAGAAATTACTAAAGCCAAAGAAAGACTATTCTGAGGAGCTCTTGGAAGGAACATTAGTGAGCTTTGGTTTCTAATTAAGTGGTATTATTAGGAGCTTTGATAAAAACCCTCGTGTGTGTGACATCTTGTATTTCTCTGTGTATCAAGAGTTGAAGAGAAACTAAAAAAAGAGAGACTTTTTAATGATAATACCTGAAAAGTGTTTTTCAGCAGACCCATACATCATTGTCAAGTGAAAAGATTAAACTTTATTGTTTCTTTTTGAACCAAGAACTCAAGGTGAGTGGAAATGTCTTGAAATGCAAAGTAGTTTGGCAGATAAAGTAAAATAGAGATGAAAAAAGACAATAAAAAGACATTGGCTGTAATAGAGGAAAGAGTGGGGAAGTTCACTCTTTAATGTTGCTGGGAGAACTTTCTTTTCGCTATTAATGATAGCATTTAAGTGTTACAATTACAAGCTTTTATTGAAATGAA
The DNA here is from genome assembly GCA_024865655.1 of Emberiza elegans. Lineage (NCBI taxonomy): Eukaryota > Metazoa > Chordata > Aves > Passeriformes > Fringillidae > Emberiza > Emberiza elegans. Next base: position 52,665,402 of record JALJVW010003023.1, on the reverse strand, counting down.
ACATTTCATTTAAGGAATGGCACCAAAATCATTTTTGTGTGTAATATGAAGCATTAGTTATGTGATGCTGCTGCCAAAAAAAACCCCACCATTCATTTAAAATATCAGGAAACTCCATTTGAGAGGGTAGTTATACATCCATTGAGGATACTCTGTATATTATTTTTCCTTGGTATTAATAAAGTCTATTAACAACATAACTGCAATTGATTCATAATGTCACATTTGTTTGCAAGTAATGGATGTAAGGTTAAAATGGTTTAACTATTACAATGTTTGAAAATGATTGCTGTTCCCTAAAGCCTCCTTTATTTTTATTACAGTTTTTTTCCCCTTCAGCAACCAGTTGTTTTGCAGTTGTTAAACTGCTTTCAGCTGTAGATACTCTGCATTATCAAGATAGATGGGGCTTGGTGTGGGATTTCCACAAAGGTTGGTTGCTGAAAAAGTAACTTCCACAGTGTGCCCTTGAAAGATTTATTTAACTTGCCCCTTAACAGGCCGGGCTGCACTGATTGCTACAGAAAAAAAGTCAGTTTTCTGTCAGATTCTGGCCCGTTTTGGGGAGCCTCGCCTGCCTGTCTGTTGGCACGTGAAATGCGCACCCGACCCCAAAACATTTGATCTGCTCGCCCCGGTGCTGCTGGCTGGCCAGGTCTGTGCCTCGGGCTGCCTTTGCTAACCAGGACACAGAGGGGCTTGCTTGCCTCTTTGTGCTGCGCTTGCAGGGGCCATGAGGACACCCTGAGCACTCCCCTTTTGCTCTGGCTGGGTGTCATTCCCTCTCCCTGCCCACCCCTTGTAGAAAAAAGCAACCCCTGAAAGACTCTGCTGGGGGACAGACAGACATGAGGAGCAGGCATTGGACACTTGGGCTTTCATCGCCAGCTTCTGAGTTCCTGGGAAGAATATTGCCAACTCTATCAGAGCCTTTCTTGTCATCTTAATTCACAATTCACTCCGAGTAGAGACTTCTTTTTTTTTAAATCTGGGGTTGAGACAAAAATGCATATAAAAGCAGATCACTTGGTGCTTAAATCTAGTTTTGAAATGGGTTGGGCAAATAGTCCATGCAGGTAGCGGCACATAATTTGTAAAAACTTGTTTTGCCCAGTATCTTCTTTTACAATCACATTCAACAACAATTCTATTTCAGAGAGAGTCACGGCTTGTGTGTCAATTTATACTCTATTCATATATATAGGAAGAATTGGATATTTGTTTTTTAAGGGAGAAAATAAAAAATAAATAATTTTATTTTAAAAAACCCATATATGTTTGAAATAAAGAACACCCCTCAATTCTTTCATCTAAGCTACTGTCAATAATATAAAGTATCTGAAGTAATTTTTTTTTTAAACATCAGATTTAATTTTTTCTTGCTGTACAATTGCAATTTCACAACTTTCTAATTTGACAATGAAAATATTACAGATTGGTGGATTTCATTTTGTGTTGGTCACCACCAGTTGATTTTACTCTTTGGTTACCATGCGCTGACAGAGGGTTGCAATTGCTATAGGTTTTGTGTGGATGGCACTCAGCAAACCTTGTGATGCCTGGCAGTTTAAAAAACTTGGACAGAAGGATTTTTGGACCGCGAATACAACAGGGAGAACATTAAGTTGGTTTTAACAAAACTATTTTAATAAGCATTTTCAAGAAATTGTGGGTTCTCTGATTGGCAAACGATATGTATTTCTAGCCCCCAAAAAAGCTCAAATTCTAATTGTTCTGCTTCTTTGAAGAGTGTTCTGAATTTTCACATCTTGTTATTACAGGACTTTCTACCAACATGACCACATAACAGGGCTACTCCTGGCACAACTGCACATGCAGGAGAGGAATTGCATTCATTAACTGTATCAGTTTCCAAATGGCACATAATCTGTACACAGATTTAAGCCCTGGCCTGACAAGCCGAGCCAGTGCATCAGTGGATCCAGATCAGACTGTTTTCAAAAGATCTCATCTACTTTGTACAGGGTTTCAAAAAGGAGTCGTGTTTGGGGTTTTTCTGTTGGTTTTGTTTTCCTCATTGAGGCTCGCAGGGTAAGTCCCAGATCAACTCATACGCTGAGTCAGGTCTAGTGAGTATTTTAAGTGCTATTTTTGACATTTTTTAAAAGCAGGGCAAAGTAGCCCCAGCACATTTACAGGAGCAGGGACTCCACGTGCAGGCAGCATTTCTGTCGCACAGGCACCCCAGGAAAACACAACTGTGGTGGAGAGAATCTAATCTTTGCCACCACTCTGTGCAATGACAATACTGGATAACATTGGAAAGGGCCTGCTCTCAGATTTGTTAGCTTCAGAGAGCTTTGCCTCTTCAGTGACACGATTGTGTTAAAGTCAGGACTCCTGTCTGGAAAGAGCAGAACGCTGGAGCTGAAATCTGTGATAGTGTCATTGTTCCCAGAGGTGCAGTAATGGGCTTCACTATACAGTGCTGTGTCTCACTTGGAAAGCACCTACTCTGAGTGACATAAACTCTTTGTTAATGTGTATAATAGACTTCAGCATCATTTAAACATCTTAAGAAAATAAGGCTTGGGCAGTTGAGAGTATTAGCTACCTAATTTCAAACACTTTGTTAAAAGTTTTCATTTCACTTTTGCATGGCTTGCCAACATTAACATTAAACTTTTGACTGTTTAAGCCACTTCTGTGATCAATTATTTTTTTAAAGCAGAATGAGCCCTTAGAAAGCTACAGCCCAAACTGTGAGACCACGACCATGACCTTCTCAGATCAGGGGCTCACACAATTTGTTAACATTGGGTATGACATGCCACATCAATAACTTTGTAATTAGGAAAAAAAAAAGTATTGTCAGTCCATTTTTAGAAATTACTTTATGGACAGCTTTGCATAAAAAAAATAATAAAAAAAATAAAATAAAGGGGGACAACTAGTTCATTTTGCCTTTTTTCCTGTAATACTTTGTCTACAACAATGTCCATCCTGGGCTGATTTCTTTGGAAGTTTGGGATTATCCAGAGTGACTGACAACTACTGATAAGAAAAGCTGATGGTGAGAGAGGGTGAGGGTTTGCTTGAAGTCACAGACTCACTCCTAGCCCGGCGTGGGGCTTCTCCAGCTCCTTTCAAGCCAAATAAATCCCAGCTGGATAAGGCAGGGCCCTGCACTGTGCTGTGTGTCCTGGAGGGGTCCCCATTTTCAGCTGCCACACATCCTGGGCTGTTGGTGGACTCCTCCTCTAGCCTTGCTCTCTGTGGGAATGGTGGTTTAGTGTTCTGTCTTCTGCCTGACCACCATCTTCTGTGGCAGTGACAACAACACAATATCTTTGAGGCTACTGTCTCCTGTTCTGTCAAACAGACAGTCCAGACACTCCAAAATTATTAGGATGTGGTAGAGAAGCCACATTGAGTCCCTCAGAAGATATCTGCTAAAATCTCTTCTCTTTCAGCCAAGAATTTTAACAGTGCCTGTCATTTTCTACTAACTCCTTATCCCCCTTTCCCTAAAGTACAACTTGAGTTGCTGAATGGCAGATGCTCAACACAAGTAATAGGTATAAATATTCACCAAAATTAGGGGTTGACTTCCCTCTTACTGCTCACTGATTTTCAGCTGAGAGAAGGGTATGTATTCCTTTGTGAACTGATTGTATTGGTAAAAGTAGTAAAGGACTCCAACGCATCTGGAGCTCTAAAATAACACACCTTCTATGATGTATGTCTGACTTTCTTGCCTGTTTTGGCTACTTATGGCATAGGAAACTAGTCTGAGGCAGTCTCTAGAGAGCATCCATACTCAGTGTCCACCCCAGGATGATTCATCATATCCTAAAAATGATATCCACTACCAAGGCTCGAGGTATTGATCCCTCTGTTTACTCTAGAGAGCTGCTTTAGCCTGGTCTATGGACAGGTAATATTAAGTGGGATGAATGCCACTGAATGCCACCCCCATGATTAAGATATGAACTTCATGTGTGCAAATGTATCAGCACTGTCACATCTTCTCAGTGAAAGAAGAACCCAATGTCTCAGGCCGGCAGCTCCGTACTGCTGTCATACCTGCCTCTGCACACCGTGTATCACAGGTTCAGTGACAGCCAATGACTGTCATTCTGTCAAATGGCCTGATTCCCTTTGACATCTAATGCCCTTTACCCCACTCTGGCAGTGGCAAGAAGCTATGCAGAAAATGTAAATAATATTAAAAGCGACCTTAGGGCACCTACACAATTGCCTGTACAGCATAGGATTGGTTGTGTGTAAGAGAGAATAAAGAGGTTTGATTTTTTCCCTTGAATTCAAATGATGCAGGATGGATCCTAGATATAGAGGGTTAAAACAGCTGAATAATACCAGGACTTTTTTATTCATCTCATGATATTTGGTTGGGACTATTATATATAACATAGTTCCACAAATCCACATTTTAAGTTGTATTTGGTCTTTTCAATATGCTTTACAAAGTCCTTATACATTTGAACAAGAATATGTTCTGATATCCCAGTGTTTTCAGTAATGATTCCATCATTGCTCACTTGATGTGGCAACATTAGCCTGTTTCTGAATGTGTTTGAAGCACAGGATTTCCAGGTTTCTGTTGCTCATGCACAGGAGAGGCACAACACATCTGAGCTATCTTTTTTGTCTTCTTTTTGTGATGACATACATGTCTGGGTACAGAAGCTATGCTATAAGGATAAATGACTGTGGGATTAAACCCCCAGTAGGAAGAACAGGAATGATACTCTCATCATTGCTCACTTGATGTGGCAACATTAGCCTGTTCCTGAATGTGTTTGAAGCACAGGATTTCCAGGTTTCTGTTGCTCATGCACAGGAGAGGCACAACACATCTGAGCTATCTTTTTTGTCTTCTTTTTTGTGATGACATACATGTCTGGGTACAGAAGCTATGCTATAAGGATAAATGACTGTGGGATTAAACCCCCAGTAGGAAGAACAGGAATGATACTCTTAAACATTTGGAAGGAATGCAGCCAAGGCCCAAATGCTTTTATTTTTCAACTTCATCGATCAAAAGCTACTCTGTGTAATATGCTAAATGACATCTGACATATCTGAAATGCTGGGATAAAAAAGCAACAGCAAAAAAAAGCTTAACCAATCATAGGTAAGGTTTTATTGCTAGTAAAGCAGGTTCTCTGCTGAGGAGAAACGTTAAAACTGCGTGAATTACACCCAAGCAACTGACAACTTTACTTAGCTATTCCATACATTAGAGGATAAATCTCCATTCTAGGAAGTTTCAATGCCATTTTAGTTATCCATTTAATCCACCTATTCATTTAGCAGGAATGGTAATTACGGGAAAATTGCTGCCAAACTATGATGTGCAATTAAAATTCAGGCTATTTTGTGTGATGCAAAATCTCCCTTTTTTACTATCATCTTACAAATCCTCTGATAGAAAGTTTGTGCCTTTTTGAAACAGAGCTTGTAATAATAAGCCATCTGGCTTACTTAAACATGAAAGATTAAAATGATATACAGTATGAAGGCTTCCTATTCAATTGCTAATGTCCAAGAACTCAACTCCAGTGGTGAAAGCTGTCATTTGGGGGGAAGAGGTAATTAAAAGATTTCCTTGTAGAGATGGGTCCTAGAGTAGGGAACTGGCACATCCAACAAGCAAAACTAATTTTCCAAAAGAAAGCAATGCTGGCCAAATGTCTTGCAAGATAATCTTCTGTGTCCTTAGTTCACTCACAACTGCTTGAGTGGGGCTGAAAGGTGGGTTGATGACTGGTGGCACAAAAGCAACCAAACCTTGCTTTATTTACCATGCTAAGCCAGCAGTGCTTCGTAACACGGGCTTGCCTGAGGCAGACAACAATGAGAGAAAATGCATTGTGATTAAGTGCGACCCACTCTTTTTAAAGAGAGGGAGAAAAAGGCTGCAAACATTTTAGACAAACAACAATGCAGAAACTGAAAATACACATTCTGAGAAGTGACATGCAGAAAGGCACTTTTTGGAGATGAGCTTTTGAAACAAATGCATTTAGTAGTCTTTACTACTTTATAATTGGCAAGAGGCTAATTGGGGGCACAGTGCTTGGGCTTGTGCAGCATACAGGCCATCTGATAAAATGGGGTAATTGTCAACTGGCTGCAGAGGAAAAACACGGTACCTCTCAGCTGTGACGGTGGCATATTCTGTTGCTTTCAGCTTCCCTCTGCCTTCCACCTCTGACTGATGAATTTCCAAATGGGAGGCAACGGAAAATTCTGTTGATGAGATGAAGAACCCACCCTAGGGTCTCAACCTTAAGTGGAAGCAGAGGTGAGTATGAATCGTTCCCAGACAGTCATCCATGTGGTCTGGAGTACTTGTAGGGAGCACTGTACCTTTGACCTACAAAACAAAGCCTAAATGTTATTACAAGTAGACTGTAACCCTCCCAGATGAAGAGATCACATCTGATTCCTTACAGAAAAAAGAATTTAATACAGAATGTAAAGCTCTCAAAATAATTTTGAGTTCAAATTATCATAGCAGGGATCTTCTCTGTTGGGTTTTATGGAATTGCTCTACAAGTCTGGAGAAACATAGACTTCCCAATTTTTATTCTATTGCCACTGTTGCTCCTGCAGGGGCCTACTTAATTACCACTGAACTATATTATCTCTGTCTGCATCAGACTTTTTCAAAAGGGAGATGTTATAAAGTGCTGTGCGCAGGTACAGTACTCTATAAATAAAGAAAGAGTGCTAAAATGAGAACCCTTCCATTAAAGACACTATCCTCATCTGCTACTTTTCAGAAGAGCCTATTTAATGAAGATCCTTTAGCTATTAATTCTACTTTCAGGCTCCATTTAGGCTGAGAGAAGGAAATAATGAATCATGACATAATGGAAGTCCCTGTAAAGCACTCAGCTTACCACACAGGAAACCAGACTTGCATGTGCGTTTGTTTTTGTTTTTAAGGCTATTTCTAACAATAGCAGCCAATGAGAGCCTATTAACTTCATTGTGTCTTAACTTTCTGTTCAGTCCTTGGCGATCTTCCAGCTTAATTCCTCTGAGTCAGCAACACATTCAAAGCAGGTTAAATGAACTCTTGGATAAGAACCTCCAATAAAGGAATAATTGATCTTTCCACTGCAGCTCATCACCCCTTCCAAAAACACAAACAAAAGCACATGCAAAGGCGATGTTTAAATATGCAGCCTTATTCAGAGGTGACAGGATGGGCAAGACAGGGGTGTGGGGATGGATGAGTTGGGGGAAGCAATGGTGTGAGAGTTGTTAAGCAGCCAATACGAAATGCATACTTTGGCAAAAGTGAGAAGAAAGACTCATAGGACTAAGGAAAATGAATGAACTATATTTGCTTCTCTTAAGGAGCTCTGCTTTGCCTTCAGCACAGTTTCTCATAATCTGGTTTTCTCTTGCCTTTTTACTCTCTGTAGTTCTATCCAGTAAAGTGATAAAGATTGACGTGCCCCTTTCATGTCAGAAGAGAGGAACTCTCCATGTGCTTAGGACTTCAAATATCCACAGGAAAATAGATGAAATCCACTCTGTTCTTGGCCTAGATCTTCACCCGGGAGGACCGAGTGGGGAAGACAGCAGCTTGCTGGATGGGTGTCTGCTGATCTGTCCACAAGGGGAAGGAGTACTCAGGGAAACAGATCATTAGGAGTAGAGTGCTGAAAACATGCCAAAAATAAACGAGAATTTACTTTGTCTTTAACAAAATATCATGCCAATTGCAGGTCACTTTTTTTTGTGTTTTCATGGAAAAAGGTGCATGGGTAAGACAAAGAGAACAGGCTCTATGTTAAAAAAATAAATAATTAGATCTAGGAAAAAAGTGGCCCAGTAGCTGTAATGCTGCAATCCCAGTTCATTAAACTTAAGTTGATACCTTCTAAAGCAGCACATTTATTGTCCTCTGGCCTTCTCACTGCTTTATTCTTGCATCCATAGTGCATGAAGACTTGGAGTCACTTTACCTAAAAGTCTGTAGGTGTGCTCCAGGGTGATAGTTTTCGTGTTTAAATGAAATTTGAGCTGTGCACTGTAAGAGTGAAGTGAGTCAATGAACTAAAACCAGCTTTCTTGAGGACTTTACATTCTCCATGAAGAACTTGGAACTACCATAAACTTCATGCTCCTCTCTGAAATTTGGGCACTTTTAAGTGAAAGAATAAGATGTGTAATGTGGGTGTGTCTCTCAGAAGCAAGACATGACAGTCCTGTTGCTGAGGTCTCTCCTGAAAAGTATGTAAGTTAGAAGGTGATGAAAACATTCAAAGAATCTGGAGAAGATGAAATAATTATGCAACAATTTCTGTGGGCACCACCTTGCTTTGTTGTGTTGTAGCAGCGGCTCTTTGAGAAAGAGGCCACAGCTTCCTCCTGTGTTTTCCTAGAACTGACAGAACAGGGGTTTTGACTTGGATTTCAAGGTGGTATGAGAATAAAAATGTGCAGTGATATATTCCAAGCATGTAATCCTCACTCTAGAAAACTCCTGCTTTTTGCAGAGAATTCCTGAACACAGAATACTAATCTTCCCTGTCGGTTTTTGTTGTTGTTGTTGTTTTGGGTTTTTTTTTTTTTTTGGGGGGGGGGTGGTTTGTGAGAGATTATTTGCCTGTTGGAAGGCTGGTTGGGAAGGGACACTGTGTGTGTCTGGTTTTAGCCTTTTCTGTGCTAGCTGATAGCTTTTATGTATGGCTACATAGACCAAGTCCCTGACCAGGCTTTGTTCCCTTCGCTTCTTCATATGTCTACTCATCTCTTCAGTGTTCAGAAGAATGAGAAATTTGAGAACATCTGAAAGTGTACCTCACATAGAGTATACAGAATAAAATTTTCCAGGAGGCTATTGTTTACATTGTAAAAAACGTGTTAAAACCCAAAAGAATTACTCTCTGAAGGGTATTTGCCTTTCACAGACTTCCTTTGTGGAGAGTAGTAATTTCGCCTTTGATACTCCCAGGGTCTCCCACCTTGTACATAACAAGTCATGGGGAAGGAGGTGATTAGGTCTTGCTGACTTAAACTTTGATGTCACTACAGGGCCTTGTATTTCATTTGAGAGAACTCCAGGGTATCTAGTCCAGATGATAACAGTGATAATAACAAGGTTTTTACTCTTTTTGGTATCAAAATATGTCTGTCCCAGCATGGCCATAGGCTCAGCAAAGGAATCACCAGTGGTAGTGGCACAGCTCAGCATCCTGAATGTGAACCAGTGCAGGAGGATTGTAGCTCTTTCAGCAATGGCACTTGCAATTGTGGTTCACTCAGGGAGATCTGACACTACAGAGGTGTTCCCCTGGCAGCTGATTTCATTGATCACTGACACATGCCATAATGAATCTGTTGGGCTAGCTGAGGGACACAGGCTGATCAAAACAGCAAGGAAAGGAGAGAAGGAAGATTTTCTGAGGTGAAAAGTGGTCGAGATGAGAACCTGTTTTACTTCTAGAGAGATCTGAGAAGAAAAAGGCATACAACCTAGAGTAACAGAGTGGCTGCTGCTTAATCTGCAGGAAAGAGAATAGCTCTTAACTTCAGAGTGGCCCAACAAGTAGGCAGGATACTTTGAAAGAAAGGTTGCCTTAAGATGAATAAAATTCATTATGTGGCTCAAATGAAAGGAGATTCATCTTGATTTGATGACATAGCTTGGAAATGAGAGGAAAAACAGCACCTAAAGGCTACTCATTGACTAATTTGCTGTCCAAAGCAACACAAATATGGTGCTGTGCTTCCTGCCCTTCCCTTTCTTCTTTTCAGGACTGTTCTGGATTGTATGTATGCTACCATTATATGTTTTTACTGACAATAAAAACACCTAACAAAATAGTGCTCTTTTTTGAACCCCTCCTTAAGCTTTCCATCTGCCACAGCCTTTCAGAGCACTGAGGAGCGATCAGGCTGTCCTAATAGTAATTTTGATGTGATCTTCATTCTACAAGATGAACTACTTTGTCTCCTCCTTTTGTCTCCTTATGTCTCCATGGTCTCTTCATTTTATCTCTTTCATCTTTACTTACTACATCCAACAGCTGCGTACTGTGGGACAGTGAATGTACCTAATTCCAGCAGCTATTGCAGTTCAAAAGTAATGAAAAGTTATCAATAGCTAATTCAGTAGATTATTGCTGCTCAGGGTAAAGGAGTGGGTCCAAATTGTGCTACCAGTTACAACTGGGTAGCCCCAAGAAGGCCAGCATCTGCTCCATATCAACATTAAACCTCTAGGAGACTTTGTGATACGCTGCAGGCAAAAATACAGACAGGATGTTGATGACGAGTGTTGCTCTCTATTTGAAACAGACACTGACTCCAGTTATCATGGAAACAGAAAGATGTGGTTGAAGACAAGCTGGTTCAAATGGATCTCAGAGAAAACTGTTACACCCTCCAGCACTGAGGAGAGTTTTAAAGCAAAATCCTGGGAGAGCCTTGCAGCTGATAGGATCCTTCTAGCAGGTGTGGAGCGGGGCAAAGACATATGATTGCTTGACTTTCTTTGGTAGTGTCACACTAATGAAAGAAATGTGTTCATCTATCATCCTGAAACAAATATATAAACTTATTCTTGAAGAAGAGGGCCTGAGTGCAACCAGGCATGTCTTCTGAAGCTAGTTTACAGCAAAGCTTTGCAGCCAGGAGTACCCTAGGGTGCATCTGAAGAGTGGGGCCAGCAGGTTGAGGGAGGTGATCATCCACTTCTGCTTGGCCCTAGTGGTCCTAGGCCCCAGTGGACCTAGAGGTCCCATGTGGAGTGCTGAGTCCAGTTCTGCGCTCCTCAGGACAAGAAAGTCATGGAGCTCCTGGAGAGGACCCAGAGAGTGGCAAAGATGATTAGGGACTGGAGCGTGTCTCTTATGAGCAGAGCCTGCAGGAGCTGGGCCTGTTTAGTCTGGAGAAGACTGAGAGGGGACCTCATTAATGCACATGTTTCAAAGGTGGGTGCCAAGACAATGATGCCAGACTGTCTTCAGTGGTGGCCAGTGACAGCACGAGGAGCAATGGCTATAAACTAAACCACAAAAGTTTACACCTCTACATGAGGAAAAACTTATTTACATGTGAGGGTGGCAGAGCAGTGGAAGAGGATGCCCAGGGAATCTGTGGAGTTTCCCTCTCTGGAGACATTCAGAACCCACCTGGACATGCTCCTGTGTCACTTGCTGCAGGTGACCCTGTCCAGGGAGAGGAGTTGAACCTGATGATCTCCAGAGGCCCCTTCATACCTTAACAGTTCTGTGATTCTGTGATTCTGATAGTCTGGCAGTCAAAGATATGATTTGTAGCTGACTTAAATAACAGCAGTACACTACATAGCATTTATAAATTACTTCAGTTTCAAAGTATGCAAAGTACTTCACTACAAGAAGAAGTTTTTTTGGTCCTCATTTGGGTTTTATAAACCCTTGATGTAAGTAGAGGGGACTGCTGCAGTAATAAGTCATGCAACAGCACTAAGGCTTGTAGTGGTAGGACTCCCATTTTCCTTTCCCCCATAATAGCATCCCTATAATGTTTTATAATCTGTCCTGTAAAAAGCACAGTGCGACTAGGAGAGGGAATCCATCCACTGCTCTGCCAGACTTCCATTATTCTGGGGATCCAAAAGGAAATCTGAATTTTCCCACCTCTTATGTTTAAACCTGAGCTTCAGCTTGTGCTTTTGTCTCTACGAAGGCCTCAAGGTATCAGGCTTTTCCCATTAAAAAAAAAAAAAAGGAAAAAATTTTCAATGAGTGGCAGCACCAAAAAGAGTCAAAAAAGCAAATCTTCATGTTAAAAGTCTTTTGGAATTTTTTTTCCTTCTGCAGCCATCCCATATACATGGAGGTTTTTTGTTAAATCATTCTTCCTTTCTGTCTTGTCTTATCATCACAATGACTTCTGTCACCATGAGAAGCATTTGTTTTCTGAGGCAGGACTATGATGAGCCCAGAGGGCCCCCTTAGAATGGGGCCATTTTAGTGGTGTGGGAAGTTCCAACCCAGAGGTTGCTTTCTGCACTGCTGGTAAATACTCTGCATGCATGATGTGATGCCACTTCATGCAGAAAAGTGTAATCCACTGTCCTTGTGTTTTATGGCATCACTTGCTTCTGCTTTGTATTTATTTTGTTATTAATGCTGGCTGCTTTCCAATAGCTTCTGGCCACAATGACTGCTGCAATCTTTTGTCAGCTAAATCAGACACAATCTGCAGACAGAAACATATTATCGTGTACATCATTTTCAAATAAAGCAACGCACATGCAACACACTGTGTTTTATCTGGAGGTGTACTGAATTAAATAGAGAATGCTGTAGAACCCATCTAAATAATAGCTGTAAAAAGTCATAATAAGATGATATATCATCTGGGTTTCAGATAGAATAAATATAGGAAACTAAGACTAAATTGATAGTCTCTACAGGAAGTCAAGTAATTAAACATGATTCTCCATTCCTTGCCCCAAAGAATAATTTAGGGAAAATGTACTTTTACAAGGTTAAAACAACAGACAAGTACCTGTCTTTTTCAATGACAAAAAGTAGATCATGTCTACAACAACAGAAGTCTTCTGGTCTGTGAGAAACCTCAGTGATTTGGGAGCTGATGGTAATTTTATTAGTCAATGTGTATTTTTTCTTTGATTGTTATGGAACTGATGCTGCATCTCCATTGCTTCAACAACCTTTTCTCTGCCAGTGGTGAATGCAGTGTCGTTGCCCTCATATCCATTCAGAAAACTGCTAGAAAGATGATCCTTTTTCTAGTCCATGGCTTTGCTTCCTTCTCTCCACAGACCCACTCTGCTCTTATGCTAGAACTTAAGCTACTTGTCCTCATTTCCTACACCCACCAAGGCCTGTCACTGCTCATCCTATCATCACAGGCTTGACTTCTGTCAAACAGAAGGATGTCTGGTATTCACATTCTCTGAACAAAGAGAGACATAATTCTCTCTCCCAGGATTTTTCCTGGGAGAGAGAATTACATCTCTCTTTGTTCAGAGAATGTGAATACCACATCATGCATGGGGTAAGCAACAAAGATATTTGTTTCAAAACCTAAACCTCAAGGAAACTTCAACTGTTTGTTTCTAGGAAAGTTTTCTGAAGGCCAGGGGATAGGATCTCCTGAGTTTTGAACACCACTGGAGAAGTTAATTCAGTCTCCTGAAATCCCTGCCCTTTCTGACAGCAGGCAGCTGTGATTATTTATTTGAGTACTTTTCCAGTCAGAGTACGGTGTTGGTTCACAAGCAGTGGGGGGGGATGGCTCATGCACCTTTTGCTATGGCCCACAGCAGCCAGCCCAGCCCCAGCACATGCCTGCTGGGTAGCCTCACCCTCCCACATCCTTGAGCTCTCACAGGCTCTCAAGGGAGTGCCTTGGCTCTGTGTGTGGAGGACACTATGGGCCCTTCTCTTGGGAGCAAGGCATGGAACAGCAATTGGCACTTGTTGTGAGCCCAGAGAGAGGGACAAAGTCTGGGTGAGCAGAGCAATCACTATATACATGTGATAGCAATGACATGGACTCATCTAACCTGAGCTGACAGATGAAAGTGAAGTAAAGCCAGAACCAATATTCTTACAGCAAGGAGAGGCAGTGAGGGAGATGGGATTCCCAGGTGTGTGGAGCAGGGGCCCAGACTCAGACTTTGCTTGGTGCTGCAGGAGCTTCAGCATGGTTCTCACATGCTTTCAGTATTTTTGTTTAAGATATGCAGTCATTGCTCCCATCCTTTAAGACAGTGTCAGATGGAAGATTTAGACCCATAAAAGGCAACATCTGTGAGCAAAACCAGGTGAACTATGCTTGGGTACTACGGCTCAAGAAAGGTGGCAATTACACACCACAATGAGGGCCACTGGCTCCACCATACTTTTAGGGAAACTCTGGAAGCCATGAACATGTGATGGCATGAAGGTGGGGGAAGACAGGGAAGGAGACACCAGGCACACCTGCATGTGGGAGTAATAGAATGGTTTGGGTTGGAAGGGACATTAAAAATCATTGAGTTCCAACCCCTTTGGCATGGGCTGATATACCATCCACTAAACCAGGTTGCTTGAAAACCCATCCAACCTGGTCTTAAGGCTGATTTAAAGTGTGTCATGGCTTTTGGCAGGGGGTGAATCTTACTGTTATTGAATTCCCAACCTGGTTGAAGATCTGAAGTGCATTGATGCTGTGAGCAGAATGGGTCTGTGCTACCATTGCCCAGGCTGCCAAGGTTCCCTGGAAAGAGCCGGACCTTGGCTGAACATCTCCGAATCAATTTTAAACCTCCCCAACAAACCCCATTTCTTTTGAGACAAATATCCTTTGTTTCAGTTGGTGCCTCCAGCAGGTTATCAGAGTTCTTAGCTATTATTTTTGAGATTGTTCACTTCAGCTCTCCTACTTTCTGCCCAGAATTCACAAGATATCCTTTAATTTATTCTGCCTAAAATGAGATAAACCATGAGTGACCATGAGTCTCCTGGGGCTGTGCCATTCTGCAGTTAGCCTTATGTAAAAGATACAGGGCACATTCTCAGCACTGTGTGTTGTTATTAATGAAGGCTCTCTGCGCAACTCTTTGTCCATCACAATGAAAATTTACCCTCATGTATCTCCTAAATCTCAGATGTAGATTTCATTTGCAGCATTTTCGGATAGTCTTTGATTATTTTTTTCATGTTAGGGGACCATAACGATAAGTCCCTGCTCAAGTGAATATACAACTAGACCTCATCTGACACTAAAATTTGCTGGTTTCTCCTTTTGGACTTAAAAAAATTTGCCTTTCAGAGCTATTCAATAAGATAAATGTTAATGAGAAAAATTTTAACAAGGCAAGCCCTGGCAGTGACCCTCTCGGATCTAAGCAGCGCTACAAACTCAGGGCAAGCCTGATGCATGAGGAACATCTTGCAGAATATCACTGGCCTTCTGTTCTATCAGCACTATAACTCTAGAAACAAGGCTCTTAATGAGGAAAGATCAATCCCAACAGGAAAACCTGTGATATCTGACATCAGTAGACAAGCATCCATGCTGTACAAACCACCACCCCCCTGATGCCAGCCCCTGCTTCCAAAAAATAAAATAAAATAAAGTAAAATTGTGTCATTTTCATTCCAGGTTTAAAGACTTGGGATCACTTCATGTAGCATTTAACTATCATTTCAGTCAGGCTTTTGAAGCTGTTTAAGTTCTTTTGTACCCGAGTTGTTTAATGTTACTCAGACAAGGTAAATCAAAGTCTAATAGAGTGGAAAAACAGTAAAGGCAGAAAATAGGTAAAAGATAAATCACACAGGAAGTTTTGCTTTTTTTTTGTTATTATATTCATTGAGATCAAAGTCCTTGTTTCAGCTCTAATTAACAAAAGCTAATGCAGATTGGAGACCTTCTGGCACTGAGCAGAGCCTTGGAGGATACAGTTGAAATCTTCTGAAGATTTAAATAATTAATATGACACCTTGAGCTTTGGATGGGAAAATAAAAAATAAAAAAAAAAAAGAAGAGGGAAAAAAAAAGAGCCCCATGTTCAAGTTTAAGAACAATGCCATTGCCAAGTTTGATACCATTTGTTCTGATGAAAATGAGCTGAGTAGACTGCACCGACTTCATTGTCTGGTACATTGGCAGTTCAGTGGATTGTTTCACCTTTTGTCATGCTAAGGGAGTCTTTTGTGCAGTACTTTGTTACCCCCAAGTCTGCCCCAGTTGAAGGAGGATAGAAAAAGGCAAATCTGCTTTAGGGACTTGGAGGATGGTCATTTAATGGTTTTTAATCCTCTTAATCCACGTAAGAATGGAGATCTCTGAGTGAAAATCCCATCCCAGAAGTCCTTATGATTCAAATGCCTGGCTCAGGAGACTGTCTTTTGAAAAAAAATACAGCAAAATATTCTCCACTACTGTGGCATTGTGGTTTATTTCTCTCTGGTTTTCTGAAGCTGTCTGATGCAATATAAGCAACATGAAACTGAAACCTACTTCAAACCCTGTGAAGCAGGAGAACAGAGAGTGCCCGGTGCCAGCCTGTGTGGTTGGGGTACTCTGGTGATTCGGCTTGATTTCATAAAAGTGATAAAGTGATAAGGACCCTCTCTTCTGATTGTCTCAACTGTATGCAAATCTACCCTAGATTTTGGTGTGCACTAATGCCCTCCCCGAGCTGTTTTCCACTTGAATATTTTCTAGGTAAATGAAATCCACCATTGAGGTTGGATATAAATTACTTCTAACTACCACATAACTACATACATAACTACTACAACATAATCATAGCTAACCCTTTCTTCTGAGCTCATTATTACTTCATAAGACCATGGTTTCCCTTCCCTGTCACCATAAAAATATAAAATCAATGTAACTAATTAGATAAACCACTAAAGAAATACTAAGAGGCAATTTTCATAGGTAAAATCAAAGAAGATCTGAAGGCAAAATGGGCTTTTCTTGCTCTCAATCTATAGATTTGCCATCAGCCACAAGAAGTTGACTTTAAAATAATTTTTCAATTACATGCACAATGAGGCTTCTTATTCATTCATGTATTTCATTACTTTGTTTTTTAGAACTGGTTAAAAAAAAGAAAAATACAACTTCCAACTTGTAAACTACTATGTAATAGATACAGAAAAGAGTAAAAATGTCAAAATTTCTTTTTTAAAAATGCATGTTAAAATTTCCCTCTCCAGAACCTTAAGTAGAAAGAAAATTATTTTAGCAACAATAGCATTATGAGACAACTCAAAGCATGTCTTAAAAAAATTGCTCCTCATTATTGCAATGTTTGCTGTTCCAGTTAGCTCACTGACAGCCATTTCTGAGCATTTTTTCCTACAGCCCTCCCATGCCTCTGAAACAACAGATACAACTCCAACAATAGCTTCCTAGGATTTTAATACAGGTTTTCTGAAAATTCAGCCTGCATAAAACCACAATCTCTCTGAAGTAATTTCAGCTGAATGTTAATATTGAACTACTCTGCTTCAGGAAAAACTGGGCATTATTTTGCTTCAAAGTCTGAATCAAGAAAAACTGGGCATCATTTTGCTTTTTTCTCTACAGAAGAAGGTTGACTAGTCATACTGTCTGTGGCATCCCATAAAAACTTTGGCTGTCCCTTTGATGAAATGTCTGTTTTTCCGTCTGAATCAGGTTAACATCTCACTTGAGATTAGAGGGAAAGTAACTGTTATGTGCAGTTGCAGCCTGGAAAGCCAACTGCATCTGGGCTGCACCTAAAGAGGCATGACCAGCAGGTCAAGGGAGGTGATTCTGCCCCTTTACTCCACTCTGCTGAGACCGCACCTGGAGTGCTGTGTCCAGCTCTGGGGCCCCCAACACAAGAAATATTTAGACCTGTTGAAACAAGTCAAGGGGAGAGCCACTAAGTTCATCACAGGGTGGGAACACCTCTGCTAATAAAGCAGGCTGAGAGAGTTGGGATCATTCAGCCTGGAGAAGAGAGGGCTCCAGGGGGACCTTATAGCAGCTCTACTTTTTAAAGGGAGCATATAAGGAGAGGAATTTTTCACAAGGGCATGTAGTAATAGGACAAGAGGGAACAGCCTTAAGCTGAAGGAAAGTAGGTTTAGATTAGAAATTAAAAAGAAATTCTTTTATCTGAGGGTGGTGAGATACCTCAACATGCTGCCCAGAGAACTTGTGGACTCCCCATCCCTGAAAGTGTTCAAGGCCAGGTTGGAGGGGGCTCTGAGCAAGCTGGTCTGTGGAAGGTGTCCCCGCCTATGGCGGGGTTGCAACTGGGTGATCTGTAAAGCCCCTTCCAACCCAAACCATTCTATGAGTCTGTAATTCTATGTTATCAGTGCTGTATGCTTCCTCATCTTTCTACTTTTTTACAGCTTCCATTGAGACCTCACCTCTGCTGGGCTGAGCCTCACAGGGGATATGCTGTCTTTCTTGGATCTCTCATGATGTTGCCTGGAGATGAAGGAGGCACAAAACAGCAGCCTGGCTCACATTTCCTGGCTCACTGCATCACAATGACATGGCTGCAAATGACAAATGTTGGATGAAGATGTGTGCATGAGAAAAGGTGGGTGCTTGTATTCAGTGGTGGAAGGTTAGCTACAGGTAGGCTGTGATTCCCTGGAAGTAGCATAGTATAAGTCATACCAGGCTGACAGCAACAAGATTAAGGGCTGAACTCAAATGTTGAGATGGCTGTATGCTCTTTGGAAAATAGGGTATGTAGAAGTTGATTGAGAGAGTTTTCTGTCATTATGGAAAGGAGTAATGAGTTCATAGTGAAATATTTTTAAGAGGAAACTGAGAATATAGTGCAGACATGAGGGAACTCCAGCACTACTATTATGTGCAGGAAGTAATAAACATGTGGAATAAATTACTTGGAAAGGCTATTGAAAAAAAAAAATAAATGACAGACAAAGTCACCTAGCTTTTCTAGGGGTAGAGGGAGTTGCGGAATACAAAGGAAATAAATAAGTAGGAGAGAGATGAGCTTCCAGCAGTCAGGTGTGCTGAGCAAATAAACCATGTGTTTGCAAAAAATTTTGGGCAGCACTGGCAGTGCCAGCCTGCATACTCTGAAGTGCTTTGTACCCAAACTACCTTGGGCACAGTATTTTCAGGACCAGAGCTGCTCTGGACACAACCTTCTGGCCAAACATTATGTCAAAAATGGCAAAAAGTGGCTCTTTAAATTTTTCAGTTGGAAAAGTAATGAAAAAAAAAAGGAAATGAGAATATAGTGCAGACATGAAGCACTACTATTATGTGCAGGAAGTAATAAACATTTAAATTACTTGGAAAGGCTATTGAAAAAAAAAAAAATGACAGACAAAGTCACCTAGCTTTTCTAGGGGTAGAGGGTAGTTGCGGAATACAAAGGAAATACAAAAGGAGGAGAGAGATGAGCTTCCAGCAGTCAGGTGTGCTGAGCAAGGAGAGACCTTCCTTGGTTATAAACCATGTGTTTGCAAAAAATTTTTGGGCAGCACTGGCAGTGCCAGCCTGCATACTCTGAAGTGCTTTGTACCCAAACTACCTTGGGCACAGTATTTTCAGGACCAGAGCTGCTCTGGACACAACCTTCTGGCCAAACATTATGTCAAAAAATGGCAGTGAAAAGTGGCTCTTTACATATTTTGCAGCCCTTCATATATCAGCCAGTTATTCCCCAGGAAACTTACTTTTGTCTCTCTGGCCTCTGCAGCTCCATCAGTGGGACAGGTCTGGGAACGCCCCCAGGAGGGACCACTCCGGGAGTCAAGAGCACACACGTTTCACACAGAAAATCCCTACAGTTGAGACAAAAATGGGCGACATCTCTGCCTGTGTCCTCTGTTCTCCTCCCACTGGTGGTGGTAGTGCTGTGGCAGGTGTTGGGGGGTGGAGGTTCAGCATAATCCCCCATGACCCACAGCTCTTGAATAGGCCATGTTTATTTCTGAAGTGAATGCTTTTCTTTTCTTTTGGACTCTGCAGTATTGAGGCCATCCTGCAGCATGGGCTGGTACCAATTTTTTGTTTATGGACTATAATCTCCCCACAATGCGTCCTTACTTCAGTGTCAGAAAAGCACAATACGACAACAGTTGGTCAACAATCTGATTGAAAATTACCTGCTTTAAAAAAAAAATGTTTTCAAATCTATTCTGGAATATCTTGGAGTTTTCTTTGAATAATAACTCTTTTGGAAAGGAATTATTTTTGCTCTGTCTTTCTTCTATAAAAGCCTTCCTCCTGTTAAGGTGATGTAAATTAATAACAACCCCTCTTGGCCCCCAGGATGAGAACACACTTTTTGCAGACTGCTCCTATTCTGCCTAGAAGCTGTCATTTTTAATGTGACTTTCCAAAGTTTTTTCAGCAATTCCCATTCCCTATGCACTATGTACTTCATAGAAATGCACATACTGTTCTTCAGACTATGTTATATATATTCAATCATGTGAATCATAAATTTCTTAGTTCTCATGAAGATTGCATGTTTGTCACTATTTCTAATTTTCATATTCTTACCTGACAGGATTCTTTTGGAATGAACAAAATATAGCAACAGCAGAATCATCTTGAGAGAAGCTTACGTGGGAGGAGATAGGGACAATAAACAGATATCACACACAACACAACATAATGCAACAAATAAGGGTCTGACTCCTGTCACTTTAAAGGACAGAGAGCAGCCCTTATTACCAAACTACAAAGGTTGCAGTAACTCCTTTCCCCGAGGTACCACTGCTATCAAGGAAAAGACCCCTAGTTGTATTTTTATAGCCTTTGCTTGAAATGTTTTTGAAGGAAAGCTCTGACTTCTAAAGGGTTCTGAAACTCTGTGGTGTCTCAAGATAGATCTTAAGGAAATTTGCCGCTATCAAAACTAGACTGCCTGGAATATGGCAGAGCCTATTAGGACCGCAATAACAACATTGATTTTAGGGATTTTACCCTCCCTCCAAATACACTGCACACTTTTTTGATGTATGAAGAGACTGAAGCTTCTTAAAAGATATTTTCAATGGGATAGTTCTGAAGACTTCAGATAAAATATTTCAACACACTACCTGCAGGGACAGGAGAAATTGCTTCAGTTCATTTTGCCTTAGTTAGAGTCGTGTTAAATCAACTGCTCTTGGCGTTTGCAGGACTTTGTAGACATTCTTTCAAGTGTTTGAATAGCTTCAAATAGATGAAGGTCTTCAAAAGGCAACTATCACATGGGATTGACATCAGTAATGCTCCAAAGACTGTCCAAAAGGGCCAATACATTATATAAATGAAGCTTTATTACCTTTTTATTCATCTCAGATACTAAGCATGGTCTGTCTTTGTTACACAATCCATTTGCTGCTAAGAGGATACCTGATACATATCCTGATTACTAGGACACATGAGGGCCTGATTCTTCATAGCCTTGAAGGAGATATAGCTATTTGTATGTGACTTTCACATGCTGGCAGTTTAGTCAGTAATTTGCAAAGTTTTTCCACCAGGAGCAGTGAGAACACCGAGTGCAATGTAAATGACACATGGTGACATCTGCTCCCTTCCATTGCCTTTCCTTTTGGCGATGTGTAACGTGGCACAGTCCAATATAGGTTGAAAAGAGCAGTGTTTCAGTCTAAGCAACTGCAACATAAGCTGCGCTTCTCAAGATACGCAGGGGTAGGGATCTTGCCAGTTCCATTCATACAGGCAGCTCCCATTATATTTTAGCAGATCTATTCATATAAATGAGGATTTAGTTACTGAAATTCACAAACAGCAAGATTTAAATGACATTACACTGGAAAGTCATACCTGTAATAGTATAAATTCCTAGAGTCTAAACAAGAGGATGTATTTGCTCATCCATACTTGTGTGTGTGTAATTAAGCCACACTTTAACAGAGGGAGGGGGAATCTTCCTGCATTACTGTCTGTTTCTAGTGGGAAAGCATGAGATACTTTCCTTCCCACTGGAGCTAGGAAGATCCAGAGCAGGTCCTTGTAAAAGAATCCTGAATGCAGGATGAAAATTTGCTTTCCATGGAAGTAGTCTTTGTGTTTGTATAGGGACGATGGTGACTGGATGTGTATCCTGTGGTATGGAAGAGTTCCTTTAGACAACCATTGCCTGACCCTGAAATTCACTCCTAGAGCCTGATCCAGCCACTTCTATTAAAAATCAGTTTAAAAAACACAGAGGAGCAATATAATCATAGGAATGTCTCTAACAGAGGTATTGCACCACAGTGCTGTGGATTTTCCTGATAGATCAGTGTGCCAAACCCAGGTTTTCCACATCATTTTAACCTTGTTATGATGTGAGAGAAAGCTGTATAACTAAAATAAAGTGGTGTCTATCCACTTGTAATAAAATTTGGTCATCAGTCTGGAAATTCTGTTGCTTGTGATAAACAATCCTCAAAGTAGCATATTCTCATAAATATGCAGCCCTTGCTGCACAAGTTAAAAGAAAACTTTTTATTTCTCTTTGATCACAGACTTAGAGACATACTTATTCTTCTGAGCAGGAATCAGTAGATTTATGGCAGGAATGAGTGTGAATCACAGAGTTTCCCAAAAGTGCAGTAAAGAGCTTAGATACAATAATATCAGGAGTGGCCTTTAAAACAAGATATAAGAGTAAGTTAAGATAAAAGATTCACACAAGATGATGCCCTTTCTCATTAATCCTTATTGTATTTACAGATTGTTGCTATAGAGACCAGAAAAGCAAGGTATTTTCTTTCTCTGGGAAAACAAAAACATCTTCATATTTTCTTGTCAAAGTTCTCTTGCATTTTGGGGCTTTGAAGCAGCTTTGATGGAAGTGTTTTTAGAGGGAATAAGAGCAGAAGGCAGTGTCCCCATGATGAAGTCACCTGTTGGCAATGTCTTAACCTAGGCATCTGGGAAAGTTTAAACTGAAGGAAAAGAGGCACCAGGTATTGTTAATTTCTGTTCACTTGTTGCTCCTTATTAACATTGAAGTTTTCATATATAATCCTAAAAAGACTATTTAGTTCTTTCTTTACACTCAAGAGCTTTTTACTCTTAATACAGCCTTTACTAAAACATTTTCTTAATGCTCAAGATGAGACTTTGGGATGCATCACTGGTCCTTTAACTTTTGAAGAATCATAGAAGAATTCAGGTTGGACATGGAAAATATCTGCTCCAGACCTTTGCCCAAAGCAAGGCAAACTCTGGGACCAGTCCAGGCTGCTCAAAGCTTTGTCTGTTTGGGTTTTGAAAACCCCTGGGGATGGAACAGCCTTTCAGGGAAATTTGGTCTGCTGCCTGACTGTTACCATGGGGAAAAACCCTTGGATACACCCTCGATAAATGTCTTTTGTTACTATTTTCCCCATGATTTTTATCCTCTCCCCATGTGTCTCTGTGAACAATTCAGTCCCATATTCTTGATGACCCTCTGTAGGCACTGGTAGCCAGTGGTGTTATTAGGTATCTCAGCCCAGCTCCTCACAGGACAAGTGCTTCTGTCCCCAGCATGCCTCCCCTTGAGGCCACTCCAGTTTTTCCATGGCTGTCTTCTGCTGGGAGGACCAAAACTGGATATGGTGTGTAGATGTGGCCCAATGTCACTGTTCATACAACTCAGAGTGCTGTCAGCCTTGTGTCTGCTAAGAGGCACTCTGGCTCTGAGTTTGCACTCCACCAGGGTCCTTCAGATCTTTTCAGCAGGGATGCTCCCCAACAGTCATTCTTGACATATTTGTCAATGTGTGACTAGTCCTCTGCTCCAGCATTTTTTCTTTCCATCTTATGCTGAGCTGTCCTTCATCACATCATGCAATGTCAGTAAACAGTCTTTTTTAAACCTCAAGCCAAGTGCCCACATTAATCCTTGTTTCCTCTTTCCCTTGAAGGTGAGCTACACATTTCTGTGCTGTTGTAAGCCACAGTGATTTGAAATAAAAGCCTTCATCTAAAATACCTTATTACAAGGCTTTTACTCACTTCGGTTTGCCCCTGAAATAGTGTAACCATCTGACCAATCCACTGAATTTACTTCCAACAGTACAGGCATTTTTTAAAAGTGCTTTTTATTTAAGTCTTTTGTTTATGTACCTGGCTTGAGTTGTTCATCCTCAGTAGTCATATCACTGACCAAATCTCCCTGTGAGATCCTCACAGACCACCTGGTCAGGGTAGAGTTATGCTCCACCAAAAAAGGAGAGACTGTGAGCTCGCCAGCACAGTGGAGTTTGCACAAGAGACAAAGTAATCTCTCAGAGCAGCTGTCTTCCCATTTCTTCACTCCTTGAAGTACAGCATCAAAGATGGGAAAGAGGAGAGGTCACCCACCTGCCTTCCCAGGCTTGCACCACCAGTACAGTACCTGCCTGGAAAGGCAGGGCAGGCAAACCTCGCTGCCTTTCTGTTACAGGAGCCACTGGCACCTGCAGCCTCCCGTACAAACACGAGGGAAGGCAGTTTCAATGCTTTGTGCTGCTCTGTGCTGGGAACTGTGTGTCACCCAAAAGACTGCCAGATAAGTGCTTGTCACTGTTAGTGTGTCTGGCATAACGAGTCAATTGCATTTAGTATTTCTGAACAGAGAGCTGCTCTGGGTAAAAAGTCAATGGAATTCTCATGCTGAGAGTCCAGCAGGCTGCTGGGAATCAGGTTTTGGCTTTTCTTTCTTTATTAATTAATGTCCTAAATGCTAGAGAAAAAGAGTATTTAACAGAAACTATAAACATGTTTATTAGTCACTTGAAAAATTTAAAAATATTTCTTCTTTTTACTGCTGGTAATCTTTACCACTCTCGTGGCAGTTTTGCTTGTTCTGAGACTTTTAAACTGATGAGTTTACCTTCCTATCAGCCAGAAACCCTCTCTTCTTTTGTTAAAGTCTCATCTCTGGGAAATTGCTGTTTGCCAAGTAGATGTACTTAGGAAAGAGGGTTAAATTCTGCCATTGCTCTGCCTCTTGGATGAGGTCTTATTCTTTCTGCTCTTCCTAGACTTCCAGAGTCAAAGTTTTGATTGGCTCACAAAAGACTGCTAGGATTATGGACACAGAATGACTTATGTTTCATCCATACATCAGAACCTTCCCAACTTCTGACAATCAGGCCCCTGATGAAAAATGTCTGGGATAAGAAGAGCTAAAGAAAACATAGAGGGCTTGGTGGTTCAGTCTTCAACAAAAGAAAAGCTAAGAGGTGAAACAATAATCAAATCTCTGCAATGTTTTACAAGAGAACAAGACTCTCATACTCACAAATGTCAGTTGAAATGACCTTTTAAAAGTGTGATAGTTCAGAGAAAAAAAGAAAAATGTATTCTTTTGGATTGAGAATGTCATCAAAATGTTAGTTAGAATCTTTGGATTTGAAAAAAAAATATTGTTATCTTTGCCAGTTTGCTTCAAATGTTGAAGATGGGAAAGTACTGCATTCTATAACGCTTTGATATTTGAAACAGAAGAAGAAAATAGAGTTGAGGAGTTTGCAATGGTCTGTGGTTTGATTGATCACTTTTTCTCTATAACATGCATTAATGACTGTAGTATTCCCATAAATTCTTTCTTTGACCTTTCTGTTAAAGTATGATGACAAAATGACAAGTGCATTTCTTACAGCTTTTGGACCAAGAACAGATTGTGTATTATCCCTTGAGAGCCTGAACTAGCATTGTTCCAAATGTTTTTCTTTCATGTGGTAGCCTAAATCCTTTATTCTCCATCTCTTCAGGATCCATGTTAAATATTGGTCCAAAGGGTGGGTTTTTTGATTCATTTTATATTGCACATATTTCCATTTTTGATTACATTGTCTCTAGGTTCATCAATCTTTCTAAGTTAAATCTAAGTTTCATGAAGAAATCACCTTGGTAGAGGGAGGAAAGGTCCATCTTGGATTCTGTGTGCAAAAGAAAAAAAAAACTGAAATTACAAAAATGGTTGCTAAAAGTTAGCTAAAAATCAATTTTAGTCATGCCTTTCAAGGAAAAAATGCCTATGATATTATAGCTTCCACAAATCATGGTATGCCTGATGGACATGTGTATGATGGAAATGAAGACGTAGTAATAAATGATGGTGCTGTTACAGTTGTAAATTGTTGTTCCAAACATGAGTTCTTATGCAAATGGAACTGTTGATGTTTTTCATGCTTGCTGGGTGATGTTTTAGAGCAATCTGTGTTATGAACACTCTGGGCTTGTCTAGGTGGCCCTACCCATGACTGTGCATCCACACGTACATGGTACTCCATGCACCCTGATTTGCACAGCCAGTGCTTTGGAGTAGGGAGACTCGGAGCCTGGGAGAGCAGGGCCTGAGCAGACCAGGTCAGAAGGTGGGTCAGTGCTCCCCAGCCCAAGGGGAAGGTGTTTATTTAGCCTAGAAGGTCTGCTTGCTGGATGCTGCATTTGTGGCCATGGCAGACTGATCTCCACATCCTTTCCTTCTGCTAGGAAAAATGTGAACAAAAAAGGCTGGAAAGTTTACAGTGAGTCTTTGGTTTACTTATCATTAAAAATTAATTTAGATGTTGAAATATGAAGATACACTGACCACATTAAAAGTTACAGGTGGTGACTCATCATGTCGGGTAACAGGATGATTTTAGGAATTGCTTCAGTATCTTTTATTGATGCTATGAACAATGATGTATAAAGTAGGCAATGATAGACAGAGTGGATTTCTTACGAGGAACTTCAAATAAGAGAAAGACAGATCTTCAGATGGATCTGTGGTCACATGTGACAATGGTGCTCTTAGTTTATATGAGCTGAAATCTTCACTAATTTTTGTTGATGAGAAACATCAGTGCCAAGAGTACTAAACATTAGAAAAGACTTCAGAAAAGTGATGTGTTGCCAGATGATGTCTTCATAGATCTGTCAAGGCAACACTGGACCAAAAGTGGGAACTGATCTTTTAGGGTCCTAGTAACAATGCCACTACTTTGGTGTAGTTCCCTTCAGTGGTGAAAATGGTATTTTCAAGGGGATTCAGTAATAACAACAAAGTAATGTACAAATGCTGGAGATTTTCTATTGGAATAAAAATGGAATTGCAGAACTTTCAGCTGGAAATTAAACATACAATGGTAGAGGTTTCTAAAGTCACCACATTAGTTCTGGTTTGGCTGGTACCTATTCCAAGGACACAAACAGAGACAAGAAATATAGGAAGGAAGTCACAACAATTTTTCCTGTCCAGTGAACTCAGGTTTGTCCAAAACATGCACAATATGTTGCTGTAAAGTGGCAGAAAATAATTTACTGTTATCTACCTCTAAGCAGCTTTCAGATTTGTGTGGTAAATTTTTCACAGGATAACAAAACCTGTAAATACTCCAAAGATACCTCATGGCTGCAGCACCTACAATAAGAAGTTTGCATTGCTGGTTCCAAGAATAATAGAGGCAAGACCATTGTGGAACGAAATGTGGTGGACTTGACTTCTGGTTTTGCTTACTAAACACTGTAGGACATTGATAAAAATTTTACAAATACAGAAATAGGTGAGTGCATTATTCATAGTAATCCTTTTATTAGCAGACACAGAGGTCCTGGGAGATGGCAACCAACAGCTTCCAGGAAAAATGTCCTTTCAGATATCACCTATCAAGACCACTAAAATCAAGAGACCAACTTAAACATAATGTGATTTTTTAAAGTAACCATTCATGGACATTTTAATTTGCTGTATGAAATATAAGCTATTGCTTTTGTTTTGATTGCCAGCTTTTCCATTCCATGCTGAGTGCTGGAACCTTCCTTTCTTTGAATTAAAGTTCAAATTTCTGTATAAGTCATTGATTTATTGAACTGAAACTTTAAATAAAGTGCTTTAAGTAAAGCTTGGACTGAGATATCAAGAGCTGATAACACTGAGATTTATAAGAGCAAGTGCTATTCATTTCTTGGGGATTCACTTAGTGATGGAAAGATGCTCCTTGGAAGTCACCTTCAGTCTGGAAAAGTTCAGAGGGGACAGGCTAATAATAACAATAACAACAATAACAACAATAACAACAATAACAATGAAAATAATAATAATAATAATAATAATAATAATAATAATAATAATAATAATAATAATAATAATAATAATAATAATAATAATAATAATAATAATAATACAACGGTAATGACATAAATATGAAGTAAAAAGAGATGCCAGTAATGCTGAGGATAATTAGTTCACAGCTTGAATTAATTTTCTGTTTTGGCTGTGCCAATAATTACTTGCAACAACCTACAAATTTTTGTTGCTTTGCTTGGGTTTTTTAATTTGGTCTCCTAGTATGGTGGTTCCACTACAAAAGCAAATCTTGCAAGTTTTAAGAGGATTTAAGAGTGAGGTGCCAGAGAGAGATATTTTCTATGATTGCTCTTTTTATTAAATGTTCACTTGAACATGTAATTTTTATGGACATTTCTGTTAATAACTGCATTCAGGTTTTCCTTGAAACAACCTCCTGAAAAATCTGAATTTCTTACTGTCAGGGAAACATTCAGAATCATTAGTAAATGTATTTTCATTCTTTTTCAGATGAAATAAGATTGTGAAAAATAAAACCACAGGGTCTCCTTTAGGACAAACTCAGAGTTAAAAATTTTATTTGTCTCCTCAAATGTGGTGTATCAAAAACTAGTCCAAGTCAGATTTCTGACATCAGATTCCTGGCCTTGCTTCAAATACTATAAAGCTACAGGCTACATTGTTATTCTGGTTAGGTGTTGACTCCAGGGGAGCTTCTCCACTCCGGTATCCACTTGAACTTGTTCCACCGATCTCTCTGTAATTGGTTCCTTTGGATGCTGTCTCAGCTGAGAGTCCTGGACACCCCTGAGCTCCACTCTGTGCAAGTTCCACATGTGCGCCCTGGCTTTGGCCAACAGCAGCTGACCCCGGCCATGGTGACCTTGTGGGGGACACCCAGGGACATGAGCCAGGAGAGAGCCAAGTGTCACACCTTCCTGGACCATGGAGGGACCATGGCGTCAGGAGTTATTGTGGTGGACTCTGTGGTCTGCCCCTATAACTCTGGAGGTGTAAGTCACAAACTTCCTGACCAGCAAGGACAGTGTCATGTGGGATGTGCTTGTCAGTGAAACTGTGGTAGAAGTGCTTCTGACCCCAGACATGTCTCTAAACAGCAGAGGTGATGGGAACACAAAGGGAAAATATGAAAACAGTGTCAGGGATCAGTGTGATTCCTACCAGGCTGTGAATGTCAAGGTGACTGGCTGAGGTACTTTGTCCAGGCCACTGAAATATTTCACAGTTAGGAGGAAAAACATTAACTTAGCCAGCAAGTCTTGCATCTCAAAACAATCAACTTATTGTTTAGGTTTAGACCTTTAAGATTATAGACTTGACAGTTCATGCTCTTCTACCTATCATTTCTATCCTTCAAGAGGAAAACAAGGTTTTCTGATGTTTAGCTCACCCACATTTTCTCAAGTTGGCATGAACCAGTTATTTGGAATTGACATTGAAGGAAGCTGAAATGAAGAAACTCTCCTCTGGCACATGCATAAAAGGCTGGTCCTGCCAAGAGTTGGTTTACTGCTTCAACAATGGCTGTGTTTTGGCACTCAGTGACTTCCTTAATTTCACCCACTTGACTTTGAAACAGCATCATGCACTTGTTTAAGGACTATTTTAATTAAAATTGATTGTTTGCATGTATTATATTTAAGGCTAAATATAAAGTGATATTTTCAGTCTTAAATGTAAATGTGTTGCTTGACAAGGGGAAAATGCTGAGTCAAATGCAGTAGAAACAGAAGTGGGGCATTTCTTACATGTTTTTAAATCAACCTTGCTACTACACATTAGTAGTATGTACAAGATGTGGTACTTTTACAGTGGGCCACACAGCAAATTTGCCCCCAATCAGCTGAACTGCAGAGTCAAAGAGTTATTTCCCCTCGGAAGACAGAGGTACACTTCAAGCAAGCAAGGCGTGTGTTTGAACATCAGGCAATAAATGCCTGGCTGACTGTGTACCTGGAGAGGTGCAAGGCTCCCAGGGATGCTTCTCTAGCTCTGAAAAAAGCTAAAAACTCTTTTTCTCTCTTTTTAAATCTCTTTTAGGGATGCCAACATAGAATCATAGAATCATCATGTTCAGGTTGGAAAAGACCTCTAAGATCTTTTGAGTCCAACTGTTAATCCAGCACTGCCAAGTCCACCACTAAACCACATCCCCCAGTGTCACATCTGCAGGCTTTCGAATGCCTCCAGGGATGGTGACTCAACCACCTCCCTTGGCAGCCTGTTCCAATGCCAGAAAACCCTGCCATTAGAGTTCATTTGTAAAAATGGAAATTTCTGAACATTCTCTCCTGCCACAGAACTAACTATGTGTAGCTCTAAATATGTTTTGCCAAAGTTAACTTTGAGTCAGATGCTGTTATGACGATGGAAGATGACTAGTTTTTATAAGGGAAACGGTTTGGGTGATCCTGAGATTGGCCCAGCACAGAAGATTCCATGGGGCAAAGCACTTGCCTGCTACAAGGAGGATTTGCTGTAGACCAGCACAGGGAAGATTAACAATGGTGGAGGCAGATAAGAAAACAACAGGCTAAACCAGCAGTTTTCTTTGGCTACAGGAAGAAACCCTAAGGAGCAGCCCTGGCCACGAAAGCTGCTGGTTACAAGCCTAAGGAGAGGACCCATTAAAACATTCCCACCTTCTGTTGGTTGTGGGTGACATCAGGTAACAACAGGACTGCTGCAGAAGCACAACAAAACACAAATGAATGGTGGTGAAAAGCAGGCAGTGTCCCAGAAATGTCAGAGAGCTGGTGTGGTGTTGGTGATATGAGCATGTGGCCCTGACCAGCACTAAAACAGCAGCAACACAAAGTCCAGGGGTAGTCTCCCTGCCCTCCAAGGATTTATTTGGCAAAAGGGCAGATGAATTTGGTAATTTGTCATTTTCAGCTGAAGCTCAGTAAAGCCAGGGAAAGAGCTAAGGGACAGCATGTCTGAAGTGCTGTGCCTTCATCTGTTATTTTATCTGGGAATGCTTTGATTTCCAGGGAAAGAAAGAGGCTGTGGCAGCTCCATAGCATGTGCCAAGCCTCACAGGTCTGCCAGGGCCACCATGCCAGGCACTATGGACACACCACTCTGGCTGTGCTAAGTCAGTAGGTGGTGGCACACAAATCAAGCCAATAAAAGTTGTTAGGAGAAAATATTCAGTAATTTGCATCAAGCTGGGAGAGGTCTGCAGGGAGGAAGTATTTGGAGGAGGTGTGGTGCAATCAGTCTGTAGGTGCCTGGGTTTGGGGCTAGCTGCAGCTGAAGTGCTGTTTTCTTATTAGGAAACTGGCTCAGCTTTACAAGCTCAGAGCCTTTTCTGTAATTTCCCCAGTGTGCAGTACAGGACATAGCAATCACCTCAGTACCCTCCTCGTGTGAGTTGCTGCAAATGCCCCATTACGTTTCTCATGTACTTTTCAGGGTAGTGCCAGTAATTTCTTCAGTCAGAACAGACCTTCCCTCTATTACAGTGAGATGAGGAGATTTCCTTTATGCATATTTTTGTTAGTGCAGTTTTGGGGGGCACCCAGGCTTGAAATGAGGTAAAAGCTTTAATGAGTGCTAGAGCTGTCTGGCTGATTTTAAGAGGTTTGTAAAGCTTTAATCCTTCGGCTAGAGACTTAAGGCATACTTCTGTCATACTCTATAAGCTGTGAACTGAGGGAGCTTTGTTGAGTGGGGTAGGAGAAAAGACAACTGAAGCTCGCATCACTCTGATCTTGCTTCACAAAACCAAGAAATCTAGGGCTGTTATGGCTGTGTGCCTGCTGATTAATGGCTTACCTTTTCCAGGTGCTGGGGATTTGGGGAATATGAAACCTCTCCCAGACCATTTACCCCAGTGATTCCACTGCTTACTTGCGTGCATAATGTTGATGGTGCTGAGAGCTATTGTAGTTTTCATTAAAAGAAATGTGCTGACTAAATTGCAGTGAATTTTGGAGCAACCGGTTATCTAACACCTTTTCCTTTCAGATCTGTTTATCTGCAGAACAGCATTACTTCTGTTTTTCCAGAAAACTTGACCTTGCTGGTGCAGGTTTTCTTTCCCCATTTGTTTCTTTACATGTGCTGCGTATTGCCCATGGCCTGTTTTCTTTCTGGTTTAGCTCTGCTGATGCCATTTCATTTCAAACCCTTTTTGGTGAATCTAAGGAAAGGAAGCTTGATGCCAAGAGTGCCATAAAGCTGAGACCAGCAATTGTGAATGCACAGAATAAGCAGGCTGGGAAAATGAGAAAAAAAACCCCCATATTTCTTTTGATTTTGCACTGCAATCTTTTAGGACAGTCATATTAATAATAAGCCCCACATTAGAACTTGGCAAGATTCTTTTAATTACACAAGGATGTACTTGAATTTGTACAATATTAAAGCAAATATTCAAGACCTTACAAATTTTCATGGTCCAGCCACCAAAAGGATGCATACATTAATGGGAAAGGCCAACTCAGTAAATTGCATGGGAGAGCAAACTTAGGAAGACTGTTAAAAGAAAGAAAACAATTACAGAAGAAGCAAATAAGTTGTTATTCAAGAATGTAAAAACTTCTATTCCTGAAGTTTTAATTAGTTCACTTAGAAACATTGTGAAGAAGCAAAGGAGGGATGTGGAGTAATTTATCAGTGAGGGTGGCTATTCCACACCCAAGGCATTGCACTAAAAAAAGACATTTAAAAGGTAATGAAAGCATAAAATAAACAGGGATTAAAGTTTACATCGCTGACAGATGAAGGAAGGTAAGGCAGCTCATTAAGTGAGGTAAACAAGCCCATCTAAGTTCTGCCCTAATGCGGTTAAAATGCTTTTGAAGAGATCCCTCATTCTTGTTGATCTTTCTCTACAGCATAGGGTCTGGCTTCTCCTCCAAGGAACTGGGGTGGAGGCTGTATTTCCAACTCTCAGAGGTTTTGAGTCAAGGAAAATAGTTTAAACTAGGTGCACGTGAAAAAAGTTCCCAAACCAGTCTGAGAAGATGGCAGAAATTATACTGAAGACAAAGAAGGTTTGATTGCCTTCTTAAATGAAATGACGTGTTCAGTGTTTCCCTCAGTTATCAATACTTAACACATTTAAGTCTTGTTTTCTCTATTATTCCATAATCAATAAAATGGAGGGAAAAAAAGAGAAGAAAAGAGAAAGGGAAACAGGGAGAGAGGAAGAATAAAGTTACGAGTTACCTGTTCAAACTTAATCTTGAGTACTTTGCAAATTGCAAAAATGTAATATGTTTCACCTAAAAATATTTTTCAAAATATGTTTCAGTTTTCCTTTTTTTTTTTTAAATTATTAACTTT
The DNA here is from genome assembly GCA_024865655.1 of Emberiza elegans. Lineage (NCBI taxonomy): Eukaryota > Metazoa > Chordata > Aves > Passeriformes > Fringillidae > Emberiza > Emberiza elegans. The sequence continues at coordinate 52,632,596 of JALJVW010003023.1, read as the reverse complement.
CATACAATGGTGATTACCTTTCTGAGGAAGTGCATCTTTTCTGTCATCATTACCTTTGCAAAAATTGTGCAAACAATTAAATAACATGTGGGTGTCTTTCTGTATACTTCTGCTTTATGAGTCACTGCTAATTGTGTCTTTGCAATAGAGAATGGGATCTGCTTTGTCCTCAGCTCCTGCAGAACTGTGACTTGTGTAATCTGCTTTCTGGAAGTGACAAATTAATAATTAGCTTTGCAGAAAACAAAAGAACAAAACACAATGAGCCAAAAGAACAACCCATGGCCTACAAAAGGATCCCAAGTCTGTTTTTGAGCAGCAGATCATCTGCTTGGATTTTATAAGGTGCATATCCTCACTACTGGGAAATTGGTGGGTTTAGAAGTGATTGTGAAAAGGGGACACTTCCAATCCACTTGCCCTGCTTCCCACCAGCCAGCAGCCTGATGGCCGTAGACTCATGACTGCGGATGATCTGAGGCCTGAGTAACACGAAGCTCTATTGCTGGGCATGAACCTGCAGAGCACTCTGTGCTCCTAAAGGCACATTTCAGACATGGCTCCGCTCATGCCTCTTAACTGGCTGGCTGTGTACCCTTCCTGGTATGATGTCCAGGCAGCCCCTGGGCTGAGGACACAGACAAACCGGGAGTGGGATGGGCACACATCTCAGACAGGATGGTCTGGGTGTTCACCCATGCTCTTCAATCCATGGCAATGGCTGGCTGAGGGCCTGCAAAAGGAAGTGCTGCTCTGTGGAACTGGGGGAGTCATGGACTGCAGAGACAATCAAATCTGAAGTGTAGTCTTTTCCTCATTTCTCAAGAATATGGCATAGATACAGAAGGGTGACTTATGTCCCAAGACCTACTGCTTTGCACTTTTTCATCTCCAGCCCTTGGTGTCACTGGATGTGCTGTATTAGCCTACTGCTTTATTAGCACTGTAAATGTTCTTTCCTCTTCTTCTGTTACATTCACACCCTTCTTCAGTGGAATCATTTCTTAATGTAAAGATTTGATAACTGAAAAGACATCTTTCTTTTTTTCTTTTTTTTCCCTTCCCTGAGATTGTTTCCTAAGTCCTAAGACTTGGTATTTTAAGGGTCTTTGGAGGATCACACTTAGGATTTAATTGCAGAATCATAGAGATGTGAAATTGGACATGACTTCACTTCCTGCATTAGTCCCTTCAGTCCCAGTGATAGTATTAATTGAGTTACACATCCGTGATGCCCATCCTGAAGTCTGATTGCAGTACCAGTAATTCAGACAAGGATCAAATCATTTTTTTTCTTCCAAGGAAGTATCATATAGATTTCCTTCATATACTTTTGGAAAGATTGAAAATATATTAAACATGCAGCACATATTTTTATATTTTTTCATCCATCAATTTTATTCTTATTCAGTGTGAAAACTGTCATGCTGATACTTAGATTAATCTTCCAGACTGCACACATCGCCTGTAAATCACTCTGCTTCTTTAGGGAAACCATTGGCTTGTGGAGCACTGGAGAGTATTTTTTATGGGCCACCTTTTCCCTGGATGCAATAATCTGTCTGTCTCATCAGAGGCGCACTGGCCTGCCCTGATCAGGACAGTGCTGCTGTGGGGCAGGGCGTGGATGGGAGCACTCACTGTCCCTGCCCACTGACGAGGGACAAGGAGGTCACCCTTCCTCTTGCAATGTCTGATGATGTAAAAAAGATCAAGCAAAGAGAAATGATAATTCATGAACCCTAGGAAGCTGGGAGAACGACAAATTGATGACAATCACAGCATATTTGTAACTCTCTACTTTCAAAGAATATTACAGAATGAATTAATTGATCTACATATTTTGAAAAGATACAACTGTAACCCATACAACTTTGATCCCCAAAGATTCATCAGTTTGTATAGGAAAAACATCAGCCTGTTTAACTCATCTGTCACAAAAGAAGAGTTGTTCCCATGCTTTAACTTAATGTGTTTTCTTCTTTTAATTAACTTGAGAAGCTATTCCACAGTGTCAGTGCTTTCAACTAGGTCTCACTGAGAGTCTGTTTCTACATTATTAGAAAACATGTCATTCAAGTAGCCCATCTATAATTTTATTCTCAGTGTTTACAGCCTGTAGAGATTTGTATACCCTTTATATTCATGCTCCTGAAACTGCTTTCCAGTAAAATTCTCCAGTTTCCATATCTGGCTCTGTCAATCCTCATCAAGGCCACTGATTTCCATGATGCTTGAGCTATTTATCTTTTGCAGGGCAAAATGCTTCCTGTGGTCATCTTATGTGCTTGCTGTAGGATGTATTTGAGTACCAGATTTCATTTTTATTAAAAAGCATCACTAATATAAAATGGTTGTTATTTAGGTCCTTTTCATCTAATGGTGGAGGTCTGTAGAGGGACCGTCCCCACAAAAAATACTAGGCAATTTTCCAATCTAATTATTCAAGCTGCATAGCAAAGTCAGGACCTCAGTGGATTGTTGGAAGTGGGGACCATCTTAATGTCTGGGTGCATCCTAGTAGTTCAGTGATGTATTTGACCCATCTGCTTTTATTCTACTGGTTTTGGATCAAGGGTTTGAGCAATTGTTGAAAACCCTCAGAAATTTAGATTAATATATTAGTAATATCTGAGTCCAAAAGAAACAAGACAGAATAAAAAGAATGTAAGCACAGAATGTTGCAAGCAGGACAAAGAGATGTTTGTGTCATGTTGGCAGGAGAAAACCTGGGAGGATGTCATCTATTTGTTATGCTGATATTTGCCCTGGTGAGCACCACACTGAGAGAACATCTCCATTTTTGTTCCTGAGCTCCATTAGATGCCCCATGCATGGTGGGAATATCCAGTAATGGCAAAAGCATTCTCCAGCTACACAGCTCTCTTCCTTTGGAAGATTTTGATTTTATCCAGAAAGATAAGAAAACTTTTCTGCTAATATTTTCTTTAGATAATTACCTCAGTTCACATATTGTTGAAAAAGTTAAATAACCACAGCCCTGTCTCCCTGTCTGTGATGTGAAAACAAAGAACTCTTAAGGTTAAAAGCAGTGAAAAGGTTGGAACAGAAACTAACTCAGATACTGTTAGGGTGGTGGGGTTTTTTTTTGTGCTTTTTTTCTGTTTGTGTTTTTTTTTTTGTTTTTTTGGGGAGTTTTTTTGGTTGGTTTTTTGGTTGTGGGGTTTTTTTTTCTGATTAGGTAGACCCTACATCAAGGAGGCCTTTAAATTAGTATTAGACTTCTTTTGCATATCCCCCTGACAGGGGAATGAATGAATGAATGAATGAATGAATGAATGAATGAATGAATGAATGAATGAATGAATGAATGAATGAATGAATGAGAGGTGAAAGGAGGAGATGGAGAAAAACTTCAGTGACAGGGAATGGACAGAAAGACAAGGATGAGTATGAACTCAGAGATGGGAAAGGGGAGCAGAAAAGCAGAAGGAAAATAGAGTGGTTTTGCCACAGTACATTTGTCCTTGAGAGAATTTTGCAGGGAAGAGTCCCCTCCATGGACCAATTTGAGGTTTTAAAACATGGAGGTAGGCAAAGGCAGGTGTCTCTGAATGCACAATGTTCCCCCACAAGGGGAAAACATGTTTTTACTCAGGTCTGTGTGCAAGCTGGGTATTCTCTGTGAATTATCCTAACATCTACAACAAATTGTCATGGAGACTCTGGAGTCTGAAGAAGCATGTGGCTGTCATAAGAGTGGCTGGGATTTACATGGAGTTGTAGAAACACCTTGAGGGCTGGTGTGAAGAAAATGCTTAACAGAAGCAAGAGATGGTCCTCTGGACTTCATGTTGTTTGGGAGGGAAAGCAGGGTTTTTCATGAAACACACACTCAACAAAAGAAAAATGGGTTTGGATTACTCCTGATCTTAGTATGAAGGATTTTTTTCTCCATGAGATAGTTTTGGATGGTCATGATGAGCTGGAGATCTCACAACTGAGTTTACTGCTGAGCTCTGGGAGGAGCGCTAATGAGACAAGACCAGGAGCAGTAAGCCAGGTTTGGTCTGCAGGGGCTGGGCTCATGCATCTGCACATTGACACACATTCACACACCCACCCACACCCACACAAACACAAAAAACAGTGGGACACAGCAGAGGGTGATGCAGGAGCATGCAGAGGCTCCAGGGCCGGGGGTGAAGTTCAGCTGAGATGGATTTGATGGGGCAGGGTGTGTGCTCAGAGCATATGCACTGCCATCATGAATATTTATCAAATCAACCCCCTCATACCTAGGAGTGCTGGCAATCATCCTCTCCAGATCCACAATTTACACCCTCCTGCCATTTACTGCACATGAGCTGAGACCCCATTTGGCAAATTTCTTTTGAAATTTTGATTTATATGCTCCTAAAAAAATCTTTATTACACTTCTCCCTTCCAGACAATTTACTTTGTTCAATATGTTTGGTTGTTGGGTTGAGTTTTTTTTTAACTTTAATTCCTACTTTCCATTTTTCAGTATTTATTATTCCACATTCCCATGGGGCTGTGACTGGCAGGTGGGTCACAATATACATAACTGATAGGCCCATCTGTCTTCTTTTGCTGAATGCTCCCCCCCTCTTTGTCTTTTCTTTCTTTCTTTCTTTCTTTCTTTCTTTCTTTCTTTCTTTCTTTCTTTCTTTCTTTCTTTCTTTCTTTCTTTCTTTCTTTCTTTCTTTCTTTCTTTCTTTCTTTCTTTCTTTCTTTCTTTCTTTCTTTCTTTCTTTCTTTCTTTCTTTCTTTCTTTCTTTCTTTCTTTCTTTCTTTCTTTCTTTCTTTCTTTCTTTCTTTCTTTCTTCTCTCTCTCTCTCTCTTTCTTCCTCTCTTTCCTCTATTTCTTTCCTCTCTTTCCTCTCTGTCCTTCTCTCCTTCTCTCTCTCTTTCTCTCCTTCTCTCTTTCTTTCCTTTCTCTCTCTTTGTCCTTTTATCCTTTTTATTTCTCCCTCTCTCTTTCTTTCTTTTCATGTGTCATAAACAGCCAATGGTAGGCGCAGTCCTGTGTGAGGACAAACAGACAGGTAGCACCAGCCTGAGAGAGGGCTATCAGAAAATGAAGGGGGTTAATTACTTCACAGTAGGTATGAAAGCATATCCTTTTATAATTGCTTGCATGTTTTCTCCTCAATATTTACAATTTTTATCTTCTATGACGCTTGGATTCAAACATAAATAGAGCTGTGCTTTTGAGAAAAATGAAATATCTTCATTTTCAGTTCCTTTTGTTGTGCTTTATCTTGGTTCTTTATCCTCCAGCACAAGAGCTCCTGCTTTCCTTAGGCTCCCTAGTACCTAAGGATTCCAGTGCTGGGGAAAAAAATAGATGCTAATACCCTCTGAAAAAGCAATCAGCCTCTGCAAAACAGTCCACCTGGCCTCTGTTCTCAGTAATGCTTCCCACCTGAGATTTTGGGAACTCTCAGCTTGGTTATGTGCCTGGTTTTTAATTTTAGTAAAGGAAAAGTGAAAGTTCCAAGCACGGCAGGAGCTGCTCTTGTGGTGGAATGCAAGTGGGAGCTCGCAGGGACCCGGGGCCAATGGGCACCGAGGGCCCTGATCCCACAGCCCACCAGGCATGCGGGGTGCCCTGTGTGACACCACAGCCCAGGTGTGTGTCAGGGAAACACAGCAAACTTCTCCTACCCTGCCAGGCCAGTTGCTTGTGAGGTGTGCAATGGCAAGGTGACATGGAAACCTGTGGCTCCCTGCACAGGTACAAGAAACCAAGGCATGGCAGGCACCACGGTTGGGTGGGAATCTAGCCTCAGGCACTCTGAACCTGTATCCAGCACTCTGTGACGGTGCTGAATCCATGGGTTGATGCTCAAATCCCACTAGGAGCAACACTTACTATCTGTAGCTGAATGGCAGAGGGCCATTTCTCACACTCTTCTTTTTTTTCTGTATATTTTGCTTTGTGGCACTTTCCACCCACTTTTTCTTACCTTGCTGTTCATTTTAACTTGCATTGTTTATTGCTGTTTTATTCAGCAGCACCCAAAAACTGAAAATGGAGTCATCCCACATTTTTTCAGCTCATACTTTAAAAAAAAAAGGCAACAAAAAATCCAGCGGCCTGTCTTTAACCTTTGGTAACCCTGACATTCTTTGCACTAAAGTGTCTGATATTAAAGCAGATTGCTTTCATGCCTACATAAGTAATATCATATGCTTCACATCAGCCTATGCTCAGGCTAGCTGAATTCCCACTGTATTATTGCCTGTGAATGTACACTCCGTGCATACTAAGAATGGTCTATCTGAACCAGCTTGCCTTTCAACTTTTTGAAAAGGAGTTTTATTGGTTTGTTGGATAACTATGGCAGAGGAATATAGCTTAATGAATGATGGCAATGCTTGTGTCTATCAGTGCTTGGCAAGTTGCACCGGGGAGGTAAGAGCTGAGAAGAGAAACAGCCTTAAAAGCCTGTTAGAATTACTGAAGAAATGGTGTCCTCCCTCCCCCCACAGCTGTTAACCAAGATCATGCCTGATCTTGGTGTAGTTAAAGAAGAACTTAACAGGACTTCCATTTTTTTTTTTTTTTTTTTGCAAGCAATGTGTTTGGATCTTTATACTTTTTTCTGTTGTTTTTTTTCTTTTCCTTTTAGATGGTAGGTGTTAAAAGGAAATCCATCAGAAAGAACTCTAAGCCAGTATGATTTACTGGTATCATCAAGTGGTCCATATCTGTGAGAGAATTCTTTTCAGGCCTGCCAGTGTTGCCCCTCAGCTCTTTATCTTGCTCCAAACACTTCTCCTTGAGATCTATCTCTGCTTCTGACTTGCTTTGATACACAATTTCCAGTGTTAGAGTATGCTCTGTTTTATGGGAGACATAGCCCAGGTTTCTGTAATGTGAGGCAACAGTCTTGTACGTAAATACAGAACTTGGCCCTATGCTGTTGTGGGATTCTTTGTCTTCCAAAAGCCTTGGCATACTCATTATAATCTTGCAACCCACCTTCTGGGGAGCTTCAGTATGGTTTTTTTTTTGTCCCAGTATCCAAACACACGTGATTTTTTTCCCATTAGAGATTCACTGGCAAGTAAAATAAGTCCCTCTCTTCCACTGAGCACATCACACCACGTGTGTGTAAGATATTGTGTGAAAAATGCCTCACTTTTTAACCTTCTTTCTGTATTCAGGCCTGTGTTAAAGTCCATAGTTCACTACTAATTTGGCAGGCTTCATATAGGCTGTGTATATATATATATGTGTGTGTGTATGACATACATAAATCCTGGCAAAAATTTTTGCTGCCACAGATACAAGTTCCCTTGTTAGAACAAGGGAGGTGTAAGGTTGGACCAATTGTTCCCCTAGGTCCCCTCTTGGGCAGCAGAGAGTAGCAGTGTTTTTGGAAAAAGATGGAGAAGTAGGGCAACCACAGAACAGTAATTTTCCACGCATTTTTTCTGAGGTTCCACCAATGTGTGGCTCTTGGACTTCTTTGACAAGGGCCATCTCAGTCTGTAGCTACCACTAAATTTATCGTTCATAAATGATCAAATTTTTTTAACCTTTTCATAGTGTTGACCCTCTCTCATTATCACAGTCACTAAGTAGGGGAAAAAACAACCATT